>JAUPFZ010000010.1:35000-755000 GCA_036937285.1 Euphydryas editha | reverse complement strand
TAATAAACCTAAGGTTAGCAATCCAGCCAATTACGTGTATTACAATAAATTCCTAGAATATTCATTCATTCATACATTCATCATTTCGTTCATTCATTTGTTCATTCATTTCATCAGCAATGTCACGTATGAGAAGATACGACAGCACTGTATGAAGAACATTAAAGTACAGCAGCAGTCAGTGAACGAGTAAAAGTCTTTTTATTCTAAATAAACACATACAATATATATATATATATATATATATATATATATATATATATATATATATATATATATATATATATATATATATATATATATATATATATACAGAATGAATGGTGAGTTACTATCAACATTCAAGGGTATACTCGGTACACGATTCTTTCTCATTCAAATTACGTTAAAAAAAAATAGATACTTAATTATTATAATAAGTATAATTATAGCGTTGCCCTGACACCTATGGGAGGGAATAGAGAGAGTATGGAGTTGAGCGAATCATTTTAGACTTTGGACTAGTTTTTTATTTTAAGTACATATCTGTTATAATTATGTTCACGAATTCACGAAACATTTTACAATATCAGTTCTTGAATTTTCTCTTTCTTTTATTTTCAATATCTGATATCGACTTTTGACAATTATAATATGTCCTTTGAATCGATACGGAAAAAAGACGATATCGCTTATCTCTGTCGGGGACCGCAGAGTTCGTTGAAAAAAACGGCCAAGTCCGAGTCGGACTCGCGTACGAAGGGTTCCGTACCATTATTTATAAAAACGGCAAAAAAAATCATGTCTTTTGTATGGGAGCATCCCTTAAATATTAATTTTATTTTAATTTTATAATTTATTTTAAAGTAAATAATACTCAATATTCTGTGAATATTTCAAGCGTTTACCTGTTGCTGTTCTCTTTGTTCTGTTCTGTTTGTTGTATGGGAGCCCCCTTAAATATTTTTTAGTATTTTTTTTGTTATAGCGGCAACAGAAATACATCATGTGTGAAAATTTAAACTAACTTTCACGGTTCATGAGATACAGCCTACTGACAGACCAACGGAGTCTTAGTGACTCGGTGAGGACGGACAGACAGCGGAGTCTTAGTAATAGTGTCCCGTTTTACCCTTTGTGTACGAAACCCTAAAAATGGCCATCTTTTCAAAATATGGACACGTCGTCACGTCGATTGGACATGGGTTATCGTTCTAGGGTTGAGGATAGTTTTTTGAGATCATATATATATAAATGTATTTTCAAATTTAATAATTTTAAAATATTCTTATTAAAATCTTATGCCTTGGTACTAGTAATGAATGGTATACAGCGCCATCTATTTTAATGCTTTAAACACTAACAAGAAGTAAAAAAAAAAAACTAGAATATCACTCTTTGGATATAATATTATCTAGAATCTAGATAACTAATTTATAAACTTTACTTGTGGTGCCATAAAACCTTACTAGATAAAAAAATATGAAATTGAAAAAGAAAAAGATAACGATACCTACGCTAACTGTCGAAGTAATGGTGAACTAGTTCGTTATTTATTTAGGACAAATAGCTAACGCAACGTAGTTATACTATTAAATATTAGATGGCGCTATAAGTTAGTTCATTTAAAATTAAATACTTTATGCTCTTATTATATTATTATTTGTTTTCGTATATTTTATTTATTTATATTTTTAGATTCATATGTTATAGAGGAAAATAAAATAATTTAGGAATATAGAAATAGGTACCTATTAAGTGGCAGCTCGTAATCCAGAGCTCCGGCAACTGAAGGCGTAATGTTTAAACCAACACTAAAATATGTAAAGTTATACAATAATAAAATTAACAATTAAGTTATCTTTTATCAAATTTAATACTGTATCAGCCTGTAAACCACCCACTGCTGAGCGAAGGCTTCTTTTTCATATAGAGAGGGTTGGAGCTTAATCCACCACGCTGCCCCACTGCTGGTTGGCGGATAATTTCCCTACCATGAGTAACGATCGTTATCAGGAGTCTATGATAACAACCGGGATCGATAGCTTTACGAGTTCCCCGAGGTACGGTGGCGAGACCCACAAGGACATACAGATACACCCAGACCGAAAACAAATATTTGTACAAATACAAATATCTGTCCCGAGCGGGAATCGAACCCGCGACCGCCGGCGCACGGTTTGAGGCGACTACTCGCACCACTACCTACATCAGATCGGTCAGCAAAATACAATTATAAATAATTATTGAATAATGAAATCTTATTATAATCTTAAATATTATTATATAAATTAACTTAAAATCAATCATACGAGCGACAGATTTAATACAATAATAAGAAAAATATTAAAAAGCTTTTGTTTTCGGTAATTGACTGATATCCACATTAATGTCTTAATGATAAAATAAACTTAGTCTAATGGAACTTAAGACAAACACGATTGTTATTTCTTATCTATGAAAAAGAGTTATTTTTTGAGTAAGATTTATTAGAAAGACATTAGGACCATTAATGTGTTATTTTTAAGCGACTTGAATGGTAAAGTTTATTGTATTTGTATGTATTAATATTTAAATATTTTTTAAGCTCGACAGACAGTAACGAAACCCGGTTTAACACACAATAAGGTGGTGCTGTGTGTATGGTGGGGGTGGAAGGGCATCGTTCATTATGAACTTTTATTGCAGGGCAAAACTATCGATTCGAATCTCTATTGCTAACAAGAAATGATACTGAAGCAAGAAATTGAGAAATAACTACTGGAATTGATAAAAAAAGTGGTCTTTCATCACGATAACGTCAGGCCACACACATTTTTGGCAATAAATCAAAAATTGAGAGAGCTTGTTTGAGAAGTGTTAATATATGCACCATATAGACCTGACCTTGTATTTTTAGATTTTTACCTGTTCCGGTCTCTTAAGAATCCTTTGGCTAATGTACGGTTAAAATGAAGAAAAGACTGTCAAAACCACTTGTCGCATTTTTTGATCAAAAATCCCAACATTTCTACAGGAACTTTTATGTCACCAGTTACAAAATAGCAACTAGTTATCGAACAAAACGACACAATATATATTACATATAATTAAATGTAATTAAAATTTGAAAAAAATGTCTTATATTCGTATATAAAATACGAAGAACGTTTTTCCCCAACAAAATATGTTATTCTTTTCAATATCAGTCAAATACAATTACAATTAAGATTATGATTACAACGATGACCGTTCAACGCCGGCGGACCCGGTTTCGATTTGCGCTCGGGGTTGATTTTTGTTTGTAAAAATATTTGTTTTCGGTCTGGGTGTCCTTGTGAGTCTCCCCATCGTGCCTCGGAGAGCACGTAAAGCCGTCGATCCCGGTTGTTGTCATAAACACCTAACATCGGTCGTTACTCATGATAGGGAAAATTATTTGCCAACCTGCAGTGAAGCAGCGTAGTGGATGATGCTCTAACCCTTCTATATGGAGAAGAGGCCTTCAACCGCCCAGCAGCGGGACATTTACAGGCTGATTCAGTATCAGTCAGTCAGTTATCTTTAGCACGGATCTCGATAAAATGTTATAGGAGAACGAAATATAAATCGTACTACGTGTTAATGAATTACAACTAAGTACACATTTTGACTTTTATGGTTTCTCTTAAAGGACCCGTTACTAAATTTTAAGACATAAATCTATTGTACTAGCTCGAGGTATGAACTGATATCATACCCAGTGACATTAAGATTCATTAAGTAGTTTGGCGTGATGCGCGGTCAATATACCAAGGAAATTATATCTATATATTTAAAAAAATTGAAATTATATTATATATTTATTTATTATTATATATTATAATTATACTTCAACGTCAACAAGTGCTCTGTTCTGTCATTCACCCGTACGCGCGCTCCGCGGCATCATCTATACCATGTTAAGGGTGAGCCGTTGCGGCGCGTTACGGATGTTAAAGACCTAGGCGTTCGATTTACCGCTGATCTTCACTTTAGAGAACATATAACCGAGGTATGCAAAAAGGCATACAGAAACCTTGGCTTCCTATTAAGGCAATCAAGCACCTTCACCAACTTTAGTGCTCTGCGTGCCTTGTATGAAGCCTTGGTAAGAAGTCATTTGGAGTGCAATTCGGTTATATGGGCTCCTAGTGAGATTAAGTACAAATCAATGCTAGAACGTATCCAAAATAAGTTCTGTCGATTTCTGTACTCAAAATTATATGGTGTCTACCCGGGGTATCCACTAATATATCCCACTTTGTTCGTGCTTGGCATGGTGGGATACAGTAAACTGGATACGAGACGGGAAGTTTCCCTCGCAAAGTACCTTTTTAAGGTATTACGGGGGAAAATTGAAAATCCAGCAATACTAGAAGAGATGAAGCTGTACGTTCCCAATGGAACAATTAGGAAATGTCGGCGCCTACCACTACTGGCGTTACCGCGCGCGCGCACTAACTTGTTGCGTGATGCACCGCTCACGCGAGCTCTGCGCACGCTCAACTCCGTAGCGGCCCATATTGACATATTCAGCTGTACACTGAATGAGTTCACGCGGGTCGCTTATGATGTTGAATCTAATTACATAATTATATTGTAATGATAATTATAATATTGACTTAATCAATTTATTGGTGACATTGAGTTAATATTTTTATTTTATTTTTGGAAATTATTATGACATGAATTGTAAAAATTTATAACATTATTGACTGTATTTGTAGGACATTATTATATTATTACTTTATTGCGATTTCATTAATTGTATTGATTACATTTAAATTTCCCATTATTTGTATTAATCTAATTAATGGTTATTATTGTTAATTAATACTTATTATTGTTATTATTATTACCTATTATTATTGAACATTTCTGAATGTTTAAATTAACTTAAGATTGAAAATTGATTGTAATTGACTTAAGTATTTAAATTTATATAAATATAAAATAATTTAAATGAATAAGGTACACTAACGAATTAGGATTACCTGTAATGTTAGTGCTAAACCTATGATTAAATAAATAAATAAATAAATAAATAAATATCATACATAACTGAAACGCTCACTTAATAAAATTGTATAAGTATTCAAATATGCACCTTGACATATTTGACATAAGGATGACATCCACATTAGCTTAAAACATGTAAGGTAAAAAATCGTTCTGAGCATTTCGTTGACTACTGGTATTTTGTCTCTTTGTTACAAGAGTTGCCTTGAATCCATGGTAGAAAGAGAAGCAATCCCTGCCGTAGGAACATTTTTTGAGTGCACGTGAGCATTCCAGTTTGTATATAAACTCCTTGTAATATACAAATTGAAAAAAAAAACGTTTTTTAAAATATAGTTTCACCCAGAATATCTTTAATGAACAGAATTGGACCTATTACAGTTTTCTTATAATTGTTCATTTATTAAGATACTTCGTTAAAAATAAACTACAGAATACAATAAATAATTTATTTTTGAAATAGAAAAATAATTAAACACACATTATAATGTTTAAAACGGGTACATACGACGATATAACCCAGTGATTTTTCGTCAATATTTCGACCCAGTTGCATGGATCGTGGTCACGACAGGACTGTCCTGTACCTATATGCCTTCAAACCACGAAATAAGTCTTAAATCATTAATTAAACACACTCCAACTGAAACTTTTATTATTAATTAGGTGCGAGTGTTAAAATATAGAAGTGATATTATAAGTGAACAGACTTTAAGACAATCCTTTCAATTAAAAAAAAAATCAATTTATGACTAACATATCAATGTGATGTTTAGATTAGTGTTCTTTTGTTCTCGAATATTAGTTCAGGTGCTTTAGTTTCTGTTCCATATGTCAATATTATGATGAGGTACGTCACGAGGCTGCCGAAAATCTGTGAATTAAAAAAAAATGTGTGTTCTTAAATAAAACTCGATATATAGACAAATCGATCAGTTCAAAGATATTGTTTATTTGACTGATTTTTGAAAAAAAGCATTTATATCGATTGGGCTACAGCATAATTCAGCGTTAAGTCAAAGAACCAGTTGCTAATCTATATATATAAAAGAGATTTCCACGTATACATTGACTCATCACGATATCTCTGAAACTATAAGGCGCAGAGACTTGAAATTTGGTAGGAATATTTCTTTTACCGAGTAGAGGTCAGCTAAGAACGGATTTTACGAAATTCTACCTCTAAGGGGGTGAAAAAGGGGGGCAAAGTTTGTATGGGACAACATGATTCCTTGGTCCAATCTACTTCAAATTTCGCATAAATATTCTTTAACAGAATTGGTTGAAGACGTGTTTCGTATTTTATCGAAATTCATCCTCTAACGATGTTAAAAGGGGGGAGAAAATTATTTTGATATAAATACTCCATAGTGATTTTGATTTAAATTAAAATTTATTTTGACACATGTTTGACAACCAATCCGTCTGTTATAAAATATTTTCCAGTATTGACGCAGGTGTAGGTAATATCTTTTTTTGGGTGCTCCTGATGGAACAGGCAAGACTTTATAATAAACGTAACAAAATTTAGTTGTAAATATACCGTGTGATTGCTTTATTGTAAATTAGTGTCTTATATAATATTTTTTACTTCAATGTAGGTGTTGTGTTAAGTCAAAGGTTTTAAACTAAATGACTCATCAGCAAGCCATCTGTAGTTCACAATGATACAGATATAGAAGACACCGAAGTGAACTTGGAAACATTTTTAAATTATACGGCATTATCACCCCAATTAGTACAGATTGGCACCACGGACTAATGTTGGAACAAGATCAGAAAACATTATAAATCATGTACCCATTTAACTTTATCTTACACTAAAACTAAGAAGGAGGATTTAAAAGCTGTCTTGGACTATTATTAAATATAAATATATGATTGAGATAAACACACGATTGTTTGTTCCTAAGGTAGGCAACATAATGCCTGTGTTTTAGGTAACAGCCGACTGATATACATCTTTTATAAATATACATATAAATAATACATATAGAAATAAATACATAATACACCCAGACATGAGGCGGGAATCGAACCCACGATCCTGGAGCAGAAAGCAGGGTCACTACCAACTGTGCAGAGTCAATTACAATTTAAAAAATAATTATTTGCGGGTTTATTCAAATCTAAGAGACAAAATCGTATTAACTTGTGGTGTAATTAACCTACGATACAACTAACGAAGCATTGATGACAGTTCTGGTGTAGTGGTGCAAGTAGTCGCCTCAACGCCTCGCCTCAATGGCGGTGGTCGTGGGTTCGATTCCCGCTCGGGGCAGATATTTGTATTTGTGCCAATATTTGTTTCAGGTCTGGGTGTATAGTGGGTTTCCCCACCACAGCGTGGTGGATTAAGCTCCAACGCTTCTTCTATATGGAAAAAAGGCCTTCGCTCAGCAGTGGGTTATTTACAGGCTGATACACTACAGTACAGGAGCATTTGTGGCCTGCAGTGACGAAACTGAGCCTTACTATAAATATGAGAGTCCATCTAAGGGAGATGTTACTGCCGAACAGTTTTCAGACCTGTTGCTTAAAATAGGAAATGGTGATTTCCGGAAACCATATAATAATATAATGTATGAGTGTATATGAGTATGTATTTACCATAAACAAAGCTTAAGGTCAAACTCTTACTGTAGCGGGAGTATACTTAAGCGAAAGCTGCTTCTCTCACAGTCAGTTGTATGCGGCATATTCCAGAATAGCCTGGTAATTCTAGCAATCCGAACGAAAAACAAAAAATATTGTTTATAACGAAATAATACGGAAGGTGTAGTATTTCGATTTCGTTGTAAAAAGATAATACCCCCATATAACTTTCTCCAGATCAAAGGCAGAGCTTCTTAATCATAAAATATAACAATTTTTATTTTTATTTTAATGTTTATTTAAACTTTAAATCCCTACTCTGTAATAAAGATTGTTATATTTTATAAGTATTCAAATATTTTAACATAATAATTTATATGTTATAACAAAATTAATAACGTAAAAAAACAAACAAATAAAAATCCTATTATAACCATTTTCGACTTCTACGCGGACGAAGTCGCGGGCTAAAATATTATGTTTGACAACTCAATCCGTCTATTATGAAATATTTTCCAGTATCGACGCAGGTGTAGGTGATAAAAAATATAAATTTATATTTTTTGAAATTTTAGTTAAATACCCGTGCGAAGCCGGGGCGGGCCGCTAGTTAAATAATAAACACCTAAACCTTAACGACCCTCTGTAGGGTGATAATCCGGTGTCAGGAGTCCGGAAACATACACGATACAAACACAAACGCAAAAACAACTATATGTCTAAACAAACATTAGTCGTGAGTGGAGATTGAACTCGCGACCGCTAGTATAATAGCCAGTTGCTGTATTCAGTTCGTTTTTTATTATAAATATGATTTGCTGTACGGATAACAAGGTATAAAGAAAGTGTGGGAATCTTTTAGCATTAATGTTTGGTTCGTTGTATGACATTTACATTTTGTCACGAGACACATTCCAGCCCAGTATGAATTCCTACGAAAACGAGTTTTATGGTCATGCATTCAAATAAAAGTCAGGTCCTATACTAATGTCAGAAAACACGTTTCGAAGCTGTACATTCAAGATCATATATGTAACTTATTAAGAGACATTTTTTATGATTTAGCGATGTGTGAGTAGTGATATATTAATAACCTTCATAACAAGAAGTCTTGATAAGGTGCACATATGGAGCGGCGAATATGTCGTCTTGTTGAGTAACAGCATACGGACGAATAACTCCAGCTCGTTATTCACATCTTCCTCATCACATCTTCGACATTTCAGATAGTTGATGATCTGGTGCGTTCGGTCCATCTGTTTTATAAATATTATGTCATCGACAATACACGTGGATTCTATTAAAAACTAGAAATATATTAGCAAAATACCTCAGCATGTGTCTGATGGAATACTTCTGTGCAATAAATCAATGCAATCGAATGCACTACGCTCCGCAATATCGATGGAATAACATATAGATACATCAATTCTGCAGCAAAAAATAACGGTTGTACCTATATAGCGTTGACATACAAATATGCAAAAATTATATTATTATTAAATTATGCAATATTAAAAATTAATTTACCAGTAGTACTCGAAAGCCAGACGATAGTTTTATGCCAGCTGATCTCAACGTGCAACGTATGGCACACGAGCAACATCATTAACAGGTAGCCATCGCCTTCAGTAATCGTTCTTACGATTTTACATATATTAAAAATATATTTTGCCAATTGTCGAAGTGTATTCGCATCATAAGCATTCGCTGTCGTAGTTTTGAAAAGAAATAAATGAATATATTAGGTACATATAATGTAAGAATAAATTTGATTTATTAGTTCTAGTACATGATTATATTATTTTAATAAAATAATATAACAAGGTTTTTACCGATATTCGATTTATTTTCAACGTTCTTACGGTTATAATCCAATATAATTTTAGGTTTTACATCTATTTTGAACGTGCCTGTATTCTCCCAGGCATTTCTTCTTGCTACTTTCTTCGTATCGGGTGTCGCTAAAACTATTTTATTAGTTTTCAATTACATTACATTATTGCATTTAAGGTCATCATAAGGAAGTTATTCGTCACCTCATTAATGTTCACAAATCAAAAAAAATTTACTTAATATAAAATCAGACTCTGATATTATGATATTTTATACAAACAGTTAAATTTATCTCGAGGTGAAATAACTACTATGTTTTGTTTTTTGGACGTTGATTGAGAAAGTCAGAAACCAAAATCTCCGCCAGAAAATTCCTTTCTTTCTCCTAGTATCAATCGTTATTTTAAATTCCCGTTTTAACCGAAACTATATCAGCCATTGGATGTCCACTTCTGAACTTAGGCCTTCACCATCATCACTAGAGGGATTTGCAAATACTCGTCAAGTTTGGCAGACGGGCTGTCGAGGACAGTGTGTGGTGGCAGGAGGTATACAGTTGTTTGCACCACTATGGCCTTATTTGCCTTTTACGACACCTCGGAAAGAAAGATGTTGGGACTATTCTTCTCCGCCGGTCACTGTATGATATTATATATCGCCATAAAAATGATAAACTCACTAGAATCCTCTACAGGTATCAGCAGCTCCAAGCTCTGGTTCACTGTCGTCAACGTCTGCAGCACTCTTCCGGCGAAAGTAATCATTTGCATTTCTATTAAAGTCACTATTTGATACATCAATGCTCTGGATATTTTTGAAAGGATTTCCCAAAATATTATTGCTAAAAATTAGACAATATATGTTTGTGTACTTTACAATAATATGTTTTATAGTATCTTTCACACTTATGCGACTAACGCCGAGTTGCACGAAACAAATTTTAAATTTAAGTGTTTATTAAACTAATTTAATCACAAGAATCGTGATTATCTGTTGCACGAAATCTACATCTGATTAAGTTAACAAAAAAATTTAGTTTAATTAAAGACCTATCTAACGGATAATTAATTCCAACAGCTTTAAATTAATCATGAGATCAACTAATTTTAAGATTAATTGCAACTTAACTAACGGAAAGTTAGCGACGGTTTCGTGCAACTCGCCGTAAGCGATGCATGTATTAATATACCTAAATAAAATTATTCAACTTAAATATTAACTTATTTTTGCTTCTCAATGTCGCATAAGTGCAGTAAATCCTATAAGATACGAGAAAATTACGTACAGTTGTCCTTCTTAGTATTTAAAGTGAATGTAGTGATGGGGACTCCTATTGTGTAGAGCAAGGTACTACACATTAAAATATACATAGCCCAATCACTATGAGGTATTCGTTTACACGGAAGATTCGTATCGATCTGAAAAAAAAAGCTCTATAATTAATATGTGAATGAAATGAAATGAAATGAAAATATTTCTTTCGTCATAAGGTAAAAATAAAATAGCATATTAAAGAAAAAAATCTGTGCCGAGAGGAAAAGAGAAGTGATCGCTGTAATATTAACGTAACTAATATTTGTGCTGTGTATTTTGGCCTATTTTGAAAACATTCAATCAATAACGCATAAATATTTGATTAAAGGACATACACAGAAAGAGGTTAATAATAAAAATAATATAATATAATAATATATATTTTTATAACCATACACACTTAACGAATGTGAAAAAAAAATTATTTAAAATAAATACGTCAAATTATTACAAGTTAATATCTCGGTAAACATCATATTACTATAACATCATCGGCTTTATTAAATATTACAATAAATAACTTAATTTATTTTATTTATAGTATGACCATGAAATGATCAGGACAAACACGAGACAGCCAATCGTTTATGCCGAAATCACCACATGCCACCTGCTCGCAATATTGTATAACTATAATATCTAATGACAAGGTACTTATTGATAGCCTGACCCAGTTATATTCAATCCCATGCCCTTTTGCAACAATTAAGAAATTCATTGATCTCATAACAAGCTTTCCAACACAAAGTTCGCTTAATAGATTTTTTTTAAACTTCTGTAAATGCAGAGATTGAACCGCAACCGGTATTTTATTGTAAATTAAAAAAGACATTCCAAAAAAGGAACGATTTTTTACTGGGCCGGCATTTAGAAAACGCTAGTTGGTGGCTGTTCCTGTGTGTTACATTGTGCAAGGCATGATCACTACGGCTAACAAACAAATGCCTATTTTTACTGTTTATGTATATTCATTATATTTTCCCCGGGTATTTTAAATTAATTAAAAAAAAATGTATTTAATCATTTTACTTTAAATAATAATATTTTTTATTCATAGGGTAGGATAGGATTTTAATAATGAATATTTTTTATTCAGGTGATCGCACCTGGTTCAGTTGTTTCAGCATTCGAAACATTCGTGAAAGCCTTTCCGAGGCCGTGTATGATCCAATGAGGGCGATAACTGCTGCCATAATTCTAGCACCGCTATGAAGGTAGTCCACTGTTAGTAGAGTAGCGTCTTCATAAAAAAATAGACTAGCTATCACTAATAAAGCAGCAACCGCACCTAAAATATTTTAAGAGTGCTTAAAATTAAGATTTTACTGCTGGACATGGTTATAAAGTACCTTTTATGCCAGTTCAATAAACTCTTAATTATTCTAGACATTTATGAAAACTTTCACTGATTTCTGCTTTTGATGGTCTCTTTATGATGATTCCACAAATTTAATTTATTAAAATTAAGATCGAAATAGCTAAACCGAATTGTATCCACTTTGATGATTACTAGTAATCTACTCACAGCTAAAATAATTTATAATTTTTTTTGAAGTACTTCTTTAAAAAGGAAGAGATAATTTGCATTCTAGAAAGTAAATTCCATGATTTTTATTGACTCATAGGGATAAGCCATGGTTCGAAAGCCTTTGGTAAAATTAATGCAAAGCAGGATTTAGCCGAAGTTATATAATCTGGAGAATATGATCTACTAGCTTCTGCCCGAGATTTCGCCCGCGTGAATGTCGCTTATTGCGACCAAAAAAAAAAGTATTTTATGTTACTTCTAATACCTCCAAGAATATGTGTATAACGGCGAGTTGCACGAAACCGTCGCTAACTTTCCGTTAGTTAAGTTGCAATTAATCTTAAAATTAGTTGATCTCATGATTAATTTAAAGCTGTTGGGATTAATCATCCGTTAGATAGGTCTTTAATTAAACTAAATTTTTTTGTTAATTTAATCACATTTAGGTTTCGTGTAACAGATAATCACGATTCTTGTGATTAAATTAGTTTAATAAACACTTAAATTTAAAATTTGTTTCGTGCAACTCGGCGTAAGTTTCATGATGATCGGTTAAGTAGTTTTCGCGTGAAAGCGTAACAAACAAATTTACTTTCGCATTTACAATAATAGTATGATTTCATTGGATATTGACGTGATCGTCGGTAATATAGTGCAACGCTATTACAGTACTCAGGGTTGCAACTTCATTATCTTTATATATATATATATATATATATATATATATATATATATATATATATATATATATATATATATATATTATAAAAAGTATATCATGCTACTTCTAATACTTTCAAGAATAAGTGTACAAAGTTTCACGATGATAGGTTAAGTAGTTTTTGCGTGAAAGCGTAACAAACAAACTTACATTTCAGGTTTATATAGTTCGCATACTGAAAGATACTACAAAAACTGAAACTACATTCGAGATCATAGTATTAAACACTGACGCTGTGGAGAATAGGAGGCTTGAGAAAATTAAGTAAAGTGCCGGACACAAAATAGCACTACCGGCATATCCGTATATATCCGTATTCCTGTCATGTTTAAAACAGAATAATTTTAAGACTTGAACTTCTTTCGTTCTAACAAAATACACTTGACAACAACGTTAAAACCAGTGTAATTTACTCTCAGTCTTTAGATCCTGGTAAATTGGCTGAAATAAATGTCCCATCAAATAAAATATATCACAAAATACAAATAAACCCTTACTAGCGAACGTAACAAATATTTTTCCGAAAATGTCGATGGTTCGAGACACCCGGTATTCCTGTGTGCGGACATACGGCGCTACTCCGACCCAGCGTGATAGTTGTAGTGCAAAGCTTAGAGAACTGTGGTCCATGATCACAACCTATGGAAAATATGTTTATTTTTTAATTTATTTCATTTAATAAATAAATGAATATATAATAATAAATAATAAACAACAAATAAATAATGTTCTAGATTATTTAATGCAAGTCTACAATAAAGGGTTTTTTTTTAATATAGAAAAAATTACAAAAATTACAAACATGTACTCGGACACTATTTATTCCTTTAAGAAATATCTACCACTAGGCCTATGGGAACATATAAAAGGCGATCTTAGTGCTTAGAAAATATAATAGAAAGATACATAAGTTAAATACCACGTAATTATATAATATAAAAAAACTATAAGTAAATAGTTAAGCTATAAAAGTTTAATAACTATACAATATACATTATAAAAAAATTTTAAACAAATACACACATACATATATGATTTATATAATAGATACAATTTAAAATATTCTACGATACGATTATTTATTAGACGATTCAATAACGTTTCGTTCGGGACAGTCGATTTGTACGCAATTATAAAATTGTTACCTACTTCTGAACTGTATTGTAACAGCCTGCTATTATCCCACAACTAGTCAGAGGTATATTCTCCTAAGGAGAAGAATTGAAGGTTAATACACCACACTGCCCCACAGTATAACATATGTATGCCCACATAGTATAATATATGCCTGTCCCAGAATTTCAATACGTGTAAAATTCCTCATTATCTCTCCTTTCACCGTCGAGTACGTAAAATAGATTTTAGTACCGTACGATTTCCAGTACCTTATACACAATAAATTGGAGTTTGTCGTGAGACTGGTTTTGAACCCGTGACCGCTAGCGCATCGACTGTAACCACTGCGCCAATGCGTCGTCGTATATAACTATATTTTTATATATTTTCTTTTCATTAATATCTAATGTATAATAAGTCAATTAGTTAATATTACAGACCTTTGCAATGTTATTGTTATAAGGAACGATGGCCAGTGTGCAGGATTACGAATACATTAGACTTTAATGTTAGAGATAATGATCTAATCTCTAATGGAGACTGATGAGTTTACACAAAATATAGTTTCAATAATACTTTTATTGTATATTCATAAAAACAGGTCCTTATTTCTGTTTGTTTGTCACCTTTAAAGCCCTTCACCGCAAAAACATAAAAGGATTTTTGTAAATCAACGAAGCATTTATGTGTTTAACAATATTGTTGTTTTTAACCCCCGACACAAAAAGAGAGGGGTGTTATAAGTTTAACGCGTCTGTCTGTGTATCTGTCTGTGGTATCGTAGCACCCAAACGCATGAACCGATTTTCGTTTAGTTTTTTTTTATTTTATTTCATAGATAATTTTATCCCGAGTGTTCTTAGCCATGTTTCATGAAAATCTGTTCAGCCGTTTGAAGATCATCAACTCTTTTCTAGTTGATGAGGGGATCTGATTAGCTTCCTTATGTCCGATCAATTCGAAATTTGGTACCGTATTACTTCAATGATATTGAAAATATATGGGAAGGTAACCATGACTTTAAATATGACATGTTAGGGTAAGGTTTAGCTTTCGAAGGTGGTTAATTAAATGGGATCAATTAGGCTCCTTGACTGAGTTTTTTTTCCATATGTAGCAGGTTCTTTAAATTGGAAAAATCGCCAGTCATTGGCACACGACTTATTTCTAGCAATATCTCATACTGCTCCATGTCCAACTCGCCTTCTCAAAGATTAATAAAAATATCTATATACCTTCCTAATATTTATACCTACTCTAAAAATACAAAATTTGTTAGTTTTTAGAAATTATTTTTTTGTGTCGGGGGGTTCTCCACGTAGGTGGCCTCCTCTCTCACCCGCTCGTCGGCCTCTTTCTGGGACATTACTGTTTCACAGAAGGAGACCATCGCCTTCCAGTACTCGTCATCGCCGAGCATCGCGGTGATGATGCTCGAGAGCGATAAGTCCCTTCCGACGAGCAACGTCAGACCTTGACGCAGCATCACATTTATAGCTATTGTTCTGCAGCTGACGATGATTTTTTTTATTGATCTTTGTCGCTTTAACCATAGAAATGATATAAGATAGTTTTAGAGCTATGACACATCCAATTCTTTTTGTTGCGAAATTCCTATGGTACCGACTGTAAGCGGGTAAATCCGCGAGACGCACCTAGTCATTAATAAAAAATAAAAAAAACTTTTTAAAACAGTAGTTCTTTAATTATTAGGGTTCTGTTCTTAGAGAGTTGAGTGCTCACGGAACATTATTATAATATAACCTAAAATCTCCACTCTCTGTATATGTATTATATACTAGCAGCGCGCCCTGGCTTCGTACGGGTATTTAACTAAAATTTCAAAAATTATAAATTTATATTTTTTGTCACCTAGACCTGCGTCGATACTGGAAAGTATTTTATAATAGATGGATTGAGTTCTCAAACATGTGTCAAAATAAAATGTAATTTAAATCAAAAGCACTGAGTACCTATTGATATCAACTTCGAAGCAAATAACTTTCAACGCCCTTTTAACACCGTTAGGGGATGAATTTTGATAAAATACGAAACACTTCTTCAATCAATTCTGTTAAAGAATACTTATATAAAATTTGAAGTAGATTGGACAAAGGAATCACGTTGTCCCATACAAACTTTGCCCCTTTAGCTGATCTTTACTCGGCAAAAGAAATATTTGAGGTTTGAGATATCTTTATTCTCATAAGAATACAAAAATTCACTTACATGAGAATACATTTTCTAATGAATATACTACAATTTTTTTTTTTTTTTTGGGTACGTTAAATACACAAACAGTACAAAGTTAAGAAAAAAAAATGTGGGTAAATAGAAAAAAAAAAAAATTCACAGGCGCAGTAGTTTAATGTTTATGCGGATTAAGAGTGACTGGATGTGGCTCATACTATTGAAGCTCAGCAATGCCTGCGTACTTAGGATCGTTTATTATATGTGATTTCAGAAGTTTTTTAAATGTGTGCATAGTTTTTGATTGCTTAATATTGTTTGGTAACATATTAAATAATTTGGATCCCTCATACAAAATACTTCTTTTTGCATATTTCGTACGATGTGTATAAAGTTCAATATCTTTTTCAATTCTTAATTTCATTTTATGTGTTTTATCGTGTTTTTTTAATTTAATATTTGTGCTTATTTCTTTATTTAATATTTTACGTATAAGTATGCAATTGTAATAAATATATGTTTGAGTAATATTCAGAATTTTAGTTTTTTTAAATAGTTCCTCCATTTCTATCAAATTTCAAGTCTCTAAGTCTTAAAATTACAGAAATATCGTGATGAGTGAGTGAGTGAGTGACTTTTCGCTTTTATATATTAAGATTACAACTTAAATAGCTATAACCATCCAAATTTGTACAATCAACAAAAAAATAACGACCAAATATTTTAACAACAAACAAACAACCAAGACCTTAGTACACTAAGGTATTAAATGCAAAAAAACATATCTGTAAATACGGGCGAGGGTCATTCTTTAGGCCGAAGTTTTGGACAGCGCGATTCAAAAAATTATATTACGTATACTGCGCCATCTACGTAGAATAGTAGAATATCGTTTTTAATTTAGTGACATTTAACATAATAGTATATTAATTGAAAATGATGTTTATCTAAAATATTAAAACGATTTCTATTCCTATCCGACATATTTAGTAAACTTTTAAGTTTAACAAAATAATAACTCAAAAATAAGTTTTGTGAGATTTTGAGATTCGTTAGACCAGCTGTTAATAGATGGCGTTGCATGTAGGTACCTATTTCTATTTTCTTAAATATTTATTTTTAAATTTAATTACAATGAAACAAAAACTAAATGTTACTGTGAGTTATGTATATTTTTTATGTATTAAAGTTATTTACATTGGTTTTGTACTTTTTACGTGATACGCGTACAAAAAAAAACGTTATAAGAGAGAGGCGCTGATTGAAAATAAATCGCGCTTGTAAAATGTATTCTTGATCATATATAGTGTATTATAAAACGGACTCGTTAACAGATTTATTATATGTATAGATGACTTCCATAAGTTCGTCCTTATGTATATCACTGATCTGTATCTTAGTAACTGTTACAAATCATTAGAACAACAAATAAACAATAAAAATGATGAGAATCCTGTCTCAGGGTACGAAAATACACGACCACGAATTCCCCCTCCTTCTTCCCGTTTTACACACGGTTCCACTAATATCAACTTTCGATACTTGTTTATAAATATACATAATTATATAAAACACACAAAGCATATAAATAAATAAAAATAAAGCACTTATTTACAAGCGATAGTAATTACTTAACATTGGGTAATTTTCCGGGTATCCAGATATTCATAAAAAGCATAAGTATTTATAAATACTAGTGAGTGAGACCTAATCTATAATTGACAGCATTGTCAATATCATAAAAATATGATTGCGCATAACATGGTGAGTATATGCAGCAGTCATTGGACCTGATCTGTGATGATAAATTTCGATAAAAAATTCGTTGCAAGACCTGTATTTAGAACCGTGTTGACAACAAACTGACAATAAACAAAATTTGTGTATATATGTCATTGTACATATATTTGTGTGTCGTAGTGTGTGTTTTTTTTTAAATGAATTTAATGTATTTTTTGAGCATTATTATAAAAAATATTAGTATTCTGCACTTCTTCTCCATATAAACTGTAACTGCGCCAAATTTCATACTTCTCCGTCCGCGTAATTTTCTTAAAAAGCTGTAAAAAGTTTTTGCTTCACGTATTACAATATATAGATAGCAACAACTGAATATCTAGTATATAAAAGTCCATATTATATATTAATAATTTCGAAACAGTAATCCTTTAAGGATTTAACATGTAATAATTTGATGTATTTATTTTAAATGATTTTTTTTTTGACATTTGTTAAGTGTGTAAAATCACCTTATCACGAAATAAATATTTTCATTTCATATGCTACTGAGGCCAAAACAATATTAAGATTTTTTGTATTTTTGTTTTTTTTTTGTTGTGTTTTTTGAGTTTTCTTTTCGTATAAACGCAAAAATTTAAAAACTACTGAATTTAAGTGTGTTTAAATATTTTAATAAACTTCGGTCCACGTGATGCTTGGATTTCAAGCTTGGCCACGTGAAGCTTGGATTTCAAGCTTGGCCCAGAGTTAAGGCCAGTATATTCGAGCGTTGTAGGTATTTAGCGCTACCTCCCTCCCCGCGCGACTAGTTACGCGAAGTCTCCGATCAAATGAACTCTCGATGACCCCGCGCGCGGCGACGGCGCACGGAAATAATTAAATATATAATTTTACAGTAACTTACTAGGTTTTTTTTTTTAAATTTAGGTTATTTCATAATTCAGTTTTGTTTTCGATCCTGAAGGCACAGTATAAAATGCAACATAAACATTAAACATTTAATACCTAAGAGAAGTAGATAAAAACCATTATTTAATTTTTTATGGGTTTATAGCTTAAAAAAAAATTTACTATTAATATTTTAATTTATATTAATTATCAGTAATTTTTTTTTTGTTAATTAATACACTTTACAACATTTAATACCTAAGAGAAGTAGATTTAAACTTTATTTCTTCTCTTAGGTATTAAATGTTTATGTTCCACCTATTACTGCCACCAGGGCCCTGCGCTGGGGCTCCCAAGCGGCGCATTCCTCCAGGGTGTGACGCGCCGAGTCGATTGGCGCGCTACACTCGTGGCAAAATCAGGGGTGGCTTCTCGCCTAGCGATTTGGTGCAGGTACTTACCGAAGCAACCGTGCCCGGTAAGCACCGGCGACAGCCGAAACGTAAGGACCCTATGCCGCCTGTTGACCCAGCGACGAAGGTGAGGACGTCGCTCTGTCCATTGCCTGTCTCAATTCGTTGTCGGCACCTCGCAGGTTAGTCCCATTGTCGGACCAGATTTGAGCAGGTTGTCCTCGTCGAGCTTTCATTCTTCTTAAATTCATTATCACTGAGTCTGTGCTCAGTGACGTCGCTATCTCTAGGTGGATCGTTCTTACAGTGAGGCACGTGAATACTGCCACGTAACGTTTCTGTTGGCTGCGTCCCACGGTGACTGTTAATGGTCTGAAGTAGTCCACCCCTGTGTATGTGAAGGGTCGCTGATGGTGAGCTAGGCGACACGCAGGTAGGTCTCCTGTTCTCGGGTGTGGCGGGATCGCTGCCCTAATCCGGCAGTGTAGACACTGTGGAAAGAGCGTTCTTGTGACGGGCCGCAGGCGTAGTATCCAGTAGTGCTGTCGACATTCGTTCACAGTCGCCTCGACTCCCGTGTGATGCCTCGTTCTATGCATCGCTATGATCCACAACTTCACTGTGTGATGATTTCTATCTAGTATCATCGGGTTTTTAGATGGCGTTGATAGTTGCTCCGCGGCGTTAATACGACTACGGACTCGGAGGGCTCTCTCTGCACACTCGATGCTCAGCTGCTTGAGGCGACTGTTTCGGGTAAACGACTTCCCGTCTTTAATGCTTTCTACTTCATTTGGGAAAGATTCTTCTTGGACTGTTCTCATGAATAGGTCTTCAGCTTTCCTAATAAGTTCCGCGGAGACCGGACGAACCTCCAAAGTTTCTTCGAGCTCTACTCTTATTTTCTGGCGTGTTTTCAGCTTCTTGTTCGTCCTTTTCCAGTCTGGGTCTTTTAACGCGCTTTTCTTAGTCCTTTTATAGTTGACTCGTTGTGTATTGGCTCGACAGAGTTCTATAAACTGTAGCACTCGAGCCGTCGTGTAGCGGAGTCTGTTCCAGCTGGAGTACCGTGTGCAGTCTGGTAACCCCTCTTTGAGTCGCGGCTGTTTACGATCGGTGACGTGATGAGTTTTTTCTTCGCCTGTAGGTTCGGTTGACGACGACAAGGCGGACGTTTCCGTGGGCCAGGTGGACTCCGGATGATAAGGAAATTCAGGACCTGTGTACTATCTGTGACCACTGCTGAATCCCGCTGGTACGTCCCGCGCCGCGTCGTCGGCTACGTTTAGCCTGGTTGGGACCCATCGCCATTCGCTGACCGTCGAAGATCTTCAATTGCCGCTAGCTGCTAGCTAGCCGCTGTTAGGTGAAAATACTAATATAACTTATTGAAATTTTGGATATGCTAATATATCAGTCTAAGATATCGATGACAATCATTATATTCTAGCTAAAAATAGATTGAGTGTTCATTAAACTTACGAGTACTTATCTGATCGCTTTTCTAAGCTTACGTAGTTCACGTCTAGATATTTTCTTTTTATTTCTAGTTTTATTCCCCATTTTATATCTACACTACACTGCTATACAGTAAAAACACTTCCAACGTTGTTAGAGTACTAACTAAACTAATCTAATAAAATAATCAATAATAATCTATACTAATAGATGAAACTGAAGAGTTTGTTTGTTTGAACGCGCTAATCTCATGAACCACTGGTTCAAATTTAAAAATTCTTTTAGCGTTGGATAGTCCATTTACTGAGGAAGAATTTAAGCTATATAACATCACGCTACGACTAATAGGGGCTGAGTAATAATAAGAAATGTTACAAAAACGGGAAAAAATAATCTTTTTTGAGAGCTTCCGTTGCGTCCTTTATTATTTCTCTTCTCAAGACATTTTTTAATTATAGTTCCACTTTTAAAGTAAATATAACATCACTCTTTTACTGTAAATTTTCGAAAAAAAAACTCAGTAATATGTTGAACGACCCAAGAATCAAACCTGAGACCCCTTGCTCGGCAGTAACGCTTGGTACCACTGGACCAACGAGGCGAAAATATTTAAGTACGTTTTTCCCTCAAATTAACGCGGGTGAAACCGCGGGGCACAGTTAGTACTAAATAAAATTATCCAATCTATTTCTCAAACCACACTATCCATTCTCTGAGGATAGAGAGGTTCACTGGCGCTCGAATTCCTAAGAGACAAGACCGGACCCTATACATCGGTTTTCATACAAGAGGAAAAGAAGACGTTGATAGACAAGGGATACGGCACCGGACAGGGATCGAGCGTCATGACTATCCACGAAGCACAGGGACAGACACGCGAGGCAGTCATCATCGTCCAGACAAAGACTAGGAGGCTGCGGATTCATGACAGTGTTCCGCATGCTGTGGCGCGGTGACCAGGCACACAAAGACCTGTGTCTACTACACCGACGACGGTGGTGATGCAATCGGTCGTTTTGTCGGCCTCGGTGGAGGCCACAACAAAGGAAATACTCGAGCACACCCTCAAGATGGCTATACATAAAAGAGACACCGCCGTCATTGAGGATGTGCTCGAACAGCTTCCCTCGGGGGATGGCTGCGGCAGAGTCTCCAATAAATAATACAAAAATAAAGAGCCCAAATGTAAATGTAGACAAGCCGTAAAAATGTGGTGGCTGGTATGTATGTACTAACAAGCAATGAAATATTAGATTATATTAGATCAAGGAATAAACGCGTGTACATAGAAAATAAGAAACATGATGTAAATAGATGTAAGAAAAAAAAAGACAAAATAAAATTATATATATATATATATATATATAATATATATGTGTGTGTGTGTGTATATGTATATGTATATATATGTATGTGTGTATATTTTTATATGTAAATTATATTTGTAAATAAAGATTATGTTTATTAAAAATGATTATATGTATGTAAATATGATTATATGTATTAAAAAAAAATTATAATAATAATAAATAAATAATGGTCAGTATACGGACTCGCGTCATAGAGATCCTGACAATAAGTCTAGCTAATGTAAGTCTAAAATAGTACGCATGAAACTATATTAACAATCTTATACATTTAATTAAAAAAAGGCACGGGCAAATATAAGCCCGTGGATATTTTTGTTATAAAAAAAAAATCCAATCTTTAGAGGGGAGGGACGCCGCCAGACAGCAGAGATACAGGTCCTACTTCGATGACGCCTCGCAGGCAACTAAAGCGAGGCGCGCGGGCCGTTTTCTTATATAATTTAAATATTTAATATTAAAAAAAAATAGAAACATTTATTTAAAAAAGTAACCGTTAAATGTTCTACTAAAAGTTATTACCTATTTTTACATGTGAATATTGTAACTTAAAATCTGATATTCTTCTAATAAAACTCGAAAAATAATCAAAAACATCCTTTCTTTATGTTTTTTTTTATCGAGTCAAGTTACAATTATCGTGTTTTGAACCGTTGAATAATCAAGAACGTTTGTTAAACTATAACATATATTTTTAACGGATCAAAAAAATGAATATTACTATGTTTAAAACTCTATCAAAAACAGGTGATTTGGGATATACTGGCCTTAATGAGCATCGCGGCAAGCCTTGGCCGAGCTTTGGCCAATTTTCATTTCCTACTCAGGAAAAACAAGAATATTGCAGACAGATAAATGTTCAATTTTCAAAATTTTACTTTTTGTTTTGCGGTGAAGGTCTGTAAAGGTAACAAACAAACAGAAAGATGGATCTATGGTTATGAATTTACTAGATAAATATTGTTGAAACTATATTTTGTCTAAGCTCATCAGTCTCCATTAGGTTAGGTTCATTAGGTTGGGGCTTCGATCATTATCTTGTAACATTAAAGTCTAACGTAGTCGTAATCCCGAACACTACGCATCGTCCCTTATAAAAATACATTGAAAAGGTCTGTAATTGTAATTATTTTACTTATACAATATTATTAGTTTTTTTTTTCCTCCGCCTTTTTTTTATCTCGGCCTACACTAGGGACATTATTATATTGTTGTAATATTTAGTAAAGCCGATGATGAAATAGATGATGAAATTGGTCAAAAAAATGTCTCCCGGGACATTTTTTTTTGACGTTCGTTGAGAGTGTGTCACCTTATAACGAATAAAGTATTTTTGATTTGATTTTGATAGATTTTAAATAAATACCTATATATATATCCTGTATATATATAGAATCATGTACCGAGTAGTCTCCTTAAATATTGATAGTAATTTACCAGTATACAGGTATATCATACATCCATACCACCTATACTGGAAGAAATCTCTTAAATGTCAAAGTCAAAGACAAAATATTTTATTCAGCATAAAATTATTACAATTAGTTACTGAACATTATGAGTCTACTACCAGTTCGAAAAGAAGAAGCCTCTGACCTGAGAAGAACTGACGGAAGAAATTCAGCGGGACTAATATTATTATCATTTTTGTTTAACAATTTTAAAAACATAAAAAAAATATTTCTTAATGTGGAGTCCCGTTAAATGAGCTATAACATATTTTCCATAGGTTGTGATCATGGAGCGCAGTGCTTTCAGGTTAACACTACAACTGTCACGCTGGGTCGGAGTAGCGCCGTATGTCTGCACACCGGAATACCGAGTGTCTCGAAGAATTGACATCTTCGGAAAAATATTTGTTACATTTGCTGGTAATTATATATACATATTTTATTTGACATGTATTTCAGCCAATTTACCAGGATCTAAAGACTGATAATAAAATTCGTGTAGATTTGTTTTAACGTAACTGTCATTTTTTGATATAGTAATATATACTTACTATCAATATTTAAGGAGAATACTCGGTACATTATTCTCATTCAAATTATTAAAAAATATAAAATAAATATAAATAAACTTCTAAGTAAAGTTACTCAACAGTTATCTAGTTATTTACGCGTCGTCTGGACACCCTAGCAGCTAGCTGCGCTGTCAACACATAACAGGTATTTTACCTACGTTCAAATACCGCCACCTGAAGAACAGCTGAATAAACTTTATCGTCTCCAAAACATGACGATTCGGTTCATATTTGGCTTTCGCAAATACGAGCATGTATCTCGACAACTCAAGTGGGTACCTATCCATCTTCACCAGAATCAACAAATACTCTCACTTTGTATTGCATCTTATTTAATCCAAATAGTCCTTCGTACCTATTTAAAAGAAAAAAAATTGTTTTTTTTTTTTTGAGGAAAATAGAACTAATAGAAGATCGTGTCGACGATTTTTTCTTAAGATACCAGCACACACATCTAAATTTTACATAAAATCTTTCACGGTTCACTCCATCTTATTATGGAATTCATTACCCTTACGCATAAGACAATCTCAGACAATTTAATGTTTTTTTTAAATCACATTAAATAATTTTATTTAACTAATGCAGATTAATTTTGCGGTATCATCTTTTGTTCGATCGCTCTGTGAATGTATAATATATATATATATATATATATATATATATATATATATATATATAACTTATTTTTGCGAGTCTTGTATATGTAATGTGTGATTGGATGAGAGACGTCTTGTTTGCTCCAAAGTTCGTTTATTAATCCTCTCTATTTGAGTAACACATTTATATATACATATAACCGGGAGGCTTACGTACTGTTACACGGCCGACCCTGACTGTCTTGTAATAAGGGTTGTAACAGTACACACACTACATATAGTAACTATATTTTAGTCCAAAGTAAAACTGAATAATAGTATATATTTTTTATCTGTTATTTTTATCATTTCGTATATTTGTATTTTTATTATCTCTTTTGTGTTATATTGTATAATTATGCACCACCCTCCATTTTACTCCGGCTATGTTTCAATTCCTCACAACCTAAGGTTGTCTGGAAGAGATTGCTTATTAGCAATAAGACCGCCTTATTGTGCAATAATCTTTAAGCATATATATTTATATTTGTAATTTTCTTCAAAAGTGGTGTAGAATAAATAATCTTTACTAATAATAAATCTGTTAAAACCTCCGTTTTATTAATACACTATATATTATCAAGAATAAATTTTAATAGCGCGATTTAATTTCAATCAGCGCCATCTCTTATAAGTTTTTTTTTGTACGCGTACCACGTAAAAAGTACAAAACCAATGTAAATAACTTTAATACATAAAAATTATACATAACTCACAGTAACATTTAGTTTTTGTTTCATTGTAATTAAATTTAAAAATAAATATTTAAGAAAACAGAAATAGGTCGACGAATCTTAAAAACTCACAAAACTTATTTTTGAGTTATTATTTTGTTAAACTTAAAAGTTTACTAAATATGTCGGATAGGAATAGAAATCGTTTTAATATTTTAGGTAAACATAATTTTCAATTAATATACAATTATGTTAAATGTCACTTAAATATAAAAACGATATTCTACCATTCTACGATAGATGGCGCAGAATTAGGGGTGTGCGATAAATATCGATAATTCGTAACTACTCGATATTTTTCATTCGATAATTATCGATAATTATCGAAAATTTTGTGCGATAACTGTCGTCAACTATCGATAATTTTTATCCGATAATTATCGATAACTATCGCCAACTATCGATAACTTTTTATCTGATAATTATCGATAACTGTTCATTCGATAATTATCGAAAACTATCGATAACACAATACGATAATAAAATTATCCATAATTTTTTCAGATGAACATCCCTACGTAGAATACGTAATATAATTTTTTGAATCGCGCTATCCAAAACTTCGGCTAAAAGAATGACACTCGCCCGTATTTAAAAAACTTCTTTTTTGCATTTAGTACACGAAGCAATTACAAATTGCTTCGTGATTTAGTACCTTAGTGTACTATGGTCTTGGTCGTTATGTGTATGTTGATTGTACAAAGTTTGATGGTTATAGCTATTTAAGTTGTAATCTATATTATATATAAAGAAAGTCGTGTTAGTTATAAACGGTGTACGTTTATAACTCGAGAACGAGTGGACCGATTTTTATGATTTTTGTGTCGTCGGTAATAATACTTATTAAAATATGATATTCATCAATGAAAAAATTATTAATAAAAAAATCTGTTCGAATGTTTAACAAGTCCGTTTTATAATCTTAATCTTAATATATAAATGCGAAAGGTCACTCATCACGATATCTCTGGAACTATAAGACCTAGAGACTTGAAATTTGGTAGGAATATTCCTTTCGCCGAGAAGAGGTCAGCTAAGAACGGATTTTACGAAATTCTACCCCTAAGGGCGCAAAAAATGGGGGCAAAGTTTGTATGGGACAACGTAGTTCCTTGGTCCAATCTACTTCAAATTTTGCATAAAATATTCTTTAATAGAATTGATTGAAGACGTGTTTCGTATTTTATCAAAATTCATTCCCTAACGGGGTTAAAAGTTGGTTGCTTTTGCTTCGAAGTTGATTTGACAAATCAATCCGTCTATTATAAAATATTTTCCAGTATCGACGCAGGTGTAGGTGATAAAAAAAATAAATTTATAATTTTCAAAATTTTAGTTAATAACTCGTGCGAAGCCATGGCGGGCCGCTAGTTATAAATAAATAAATAAAAATGTGACCTCTACAAAGGTAAGCAAAGCATCCGATATTCTTTTCAACTGCTCCAAATTGCTCTATCCTGTCTTTGACGTACTTTTTTGCCTTTTCATATGTAAAATAATAATATTTCTTATGTAAATGGAATAAAACTAAATTGTAAATATATCTTGTGATTGTAGCTGTAAGTAGTTAGGAACAATATTGGCACTGTTGGAAGCAATTATATCGTAATAATAAAATACAGAAAACTCAAACATGGCAAACATGTAAAAAGATTTGAAGCTAAGGTTAGGCCTCTATTTACGAGTCTCGTATAATTAGGATTTGTATTTAGGATTGTATATCGCCACCCGGCAAAAAAAGCGTCATAATACATGATAATTACGTTTTGACATCTTTGTATCATTAGAAAGCAAATATTTCATTTGATCGTCTGTAAAATCGTCATTATTATATTACCTTTAGTTACCGAGAGGTAGCGCTAAGTTCTCTTTTACACTAAGCCATATTACTCAGTTGACCGGCACGAACAGTGTCACATTTGTGTTGATACGCAGCAGTCGTGTATCGTTTCGCCAAAAAAGTGTATTATCGTGTGATGTGACTTTCTATCGGTAAGTTTTGAGAAGTTTAATATACAATTATAAACATGAAAAGTGCATCAAATGCGTTATGACAGTTTTCTTGAAGAAAAAATATTGTCGAATGCGTAATATGTTAGAGAAATTAGTCATAACTTGTGAAATTACTCTTTTTTAGGCGGTTTGAGGTGTAACTTCTAGTTGTACGTAATGTAAAAAAGTCATAATACATTTAATGTCGCTGTTATTGTAAAACATTATAATCATATTAAGTGTTATCTTGTTTTATCTCTTTTTTTCTGCATTAATGAAAACTAGTTTTTAGATGCACATGGCATATGGTGTTATTGTCTTTATGAAAAATATTATGTTAATATGCAAATAATATTCATCTCTCAACTTTATTTATCTTTTCTGACTATACCTAATTATTTTGAATTATTAATAAAGGAAAACATGAAGACCAATCGCGGAATGTTGATGGTGGCACTAGCGTGCGGGGAAGACCAACAAGCCAATATTTCTGAACAAAGTACAATACAAACGTTAACTAAAGGAAACGATATTCTAGATCAAGGTTAGTATTTTAAAGAAATATTTGTATGTAATTCGATTCTTGAGTTTTATTTGTTTATCAATTTTTAACATTATTATACCTAGTTTTACACTTCGTTAGTTAAATAATGTCTTGTTAAATCATCTGAACAAGACATTATATAACTAATAGAGTAAAGTCTAACTTCTTCTTAGTATTATAAATCCTGGAAATACATTAAGACTTTTTTTTTGTTTTGTTTAGAAGGAGGTCATGAATCAGATAAAGAAAATGTTTATTTTGAAGACAGCGATGACAGCGTCAAAGACCCGAATTTTGAAACCAAGTGTATTAATGAATGTTCTAGCTCAGATAGTAGTTCTAGTCGTCCAACGGCAAGGAAGCGTAACAGACGAGTTTCCAAAGTCTTGACAATGGAACAGAAAGAACAAACACATCTTTTCGCAAATACTGACACTCCTTGTCAATCGATGAGCATGACTGAAAACCAAGATACAACTCCGTCTATGTTGAAACTTAAACTGCAGCGTGAGATGTCTGCATCCTCCAAATCATCTTCGTCGACTTCCGGATCTAGGAGTAGTAGCAGCAGTGGCAGCAGGAGTAGTAGCAGCAATAGCAGTAGCAGCAGCAGTAGTAGTAGCAACAGCAGTAGCAGAACTAGTTCTAAATTAAGTTTGCCCAAAAATTGCTGCAATTCCAATGAAGTGTTTGCCTCTTTACAATGTCAACAAGAAAACATAGTTGAAAATGAAGTTCCTGAGTTAGCTACGAGTCCAACACGTAAATCTACTAAAAAAAGTAAATCTTGCGTTGATGAATGGTTGACAAACAAGGCAAAAACACTAAGAAATGCTGGAAAGTCTTATACTTCTCGTTCTAAGTCAAGAAAACAAATTCCTGCAAGGTCTTTGAAACCACCATGTAGTGAAAAGTGTAAATTAGAGTGTACTAAAAAAATTACTAACTCCGCTAGAGCTAAATTATTTGAAAATTACTGGCAATTAGGAGATTTGTCCCTACAGCGAAATTTTATACATAAACACATTAAACAAATCATTCCTGCATTCAGGTTTACCGGTAAAGCTCAGGCCAGAAATGTCAACTACAGTTTTTATTTTGAAGTTGACGGACAAATGATTAGAGTATGCAAAACTTTTTTTAAAGCAACATTAGATACTAATGATCGTGTTATCAGAACTGTGATTGCAAAGTCTGAAAATGGTTTCTTGAAACCCGATATGAGAGGCAAGCACAATAACCATAAAAAGGTTTCAGAGTCTATTCGACAGGGTATAAGGGATCATATTAAATCTATACCACGTATAGAATCCCATTATACACGTAAATATTCATTAAGGGAATATATTGATGGAGGAAAATCACTCGGTGATCTTTACAGAGATTATAAATCTCTTTGCGAATCAAATAGCATGCCTTATGGTAATGAAACTTTGTATTCAAGGATATTTAACGGTGAATTTAATATAAGCTTTTTTAAGCCAAAAAAAGATAGATGTGAATTTTGCGTACGATATGAAAATGCCCAAGGTAAGGCGAAGGAAGACTTAGAAGTTGAATATGTAAAACACATTGAAGAAAAGGAACTATCTAGAAAAGAGAAAGACGCCGATAAAATAAACGCCGGACCCAATATTATTGTTGCAGTTTACGACTTACAGGCTATTCTACAAATTCCACGAGGAAATACCTCAATTTTTTATTACAAATCCAAGCTTAATACTTTTAATTTAACTATCTCACATCTTGGTAATGATAAAACAGATTGTTTCTTCTGGCATGAGGGAGAAGCGAACCGTGGCGCTGATGAAATCGGATCTTGTGTATTCAAGTTTATTGAAAAGACACTGCTAAATTATGATGGACCTGGACTAGATCTGATATTCTACTCCGACAACTGCTGCGGACAGAATAAGAATCGGTTTATTGTTTCCATTTACTTATTTGCACTAGTGAAATTCCCTAAAATAAGGTCTATAACGCATAAGTACCTTATAACAGGCCACACTCAAAATGAAGCCGACTCCGTACACTCTACAATCGAAAAACAAATTCAGAAAAGACTGAAATCTGGTCCAATTTATGTACCCAGTCAGTACGTAGAAGCGATAAAATGCGCTAAGAAAAAGGGCAGACCTTACACCGTAACAGAAATGTCGTCTAGTGATTTTTATTCATTAAAACGTCTATGCGAGGATATAGGATTGACTACAGTAAAATCATTTAAAATTTCTGAACTGAAAATTTTCAAATTATTGCAAGATGATCCTACTAAGCTACTGTATAAAACTTCTTTCAAAGATGATCAATTTTCTGAAGCAGTTTTAACACGAAAAAAAAACTTGAAGCAAATAATACTAAAACTCGCCTACAGATCTAAACCTAAGCTCAAGGAAAATAAAATAAAAGATCTCCAAGAATTATTAAGAAATAATCATATTCCACATTTTTACGAATCTTTTTATAATTCTCTTAAATAAGCAAAAGCGTCTTCGATAACTTTTGAGATTATTTACGGGTTTTTACTTAATATTATTTTGATAGGTACTCATTTAATATATTTATTTCTTAACCTACTGTTAAATCGTAAGTCGAGTAGTTCCTATTTTAGTTCCTACTAACTGATAAATTATTATTATAAGGTTACCTGCAGTTTATGCCTGCTGTGAATTTAGCCAAAGGTTGTTTTGATAATAAGTTGATTATTTTATAATACATTGGAGTAATAAATAAAAGATTTGAATAATTTTAAATACATTTTATTTCTTTGTACTAAAATAAAAAAGGATTATTATCCAAAATATTGCATCTTTCGCCGAAAAAAGAGTCATAACATATACCTAATTTAATATTTCTTGAAAGTTACTTAAAAAAATTTTATAATATTTCTGAAAATAATAAGCTATGTGAAGTGTATACAAATATTCTATCGGTAAATAAAATTTCAGTAATTTAAGTCCAATAACTTCCACATTATCAATGTGGTAAACAACAGAAAATCATAAAAGTCGCATTATCTCGAATAACACAATTTAATGTTATGACGCTTTTTTTGCCGGGTGGCGATATTATGTTTATGAACTTTATAGAGACAAATAATCCACAAACAAACATATGTAAAGCTTTAAGCTGTTATAAAATCTAGTTCCAGATCAATTATTACAGCTACTGTATAGTAATTGTAATAATTTATATATCTGCTTAGGCGAGAAGAAGCTATTTAGCTTCGTTACATATGATACGGTAATCAGTCGATAGCTTCGCTTTCGTTCTTTAATCGAGGTTTCCTTTGCTACCTCTTGCTTCCCTTCACTCCTTAACCAGTGAAGTTATCTGACTCCTCTGAAGTTTTAAGCGTGCTTCGCTATCTGTCTCTTGCTATAAAAAACCAAGATTATATTAAAAATTTCAAAATTGTAATTGTTAAGAATATATGCTACTTGAGTCAAAAGAATATCATTTTTAGTATTTTTGTTTCTATGTATTAACGCGCAAAATTAAAAAAAAGTAATAATTTGAATTGATTTCAAAGAAATATGAGACTATTACAGCGCACACACACTTGGTTACAATTGAGGCTATAAGTCTTTCAGTTTACGACACAATTTCACTTAACTTGTTCAATTTAAATTTAAAAAATTAGTATTGTGGAAGATTTCATAGATGTTGAATAATTTAGAGTTTGTTTAGGCGGTATAATAAGTACGTTAGTACCATGCCAAAGTACAATATTTAGATTTTAACTTGAAGTCATGAAATAATGTTGAAATACTCGTACTTTAGGTGCAGTTGCTGTTTATTCAGTGATGTCAAGTCTAATATTTAACGACGTTACTCTACAAACAGGGGACTACATTTATAGCAGTGCTAGAATTTTGATAGTAGTCATCGCCCTTATAGGATCATACACTGCCTCTGAAAGGATGTCACGAATGTTTCGGATCCTAAAACAACTGAATGAGGTAATCTATGCTTATGTATATATAAAAATAGAAGTTTTTGTATAAGATATCAGAGGTGGTTTATTTTTTACTATTCTGTCGTAATTAATTTTATTGTTAAAAAGCTGTATCTACGACTTTTTTCGCGATCACTATCTCTTTCATTAAACCTTAAAATGAAAAGTACATACGCCAGCTTAAGAAGAGTCGTACGAACAATGATTTTTGTATATTAGGGATATAAAAATACTCTCGAACTACTGAGGATTATGATGTCTATAATTTCTGAACAAAAAAAATCATTAACCTTAAATACTTACGGGACAATATTTAAGCTATCTCCTTTCTAACACGAATAGAATAATTAAAATCGGACTATGCGTTAATGAATTACAACTAAGAACACATTTTGACTTTCAACTCCTCCCCAAGGGAACCGTGCTGAATGTCGAGATAAAAAGCATCCAGTATCCTAGCTCAGAGCTAAACTCAAATAATGTTCCATTTAAATCTATTTAGTAGTTTTGGCGTGGTGTTCGGCTAAGATACGAGGACAGGCAGATGACAAAAACTAAATATTTGGTTTCATTATTGATTATTATAGTGCTTTCAAAAAAGTTTTTCCAAATATCTTGTATATATAGAATTGGATCTATTATAGCTCTATTGCAAATAATATAGATTCATTTAAAATATTTATTTTCCAGATAGAAACGAATCTGCCGTGTAAACGAAAACCTCATAGTGATTGGGCTATGTATTTTCTAATGTTTATTACATTCTTGAGTGCGGTGGGAGTCCCCATAATTACTTTCACGTCATTCATGAAAACAGACCAGTGTACGTACTTATCCCGTATCTTACATGAGCGACTGCACTTATGCGAAATTGGGAAGCAAAAATTTGTAAATAATTAACTTGAATAACAAAAATGGGAAAGTATTATTAATTTGAAGCTTTTTTAAAAATAAACATAATAATATCAGGCATAATAAAGTTTGTTTATTATAGATTTACTTTTGTATATGTAATTTTTTAATTTGGTGGTTGGCAAATTTAAAACATTCTGAAGGATTTGAATCGATTTTATTTAGATTTAAACCTACATGCATAACTTAATCGCATGAGTATGACAGATCCTATAAACTTACTATTTCAAAGGACAAAAATACACATTATTTAATTTTCAGCGATAATTTATTATGAAATCTTAACGCAAATATCCAGAGCATTGTTGTATCAAATAATGAAATTAACAGAAATTCAATTGATAACGTTCGCTGGAAGAGTACTGCAGACGTTGAAGATAATGAATAAGAACTTGGAGCTGCTGATATCCGTAGAATATTCTAGTGAGTTTATCATTATTATGGTGATATATTTATATGAGTATATAATAAACAGTGAAAAAGCAGGCTAGCTATCTGGTTAGGACAATGCTGTAGCGACATTAGTAGTATGTATAAGGAAATATATTTCATTAGTAAGTACTTTTTTTAAAATATCTGTCAATAAAGAAAAATGACATTTTCACCAGCGTTCGACGAGTGGTATACGATTAACCAGCTCACTAATCTAAGTATATTTTGTTCCTAATGACCCTAGTCAGGACATTAAGATGACGTTATAAGATTATTGTATTTTCATCGGCCGTTGGCCCTTGTGTAAATTTTCAAGTTGATTAGACTTCTGGAAATAGCTGAAAATTAAGTTGAAAGATTTAGTTACATACATTGATACGTACAGGTCAAGCTAATAAAAGCGAGTTAAAAATTAAAAAAAAAATCTAATCTACCGATATCAGGAAAATAACAACAAGAATTGCTTGGAAGATTTTAATTTATAATCGTAATAACGTTGAAAATAAATTGGATATCGGTCACTAGTCAATTAGTAGGACTAATAAATTAAGATTGTCCTAAAATTTTATGTACTCTTTTTATATTCATTATTTATTTTCAAAACTTCGACAGGGACTGCTAATGTTGCGAATAGAATTAGACAATTGGCTAAATATAATTTAAATATATATGAAATCGTGAGAACGATGACTAAAGGCGATGGCTACCTGATAATATTGCTGCTCTTGTGTCTAATGGTGCTCATTGAGATGAGCTGGCATAAAGCCGTCATCTGGTTTTCGAGTTCTACTGGTAATTTTTTTTTATAAATTTGACAAAGTTTTATGTCAATGTTATGCAAATACAATGTTTTTTTTAACTGCAGAATTGATGTTTCTATATATTCTTCCAACGATTTTGCGGGGTGGAGGAAATTCGATTGAGTTGATTTATTGCACAGAAGTATTCCATCAGACACATTCGGAGGTATTTTGATATTTTTTTTCTAGTTTTCAATAGAATCCACGCGTAGTGTCAATGATATAATATCCATAACACAGATGGAGCGAACGCACGAAATCGTCAACTATCTGAAATCTCGAAGAGGTGATGAGGAAGATGTGAATAACGAGCTGGAGTTATTCGTCCGTATGCTGATGCTCAACAAGACGACATATTCACCGCTCAATATGTGCACCTTATCAAGACCTCTTGTTACACAGGTAATTCATTTATCATTAATCACACAGCACTACACTATAAAAAGAACTATTAATAAGTGAAATATACGATCTTGAATGTACAGCTACAAAACGTGTTTCATGCTATGACCATATAACCGCTCCTATGTCCGGGCCTCTCAAGCCTTGTTGGCTAAATGTCCCGCCGTTTTTTGACTTATTGCTCGTCTTTTCTTTTGCTTATGATATGTGACTATGAATATATATAAAGCAAATTTTACGAAGAAGCGAGATAAATAACACAAATCGGCCTTAACGCGACAAAGGTGGTTATTACATATATAACTTTATTCGAGAACATCCGGAGCGCTTCGATCTTGTCAACTAGTAGTCGATGGGCCATTTTAGGGGTAAAATCTTGTCGACTATTAGGCGACAGGAGCAGCCCAGCAGATAACTCATTTTCGTAGGAAGTCATGTTGGAATGGAATGCCGATTTCAAAATGTAAATATCATGCAACGAACCAAACATTAATGCTAAAAGCTTCCCACACTTTCTTTATCCCTTGTTATCCGTACAGCAAATCGTATTTATAATAACAAATATAGTTAAAAGTGATGAATTGGATACAGCACCTAACTAACTATACTAGCGGTCGCGAATTCGATCTCCACTCACGATAATAATAAAATAAGATAAATGTTTATATAGTCATGCAGTTGTTTGTGTGTTTGTGTTTGTATTGTGTATGTTTCCGGACTCCTGACACCTGATTCTCACCCTACAGAGGGTCATTGAGGGTGAGACGTTTATTATTTAATTAACGCCTAGTCCTTTAACTTAATGTTAAATTGTGTAGTGTAGCCCACCACTTGATATAAATGCTTTAAAAAAAACAGTCGAATAAACAATATCTTTGAACTAATCGATTTGACAAGTTTTTCACATCAAACTTTTTTTTTAAATTTACAGATTTTTGGCACCCTCTTGACGTACCTCACCATAATACTGACATATGGAACTGAAACTAACGCACCTGCAAGAGCATTCGCGAACAAAAGTACTCTTTTGTAAACATTAAATTGATATATAATAATAATGATATATTGATTTTATTGATTGAAAGCATTGTCTTGGAGTTTGTGCTATTATACTCGTAATATCACTTTTGTATTTTAACACTCGCATCACATTAATACTAAAAGTTTGAGTTAGTTACAAGTGTGTAATAAAATTATATTAATTATTATAATAATAAATTAATTATTGATTTTTTTAATTTATTTTAACGGAATATACATATTATATATAATCATAATAACACCGTGACAGATCAAATCCTGTTCATTGAAGAAAGTTGTTCGCTCCTATAATATTACTTAGTCTTTTACTATTAATAAGTCCTGTCCAAAGTTCTCTCGTCAACAGTCTTTCAAGGTAATTATGTCTGAATAAAGCATATCATACCTGGAACCATCTTCCCGTATCGCTTTCGCTATTAGATCCTATGCAGAAATAGCGAAGAAAATGTTTTCTCCTCTAACATACTCCCCTTCTAAAGTCCATTCTAACATTTCCAACTATTCCAATCCCTTCACCTAAAAGGTCCTATCGTCAAACAGTAGTCCTTCCAAAAACTTTTTAGAAAAATATAATAAAAGTGAGCATCATTGGTATTTAGAAGATCACCCAATTTTTTTTATTTTTTTTTTACTATACCTCCGAGATTCAGGTTCAGAGTCGTTTTTTAACAATTATAATTTTAAAAACTAGGCCTCTTTGTCATACATTACGCAATTATTCTGTTACACTATCACTCTGCCATCACCATACCAATTCCTTTTTACATTCATTCACATTCATTCATAATAGGGTATTACCCACCAATACAAAAAGAGCTAACTTTACTATTCTAATTCTTAGTCTATGTAACACCAGTTTAGGAGATGTGGAGAGGGAGTATATATTTTTACAAGTTTTTTCTTAAAACTATTAATTACATATTTTCTTATTAACTAACATTTTTTACGTAAAATTACATTCTACGACTTATAGCTACGGAGACAAAATGTTTCAACTTATTTTCTAACAGCAATTTTTTATATTCATACAAAATAAATTTTATATTAATATTTTTAATTGCCTATAATAAACAAACCTCATTGTAATCGTCGCTCGAGTACATATTAAATTATTTAACTTTAATTGCACGTAATACAAGTACACTACATGTAATTCGTTGGCACAACCTTCACTCGCGTTGTGATTTTTGGCGTAAAGTTGGCATAAAGAACTAAAGAAGTCAAGAAATTAAGAAAGTGACAATTAAAGCTATGGAGGATAGAAACACTGGTTGACCATAGAGCTAGAGGATAGATGGAATTAATTAATTAATCTATTAATTAATTAATCTATTCCTAATTTTTATTGACACATTTCTTTTATGTTAAAAAATAAATAAACTATATTTATACAACTTAATTTACTACGACTTATTTCTATTATTAACATCTATTGCTAATTTCTTGCAAAACTGTAGGAATAGTTCTCTGCTATCAGAGTTTTCGAGGAATTCCGGTATCTTACCTTGACATAATTTTTTACCTAATCGACATTCCAGTCGCAATCTCTCATAGCCTAGGGTCGGGCAGTCCAATAGGACGTGGAGGACAGATTCCAAACACCCAGGGTCGCAGATGCACAATGGACTCTCCTTGCACTTGAAGCGGTGCAAGTACTCGGAGAATCCGCTATGGCCCGTCAACACCTGGGTGACCAATCTGTCCACCTTTATTTTACCTAAGATCCTGTGTGCGGCTACCGCATGACGGAAGAAGATCCTGGTGACGCCCAATTATTTACAAAATGTTCATAATTTACTTACAATATTAAAAAACGTAAAATAATCCAATCGAACAACCGACCAATTATAATTTTGGAAATATTCAGATTTAAGTGATATGAAGTATGATGATATTATGATCATCACAAGTCTGATAACATAAAAAAGTAATTTTATTCAAATACTAGCGGCCCGCCCCGGCTTCGCACGGGTATTTAATTAAAATTTTAAAAATTATAAATTTATACATTTTATCACCTACATGCGCCATCTATTGTATAATGGAAGCATATCGTTTTTATTTTTAGTGACATTTGACATAATAGTACTTATATTAATTGAAAATGATGTTTATCTAAAATATTAAAACGATTTCTATTCCTATCCGACATATTTAGTAAACTTTTAAGTTTAACAAAATAATAACTCAAAAGTAAGTTTTGTGAGTTTTTAAGATTCCTTAGACCAGATGGCGTTGGCGGCGTAGGTACCTATTTCTATTTTCTTAAATATTTATTTTTAAATTTAATTACAATGAAACTAAAACTAAATTATACTGTGAGTTATGAATAATTTTTATGTATTAAAGTTATTTACATTGGTTTTGTACTTTTTACGTGATACGTGCACGACCAAAAACGATAAGAGATGGCACTGATACAAAAAAATACGCGCTATTGAAATTTCTTCTTGATGATATATAGTGTATTAATAAAACGGAGGTTTTAACAGATTTATTATTTGTATAGATAATTATATGTCGAAATTTTAAATGTCATTGTTACTAATAACTTTTTTTTTTCTTAAAATACCTTAAATTATCACCAAAAATGTCGAGACCAAGTTCGTCTGCTGAGTTATCTTTACATTTTTTATTCTTACAATTTGAAGCATACACATGTCTGTACATGCTAATATGAAAGGCCTAGAATAATATCCGTTAACAAAAACGACGGATTTTCTGGAATGAAGATTTGAATTGGACCACGTTAGTAAAATGCCAGTCACACTAACCATCCCAAGCTTCTTTAATAGTATAGAGTGATCAACTTTGTCAAAGACCTTACTGAAGTCAGTGTCGATAGCGTCAACTGACCCGCCACTATCAACTTCATCAGTAACGTCTTCAACAAATGATATGAGGTTGGTCATAGTAGATCTAGCTTTAAAAACCCATCAACCATAGTATCAATAGAGTCATTCGCCCCCAATAAATCATCCCAACTATTTTTTTTTAAATCTTGTTGAATTTTCTCGAAACCTGCTTTATGAAAACAGTACCTAGGAACATTGCTATCGGGAAACGACTCAGGTGCCGGTTCGACATTTAAGGAAAACGTTAAAGGTGGATGTAAAAAACGTCTATAGAAATGAGCGGATCCAAGCATTCACACAGATCGGTTACAGATTTGTTTGAAATCGCCAAGTCAAGGATTTTATGTTTGTTTGATCTTAAATGCTTAGAAACGGCAATTAGAACCCCGCCACCATCCTTCTTGTTATGAAATCTGCTAGTCTTGCGATCGCGTCTGTAGACAACATACCTGTTACTACCAAATAACTCTGAGTCATAAATACTATTATTTAACCACGTTTCCGTCACTATTATAATATCAAATTAATAACAAAGTACACCACTATTAAATAACTTAACAGTTTTAGTTCTGAGACCTCTTACATTCTGACAATAAATAAACAGACCATTTAAAGAGCCTTTTTGTATATAAAAATAAGTCAACTTTAGCGTATATTTATGACACTTTTTGAGTGTCATGATTACCTATCTCAATGTACTTCGAATTTTCAGATTTTCTCATATAAATTTTACTGTCACACACCCACACATTTATAATTTACCTCCTTACTCTTGCGACGAGCGGCGACGAGCAACATTTTTGTATCAGGCGCCAGATGCTCCAGATCAACTCAGATTTGGCGCAGTTGGTAGTGTTCTGTAATCTTAATATCGCAATTTATATATATATATATATATATTTTTGTAATGAAATAAGTACACCTAAAAAGGCGCCAAAGGCATGAAACGCCCGGGGCGCCTAGATGTCTAAGGCCTGTTCAGTTATCCTTAAAAATTTTCTATAATTTAATAATTTAAAGAAGGAAGTATTTACATCCGCAAACACAAAATAATAGACTAGATGCAAATTTAAATAGTGTTATTATGAGATGCAAATTTAAAGAGTGTGATTACTTATACGAAGTGAAGAAGTAAGTTTTAAGATATACATTCAAATGTGAACTAATTTTCATTCCAAGAATTTTTATAGTTGTGATTATGATTGTGAATGAACCTGAACTCACTTTAGGTGACAGGACTGCATTCACTTCATGTTGTCACAAGGGCAAAGCAATATTACCGCCCTTAAGTCAAAATAAATATATTAAATCATTGTTTAATGGACTTTTTTTCAAATTAACCTTCAATAAAAAATAATTCAAAAAATTATTTTCAAAACATTCGCAAATACAATTCATCATTTCCCATGATTAGCTCAGAAGATGAAGTTTCCGCGGCAATTTCAAGTAGAGTGTATCATGTCAAAATACATTATGTTTTTATCACAGATCCGGTCCAATAACTGCTGCATATGTCACTCACCATTTGTTATGCGCAATCATATTTTTATGATGTTGACACTGCTGTTAATTATAGATTAGGTCGAATTTCAACGGTTTGTTATTTTAAACACCTGATAGCGATCGTTACTCCTGTTATGTAAATTATCCGCTAACCCGCAGCGAAGCAGCATGGTGGATGGACGTGGAACTTGCCCAGCGGTGCGATGCTTAGAGGCTGATTCAGTTATAGTAAATGCAACATCTGCGTGACTTAACAACTAGAAGTGTCTTTATTATAATTTAAATAGCTTTCATTATCACGAATAATTTTATTGCATATGAAATAAATCGTCAGAGTTCGAAAGATTGTTAAGGTTAATAGATTATATCTCGAAGCGCTTGATTGTTAATCATATTTGAATTATGAACTTTAAAGATTCGCACAATAGAAGACACTTAAAACGATATTTAAGATAAATATTGAATACAAAGATAATTATGTCACACTGGAATTCATTTAATATTTTGTTATTTTAAATATAAAAGTTTATTTATTTATTACAACTTTATTGCACAATACATTAACGAATTGTATAAAAAGCGAGCTTAATGCTAAAAGCATTCTCTACCAGCCAACTTTAGGACGTACAAGAGCGGATGTTTGTAGGTGTGCAAAATTGAGTAGGTATTGGTAAAATTCACTTTTAAAAAAAAGCAAAAAAGGGAAATTGTGCGCTATCTATATCTAACATAAGCTCTCGATAAAATGTTACAGGAGAACGAAATATAAATCGGACTACGTGCTAATTAATTACAAATAAATACACATTTTGACTTCTACAGTTTCTCCCACTGGACCCATGCTGAATTTCCGATTAAAAAGTGCATTGAACTAGCTCGTAGTATGAACTCAAAACATACTCAGTGACATTAAGACGCAGTCAGTAGTTTTGGCTTGATTCGCGATCAAGATACAGATAGACAGACAGATAAAATTGAAAAAAAAAGTACATTGTTTATAGAGTTTCGATTATACCGTCCAAAATATCTACAATGAACAGGATTGGATCGGTTACAGCTTTATTATAATTGTAGATAGCATATTCCGTTAAAAATAAATTAAAACAATTAATACAATAGAAAAAAAAATTAACACACTTTAACTAAAACTTTAATTATTAATAAGATGCGAGTGTTAAAATACAAAAGTGATAATAAAGTGACTTATAATAAGTGAACACACTTTAAGACAATTCTTTCAATCAAAAAAAAATAATTTTAATATATCAATGTGATGTTTACAGGAGAGTTCTTTTGTTCTCGAATAGTAGTTCAGGTGCTTTAGTTTCTCTTCCATATGTCAGTATTATGACGAGGTACGTTACGAGGGTTCCAAATATCTGTAAATTATAAAAAAAGTTTGTTCTGAAATTAAACTTGACAAATCGATCAATTCAAAGATATTGTTTATTTGGCTGATTTTTGTAAAAACATTTATATTACGTAGTGGGCTACAGAATAATTCAGCATTGAGTCAAAGAACCATTTATTATTTAAATAATAAAAGCCTAACCCTCAACGACCCATCTTTGGGGTGAGAAACCGATGTCAGGACTCCACAAACATACACAATACAAACACAAACGCACAAACTACCACAAACAACTGTACAACTTTATAAACATTTGTCGTGAATGGAGATCGAACTCGCGACCGCTAGTATAATAGCCAGGTGCTGTATCCAACTAGTCATTGTTAATTTGTTATTATAAATGTGATTTGATGCATGGATACTCAGAGGTAAAAAATCGTGGCAATCTATTTGCATTAATCATTTGTTCGTTGCGTGAAATTTACATCGTGTCACATGATGCATTTAAATTCAACATTCATTCAAATAAAAGTTAGTTATACTGATGCCACTAAACACGTTTTGAAGCTGTTCATTCTAGATCATAAATATTACTTCTTAATAGACATTTTTATAGTTTGTATCAGCCTGTAAACCACCCACTGCTGAGCGAAGGCTTCTTCTCCATATAGAAGAAGGGTTGGAGCTTAATCCACCACACTGCTCCACTGCGGGTTGGCTGATGATTTTCCTACGTCATCAGAACGATCGTTTATAGTCTAGGGCTGTGAGATTAATGATAAATTAATAACCTTCAAAAGAAGAGGTCTTGACAAGGTGCACATATTGAGCGGTGAATATGTCGTCTTGTTGAGCAACAGCATTCGGACGAATAACTCCAGCTCGTTGTTCACCTCTTCCTCATCGCATCTTCGAGATTTCAGATAGTTGACGATCTCGTGCGTTCGTTCCGTCTGTTTTATAGATAAAATATGAAAAAAACTAAGTGTGGGTTCAATAAAAAACCAGAAAAAAGTTACCAAAATACCTCCGCATGTGTCTGATGGAATACTTCTGTGCAAAAAATCAACTCAAATGTATGTGTTACCATCCTCAACATCGAGGGTATAATATATCGAAACATCAATTCTGCAACAAAAAGAATCTTTGTACCTGCATAGCATGGACATAAGAATATGCCAAATTTATAAATATATTTACCAGTAGAACTCGAAAACCAGACGACGATTTTATGCCAGCTAATTTCAACATGCACCATATGACTCAAAAGAAGCAACATTATTAAGTAGCCGTCGCCTTTAGTCGTCGTTCTCACAATTTCATATATTTTCAAATTATATTTTGCCAATTGTCTAATTGTATTCGCGACATTAGCAGTCCCTGTCGAAGATTTGAAAATAAATAAATGAATATATAGAGTAGGTACATAAAATGTTAGAATTTAATTTATTAGTTCTAGTACATGATTATAAGATCTTAAGAAAACACATATAACAACGTTTTTACCGATATCCGATTTATTTTCAACGTTCTTACGACTATATTCCAATTTAGTTTTAGGTTCTGCACCTATTTTGAAAGTTCCTGTATTATCACAGGCCATTCTTGTTCCCATTTTCTTGGTATCGGGTGTCGCTAAAGATATTTTATTAATTTTTAATGGCCGGTAACGTATCTGTGGTTCTGGCTTAGATGTTCATGGTTGGCGATGACCTAACATCAGATGACTAGTATGCTTCTTCACTGTCTATTATATATTGATTTAGCCTGCTGATGTAAATATATTTAAGTCTTTGGGGGTAGAATAGAATAATCCACCAAAACATCAGTCGTCGGATGTTCCCATGGGGAAGTCCCCATCATTACTGTGGGGGATTTGCCAATATTCGCCACGTTTGGCAGGTGGATTGGCGAATGCAGTGTGTTTTTACAGGAGACAGTTGTTCATACATACAGTTGTTCTAGCCACTATGTCCTTAGTCGCCTTTTAAGACACCTCGGCAAAGAAAGAGGTTGAGACTGTTCTTCTCTGCCGGTTACCGCACAGCTATTAAATATATCCCCATAAAAATTATAAACTCACTAGAATCTTTTACAGGTATCAGCAGCTCCAAGCTCTGGTTTACTAACTTCAACGTCTGCAGCACTCTTCCAGCGAACGTTATCAATTGAATTTCTATTAATATCACTATTTGATACATCAATGTTCTGAATATTTGTGAAAGGATTTCCCAATATATTAACGCTAAAAAGTGGATAATATGTATTCGTGTCCTTTAAAATAGTTTTATAGCTTAGTTTTTGGTCTATCCTGGCTGCAAAAGAGCACTTCTGTTCTCGCGAAGTGTTTCGACAAATAGATTATTTGCTAGTTTTGAAATTTGTGTAAATCTTGGACCAAACAACAGCGAATGTATTATCTGCCAAAAACTTAGGCGATTTAATTGATTACTTGTGTCAACTATCACCTTGCCTTGCAAAAAATTTGCTTCTTTTTAAATAAAAAATACGTATTTATATAATAAAATATCCAGTTGCATGTAATGTAATATTAGTTAATATAAAAATAAGTCTCAATGTTATTTAGTTAAATTTAATTTGTGATGTGCCTTTCTAGATTAAGTTAAATTTTAAAGAAAAATTAGAACTGTAATTAGCTATAAGTTAAGAAATTGTGTTGAAATTACTATAAGGGAAAAATTGTAAAAATAAAATTTCACAACCCACGCCTCACTCATTTCCCCGTGTACATTAGTATAAGAGAAAATAGTTAACCAGTTAGTTGGCAACATACACAGTTTTATAGTGAGAATGTGGAAAGATGAAAACTAGTATGCAGCATGAAAGTACAGGCATGAAAGCGAGAGCTTATGGAAGAGTAAATATTATATAATTAATAGTACATCATTAATTGTAGAAACATTCTCCCCCAATCATGTCGGAACTCGATTGTTAAAAAAAAATATTGGAACAATGAAGGCAGAGGGGAGATCTTATGAAACATACAAAATTATAAGTGGACATTATATCAACAATATCGAAGACATATATTATGTAACCAAATCACAACTTGAGAGGACACTATCAAAAAATTACAAGATATCCTTGCCATAGCAACACCAGATGTCACTTCTTGCCAAATCGCGTAGTTACTCAGTGATTAGAGCAACATCAGTAAACATTTAAAAAATAAACTAGGAAAGCTTAAAAACTAAACTAAAGCGAACGTAAGTGCAGTGATATGCACGCATCAGCTCCAAGAGGTGCTTGTGCATTATAAATAATAATAATATGTTTTATAGGATCTGTCAAACTTATGCGATTAAATGATGCAATATGTATAGTATGTATATTTAAATAATATGGGTTAAAAATCCTTCAAACTATTTTACATTTGCCACCCACAATATAAAAACTTCCCGTAAGTTACTTACTTACTTACTTACGGGATTATTTAAATTACAAAAAAAAGCGTGAAATAAAAATTAATAAATAGTTAATTATTTTTGTTTCTCAATTTCGCATAAGTGCAGTCAATCCTGTAAGATACGAGAAAAATACGTACTGTTGTCCTTAGTAAAATTTAAAGTGAAAATAGTGATGGAGACACCTATTGTATACAAGAAGATACTAAACATTAGTATATACATAGCCCGATCATTATGAGGTTTTCGTTTACACGGAAGATTCATATCGATCTGGAAAAAAAAACAGGTTTTAAGATATTATTTTTATTTTATTTATTTCTATATTATTTGTAATAAAAGTGTAACAGATCAAATTCTGTACATTCAAGAAATTTGGAAAAACTTTTTAGGGTATTCCATAATCGATACCGAAACCAAAAATGCATTTATTAAATTTTATTTTAGTTTATCTTAATCTTGGCCGCACATCGAGGCGAAAGTACTTAATAAATTTTGATAAAACTGGGCATGATTTGAGGTATAGTTCCGAGCTAGGACACTGCATGCTTTTTATCTCGAAAATCAGCAGGGTTTCCTTGGGGAGGAGATGAAAGACAAAATATGTTCTTAGTTGTAATTCATGAATGCATAATCCGATTTCATTTATTCTATTCGTGTTAAAAAGGAGATAGATTGAGAAGGTTTTTTTTTTAAATTCAGAAATTAGAGACATCATAATCCTCAGTATAGGTTCCAAAATAACTTGAAACACCGAATATACAAAAATCATTGACCATACGGGTCATCTTAAGCCGGCTTACGTCTTAAAGGCTCAATGAAAGTCGCAGGTAATGCTAATGAACTATAAAATTAACTTCGAAAGGAGAGTAAAAAATAAACAATAACTTCTTGTTTGAATATACATATACACAAATAACCATTGATCACCTGATTCAGTTGTTTCAGGATCTGAAACATTCGTGAAATCCTTTTCGAGGCTGTATATGATCCAATGAGGGCGATAACTGCTGTTATAATTCTAGCACCGCTATGAATGTAGTCCACTGTTAGTAGATTCATGTCTTCGTGATATATTAGGCTTGATATTTCTAAATAAACAGTAACCGCAACTAAAATATTGTAAGAGTATTTTAAGTTAAGACCTAACTATTTGGGCATGGTACTAATGTACCTTTTATGCCGGCTAAACAAACTCTAGACGTTTACGAAACAATTTATTATTAATTGCTTGAGATTATTATATATATTTTTTTTAATTATAGAAATTTTACAATGTAAATAATATAATATATAAATAATATCCTCTACTGGTGACAAGAGCGCAAAGAATCGGAATTGCGATTCAATGGGGAAATGCTGCTAACATTCTTGGCAACATACCACACAACATACATGACTTATACCAAAACTGTTTGTAAATAATCATTTTAAGTTTTGAATTGTAAATATGTATAATACTGTAAATTTTCTATAATTTAAAAGAAATTAATAATTGTGAAGTAAAATTTATATATACAGCTAGAATATCATTAGCATACGAAGGTAATTTTCGCCGCCATCTATAAGTTTATAATAGCTCAGGTGAGAAATCGGACCCTAAGGGAGTTGCTGTTCTCCTACTGGGCGCGTCCACCGGTGGCGGATAGGCGAACGCCACTCGAATGCTTTCCTTCTTTTGTGATAAATACTTTTATTGGGAGCCCTTATTATTTTTTTATTTAAATAACCAGTTCCTATTGTTTTATTATTATGTCGGTAAGATCGAAAATATGATTCATATTTCATCAGTGTGTAATAATTACTCATATCTAAATACAATTTAACGAGCAAAGCTCGGTCATCCAGGTACTGGATACTTAATTATGATTTATTTAAACCTAATAGTAGATACATAATGTAACCGAGTAAGAATCATCACCAAATATGAGTGTCAGAAACTAGGCTGATGTCAGTGTCATAAACTACAGCACAAGAAATTTTAAGTGTCACTAACTGGATGTTCATACATCACGTTTTAAATCATTAATTAAAATTATTAATTCGCTTCAAATAATTATATTGCGTATATGAGCTTTTCTAGAAACTCTGAACCTTCTTATGGTGTAAAAATTATTTATTCCAATTGCATATTATTTAAGTTATCGTAATATAACCTCAGCCTTCACTCTTAGAGAGTCAATAACTGGGCCTTTTACCCTATAACAATACAGCTATAACTAATAGTCAGCGCGGCGCGCAAGGCGGGGGTGAAGAGGTGGTCCAAGTAATGATGCCCATCGCAGAGTGCGTAACCCGAACGCAGGCTGCCGCGTGGGGGCTTTTTTTTAGCACTGTTCTACCCTAGAGAAAAATTAGAAAAAAAAAAAATGTTATAGAACTTATTAAGGGCTATTTATCAAAAAAAAAAAAAACAAAATAATTGTGATAGTTTTACTTAAAATACGTGAGCTTTTTAAATTAAAAAAATTTTAACTTGTGATATTTCTATATATCAATAACTGCGAAGGCTTAAAATTACCTTATTTAATACTTCTTTGTTGTACCTACTATTTCCATAAAAGATCACAAATAAATATTATATCGTAAGAGAAAAAATTTTTATTTTTTATTTTCGAAATTTCTTTAATCATTTTATAAAAAAAAAACTAGCGATGCAGATGAGTGATAGCTTAAGGAAATGTTTTTCTTAGGACGGGGATTTCAAAGTAAAAATTTGATTTAACTTTTCCCAGGGGTATCTGACCCATGCTTATACTGATATACTCTATACTTAAAGATTATAATTTTGAAATATTTTTAACATAGACTTGTTTTTTAATGTCAAAAGACAGATGGCGAATCAGTCGAACTTAATTTTACTGTTGAAGATGAACGCTCGAAACTCCAGAGGGGTCGGATAACGTCAATGGTTAAAGAAGTGAAGGGAAGCAAGAGGTAGGAAAGGAAACCTCAAAAAAGAAGGGAAAAGCGAACCTATTGACTGTTCCTCTGGTGACGCTGAAGCAAATAGACAGATCAACAGACGGATATGGAAATCTCTGAGACACAGTATGCGTGTCTTTAATACAAAACGTATTAAAGATAAGATATATCAGAATCGGGGCTCGAAAGTGTTCTCAAGGGATTCGTCTGTTGGTAAAAGCCGGTTGTCGAGGCTGAAAATAGAGGTTGGAGGTACAGCGTCGTCCAGGGATGACACATTGAGGGAGGTCGAGAAATTTTCCGGACAGCTGTATACCTCGATCAACCAACCTGTTTGTAGTTTGGCTAAAGATCTCTGAGCCGAACAAACCCGACATTATTCCGAAGATATCCCGTACATCAGTTTTCAGGAGATTAGCATAGCTACGGGACAGCTTAGAAACAATAAGGCACCAGCTGAGGACGGTAATACGTCAAAACTTCTGAAATCGTTTGGAACACCGGTACTTAAAGTTCTTCAGTGGCTTTTTAATGCCGTCTTGCTCGAGAGCGTAACGCCAGAAGCTTGTAATAGAAGCTTCTTCAAAAAGGGCGATAACACTTTTTTGAAGAATTACAGACCCATTTCGCTTCTGAGCCACGTTTATAAGCTGTTCTCTAGGGTCATTACGAATCATCTGACGAGCAAGTTTGATGACTTCCAGCCTCCCGAACGAACGGACGAACGAAGTCGAAAGACTTCGACCGGTGTGTGTTACCAGTGATGACATATGGATTTGAGATGTGGTCTCTGACTATGGGCATGCAATGAAGGGGTAGGGGTATGCTTGGTATTTCTCTGCGAGAACAAATCAGAAATGATGAGATCCGCAGACTAAAGAAGGTTGCTGACATAGCACAACGGAGTTGCAAGCTGAAGTGGGAGAGCAAGCTGGGGTGGCAATGGGTAGTGTACATAGCTCGTAGAACTGACGGCCGATGGAGCAGAAATGTTCTCGATTCGAAACCACGTACCGGCAAGCGCAGCGTCGGAACGCCGTCCACGACATGGACAGACGACTTGAAGAGAGTCACTGGAAGCGGTTGGATCAAGGCTGGTTTGTACCGGTCGCTCTGGAGGTCGATGGGGAAGGCCTGCGTTCAGCAGTGGACATCCAATGGCTGATATGGTGATATGAATTTGAATGATCTCAGTTGAATTTGAATTTTCTTCAAAAGGTCTTTGCTCAGTTTCTGAATTGGCATAATTATTAGGGACTTTTAAGGTTCCGGGACGATTGTAGTAAAAAAAGCCTAAATAATATTCAAAAAGTAGTATTTATCTTTATCATTTAAATTTAGAACAAAAATTTAATAGTTAGTTATCAAAGTATTTATAAGCGGCATTATAGTCCGGTCATTTTAGACAATTGAAATAAAGAAAATTCCGACAGAGCCAAATCTTCGTAGGGACCTTAGGTTTACCACAAGGAATAAAGTGTCAAAAGTCCCCATCAGTCCCATGTGAGCTTAGGGACTTATTCGGGGCCCAAGGTCAAAATTTTAGGTTTTTTGGATTTTTCTCGAAAACGGTAAGTTTTATCGAAAAAGTACTTCAGAACAAAGTTGTAGATCTTAAAATTCTCTATAAAAATGGTCCCTATGATTTTTTTCTCTAAGACTCACTATTTTCCAGATATTGCGCTTGTAAGAATCACGTTCCACATAATATGCACACATTTCCACACCACCTGTGAGGTAATGTACTCGGCGGGTTTTTTTTAACGTGGTATCCCCGGTAGGCCTATTCCACGAACCTTTATGACGTTATTTTCAGGAACAATAATTATTTAATAGTATGAAGATTATTGATATGGGTGAGTTTAACTGTCGTTCTAACTTTTTTTATTATTTTAATCTGTCTCATACTCTTCATATTCAACTTCAACAATCATGTTTTCTTCAATTTCTTCTTCTCCTTGCTGTTGATGAAAGCTTAGAAATTGTTCAAATGAAGATGAATCAGTTGTCTCTTCATCAAAATCAAATGAATCTTCCTCTCTTGTATTTAATTGAACATTTGAGCAAGAGACACCTTGGCAATTGGTACACGCTGGAGAACACTGCAACCCTACTTTTTTACAGCCACATTTGGCACTACAACCTTTCTTGCAATTGCAAAAAATAGTATTAAGAAGTTTTTCTGAAGCAGGGGGCAGTAAAGTTCGAATCGGTTCCAAAGTATTATTTATCAATTTCCAACCCCAGTCTTCAGGGTTCAGTTCATTGCCTTACCATGTCTGAACTTGATAGTATACTCGAAACAAATGTTGACTAGCAGATGCCGATGTTGGAGGAAGACAAGATAGCTGTACTTGCTTTTTGTTTCGTGTATTTTTTACAAATGTTAAATATCTGTACGTATCTATGCAATCAATTTTTTTTGGAGCTCCATAAACCGCAAGAAGAAACCGAATTCCTTTAGTAATTAGTATTTGAGGTGAAGAATTAATTTCTGTAAATACTTTTGCGCAGTCAATCAAATCATTTTTTTCAAATAATTTTAATTAAAAACAACGATATCATATTTTTATATACGTGGCATATGTGTGCATACTATGTAGAACATGATTCTTACAAGCGCAATATCTGGGAAATTTATTTATTTATTTATAAAAAGATACACCATCGACAATATCAGTAAACATTTTTTTTTTTTTTGTTGTACATGTAGAGTTAATGATAACAGATACGTCTTTATAGGTGTATACAACATTTGCAATAAAACTAAACAACAAATAAAACTTTTAAACATAAATTAGGGATAAAGACATAGAATACAATAAAAATAAAGCAAGGAAAAAAATTAAAAATTAAAAGTGAGACAAAATTTGAAATCTTAAACACTAATCGTTGGGGAAGTCGGGCAAAACAAGTAGTTTCTTACATTTTCTTCTGAAAAGTTGTTCGGAGTCGCTAAAGATATCGATGTCATGATTGTTTATATCGTTATACGTTCGCATACATCTGTTTAACGGGGAAAAATTTCCTAGATTGGTTCTGCTAAAGGGAATGTTGAAAATATTAGTTAACGGTTGCCTAGGGATATGGTAAGGAATCGTTAGGCATACCTGCTGTAGTAAACTGTGGGAAACTAACCTACCGTGGAAAATCTTGTGCAGTGACATTAAGTCCAAAAGTCTGCGGCGGTCGGCTAGTGAATGTATTTTAAGATAAGAAAGCCTTGACTCATAACTCGATCGTGGACAGGCCTGAACTCGGTATGCTAGGAAACGGGTAAAACTTTTTTGAATGCGCTCAATTCTGAGTATATAAACTTTGTAAGAGGGATTCCATATAACTGAGGCATATTCTAGGCAACTGCGAATCAAGGAATTGTATACAGCTATTAGGGTCCGTAGTTTTTTAAAGTCCTTACATGTACGCCTAACAAAACCTAACATTTTCCAGGCACGCGTTACAATGGTATCGATATGTATATCAAAGCTAAGTTTCTTATCAAAAATTACCCCAAGATCACAAGTGGACGATGATTCATTTAAATTAACTTTGTTAATGGTGTAAGATGACGCAATAAATGATCTGTTTTTTATAAATCTGATAAATGTGCACTTTTGAGGATTAAGTCTCATTCTGTTATTTTTACACCATTCATAGATTTCATCAAGATCTTTCTGCAAAGACCGTACATCATTTAAACTTTTAATAGAGCTGTATAATTTTAAATCGTCAGCAAAAACGGAATATTGACTGTTTTTTATGACTTTTGAAATATCGTTTATAAAGGCCAAGAAAAGAATAGGACCGATGTGTGAACCTTGAGGTACACCTGAAAAAGCCACGTAATCATTGGACCTATATCCATGTACCACAACACTTTGTAATCTATTTTTAAGGTAAGAATCAAGCCAACGAAGCAAATTCCCATGTACACCATAAGATTTCAACTTAGAAATCAGTAACTGGTGATCGACAATATCGAACGCACTTGAAAAGTCAGTGTATATAGAATCCACCTGTGTTTGACTATCCATTGCGCTCGCGATTCCCACAACGTAGTCCATCAGATTGCTAACAGTAGATTTATTCTTACAAAATCCATGCTGTACGTCTGTGATAATATTCTTCAAATAATTTGTTAAAACAGGATAAATTAATCGTTTAAATATCTTGGGAAATAAACTTATAATGGAAACGGGTCTATAATTTTTTATGTTATCCTTGTCTCCTTTTTTATGTATTGGTACTACATTAGAACGTTTCCAGTATGATGGAAAGAACCCGGAAGACAAGGATTTACAAAATATTAGCTTCAAAGGAAGTGTTAGGTTTTTTGATGTCATTTTAATAAAAAGAGGAGGTATGCCATCAGGGCCCGCTCCTTTACATATATCTAGAGACTTTAGTTCATTTAGTATTTTAAGTTCTGTTATTTCTATATCATGTAGGGAATCTTGAGGATGTATGTCTGGTAAAACAGTAGTTGTAGTATAATCAGATCGACAGAATACGGAAGCAAAATGTTGAGCGAAGAGATTACATATCCCTTCTCCACTATTAGCCGAATTATTATCGAGGTACATTTCCTCTGGGATGACAGAAGTACAAGCTTTATGCTGACGGACGAAGGACCAGAACTTTTTTGGATTAGATTGAATAGATTTTTCAATTTCTTGCACGTAGTTTGAATAACATATAGAGGACATTGACCTAACCCGATAATTACAAATTTTAAGCTCTAGTGCATCTCTCGGGTTCTTATAAAGTTTGAATCTAAATCGTATCTTTTCCCTCTCTTTTATCAATTTAATTAAGTTTGTCGTAAACCAAATAGGGTATTTCGAACTCCGTGGTTTCGTTTTGGGTATAAAGTAATTAATTAAAGTATTAAGAATTTCGTAAAACTTAGAAACCATGACATCGACCTCCTGACAATCACCAAGTTCCGAAACCCAATCAATTTTCCATAACATTGAATTTACCTTAAAATAATCTGCCTTTTTAAAGTTATGGGTAGCAAAAGGTTTGTTTTTCAGCATATGAGGTACAGAAATATTAACATTTATTTCTAGAGCTGGGTGATTATTGTCAATTTTAGTTAACGGATACAAACATTCAGTAATATTAATATCATTGAGATTACTTAGAACGAGGTCGAGGGTTCGATTATTGCAGTTTTTTATCATATTAAATTGTGATAGATTATTTAGAAATAAGAAATCTATTATGTTATACCCCAAATTACAATTATAATTAGTAGGAACTAACCTATTTTCGGAAGTATTTACATCCGGAACCCAATCTATAAAATTTAAATTAAAATCTCCCAAAAGAATTACGTTACCATTATAAGATTGCATGACAATATTACAATTATCAAGAAAGCCATCCAAAGAATCGGTAGTCACCGGAGGAGGTAAATATATTACACAAATCAAACAGTCCCCAACTTTACTATTTATGTTCACTTTCACTGAAATCCATAAGTCTTCAAAGCTACTCTCAAAATTTTGCATTCTTTTTGAGCATATATTCTTTGATATTGCTACCAGAACACCTCCGCCACGCTTGCCAGCATGAGACGTCGAATTACGATCTCGTCTGTAAATGTTGTAATTTGTGCCAAATAGCTCCCCGTCAGATATTGTGTCGTCGAGCCACGTTTCAGTTCCTACTATTATATCGTAGTTATCAACTGATGAAGTAAGTTTAACGCTGTTGGTCTTCGTTTTAAGACCCCTGAAGTTTTGGTAGTATATATTGAATTTTATATTAGCACTTGCGGGCTCAGTTAATAATGACGAATAGATCACATTTTTATAAGTTATTCAGAGAGTTAAGACATTTAATTTGTTTTGCTGGAGCGTGATCTTCTTTTCGCACAAAAATGCGGCCATTGCGGACCCAAACATACTTATATCCTTTTTCAGATGCTATCTTTCTTGTGTTTGCATGTAATATTTTATTCTGAGGTGACAAGTGCTCCGAAACATATACCGGAGACTTTTTAGTACCGTAACCCAAATGAGAAGAATTAAGCTTATCATTCGTGTTTTTCTTATTAAAATTAGAAACTGCTGCCAATATCTCGTCCCGCTTTACTGTTGACTTCAATTTCACTATTACTGAGCGGGGACGATCAGTGTTTTCGTTCATCTTCCTGACTCTACATCCTGAAAGGATATCGGAATCCTGTACGAGGACTGATATAGTCGAGCAAAGTTGTTTCGTTAAAGCCAGGAGATTTTCGGACTTATTTTCCGGAACGCCGTTGATCTCAATGTTAGATTCGCGTAAATGCTGTTCGAGAAGGTTGAGTCTATTCGACATGTCTTTAACTTGGTTGGACAGCGTTAAATTATCTTTGGTTGCCGATGTAAGTTTATCCTGAATATCGTTAATGGCAGAATTTACCCGATCATATTCGGCACTAATAAACTCAACACTCTTACTGATTTCTCGTAAAGTGGCCAATTCGCTTTTGATCTCTTCAAACTCTTTAGAAAAATATAACTTGACAGCTGAATCAACAGCCTCACTTACAGACCGTTGTACTTCCCGACGAATGATATCAACTAACATGTTTTCATTCACATTGAGGGGAGAAGCAAGGGACGATGATAATTTTCTCAATGACGGAGACTTGCGTCGTGTATCAGTATTATCTTCTGAGCCGTCCGAGAACTCATCCTCATGAGAAGTCAGAGGTTCCATACGACAGCCCTGTACTGGGGTATCTGTGTTGTCCATTAGTTTTTGTTTACTTTTACATGTGGGACATTTCCAGTTATTTTTTTTTTCTTTGTCCATAAGAGAAAATAATTTATTAGAATAATTGATGCATTCAATGTCGTATGTGTCTTTGCATAAGCAGCAACACAAAAATTCCCGATTTGTTATTCTCTTCGAGCAGCGCGCACAATTTTTTACTTTCGGAGGCATGTTATTCAAACGACAAACAAGTCAAGTCAAGCAAAAAACGCCCAAGCAGCAAAGTAGTTATGCTTCAATATGCAATGTGATCAAATATTGCAGCCGTTGGTTTGGAGTGTGGCAACGTAAGATGCTGTGATAAAAAGGTCTAAGTTCCGTGAAATCGGAGTCGCACACGTGTTTTGTTTATAAACTTTAATAATATAAATATCAGAAGAACAATATCGGACAAACGTTTTTTGCACTGATAGTTATTATTTTTGAAATTAAAAGTACATTACCTCTGTATTACAATTAACTTCACTTTTCATAGTAAGAAATACGCACTTAAGAGAAGGATTAAAAGTTTTTAGCACTATAACTACGTTTTTTGCACTGATATTTATTATTTTTGAAATTAAAAGTACATTAGCTCGGTATTACAATTTACTTTACTTTTCACAGTAAGAAATAGGCACTTAAGAGAAGGATTAACATTTTTTTAGCATTATAACTAGAGATTTACTGATAATTATGAATATTTAACGGGAGCACTAACGATAAGATGTTGTTCAGTTGACGTTCGGACTAAGACTGTCACGGACGGAAATAGTGGGTCTTAGAGAAAAAAATCATAGGGACCATTTTTATAGAGAATTTTAAGATCTACAACTTTGTTCTGAAGTACTTTTTCGATAAAACTTACCGTTTTCGAGAAAAATCCAAAAAACCTAAAATTTTGACCTTGGGCCCCGAATAAGTCCCTAAGCTCACATGGGACTGATGGGGACTTTTGACACTTTATTCCTTGTGGTAAACCTAAGGTCCCTACGAAGATTTGGCTCTGTCGGAATTTTCTTTATTTCAATTGTCTAAAATGACCGGACTATAATGCCGCTTATAAATACTTTGATAACTAACTATTAAATTTTTGTTCTAAATTTAAATGATAAAGATAAATACTACTTTTTGAATATTATTTAGGCTTTTTTTACTACAATCGTCCCGGAACCTTAAAAGTCCCTAATAATTATGCCAATTCAGAAACTGAGCAAAGACCTTTTGAAGAAAATTCAAATTCAACTGAGATCATTCAAATTCATATCACCATATCAGCCATTGGATGTCCACTGCTGAACGCAGGCCTTCCCCATCGACCTCCAGAGCGACCGGTACAAACCAGCCTTGATCCAACCGCTTCCAGTGACTCTCTTCAAGTCGTCTGTCCATGTCGTGGACGGCGTTCCGACGCTGCGCTTGCCGGTACGTGGTTTCGAATCGAGAACATTTCTGCTCCATCGGTCGTCAGTTCTACGAGCTATGTACACTACCCATTGCCACCCCAGCTTGCTCTCCCACTTCAGCTTGCAACTCCGTTGTGCTATGTCAGCAACCTTCTTTAGTCTGCGGATCTCATCATTTCTGATTTGTTCTCGCAGAGAAATACCAAGCATACCCCTACCCCTTCATTGCATGCCCATAGTCAGAGACCACATCTCAAATCCATATGTCATCACTGGTAACACACACCGGTCGAAGTCTTTCGACTTCGTTCGTCCGTTCGTTCGGGAGGCTGGAAGTCATCAAACTTGCTCGTCAGATGATTCGTAATGACCCTAGAGAACAGCTTATAAACGTGGCTCAGAAGCGAAATGGGTCTGTAATTCTTCAACAAAGTGTTATCGCCCTTTTTGAAGAAGCTTCTATTACAAGCTTCTGGCGTTACGCTCTCGAGCAAGACGGCATTAAAAAGCCACTGAAGAACTTTAAGTACCGGTGTTCCAAACGATTTCAGAAGTTTTGACGTATTGCCGTCCTCAGCTGGTGGCTTATTGTTTCTAAGCTGTCCCGTAGCTATGCTAATCTCCTGAAAACTGATGTACGGGATATCTTCGGAATAATGTCGGGTTTGTTCGGCTCAGAGATCTTTAGCCAAACTACAAACAGGTTGGTTGACCGAGGTATACAGCTGTCCGGAAATTTTCTCGACCTCCTTCAATGTGTCATCCCTGGACGACGCTGTACCTCCAACCTCTATTTTCAGCCTCGACAACCGGCTTTTACTAACAGACGAATCCCTTGAGAACACTTTCGAGCCCCGATTCTGCTATATCTTATCTTTAATACGTTTTGTATTAAAGACACGCATACTGTGTCTCAGAGATTTCCATATCCGTCTGTTGATCTGTCTATTTGCTTCAGCGTCACCAGAGGAACAGTCAATAGGTTCGCTTTTCCCTTCTTTTTTGAGGTTTCCTTTCCTACCTCTTGCTTCCCTTCACTTCTTTAACCATTGACGTTATCCGACCCCTCTGGAGTTTCGAGCGTTCATCTTCAACAGTAAAATTAAGTTAGACTGATTCGCCATCTGTCTTTTGACATTAAAAAACAAGTCTATGTTAAAAATATTGCAAAATTATAATCTTTAAGTATAGAGTATATTAGTATAAGCATGGGTCAGATTTGATCACTATTTTTATGTCTAAAATGACCGGACTATTATATAGTTATAAAATTGTTTGCAATAACTAAAGATATTTCCGTCATCTTCGAAATCGGGGAGAGAATCAAATATGTTCTCAACATATTATGTGGATTCAGAGTTCCAGTTTTTTTGCGAATTTCATGAATTATTTAAGGAAAGAACTTTTAGTGTAAAGTGGTGGAAATCTTTTAGATAGATTACTGATGCTGCCGAGGATAAGAAGAACGCTATTAATTTTTTGGAGGGTAGGGACAAATCAACGGCAGATTTGGGATCATGGTTGTGGTACACCTTTACGTGTCTTAAGCCAATCATCAATAATGTCCCAACGAAGGAGCAAACTCCTCACAAAAATGGCTACCTTACAATGTGTGGTGAGCATTAAAATCTCCTTTGATAAGTAAAGGACTAGAAAGAGAAGAAAATATGGTAATTCAGGACCAAAAAAGAGCGAGGATGAGGAATATACATAGATAAATAAGAAATATAGAAGGCTCCAATAGGATTATATATTATTCTCCTTTTTACGGAAGGAAAAGGCTATTGGGATTAAGAAGTAGAGTGCTGGATAAAAATTCACTACCAGCATATCCATATTCCTTTCATCCCTCAAACAGAAGAATCTAGCACCAAAAACCTTTTTTCGTGTCTGTATAAAACGCTTATAGTAAGAAAAAAAATTATACTTGACGATAAAATTGTTGAAAATTATTCTTAGTCTTCAGATCCTGGTAAAGTGGCTGGAATACCACTTTATATCATGAATATAAATGTCACGTCAAATAAAATATATCACTTACTATAAATAAAGCCTTACCAGCGAACGTAAAAACTATTTTTCCGAAGATGTCAATGGTTCGAGACACTCGATATTCTGGTGTTCGGACATATGGCGCTATTCCGACCCAGCGTGACAGTTGTAGTGTTAAGCTGAAAGCACTGCGCTCCATGATCACAACCTATGGAAAATATGTTATAGCTTTGGTATTTAAGTCTGTAGACTTAAAAGTTTTTTTTTTAATTCATAATGAAGTATACCTTTTAATATTTATATCGTATAAATCACAAACATTTGTTCTCGGGTACAAGTCAATCCTTTAAGAGATATCTTCCAGTAGGCCTACGGGAAGAAAATCCATATGAAGAGTTGAACTTATACCTTGTCCAACCGTTTATTATCTTTTTGACAGCTTACGTCATCGACAAATAGTCTATTATTGATCGAAGGCTTACGTCTATAAATTAGAGTTTTTTTATTCGGAATAATGTACTATAGTAATGTCGTACTTTATAGACGAGTAGTGAAGTGCCCTGTGCATAACAAACAACCACAGACTAAAACAGTTCTTGAAATATATCGATCGATACATCGATCATTTAATAAAATAATTTGACTAAGTATTGTTTATGTAAAATTAATTTTAAATGATTAATTAAAAAAATCAAAAAACCCGACTGCGTAAAATACTCTTATTATAAACTAAAAAGAATAAAACAATTTACTAGCTTTCATTTGATACCCATATTGCTACAGTAAGAAAAAAAATCAACCCCTCCCCCTCATTCCGCCATTTGCGGGTGCCATTTTGAAAATTTATATAGTCTATGTCACTACTACAATTTAGAAAAATCCAACGACACCTCATATGTAAAAAAACCGTCCAGCCGTTTGGGCTGTAGGGCGTGCCAAAGAAATGGACATACATACATACACTCGAAAAACATAACCTTCCTTCTGTCAAAGTCGGGTAAAAAAGGAAATAAAAATAGCATCTATGACTCCAAGATTGATTATTTGCAAGGAATTAAGTCGAAATCTTGGAATTTAAGTTTAAACCAAGAGTAAAGAACAATAACGAGAACAGAAAAGTAGGAGACTTTAATATCTCTGAAACTAAAAACCTGTCCCCGAACGTTCCAGCAAAGTGCTTATTATTATTATTATTATTATCCAACAATGTATAAGTAAAATAGTTACAATTACAGACCTTTCCAATGTTATTGTTATAAGAGACGACGCGCAGTATGCAGGATTACGACTACATTAGACTTAAATGTTACAAGATAATTATCTAAGCTCTAATGGAGACTGATGAGTTTACACAAAATATAGTTTCAATAATACTCATACAGGTACAGGTTCATCTTTCTGTCTCTTTGTTACCTTTACAGACTTTCACCGCAAAAACAAAAAGGAAACTTAAAAAAAAATTACATTTGTGTGTGTGTGCAATAATGTTGTTTTTTTTTTTTGCCAGTTAAACGCAATATTTATCTACTCGTTAGAACTTGTATTCGTGTAACATTTTATAAAAACTAGTCGTCCTCCGCGGGTACGTTTGCGTTGTCACATGTAGCTATTGTTCTGCATTTGACGATGATGTTTTTTACTCTCTGTCGCTATAACCTTAAAACCGATATAATATAGTTGAAGATCTATGATACAACTTCTTTTTGTTGCAAAATCCCTATAGTACCGAATGTGAGCGGGTAAATCCATGAGAAGCACCTAGTCGTTTATAAAAAAAAAAAAAACATTTCCTCTTTATAACATTAGTTTAGTTATTATTAGGGTTCCGTTCCTAAAGAGTTGGTAATGGGCTCACAGAATATTATTATTATTATATAACTAAAAATCTCCAGTCTGTACGTCCATATGACGTGCAATATTTACTTCTTTTGTATGTCACTTATTGTATCTTAAGTACTATTACAAAATTATTAGAACGACAAATAAACAATAAAAACCCTGGCGGATTCGTGGTCACGATCAAATGATCGTGAAACGACAGTAAATGCACAGTCAATTCACAATGTCGATAAATTATCGTCGAATAACCGTCGTTTGACAGTGAACGATGAGTATCGTTGTGAAAGTTTTTCACTGTTACTTTATGATTTTTATTCTATATAGTTGTCATACTTCACTCGTCGAAAAACGAAATTTTTACTTGGTTTCCCCGATTTTTTATCCACTCAAAAATCGTAGATTATCGATCAATCGTCTGTCATTTGACAGTCATCTGAAAACATATGTCTTGTCAAAAAACCGTAACATTATTTAGCGAAACATAAATAATGTTTGCATCGTGAAATCACCGTATATATTCTATCAATTTACAGTAGACATCGTTCAAAACGGTATCCGATGCTGACTGACAAATAGCTCGGTAAGAACGGTGAAACGACCGTGAAACAACCGTCAATCGACTGTGCTTTCACCGTGTCGCCGAAACCGCCAGGGAATGATGAGAATCCTATCTCAGGGTACGTAAAATACACGACCACAAATACCCCCTCCTCCCTCCCATTTTACACACGGTCCCACTCATATCAACTTTCGATACTTGTTAATAAATATATACAACACGTACAAAGCAATTAAAAGCGATAGTAATTACTTAACATTGGGTCATTTTCCGGGTGTCCAAATGTTCATAAAAAGCATGTATATATATATATATATATATATATATATATATATATATTGAAATGTAAGTTTAAATTTAAAGCCTTCTATATAATTTCCTAGTCTATTGATCTATGTCTGTGGTTGATCTATAGTTTATGTTTTATCTATGCCTTTTTCTCTCTCTGTGACACTACGAGTGAACTGTAAAGTACTTATATTGTAATTCTGCTTAAAATAAAAGTTTATTCTTAAAGTAAACCGACTTCCACTCATTTAAACAATTCAACAGGTTATGGGCCCAGATGCCCTGTAAAAGTGAACAAATAAATTGAACAATAGTACACGAAATTGTTAAAACTACCTAACCTAAATTTAACGCACGTGGCAACTGGCAAAGTTTTACGAGTGTTAAAAAATGTCTTCAAATAACCCGCTAACCATGATAGAAAAACTAACTGGCCGCGATAACTACTCCACATGGAGATTTGCCGTGAAAACATACCTCGAACACGAAGAGTTATGGGACTGTATAGAAAATCCAACCGGCGACGTGGCTAATCAAAAACGTGATCTCAAAGCAAAATCTAAGATAATCTTGTTAGTGGACTCGGTTAATTATGTTCACATACAAGAAGCGAGGACAGCAAAGGAAGTTTGGAACAATCTGAGAAGTGCTTTCGATGACTCAGGGCTAACACGCCGAGTAGGTTTACTTCGTGAACTGTGTACTACAACCCTCGCAGAGTGTCAAAATGTAGAAGAATACGTGAGTAAAGTTGTCACAACAGCTCATAAGCTGCGCAATATCGGATTTAAAGTAGATGATGAGTGGCTGGGAACCCTGCTTCTCTCCGGTCTACCCGAGACATACAAACCTATGATCATGGCGATCGAGAGTTCCGGTATGAAAATAAGTGCCGATTCAGTTAAATCTAAAATTCTACAAGATGTGAAAATGAGCAATAGCGAAACAAATGCCTTTACAACAAATTCAAAGAAAAATGTAATTAAAAAGTCGTATCAAAAAGGTCCACGTTGTTTCAAATGCAACAGATATGGCCATATAAGCACAGAGTGCAAGTCTAAGCAAAAACAGAAACATGGAAGTCCAAGCTATGCCGCTGCATTCATAGCTTCTTTCAGTAACAGCGATGCCTGGTATATAGACTCCGGTGCCTCAATGCATATGACCAGACACAAACAATTATTGCATAATGAAACAGTGCCACTAGTAAAGACAATTAAAGTTGCAAATAACAAATCCTTATCAGTAGAAAGCTCTGGTCAGCTGAGTTTGGATATCTGTGATGACAGAGGTCGGAGTAACAAAGTTGTATTCCAAAATGTTTTATATGTGCCTGAGTTAGCAACAAATTTACTATCAGTCAGTCAGATAGTAAATCATGGTGGTTTAGTAAAATTTAATAATAAAGGCTGTGTAATTTTTAACAGACATAAGAAAATAGTTGCAACAGCTACCTTAATCAACAATATGTACCGGCTTAATCTGTGCAATGTTCAAGCATACATATCTGATGTTGATAAACAAGATTTTTATCTCTGGCACCAGCGGATGGGACATCTTAATTTCAATGATTTAAAGAAAATTGAAGAAAACACAAATGGTGTGCAATTATCAAAGAAAGAAGATAATCTGACCTGTGTGACTTGTTTAGAAGGCAAACAAACACGCCTGCCATTTAAGTCAAGCCATTCAAGAGCTATACATTTACTTGAAACTGTGCATTCAGATATATGTGGACCAATGGAAACCACATCCATTGGTGGTGCAAAATACTTCATCACATTTATAGATGACTTTTCAAAAAAGGTATTTGTTTATTTCTTAAAGAAGAAATCAGAAGCTCTTGAAAAATTCAAAGAATTTAAATTTCAAGTTGAAAATCAATTGGAGTGCAATATAAAATGTTTGCGTACAGACAATGGACTCGAATATGTAAACAATGCTTTTTCTGAGTTCCTAGCAACAGCTGGTATCGTCCATCAAACTACAGTGCCTTATACGCCTGAACAAAATGGTGTCTCAGAACGCATGAATCGTACGCTTGTTGAAAAAGCAAAGTGTCTGTTGATTAATGCGAAGCTTCCTAAACTGTATTGGGCAGAAGCAATACACACAGCTGCTTACCTTATTAACAGATCTCCAACACGTTCACTTGCTTTTAAAACTCCAGAAGAAATATGGTCTAAAAAGAAACCTAATATAAGTCATTTAAGAATATTTGGCTGTGAAGCAATGATACATCTCCCAAGAGAAAAACGTAAGAAGTGGGACAGTAAATCACAGAAAGCTATATTCATCGGATACTGTGATAATACAAAAGGGTATAGGTTTATAATACCTGTCTCTAAAACTGTGATTAAAAGCAGAGATGCTGTTTTCTTAGAGACCACAGTAAAAAGAAACTATCTTCCTATAAATCTGACAGAGAAAGAAACAATGTGTGATACATCATTGAAACAAAATGATAATTTAACATCTCCAAATTCTAATGACACATCAGATACTTCAAACACCACTAGTGAATATATGTCAGATCAAGAAGATAATGTAGATCCCGAGTATAAGCCAAATATAAATGTTCAACTATCGTCAACACCTTCTAAAATAACATTGAGACCTAGAAACAAAGAATTATCAAAATTAAATGAAAATAAAGATAAAACTTACCTGTGCTACAGTAAAGAAAATATAAATTATATTCCTCAGAATTACAAAGAAGCTCTAACCTCAATTGAATCAGAGAAGTGGAAAACTTCAATAAAAGAAGAATTAGAATCCCATTCTAAAAATGTTACTTGGACATTGGTAGAAAAACCACAAAACACCAAGCCTATCGGATGTAAGTGGGTATTTCGCATCAAAAACGAACCAACAGGTCCTCGTTACAAATCAAGGCTCTGTGCAAAAGGATAAAAAAAGAAGGGATAGATTTTGATGAAACCTTTGCGCCGACAGTGAGGTATGACTCTATACGATTATTATTATCACTTGCAGCTCAGAAAAATTTAGATATAATCCAATTTGACATCACCACTGCTTTCCTGTATGGTGACCTGGAAGAAACAATTTACATGACTCCACCTGAGGGATTGGACTGCAACCCAAACATGGTATGTAAACTTAACAAGTCTTTATATGGGCTTAAACAAGCACCAAGATGTTGGAATACTAAATTTAATTCAGTTTTAAATAAATTTGGATTTGAAAGATGTAAAGCAGATCAGTGTATTTACATTGGATTAACTAAAGGAATAACATGTTACTTGTGTCTATATGTTGACGATGGTCTTTTACTTTGTAAAGATAAATCAGTTTTAACTGAAGTAATTAATGATCTTCAAGCTAATTTTAATATCAAAACATATCCTCTTTCCTGCTTTGTAGGAATACAAATTGAAAAATCTAATGATTATATTTTTATACACCAGACCCAATATATTGAACAATTACTAAAGAAGTTCAATATGACTGAAGCAAACTCTAACAGTGTACCGGCTGATCCACATGTCAAACTCATAAAGACTGATGGGCTACCTGAAAGAAAATATCCCTACAGAGAAGCCGTAGGATCTCTCATACATGCAGCAACAGTAAGCCGGCCAGATATTTTGTTTGCAGTCAGTCAGGTGAGTAGATTTTTGAACTGTCATAATGAATCTCACTGGAATGCTGTCAAAAGAATACTCAAATATTTAAAAGACACTAAAAATTATGGATTGTACTACATGTCAAAGCCAGACAGCCCTGATGTAGTAGGGTACAGTGATGCCGACTTTGCCAACGATGTTGAAACAAGACGTTCAACAACTGGTTATGTTTTTCTTAAGAATGGAGCCGCCATTACCTGGTCCTCACAAAGGCAACAGACAGTGGCCTTGTCTACAACTGAGGCAGAGTTTATGGCTGCTTGTGCTGCCACTAAAGAGGCCATGTGGTTAAGACAACTATTACAGGAAATAAGTGAATATAAACAAGAGTCTGTGATCATAAACATTGACAATCTAAGTGCAATTAACGTTATTAAAAATAGTGAATTTCACAAGCGTTGCAAACATATAGATATTAAATATAACTTTATTAAAGAAAAATATTATGAAAATGTTATTAGTCTTAACTATGTAAACACAAAGAATCAATATGCTGATATGTTTACCAAAGCGTTGCCTAAGGATAAATTCATATTGATGAGAAGTAACATAGGAATGTGTAAACTTAATAAATATAAGTAGTTCATTTTTTCTCTTGTATAACAACAAAACTCATAACTAAATATTATTCATGTTGTATGTTTTTAAAGCTTTATAATTTTTGCTATATAAAGGAAGGCTCTAATTTGGGGAGAGTATTGAAATGTAAGTTTAAATTTAAAGCCTTCTATATAATTTCCTAGTCTATTGATCTATGTCTGTGGTTGATCTATAGTTTATGTTTTATCTATGCCTTTTTCTCTCTCTGTGACACTACGAGTGAACTGTAAAGTACTTATATTGTAATTCTGCTTAAAATAAAAGTTTATTCTTAAAGTAAACCGACTTCCACTCATTTAAACAATTCAACAATATATATATATATACTATATAAAATTTCGTATATATTAATAATTTCAAAAAAGTTATCCTTTAGTATTTTTATTGCTACTGAGGCCAAAACAATTTTAAGATTTTGTGTATTTTTGTATTTTTGTTGTGTTTTTAGTTTGACTCTCGCATAAACGCACAAATTTAAAAATTACTGAATCAACCACTTTACTGAATTTTAATTTACCTTATGGGTACCAATGGAACATAATTACTAAGAATCCGTTGTACGTCTGTTAGACGGCTAATTTATAGCCACTATAGTGACAAATGATAAAAATAAATTGTAGTATAAATAAACGGGTCCCATTCCTTGCTCGATAGTTAAAAATATGGAATTAAACATTATATGGTACGGAACAGTTAGTATCGGAGTTTGACTCGCACTTGACAATTTATTTTTGTTATCTTCCTATCAATTTTGTTTATATTTATTTTGCTGTAAAGTAAACTATGTTTTGTATTTATTATATAAAATCATTAATCTCCATAAGGCTTCGATCTATATCTATTAAAATTATCTATCAGCTAATATTCAAGTTAATGCGCTCAGATGATGGCGATATACCTCGCAACAATGTAAAGGACTCACATTATTATTTAAAAGGTTTGTTTTAAAACACATATAATTAAGTAATACAGCTTTACCACTACACGCATTAATAATATCAGTACATATAACTATATACTGTAGCTGTACCCAATATTACTGAAAGTACATTCCAAGTTTCAAGTTATTTGGACCTAATACTGAGGATTATGATGTCCTTAATTTCAGAACTGCCAAACCAAAGACCTTAAAATATTTATCTAATATTATTCAAAACGTTTTGTTTCTAAAAAATAAATAAATAAATGAGTACTCATTTTGACTTCATTCTTTCTCCCAAGGGAAGCCATTTCGAATTTCGGAATAAAAAGTAGCCATAGTCTCATTTCGTAGTACGAACTCAAATACTGTCCAATCTTGTTTAAATTCATTGACTAGTTTTGGCGTGGTGCGTATCCAAGATACACATATACAAATATATAAAAATAAAATTAAAAACATATTTCTATTTTGATTATTTATAAATGAACGTAAATATTTTCGAAATATCTTCAATTCATAGAATTGCACCTTTTACAGTTTTATTATATACTAGCGGCCCGCCCCGCCTTCGCACGGGTATTTAACTAAAATTTTAAAAATTATAAATTTATATTTTTTATCACCTACACCTGCGTCGATACTGGAAAATATTTTATAGAATTATGGAATATATTTAATTAATAGACGGATTGAGTTGTCAAATCAACTTCGAAGCAAAAGCAAACCCCCTTTTAACCCCGTTAGGGGATGAATTTTGATAAAATACGAAACACGTCTTAAATCAATTCTGTTAAAGAATATTTTGGCACACACTTGACACACTAGACACTTTGGGAGTGCAATACCGTACTAAACCCCTGTGGGAGCCTTCATCCGCTTTAATTGGAGGGTCCCGGATCTGCAGGCAACAGGATCTCTCCAGCGACAGGCTGGCTTCGGCGAAAAGGCCAGACTTCCCCTCCATGGGGACTGTCCGGCTAACCTCTGAACAGTCCCGACGACGCCGTGTCTAACAGGACCGGGTTTCCATCCCGGCCCGACACGGGCACAAGGGCGTTACTGGAGGCGCATTAAGTAGCGCCTCCTACGCACCCCCATTCGTCGGCCGCGGATGGAGGCCACGTCAGCGGCCTCCTCTCTCCTCCACTCCTAACCGCGATGATCCTCTGCGCAGAGTGCAGCGCAGCCTTATTCCTCGCAGTGAAGCGATCCGCCCAAACCGGGGCGCCATACGTCGCCATACTCCGGCAGACACCAGAGTACAGCTGCCTGCAGGCGGCCCTGGGTCCTCCCAGGTTCGGGAGGAGTCTGCCCAGTGCACTCGCCACCTTTACGACCTTCGGTCCCACCATAGCGAAGTGTGGGCCGAAGGTCCACCCTCCGTCTAGGATGAGCCCCAGATATTTGATTTGGGAGCTCATCCTGACCCTCCCCTCTCCGATCTACAGGGTAGCCCCCGGTAGGGGTCCCTTGCGTCCGGTCCCGTGGAAATGGAGGGATTGGTCTTATCAATTCTGACACGAAGCCCTAAACTCCTTATGCGGCTGATCACGAGGTCGACTCCGACCTCGGCCAGCCGTGCCACCTCCTTGAAGTCACGTCCCCGGGAGTAAACGAGGGTATCATCTGCATAACAGATGACACCCATCCCGGGGAGGAGACAGTCTCGCAGGACCCAGTCGTACCCGATGTCCCACAGTATCGGACCCAGAACTGATCCCTGCGGGACACTGCAGCCGACTCGCCGCCACTCCACGGACCCCGACCGGTTCTCGAGGCCTACCCTCCGATCGGAGAGGTACGCCTCCAACAGCCTCCTTAGATACGGAGGCACTCCGCAATATTTTAGTGCCTCCCGTAGGCGTTCGCGATGTCTAGCGTCATCGCGACCACCACCTCACTCCTGTGTTCCGCCTCACCCGTCACCGCTCGCAGGCATTTGAGGGCGTCGACCGTAGACTGACGTGCTCGGAACCCGAACTGGAATTCTGCCAGTCCAGGTCCCGAGCCCTCCTCCAGGTACTGAACGAGCCGGGAGGCTACTATCTTCTCCAAGGCCTTCCCAGCTTTGTTCAGCCTTTCCCAGCAGTACCACCGGTCGCACCGCCGAAGCCGAATCCGGGGTCCATCCTGCCTTAGGGAGTAGGCAGAGCCGACCCTCCTTCCAGGCCTCCGGGAACTGGCCAGACCGCAGGCAGCGGTCAAACAGCTCCCGGAGACTGTCGCCGAGGTGCCCGAGAACGATCGCGAGAACTCTCCCGTGCACCCCATCTGGACCCGGCGCCCTCTTTTTACTCTGGAGACGGGTAATCACCGCCTCCATTTCAGCATCTGTGACGGGTGGCGGAACACCGTCCTCCTCATCCGGCGTCTGCCGAGCCATTCTGGGGAGCACGAAGCCCTCGGGTTCTTCAGGGTAGAGTTTCCCGACGATCCTCCTCAGTTGGTCCGGCTGGAGCGTTTCGCTGATGGGGGCCGACTGGGCACCGAACTTGTTCCGCGCCCAATTTTACGGTCGGCCTGGGGCCGATCGGATCTCGGGATCTCTCTCCAGACCCCCAAATAACTCCATCCAGGCCTCCTCCTTGGCTCGGCATATGGCCTGACGCAGGATCTTCGTTTTCTCCATGTAGATTCTGCTTAGCCTGTCGTCCCTGTCCACGTCCTGGGGGCGTCGCCACCTGCTCCGGGTATACTGTCTCCTGGCCCCGTTACAGGCGGCCCGGAGACCAGCTATCTCAGTCGACCACCAGCAGAGAGCCCGCCACGGGGGTGGACGCTTCGTGGGCGGCATAGCCGCTCTGCAAGTAGCAGTAAATGTGTCACAGAGCCGGCTAGCCGCCTCATCCACCTCAAACTCCGACAGCGGCGGGAGACTCCAGCGGCCGACGATTGCAGCCTCCTCTGCCAGTTCCCGGTTGAGATTGGAGAGTGCCCAACGCGGAAACTGGATTCGCCCCCTGGACGACGTTGACAAGGACGACGACGCCGGACGGACGAGAGCTGGAGACACCTCGAACCTTATGTAGCGATGGTCCGAGAGTCTCCACCCTCCATCCCTCCACTCTGCGCGCGATGGCCGGCGTGGCAAGGGTGACGTCCACCACGGAACCTCCCGACCAGCGCACGCACGTCTGGGCTGCCCCCACATTGAGTAGGGACAGTCCGGCAGCTATCGCCCACTCCTCCACCTCCCTCCCTTTTGAGTTCGTAACCGGGTTACCCCAAGTCGTGGACTTGGCGTTGAGGTCGCCGGCTACGAACACCTTGAGGGGGACTAGCCACCCCACCAGCGGCCCCAGAACGTTGAGAAACCGTTCCAGGGCCGCCAGGTCACGGTTCGGGAAGAAGTAGACTCCAACGAAAGCCACCTCTCCCCGAACCGCCGCTACGTACCAGCGGCCCCTCGCTTTAACGACGGGGAGGGGAGGGGCGACTCCAGGCCTCACCACGATCGGACGCTGAGATGCCCAGGCATCACTCGGTCATCTCAGCGTTTGCTCCCTCCACTCGGTTCCCCCCTTGGGACGATTGCGGGGGGAACTTCCCGCGGGTAACTAAGTAAGCTACTGTAGGCCATCGAAGTACATTTTCGGCCAAAAATGTTTAAATTTTTGACCAAATGTATTGTAGCAGTAATAGCGATGGCTTAAATAATTACGACAATGAATACTAATAATGATGATGATGATGACATTTAATACAATTGTTAATTTTCATAAAAATCGCTTCAGTCTTTTTTTTCCACCTGGTATTATTAATTCTGGATGGGCTGCCTTCCAATTGGGTATCCTTTAATTTGCAATAACTTTAGCATCAAGCACTGTTTGTCCATTGGTTCTCATGTCCTGCTTCACGACATCTAGCCATTACTTTCTTGAGTCGCTTGAGAGGTCTTTAATTCCAGGAACAGATATGTCAAGATACTTTCAAAACCTTCGAAATAGTCCTCAGAATGGAACCTAAAATGACCATACCACCTCAGGCTGCGCTGTTGGAGCTTATCCGCTTTGTCATGGACCTTAATTAGAAATTGCCCCGGACGAACATGTTATTTATTTATTTATTTATTTATTTATTTAATACTTTATTACACACAATAATGAAGTAACATTGTAAAATATTTACAGCAAATGTGCAATGGCGGCCTTATCACTAAAAGCGATTTCTTACAGGCAACCATGGGTAAAGGATTTCTGGACACAAAGCGGTTGATGCGTAAAGTACTAGTATCATACATACTAAGTTACATACATAAAATAGTAGTTTAATATAAATATATAATACATACACACACATACACATACATACATAGATACATACATACATACATACATACATACATACATACACACATACACATATTATACATACATACATACATAAATACATACATACATACATACATACATACATACATACATACATATATACATACACAATATAATAACCGTAAATTATTGACATACAGCGTTGAGTAGGCTATGCATTTTGTGTTAGATAATGCTGTTTAACACGACGTTTAAATATATCAACCGATTCAGATCGTCTAATATCATCCGGTAGCGCATTCCAAAGTTTCACTGTCTTAACAGTGAAAGATTCACTGTAACATTTTGTTCGATTCAGAGGCAACTCGAGTAGATTGTTATTTCGGGACCGAAGGTGATGTGGGAGTAGGGAGTTTGAGCCCAAGAACCTAAATCGTTCCTTGAGATATAGAGGAGTAACAGGATTATAAAGGATATTATAAAGGAGAGAGAGAGAGTGTAAATGACGTCGCTGTCGTATTGTTAGCCACTCAAGTTGTGTTCGGTATTGCGTAATGTGATCATACTTTTTCAAGCCGAAAATGAATCGTATTATAAGATTCTGTAGGCGCTCAAGTTTATTGATCAGTTGTTGAGATAAGTCGAGGTAACAGGAATCAGCATAGTCGAGTATAGGCAGAAGAAGGGTGTGAGCCAGAGATATTTTAGTTTTTGTTGGCAGCAGATTTTTCCACCTTCTTAGTCCACCAATAGCACAAAAGATCTTACGGCTTAGTTCAGCAATGTGGGGCACCCAGGACAAAGTACTATCCATCAAGATACCCAAGTTCTTTACCGATCCACAATACTCCAGACAAACACCATCAAATAAAATTGAAGGAAGAAGAGGAAAGTCAATTTTGTGAAGTTGTTTTGAGTTACCGAAAATACATACTTGAGACTTACTAGGATTTATAGACAACCCAAACGATTTACTCCAGGTACTGATAACTGTTAGGTCGGAGTTTATATCGTCAATAGCCCGAGCAATATCGTCTACAGTTGCAGTCTTATAAATCTGTAAGTCATCAGCGTAGAGATGATAAGATGATAATAAGTGTTGAGTGAGAGTGTTGATGAAGATGGAGAAAAGCAAAGGAGAAAGCACTCCACCCTGCGGGACGCCAGCACAGATAGGAGAAACTGAAGATTGCTTCCCATCGAGACTAATAGATTGTCTGCGACCACATAAGTAGGAATGAAACCAGTCCGTAGCATTTGAGGAGATATTTATGGACTTGAGAACTGCTAAGAGTATATCGAAATCTACTGTGTTAAAAGCGTTAGAGAAGTCTAACAGAGCAAGGATTGTAATTTGCTGGTTGTCAATTCCGTACCTAATATCATCGCAGACCTTGTTGAGTGCCGTAACTGTACTGTGCCCGGGGCGGAAGCCAGACTGGAAAGGGGATAGGATATTGTTGCTGTGTAAATGTGAATATAGTTGTTTGTGTACAATGCGTTCAAGAACTTTAGATAGAAAAGGAAGTATTGAAATTGGTCGATAGTGTGAAAATGTTGTAGGTTTGGATATTTTCGGAATAGGAATGACTAATGCATGTCGCCACACATCAGGAAAAACGTTAGAAGAAAGAGAGAAGTTAAATATGTGACATAGGATAGGAAGAATAGAATGGAGAGATAATAGTATCATACGCCGACTTATGTTATCGCTACCAGTAGCATCAGATTTGATAGCCATCACATGTTTGCGTACCTCCGCAGTCGTAACAGGTGTGAAATGGAAAGTTGTAATAGAAGGATCAGGTTCTAATGATAAGGACTGGATAGTATTCATTTTAGAGCCGCTGGGTATCAAATTAACAGTTGTAAAATGCTTATTAAGCAAATCACAATCTGTGCAGTTAGTTAAATTTGTTGTGTGGTGTGTGCGCTTGCCTCCGATTCCCATCGTGTTCAGCAGTTTCCAAGTTTTCGCAGGATTATTGTTATCGATTGACATGTGGATATAGTTACGTCGAGCATCTCTAATAGTCTTATTGCATCGGTTCCGTAGTATTTTGTACCTTTGCAGGTTTTCATCTGTAGGACGTTTCTTATATTTAGACTTGGCAGCATTTCGTTTGGTCATGAGTAACTTAATATCTAAAGTCAGCCACGGAGCAGGAAGATGCTTCAATTTAATTCGTCGTAATGGCGCGTAAATATCAAATAATTCGGTTAACATTGAATTAAAGATGTTGATCTTGTCATTAATAGAGGTGGCATTAAATATGCAATCCCAGTCGATGCGACTGAGATCTTGCATGAACCTTTCATTATCAAAGTTATTGAAACATCTTCTCATTACTACCGTAGGTTTTAATTTGGGTGGGCGAATTTTGTAAGATAGGTAAACGAGGTCGTGATACGAAAATGCCTCCGCGGACATTTGGCCAAAAGTAGCTACGCGTTCAGTGGATGACACAATCATAAGATCCAATAGTGATGGTGTACAATTGGGAAATAGGTGGGTTGCATTGGTGGAAAGAATATTAAGATTTGAGCTGTCAACAATAGTTTTTAGTCGACTTGCACGTGAGTCATTCTTTATTAGACACGTATTGAAATCTCCCATTATAATAGTATGATCAACACTTGGAACATACCCTTCCAAAAGAGCCTCAAAGGTGTCAAAGTAATTTACATGTAGGGTAGGACTATAAAAAACACCGAGTAAAACTTTAAGTGTACCTAACAGGACCTCTACAAAAATATGCTCTGAAGAGTTTGAATAGGGTGAGGGTGATTTGTCTAAAACTGTAAAAGGAATGTGACTACGGAGATAAATAGCAACTCCCCCCCCTCCCTTTCCTGTTCTGTCATTACGTATTAAGTTAAAACCAGGCAAAGCATATGCAGATGAGGGCAAACATGGTTTAAGAAACGTCTCAGACACAAGTACTGCATGAATATTTTTTACAACGAGTGAATCTAGCAAGTCAGCGTAATGCGCTGGTACACTCTGCGCATTAATATGGACAACGTTAAAATTCTTTGGGAGTATAGAAAAGGTATTATCTAAAGAAGCACTAAGAGGCATAGAAATGCTATGAAAACTGTCGTCTGACGATGTGGAATTGCACGGATGAAATATATCATTAACTATACTAGTATCACTATCAACACTGTTATCGATATTCATACTTAAATATTTAAAATAATAATTAAAAACTAATAATAATATAATAAAGAATAATATTAAATTAAAATATATATATATATATATATATATACAAATAAATAGGTATTTTTGCAAAAAATTAATACAATAATATAAATAATGTAAAAAAGTAACAAATTATAATAATGAGCTACATCCGTCTGTCAGCAGTTATTTAGTGACAAACAATTATTAAACTTGGTTAGCGTGTAAAGAAACTGATCTCAGCAATACATTTTACATTATTATCTATATACTCTTTGTTATCTATGATTACACTGTTGCCATCTGTCACTTTGCATCATACCGACAAAAAATACAAAAGTTCTAAAAAGAAAAATAAATACCTACAACAAAGAATCAAATTGAAGAATTAAAAGATATTTAGATAGAAAATCTGTGGGTATTGCTACAAAATGCAAAAACACGAATAAACTAAGATTAAAAAGATAAAAAACAAGATTACAACAATATGAATAAACAGTCACAACAAATTATAAAGAAAACACACACATTACTTTTTATTAATTCTTCTAGTACGGATAGCTTGCTTTGCCTTGGTATCTGCTGCTTTGCACACAGAAGATTCGGTTGCTGCTTCCCCTCGAGTTTCCGGAACAAATATATTGTTAAGTTCGGCACTCGAAACTATGTTATGCCGCTTACCGTCTGGGCCAATTACGATAACACATCCGTCCTTAGTCCAACATTTGGAAATTCCGAAGCGTTGTCTTGCAGCCATAAAAGCCTCGTGTCTAGTTTTTGTCAGAAATTCAGAGAGTGTGATTCCAGTGTTCTTAAGATTTGCTTTAGAATACCAGATTTGGTTTCTCAGTGACTGGTCTCTGAACTTGACTAGTATGGGTCTTGGCTTCACTGACGATGATGTCCCAAGACGTTGACATCTACTTACATCATCCAGAGAGAGATCTGATAGTTTAAGGTGTTCAGACAAAACATTTATTACTCGTGAACTTGTTTTTTCATTTTTGTCTTCAGTGACACCATGTACTAATAAGATTTTCTTTCTACTTCTCATCTCTAGGTTATCGCACTTATTAGTTAGAACCTGAATCTGCATTTGAAGTCCTTCAAGAGCAGCCAGCACAAAGGAACGAAAAGCAGTGAATTGAGCTGCAGTATTGGAGGCTGAACTTGGTGAATTGCTTGAAGAATTTATGCTGTGTTTGAACTCAGCGATTTTAGAATTGAAGTGCTGTGTCAATTCTTCAATTGAGTGCTTTACGGAATCCATTATATTTATTCAGTGTAATGTAGACTCACAGTTTTTAATGTAAGTATTAAGATCACTGTTTTTTGTAAATTCTGTTATATAAAGGAAAACTTTATAGATAGACACTGCTGGCAGGTGAGATGCTTTTAGCTCATAACTTTTTAATATCAAAAAGTATGTATTTACTGGCTTAAATAGATTTTATTTGAAGAGCTCTCACAAACAGCTGTTTATATTTTTGCACCTACCGCCCAAAAAAAAGTAGTTATGTAGTAGTATGTTACGTATGCGTTCAGACCGTGTCACCTCCACGTTTTATATCCACATCAGTGTCTTCATCTTCGTGACGTGAGACTCATGAGTGTTCCTTTCCCGCATAAAAGGACCAGACGTACGATGCTCTTGTATACCTGTCCTTTATTCTTGGTCGACATTCTAGGATCACAGACCTCACTGGTGACCTCCCGCCATTTGGCCCAAACAGCGTTTATTTGGCCTTGAATAACACGATTGATGCTACCAGATTCGTGCAACACATTTTTGTATGGGGCTAGAGTCTCCTTGGCTATGCAGTGACCATCAGAGAAGAATAGTCCCGACTTCTTTCTGGCCGAGGTGTTGTAAAAGCAGTGGCGTGCATGAAGTATTTAGACAGGGTAGGCAGTCAAAAAAAAATGCAGCAATATTGCAGACACATAAATGTTAGATTTTCAAAAATTTCCTTTTTGTAAAACGATAAGTGTAGGTCTATAAATGTAACAAACAAACAGAAAGATGGAACTGTACTTATACATTTACGATTTAAGTATTGTTGAAATTGTATTTGATTTAAACTTTTCAGTATCCATTAGAACTTAGATCATTATCTTGTTACATAAAAATCTAACGTAGTCGTAATCCCGCTCACTGCGCATCGTTCCTTATAACAACAACATTGATAAAACAAAATTTTAACAAAAAACATTAACCGACTTCAAAGCAAAAAAAAGAACGGTAAAACAAAAATGCACTAAAAAGTAAAAAAATAATTACGTATTCTTTTGTCTGTAATCAAATTATTACGATAATATAATGTACAATTATTGTTGTTATTGGAGTCGGTGTCAGCCAACGTAGTTTAACATTACAATAGTTGTACCGGCCTACACTATTACGCACTCTTTTCCTTATTTCCTTGGCTAACACCGACTCCAATAACAACAATAATTGTACATTATATTATCGTAATAATTTGATTACAGACAAAAGAATACGTAATTATTTTTTTACTTTTTAGTGCATTTTTGTTTTACCGTTCTTTTTTTTTGCTTTGAAGTCGGTTAATGTTTTTTGTTAAAATTTTGTTTTATTTCTTGATTTTTAGTGAATCTGTAGTTCGATAACTGATTTATTTATATAAAGCTGGGCGGTTACAGTTCACAAGCTACAGGTACCACCCTCGAAAAATTGACAATGCCCAATTTGTTAACGATAAAGGAATGCCACTCGGACGCAAGTAATAACGATATTAATTTAAGTTGTATAACATAATATAATATATTGTATTTTATAAAAGAGGATATTAAAAATACATCCTAAAAATATTTTGCATTATGTTTAGCATATTTTATAATATGTTATGTACAACTTAAATTAATATCGTTATTACCTGCGTCCGAGTGGCATCCCTTTATGAATAAAAAATTGGGTATTGTCACATTCCTTTGGCGTAAAAAAAAAGAACTAGTGAACTATAGAACAAAAAACCCGAAAAAAATCTGCTCAACATGTGCGTCAGTGCGGTGCGCGCGGGGTGAGGCGGCCGAGTATGAGAGGCATAGAATGCGACATAATTACGCCGTATATTGTTTATATTCTGCCTATTGAATTACATTAAGCAAACGTAATGAGACCAACGGCATAACTCATAACGTGCCTTCCTTTCTGCCTTTCATTAGGTATTTGATATTATACATTATGTTATAAACATTTAAGTTAAATTATTTATTTAATTTAAGTTGTTTATTTATTTCATTCCAATGCCACCCAAGATTCTGTCATTACTTTCCTGAGATTACATCATAAAAGATTCCGCTGCAAATAGGTAAACTTGTTGCACACACAATATCACATTTAAGATTTTATTCTATGAAAAATGACGCAAAATGGTGTCCGTTAAATATTTTGACAAATTAAAAATTTTTAAAACAATTAGTAACAGTTAGTAAACAGTTAGTCTAGTTATTCACCGATGAAAAGTTATTCCTTTACATTTTGCCGTATAACTATTTTTGAGATATGATCTTTTAAATACAGGACGCGCTTTGAAACGTGCTATCAGGCTATCTCAAAGTTCAGCGCAACATAACTCTACACCTGAGTCGTAATCTGAGAAACAAAATATAATATTGTATAGTTTAACTCGTAGTAAACATAAAAAACATAATACGTGATAATCTTCCGAAACAAATTAAGCCTCAAGGAACGATAATGTGCAACGCGACCCGCGCAGCGACGCGCGGTATCAGGAACAAATATACGCATTATTAAGGATTACTCAAAAACTACTAGTCACATCTCGCTCAAATTAAAATGGGACTACATGACGAGCACTAGCTTTTGAATATAAAAAGAATCATTAAAATCGGTACACCCAGTAACAAGTTATGAGGTAACACACATAAAAAAAAAAAAAAAAAAAAAAACCAGACGAATTGAGAACCTCCTCCTTTTTTTGAAGTCGGTTAAAAAGGTCTGTAATTGTAATTATTTTGCTTGTTATTCATTATGTATATATATAGTCCAATGCACTAGCAGTCACGGGTTTAATTTCCGTCCGTGTTTCGTGTATTTCCGTATGTACTGGAAATTGTAAGGTACTACAATGTACGTACTCGACGGTGAAAGGCAAGATAGTGAGGAAACATACATGCACTGAAATTCTGTGATACGCATGTATCATATATTACGATGCGTGCTGTTATGTAGTGTGGTGGATTAAGCTTCAAACCTTCACCTGATGAAAAGATACCTCTAACTAGTGAGTTCCGAGAGTTTTTTTTTCCTCCGGCTTTTTTTCTCTCGGCCTACACTAGGAACGTTATTATATTATTGTAATAAATATTAAGCCGATGATGAAATAGATGATGAAATTGTAGATGTCTACCGAGACATTTTTTTTGACGTTCGTTGAGTGTGTGTAATCACCTTATAACGAATAAAATATTTTTGATTTGGATTTTTATTTTGACTAGTTGTGGGATATTATCAAGCTGTTACAGTACAGTTCAGAAGTAGGTGACAATTTGACAATGGCATACAAATCGAGTGTCCTGAAAGAAACCTTGCAGAATATTTTAATTGTATGCATGTATACATATATGAGTTTCTATAAATTTTCGATCTTATCTTTAATTATTACAGCTTATTTATTTATACTTTTTTTATATGTATTTATGTCGTATTTAACTTATATGTGTTTTTCTATTATATTTATGAGGTATCAAATTAAGTTCACATCTTTATATAAATTTTCTTCCCATAGGCCTACTTGAAGATATCTCTTAAGTGAATAAGTAGTGCCTTAGTAGAAATGTTTGTAATTTTTACGATATCAATATTAAAATGATGACAATTTTACGAATTACATAGAAAAAAAAATTTTATGTTGAGTCACATTAAGCAACTAATAACATATTTTCCTAGGTTGTGATCATGGAGCGCAGTGCTTTCAGTTTAGCACTACAACTGTCACGCTGGGTCGGAGTAGCGCCGTATGTCCGCACACCGGAATACCGGGTGTCTCGAAGAATTGACATCTTCGGAAAAATATTTGTTACATTTGCTGGTAATTATATATTATATTTAAATTATATATACATATTTTATTTGACTTGACATGTATTTCAGCCAATTTACCAGAATCTGAAAACTGAGAATAAATTACGAGTACATTTGTTACTGTCATTTTTTTTGACATATTATATAGTGTATGTGCAATATGCGTTTTATACAGAAATTAAAAAAGGTTTTGGATGTTAGAATTCTTTTGTTTTAGGGATATCAGGAATACAGACATGCTATTTCAAACCTTCTCTCCTCTACAGCTTATAATGCCATTATCTCTCGAATGTCTCATAATAGAATTATAATATCTTTCAATGTGCGGACGATATCACCTATATTCTCCAGATTATATAACTTTTCGGCTAAACATGAATATGACCACAGCTTTATACCTATCAGTCCTTAATAGTCATGGAATTGTGTTGACTTTAAAGCGATTTATTTCTACTTTTTTTAACGAGAGTATTTTAAAACTTTGAATTAAATTCAGTTTAAATGTCAAAGAATTATTTTAGCTGCCATGAAATCTACACCTGCAAATAACTTACAAGTAGAGTGCTCCACCTCCCTTACACCTCATAAAAAATGATATCGCGGTCGTTTTCGGCTTTAAAGTTTTTATAATTATATTTCGATCATCGTTGGTCTCGACTAGACGATGTGTCTAATGATATGAGAACTTCCTTAACATAACTAGACTACGTAATATTTTGGCATCATTTCCTACTAACCCTTTTTTTAGAACAACTTTTTCGAGCCGTCTATGTGTGAAAATTGCCTCGACAAAGCTTAAGTATCCCATATCCTTTTCAACTGTATCAAATTCCTCTATCCTGTCCTTGACGTACTTTGTTTGCCTTTTCTTATGTAAATGTAATAAAGGGAATAAAATTGAATTGTAAATATATGTATTTCGTGATTGTAGCTGTAAACAGTTACAAACAATATTGACACTAGTGGAATTGTATCGTTATAATAAAATACAAAAACGTCAAACATGACAAAAATTAAGAAACATTTGAAGCTTAGGCCAGGCTTCTACGAGTCCAGTATATTTTTTTAGGATTGTATACGTTATTGAATTTTATATAGAGACAAATAATCAACCAACAAACATCTGGAAAGCTTTTACCATTCAGTTGTGACAAAAAAAATTCATCTTCAACCAATTCTACCCAACTTCTAAAAAATAACGTTAGCAAAAGTAATGTTGATATTTCATTCTCGCAGGTTGATTCTTTAGATATTCTAAAAGCATTTAAGAGTCTAAATATTAAAGAAAACCAATGATCTGTGGGACATTTCAGTTAAATTAATTGGTAATATCATTGATGTCCTGGCTCCGTACTTAGCATTAACTTTTAATAATGCTATTAATGTGGGTTCTTTTCCAGATTTGCTAAAATATAGTAAAGTTTTACCAATTTTTAAAAAGGGACATCGTAGTGATCCCAGTAATTATAGACCCATATCAATCTTACCGTCCTTAAGTAAAATTTTTGAAAAAATTATATTAAATCAACTTCTTTTTCATTTTAATGTTAATGGAATTTCTCACAGTAAACAATATGGTTTCACTAGAGGTCGCTCTACGACAGATGTCGGTGTGGCACTTCTCAAACATATATATGATGCTTGGGAGAGGTCACAAAATGCTATTGGTGTTTTTTGTGACTTATCAAAGGCATTTGATTGCGTGGACCACAGAATTTTATTAAGTAAACTAGAATATTACGGTGTTGATGGTAAAGCTCTTGATCTCATTGCTTCATATCTATCTAATAGAATACAACACGTATCAATAAACGGAACAAATTCTTCTGGATCTGTCCTAAAAATGGGCGTTCCACAAGGATCGATTCTAGGTCCTTTTCTTTTTTTAATATATATAAATAACCTGCCATTTTATGTTAAGGATATTTGTGATATAGTGCTATTTGCAGATGACACATCGCTTATATTTAAAGTTGATAGGAAAAAAGTAAATTATGATGACGTAAACAGTTCTTTGTCTCGAATTCAGGATTGGTTTAAAACAAACAACCTCGTTTTGAACGCCAAAAAAACCAAGTGCGTTGTATTCTCGTTGCCTAATGTCAAACATCCACATTATAATTTAGAAATAAATAACGAGAGGCTTATTGTTGGTGATACTACAGTATTCTTAGGGATAAATTTGGACTCAAAACTTCAGTGGAACTCCCATTTGTCATCCTTGAATGGTAGACTCAGCTCCGCAGCATTCGCAGTTAGAAAAGTGCGACAACTGACCGACGTTACTACTGCGCGTTTAATATATTTTAGCTATTTCCATAGTATTATGTCTTACGGTCTGTTACTGTGGGGTAATGCTACAGATATTGAAACTGTATTTATTTTGCAAAAAAGGGCTATTCGTGGCATCTACGATCTTGGAGCTAGAGTCTCTCTACAGGATGTTTTTCCAAAGATAGACATATTAACAATTGCGTCGCAGTATATTTATAACAATAATAATTAAATATATTCACCAGAATATTCATTGTTTTGAAATAAATAGTATTAATCGCGCTGTAAACACTAGAAGGAATAACAAAATTGTAACTCCAAGCTTCCGACTGCGCAAAGTAAACGTCTCCTTTCTGGGTTATGGTATTCGCATGTATAATAAAATCCCACAAACAATTTTGGAACTGTCTCATAATAAATTTAAAGATTTTATTTAAAAAAAAATTAATAGATAAAGCTTATTATTCGGTGCAGGATTACTTAGTCGACAAAGATGTGTGGACATAGTGGCGCTGTATTTCATGCAAGATATTACTAATTTTATACTAAAACACAGTTTATATATTATCATTTTCAAATATGAAATGATATAAATAATAATAATATGAATAACTGCGGAGTTTCTTGCCGATTCTTCTCTGCAGAATCTACATTCCGAATCGGTGGTAGCTTTACCATTACAAAATAATAATCAAATTTAAATTTTTAATTTGTAAAATGACGATTCAAAGGTGCTCTTAGGGCCTATTTGAATAAAGTTAATTTTGATTTTGATTTTAATTTTTTGATTTTTAACTGTTATAATACCTAGTTCCAGATAAATTATTGCAGCTACTTTTTATCTGCTGTTCTCTTATATTTACGCGAATATTACTCATTTAATTAAAAGTCTAAATCGGATTTTATCGCGTTTATTTTTTGTTTTAAAACTTTACAGTTTAACGATTTTTAATTAAATTAAATTATTTCCCGACGTTTCGGACCCTTTACAGCGTCCATGATCTCGGGGGACTGAGGTGGTGGGTGTGACCCACCACCTCAGTCCCCTGAGATCAACAAATAAACGCGATAAAATCCGATTTAGACTTTTAATTAAATAAAAACTTTATATCTGGCTCAACTTAGTGACTACCACAGTCTGGATACTCTTCCATAAAAAGGCGAGAAGAAGCTATTTAGCTTTGTTTCATATGATAAAGTAAACTAAAGATTGAGTTATTCGCCACCTGTCTCTTGCCATACAAAAGCAAGTCTGTATTAAAAACATTTTAAAATTATAATCATTAAATAATGTACTATGATACTTGGGGCCAAAAGAAATATTATTTTTACTGTTTTTGTTTCTTTGCATTAACGAGCAAAAAAAAAGTAAATTGATTTTAAGGAAACTTAGAACGGTTATAGCATAAACACCTGGTTACAATTTAGGTTATGAGTCACTTTCGATACAATTTCACTTTACAACTAGCACAAGTAGAGCATGAATCATCAAAGCGGGTGAAATTCGGTTAAGCTGGCTTGACTTAAATTTAAGAAAATAGTATGGTGGATTCATGATAAGGAGACCAACAAAAGCAGAAATAAGTTTTTTTTTTCGTAAATGTTCAGAATAACTTAGTTTCTTTAACCGACATAAAAGGTACGTTAGTACCATGCCCAAATAGTTAGGTCTTAACTTGGAATACTTATACTTAAAATATTTTAGTTGCAGTTCCGGTTTATTTAGAAATATCAGGTCTAATATTTAACGAGGACATGAATCTACTAACAGTAAACTACATTCATAGCATTGCTAGAATTATGACAGCACTTATCGCCCTTATTGGATCATATACAGCCTCGGAAAGAATTTCAAGAATGTTTCGGATCCTGAAAAAACTGAATCAGGTGATTGATGTTTATGTATGTATATAATTATTAAAACAAGAATTTATTGAATTCAATATCAGAGGTGGTTTATTTTTGACTCCCCTTTCGTAATTAATTTTATAGTTCATTAGCATTACTTTCGACTTTTTCGCGATCACCACCCTTTTCATTGAGCCTTTAAGAAAAAAGTACGTACGCCGGCTTAAAATGAGCCGTGGTCGATGATTTCTGTATATTTGGAGTTTCAAGTTATTTTGGAACTAATACTGAGGATTATGATGTCTGTGATTTCTGAAAAAAAACAATGAACTTAAAATATTTTCGGACAATCTATCTCCTTTCTAACACGAATAGAATAAATTAATTTGGATTACGCATGATTGAATTACAACTAAGAATATATATTGACTTTCATATCCTCCGCAAGGGAATCTGCTGATTTTCGAGATAAAAAAGATCCAGTGTCCAAGCTCGGAGCTATAAATCAAATCATGCCCAGCTTTATCCAAACTTATTCGGTACTTTTGGCGTGATGTGTAGCCAAGATACATACAAAATTAAAAAAATAAATAAATATATTTTCGGTATCGATTATGGAATGGCCTGAAGCATGTTTTTCCAAATTTCTTGAATGTACAAAACTGTATCTGTTACACTTAAATTATTACAAATAATATAGATTGATTATAAAAACATATTTTTTCAGATCGATATGAATCTTCCGTGTGAAAGAAAACCTCATAGTGATCGAGCTATGTATGTTCTAATGTTATGTACCATCTTGTATACAATAGGAATCCCCATAACTACTTTAACTTTAAATACTAATAAGGACAACAGTACGTACTTTTCTCGTATCTTACAGGATTGACTACATTTATGCGAAATTGATAGGCAAAAATATGTACATAATTAACTTGAATAGTAAAATCTAAATTGTAATATTTATTTCACGCTTTTTTTTTGGTTGTTTTTTTTTTTGTAAATTTAAAAAAAAAATATTTCGTAAGGTATAATAAGGTTTGTCTATTACAGATTTTACATAAGTAAGTTTTTAATATTGTGGTTGGCAAATGTAAAATAGTCAATAAAACACACTATCAATATTATTTATAATGCACTAGCAGCTCTTGGAGCTGATGCTTGTATAACACTGCACTTATGTTCACTTCATTTTAGTTTTTAATTGTTCATCAAGTCTATTTTTAAGTGTTTACTGACGTTGCTCTTATCACTGATTATGACATTTTGTTCCATTTGGTTACTACGCAATTTGGCAAGAAGTGACATCTAAGGTTGCTATGCCAAGCATCTTGTAAGTTTTTGAGACTGTTCTCGCAAGTTGTCATTTGGTTTTATAATATACAGGGTGACTGGTGAATTACCATCGATATTTGGGGAGAACGGTCGGCGCGCGGTTCCCATTCGGGTCATGCAATAAAAATAGATACTTAATTTTTGACCAAATTTTCATAAATTTCAATTCAAATAAATGAAGCGATGACACTTTTCCAGTCATGCCGGCGGCACATGCACAGGTGTTGTAATGTGTCGCTTGTTCACACCTAAAAATTGCCAAAGTCACATAATTTACCTAGTCAACAAATTTGTTGCTTAAACGAGTAAAATATCTTAGTATTTTTGCCTTTCCTAAGCCAGGATTAAAGTATTAAGGGGGACTGGATCATGCTTGTTTATCCTGCTACCCTGTTTACACGTGGCGGCGTTTGGACGTAGATAAACTACCTGTTTTGTGTCGAAAGTGCAGCTAGCTGCTAGGGTGTCCAGACGATGCGTAAATAATTGGATAATTGTTGAGTAACTTTACTTAAAAGTTTATTAATATTTACCTATTTTTTTTTACATGATTCGAGTGGGAACCGTGCGCCGAGCGCTCTCCCCGAATGTCGATGGTAATTCACCAGTCACCCTGTATATGTCTTTATTTAAGTAACACAATTTATATATGTATTGAGAAAAGGCTTACATTCATACACCACAGATATTCTTCACATTATAATGTCCGCTTGGAATTTTGTATGTTTTCGTGAGATTTATCTTCTGCCTACGTTGTTCCAATTTACTTAATTTAAGTTTAGAAAGTCGTTCTTCATATGTTTTATGCCTGAACGAGGCCACTATTTTTATAGCTCTATGTACGACGAATGATGAACTGCATGACGAATTATTGTTGAACGCCACATTCTGCGTAAACCTCGTCTGGTTTTTTTGTTAATATGTAACATGTATTTTTGTTATATGTTGGGTATGGTAATACAAAAAAAAAATATATATGTTTCTGTAATGATAATAATATGTACATGTAGGTTTTAGCTTATTTACCTCAGCCATAAGCTAATCTCTTTTAGCCATTAACGACACCAGATTTGTATAGAAAAACGTAAATTCGACAAAAATGTTTCCATAATTAAGTCGTTAGTTTTTTGTACTGACAATAGTAAGACTACTATTTACATATTTGATGAACAAGTTAGTTTCACTATTATTAGTCCTACAGCTCAGTTTCTCACGTAAGTTTTTAAGTAGTTACGTTGGTATGGCGTAAAGTAATTTTTTGCCTTTAATTGACGGGCATTTTTTTGTTGTTCTTCAATACAGTTAAGGCTGCCTTTTTGTGTGAGAAGACAACTTTGAGTAAGTGAGGAGATGATCCTTACCGAGGCATATGACAGCGACGGGTGGTTTAGATTCCGAAATGTTTCTCTCTTCCGAAATCTCGAGATTCATATCCCATTTTAAATTGAAATTCAAATACATCAAACATGATGATGTTTAGACTGCACTTTTTCCTCTCCGCTAATTCAGTGAGAATGCTTTCCATGCTTGTAGTATTGCTTTGCTTGGATTGAAGTTTCTCAACTTCAATTTTTAGTTGTACAACCATATTCCTCAGCGCCGGTAGTTGTCGTATACCTAATTCACAATCGGGACACAAATATTTTAATGTAGTAGACTACAGTACTACCAAACTCCGTTGCTAGCAATCCACTACACCTTCTTTTCGCAACCATCATACTTAATTTTTAGATTTTTATCATAAATTCGGGTATGTCTTTATCACACGTCATGCAACTGGCCATTTTATTATATAAATACGTATTTTTGATGTACAAAAAATATTTTTTTAAGGTAGAGCTATGTAAGGTTGTGTGATTGTGTTCACACAAATCATCAATTCAGTCTTACACAAGTAATAAGTTCTTGCGAGATGATACATTTACTGTTGTTTTGGTCCAAGATTTATACGAAAGCAATATTATTAATGCAATATAATAAAATAATGTAATATTTATCAATATTTTTCCTAACATGTCGCAAGAACACAAGCGCATTTTTTCAGCAAGGGGAGACCAAAACAAAAATTTGTTATCTGTAAAGTCGGTTTACGGACGATAATTTTAGTTACGTAATAACGTCATAAGAAGACATTGATAAAAAATTGCATACTTTTGTAGCGACATCTATCTCGCCATATACGAACTAGAAGAAACTGACGTATCCTACGTCGCGCTATCGAAGTTTTCAAAGCGATTGAATATATATACAAGAACCCGACAACAAACGTTAAGGGGTGCAGTAGCCCACCAGACCCAACACCCGTCTGATCGGAGGATCCTCCCTTTTCACTGGCCCCCCAAACTTTTATGAATTGAATTGAATCATCATCAATGAATTATCATTATTTTGTATAATACAAAAAAGGAGTTAATTCAATTTATTACAATTTTTTAGATTAATTAACATTTATTTGCACTCGTTAATCCAAATATTTTTTTTAATTTTTCTTTTAACTTAAATTATACAGAATAATTACAAGAAAAAAATACTATGCTATTAACAATTTATTTACAACTTATATACATGTGTAATATTTATAATCCCCCAATCTGCGTTATTCTTTTTCATTCACAAGCTGAACGCTTAGGCCGATCGTGCCACTCTATCGCTTATTTCGCGCTCTCGCTCGTGGAACGTGACGAGGAATGAGTCATGCTTTTTCGTGCCTGCACGCGGCTTTCATCGATTTACAAGACTTTATTACGTCAAAATAAAAAACACTATAAAACTATTTTAAAGGACACAAATACGTATTATCCACTTTTTAGCGTTAATATATTGGGAAATCGTTTCGCAAATATCCAAAACACTGACATATCATATAGTGACATTAATAGAAATTCAATTGATAACATTCGCTGGAAGAGTGCTGCAGACGTTAAAGACAGTGAACCAGAGCTTGGAGCTACTGATACCTGTAGAGGATTCTGGTGAGTTTATAATTCTTATGGTAATATAGGTATATGTTTATAATAGCGGTGCGGTAACCGGCAGAGAAAAATAGTCCCAAACTCTTGCTTGCCGAGGTATCTTAAATGGCGACTAAGGTCATTGTAGTGTATGTAATTATATGTTACATACGTTCTATTATGACATTAGTCGGGCAGAGTCGGGGGGAGTCAATGTCCAAACGTTGGCCAGAGAGAACGTGGTGGTGCGTTGGCGAGTCAATACTTATGTATTCAATAAATTACGTAAAGAGTGCAACTACTACAGTCATAACGGTGGAAACAACTGTATGCCTTCTGCAACAACACACTGCATTGGCCAAACCGTCTGCTAAACGTGGCGACTATTGGTAAGTCCTCCTCAGTAATGATCGCGAAGGTCTACGTTCAGCAGAGGACGTTCAACGGCTAATATTGTGGTGGATTATTTCATTCTACCCTCAATGGATTAAATACATTTACATCAGCAGGATGAATCAATATATAATAGACAGTGAAAAAGTAAGCTAGTCATCTGATGTTAGGTGATCATCTCCAACTATGAAAATAAACCGGAACCACAGATATGTTACCGGCCAAAATGGGAATTAAAAAGAACGAATGAGTCTAGAAGAAAGAAAGGAAGTTGCTGGCGAAGATTTTGGTTTCTGACTCTCTCACTCAAATTACAAAATACAAACATAGTAGTTATTCCACCTCGAGTTATCTACTCGTATGTTGCAAATATTAGACATTTCTCAATTCAAATGTGTCTGCATAAAAATATCAAAATCAGATTTTATATTAATTCTAAATTTATTTGTTTTGTGAACATTGATGATGTAATATTTAACTTCTTTGTGATGACCATAAATGCAATAATTTGATTAAAAACTAATAAAATATTTATAACGACATCTGATACCAAGAAAAATGGCAATAAAATTTCCAGAGACAATACAGGAACCTTCGAAACAGGTGTAACACCTAAAACTAAATTGGAATTTAATTGAAAAAACGTTGAAAATAAATCGGATATTAGTAAAAACGTTGCTATATGTGTTTTCTTAAGATATTATAGTCATGTACTAGACCTAATAAATTAACATTATTCTTACATTATCTGTACCTCATATATTCATTTATTTATTTTCGAAACTTCTACAGGGTCTGCTAATGTTGCGAATACGATTAGACAATTGGCTAAATATAATTTGAATATATATGAAATTGTGAGAACGACGACTAAAGGCGACGGCTACCTGATAATGTTGCTTCTCGTGAATCATATGGTGCACGGTGAGATCGGCTGGCATAAAGTCGTCGTCTGGTTTTCAAGTTCTACTGGTAAATTTATTTATGAATTTGGCATATTTTTATGTCAACGCTATGCAGGTACAATGGTTCTTTTTTTGCTGCAGAATTGATGTTTCGATATATTCTTCCATCGATCTTGCGAATTGTAAAACATTCGATTACGTTGATTTTTTGCACAGAAGTATTCCATCAGACACATGCGGAGGTATTTTGGTAACTTTTTTCTAATTATTATTATAATGAACATGTACTATCGACGATATAATTTCATAACACAGATGGACCGAACGCACCAGATAGTCAACTATCTGAAATCTCAAAGAGGTGATGAGGAAGATGTGAATAATGAGCTGGAGTTATTCGTTCGAATGCTGTTGCTCAACAAGACGACATATTCGCCGCTCAATATGTGCACCTTGTCAAGACCTCTTGTAATAAAGGTTATTATTTGATCATTAATTGCACAGCACTAAACTATAAAAATATCTCTTAATAACACATATATATTATATAGACATATATATTATAAAGACATATATTTCTATTATATCGTATATTCTTATTTTTATTATTATTTCTAATTATATTTATTATGTGTTATTTGATATATTTATGCACCACCCTCCATTTCACTCCGGCTATGTTTCAATTCCTCACAACGTAAGGTTGTCTGGAAGAGATTGCTTATTAGCAATAAGACCGCCTTATTGTGCAATAATCTTTAAGCATATATCTCTGTAATTTTGTTTCAACAGTGTTATAAAATAAACAAATATTATCTTCAATGTACAGCTTCCAAACGTGCTTCGTCCCATCAGTATCGGATCTGACTTTTATTTTAATGTATGACCATATAACTCATTTTCGTAGGAAGTTATTTTGACTTAAATGCGTCTTGTGAACTTGAGTCGAATCAGTGATTAATGCTAATAGATTTCTCCGCTTTCTTTACTCCTGAGTATCCATGCATCAAAACACGTTTATAATAACAAATTAATAGTGACTAGTTGGAACAGCACCTGGCTATTATACTTGCCGTCGCGAGTTTATCTCCACTCACGACAATGTTTGTTTGGTCATACAATTGTTTGTGTTTGTGTTTGTATTGTGTATGTTTCCGGATTCTTAACACCTGATTATCACTCTACAGATGGTGTTTATTATTTAATTAACCACTGGTTCTTTGACTTAACGCTGAATTGTGTTGTAGGCCACCACTCAATATAAATGCAATTAAAAAATTACTCAAACAATATCTTTGACCTGATCGATTTGTCAAGTTTAATTTCAGAATAAACTCTATTTTTAAATTTACAGATTTTTGGCAGCCTCGTGACGTACCTCGTCATAATACTGACATATGGAAAAGAAACTAAAACACCTGAACTACTCTTCGAGAACAAAACAACTTTCCTGTAAACATAACATTGATGTATTAATTATAAATTGATTTTTTTTTTATTGAAACGATTGTCTTAAAGTTTGTGCACTTATAATATCACTTTTGTATTTTAACACACGCATCTCATTAATAATAAAATTTTAGTCAAAGTGTGTTCAATTTATTTATTTCTTTTCGATTTTAAAAATCAATTAATTATTTATGGTTTTTATTAATTTTTTAACGGAGTATGCTATGCTACCTACCATGAGTAACGATCGCTATCAGGTGTTTAAGATAACAACCGGGTCCATCTGCTTTATGTGCTCTCGGAGGCACGGTGAGGAGGCCTACAAGGATATACACTCAGGCCAGATTTTTTTTTTTTTACAAATACAAATATCTTTTCCGAGCGGGAATCTAATCGCCAGCGACTGCCAGTGTTGAGCAACTACTCGCACCACTACACCTGGACGGTCATCGCTATAATCATATTCTTGATCGAATTTCGCTTATATTAAAAAGTATAACATGCTTTCATTGCTCTATATTAAGGCATTTAAACTAAAAAAATAAATTTATTTAAATTAATTAAATTAAAAGAAAATCTTTATTTTTACTTCTTTTGACAACAGTTAGCTAGTACAGTTAACTAAAAACACATCTTACATTATCTACAAATTATGGAACTGTAGTTTAAGTAATTTAACCCTTTTTAAATGTGTATAGTTTCCAAAGATGGCCGATTAATAGTTCTTATCAACCCTCATGATTTTGGGCATCAATTGAAATATTTTATTAATTGATAAATGACTTTAATAAGGTGAAAGGGTTACTAAGATAACACTCCCGTTATATAGGTATAAAAAAATTGATATCGGATTTGTTTTCAACGTCTTTACGATATTCTATTAGTTTTAGGTGTTATACCTATTGTGAATATTCTTCCAGACAATTCTCGTTGTCATTTTCTTGATATCGAGTGTCTATACTCCGACCATCTAATGCACATATCTAAAACTCCGGGGAGCTGTCAGCTCGTATTATCAAATCTTTTCGATTGCCTTGACGATTTCGTTTTTGTGGTCGATACAAACAATAGATTAGTGAACACTGTTCATACAGTCGGTAGCTAATTTTACAGATCCGGTCGTAAAAGCGGCCCCCAAAAGCTCTCTGACTACACTCAAAATCTTATGGAAAAACGACGCTTATTAAATCTGCAGTTCTCTGGTGACGCTGAAATTTTTAGGTGGATCAACAGACAGATATGGAAATCTCTGAGACACGATATACGTGTCTTTAATACAAAATGTACTAAAGATACGCTAAAGCGAAATCGGGACTCCGAATGGTTTTTAAGGGATTGATCTATTGGTCAAAGCTGGTTGTCGAATTTTCCCGCCATAGCCCAACGGATCTGAAAGCTGAAGTGGCAGTGGGCAGGGCACATAGCTTGTCGAACTGACCGCCGATGGAGCAGAAAGGTTCTCGAGTAGTGACCACGTATCGGCAAACGCAGCGTCAGAAGGCTATCCAAGACATAAACAGACGACTTGAGGAGAGTCGCCAGAAGCTGATGAACGAAAACTGCTTCGAACCGGTCGTACTAGGGACGGCCTTTTTGAAAATAATGTTTTTGTAGCGATAAAACCACTTCATTGACATTGATTTCTTTTTCTTTTTTCCTACCTTACAAGTATTAATTCACAAACATTATTACTAAGAATCTGCTATCCGTCTACTTTTTTTTTTTTCGTCTGACTCGACACTTTGGGAGTGCAATACCGTACTAAACCCCTGCGGGAGCCTTCAGCCGCTTTAATTGGAGGGTCCTGCATCTGCAGGTAAAAGGATCCATCCAGCGACAGGCTGGCCTCGGCAAAAAGGCCAGACTTCTCCTCCATGGGGATTGTCCGACTCACCTCTGAACAGTCCCTACGACGCGGACGCCGTGTCTAGCAGGACCGGGTTCCCATCCCGGCCCGACACGGGCACAGGGGCGTTACTGGAGGCGCATTAAGTCGCCAGTAAGAGACCATCGCCTTCCAGGACTCATCGTCGCCGAGCATCGCGGTAATAATGCTCGGGAGCGACAAGTCCCCTCCGAAATCCGTCTGCTTCAGGGCTTTATGGCTATACTAGCTTTTAGCCCGCGACTTCGACCGCGTAGAAGTCGAAAATGGATTTTTTGCTTCTTTCGACATCATTGCCGATTGAGTTAAGGCTAAAGATTCATTATACGCATAAGGGCGTAGAAAGGCAAAATACGCAGTTTTTTTAATGAAGATAACTGAAATCAGGTTATCAGGACCCGCACCCTTTGAAATCTTAATTATTTTTAGCTTATTAAGTATGTCTTCAACAGACATTTTTATGAAATTATATATAATATGTACCATGTAGACTCACTAGACCATGTAGACTCGCTAGACTCACTAGGCAAAATAAAACATTAAATAGAAAATGATAATAATAAAATCAAATTTATATAACGAAAATAACTTAAATTATTCCCAACTAAAATAAAGCTTTCGCCAAATAGAAAATAAAAATAATAAAATCAAATTTATATAAAGAAAATTACTTAAATTATTCCCAACTAAAATTTATTTATTTATTTATTTATTTATTTTTATAGGACAACTTACAAAACATACACTAATATTGACTTAACAAAAGCGCTTACAATCACCTGCTAAGTGTTGTTTTATTTAAAAGCCGTCACGGCATGGTAAAGGACAGTTTTATTCAAAAAGAAAAATCATCTCATAATAAAAAAATTGTGTGTGTCAGCTCCGACGCACGACTGGAGTTTACTCCTTAAGTACGATTGTCTAAACATACGCAAAAAGAGTTTATCCAACTGAAAATAAGATTAATACCATATGAAAGGGTAAATTAACAAATTAATGAAAATAATATACATATATAAATATATATTTATTCATTTTATATACATTTATTATAACTAATCGGCGAAATATTTGACATTAAACTTTTCACAATAGTCAATTTCAGATGTGCACAAATATTTCATTAGGAATGTTGATAAATTATGTAATTATTATTATCTGACAATTATCATTTATTTTTTAAATATTATTTTTCAATATTAATTAGAGCAACATTACTTTCGCACCGCACTGTAGGTGCGCGCGCACCGAAAAAGTAACGAGGTCATTCAATAGTAGATTTTACCTCTCATATTTTTTTCTCACACCGGGCGCCTTATATATGAAAATCGATTCTTAAGGAGTAAACTCCAAAAACTAATAAAAAAAAACAATAAATACTCAACGTCACACATTATTTAAAAGAAACACCAAATATACAATATACACTCATACGATGTATGTGTCATGAAAAAACATACAGAAAAAACATACAGAACGTGATCAAGATGAAGAAGAAATAAAGCTTGCAATAACTTTTTTCTTAAATTTCGGAAGGCTGTCTGAAAAGACATCCACATCGATTTCGTTGGTTTTTGTTATTCTGTTATATTCTTTAAATAATCTGTTCATAGTACCATTCTGACCTAATTTTGTTTTTGAACGTTGTATCGAAAATGGAACATATTTAGTTGCACGGGGTAATCTTGAGGGAGCATTTATATATATTTTTTCTACAAGATTAGAGCTGTCCAACATACCGTTAACCAATTTATACAGTAAAATTTAATCCAGTAACTGTCTCCGATCGAACAAACTATCAAGCTTAAAATGCTGCAAACGACTATGATATGTCGGTAACAGTTTTGCTTTATTATATTGGTAAGAAAGATGCCATAGAAAACACTTTTGGACCCTCTCAATACGTTTAATATGTACTTCATAGTGTGGTGACCAGACTTGAGCACAGTATTCCAGACCAGATCGAACCAGGGCCGTATAAAGGTCAATTTTAGTCTGCGGTTTTTTAAAATCTTTAGTGTTCCTTATAATGAAGCCCAGGTTTTGAAACGCCTTATTTGTTATTCTGTCGATGTGTGTATGGAATCTAATCTTACTATCAAAACTAACTCCCAATTCTCTGATAGCAACGACCTTTTCCAACGTCTCATTATTGATAGTATAAGTCTGCGAGTTCGGATGAGTTCCACGTGAGAATCGTATGTATTTGCATTTATCAATATTCAGTGCCAAACCGTTTTTCTCACACCAGTCGACCAAGCAGTTTAAGTCCTCTTGTAGAAGAATAGTGTCATGTTTGTTTTTTATTTGTTTCGCAATTTTAAGATCGTCAGCATAAAGAAAACATTTGCTGTGTTTAAATATTCCTACAATATCGTTTACGAATATATTAAACAAAATTGGCCCCAGGACTGATCCTTGGGGGACACCTGATTGGGTTAAAAATGGTTGAGACGAGTATCCACTAACAACTACCCTGGAAGTCCGATTGCTTAGATACGAGTAAAACCATTCCAACAAGTTACCTGCTATACCAAAGGTTGTAAGTTTATGAAGAAGAAGAACATGGTCCACGGTATCGAACGCTTTGCTTACGTCTGTATAAATTGTGTCAACAGGGATATTAGAATCAACTGAATCGGTTAAAAAGGTCACAAATGAAACAAGGTTGGTTGTTGTGGATCGAGCCCCGAAGAAACCCGCTTGTTGTGGCGATATCATTTGCTTTATATGCCAGGTAAGTGTAGGTCTTATTAATCTTTCAAACAATTTACCGAATACAGGTAAAATAGAAATAGGTCTATAGTTTTTTATGGACGCAGTATCCCCAGACTTTGGAATAGGTACAACTCTAGACTCTTTCCAAGCAGTAAGAAAGTATCCGGACTTTATTGATCTGTTATATATTATCGAGAGTGGTAAGGAGAGGGCATCACAACATTCCGCTGCAAAGAGACATGGTATACCATCAGATCCAGCTCCTTTACTTTGATCCAAGTGTTTTAATTCAAGTAATACGTCAGGTTGTGAAAAGGGTAAACATGTTAAACAATTTACAGGTGAAGAGGTTGGGAATGCAACGTCACTATAGGATGTTAAAGTAGAAGAGGGTGTTCTATAAACAGATGCGAAAAATGACGCAAAGAGATCGCAAACGTCAGATCCATTAGAGGCTCGTCTATCGTCTAGATACATTAATGATGGATACGTACTTTTATTCTGGCGCTTATTTTTTACGTAAGTCCAAAATATTTTCGGATTTTTGGATAAAATAAAACTTTCGCCACACTGGGCGAGTAGATCATTATTATAGTATTATTATTACATCGTGATAGAACGTCACAGCTTTATAAATTTGTATACTGTGACTTACATGGGGCCTCCAGAGTATACAGTTAGATTTAAATATGTAACCAAAATAAACACACACAAATAAACTAATTATTAAACTCTTAATTTTTAATTATTATTCTCATTTTTCTTTATTCATTTTAAATATCAATTAAAACCAACTATCTCAAGATAATTGATCAATATTTTGCACATTTAATATTTGAAGATTACATCGTAGATATAGTCATAGATTGAGTCAAATGATCGGTCTGAGTCGAAAGCAAAAAGAAAAACATCAGTGTAATGGATTTCATGGTTTGGTAATTTGGGCGCGCGACACACTTGATTTAGTATTTTTTGTAATCTCTCCATCTTTTTATTTATATTTCTTCTAGTTTACAATAAAGTATATTTTGTATGCGTTATATAAACTCATTATTCTTCAATAACCTTTAGATCGATATCTTTAAGATTACCATGTCAGCTAATGTATAGACTAAAACGCTCAATCAACGACGGTGCGCGGCGCAGCGATGTGCGCTGATTATAGGTCACGGTACACACATAATTGTTTGAAAGGTTTGTATTAAAATATATATATATATATATATATATTATAAATATATACACACATATATGTATATATATATATATATATATATATATTTAAATATTTTCAATCACACACTTTTGTTAAATTATTTTTTAATTATTAAAGAACTTTGTATGATATGTTATTTTTAATTCTACTCGCACGACTCGCACGACTGCACCAGAACGGTCGTCAATTACTGTATATTAACAAGAGTCCAGTCCAAACGAGGAACTTGAACTGTAAAAGATTTACTCATAGAAGGAAGAGTTAGAACGAGTTTCAATAAGTAAATTGTCTTCAGTACGAGGACAACGTTCATGAGAATCATTATTAAGAAAAATTCGTTTCGTCAATTTGTAATTTAGAACGTTAAATTATAACTAATAGGAGCGGAGTATATTAGCCTATCTGATATGTATATAAAACCGAGTGAAAACGGTTATATTTTAAACTAAAGCTACCAGAGCGGTCGTTTAACCACTCTGGTGGTAGGTTTAGTGTTAATAACATTATGTTTGAGAAAGTCTAACAAACCAAGATTTTTTGGTACATGAACGTCATAAATACTTGAGTGGCTGTTCATATTTGTAGCGAGCATTGTATTCCTTAATATAAAAGATATAAAAATTCCTTAAGTTATCGCACTTTTTATGCTGAAACATCAAACGATAAAATCCATTTTATGTTTAGTCATTGCATGTTGCCGTCATCGGTTAAAGAGGTACAACAACAAAAATTAAAAAAAAAAATTAAAACAGAAATTTTCACTAGTAAATTAGTGTTTTATCATAATCTTTAAAAAAATCATTCTTCTAATCGAGCAGAAGATACATCAAAAGGATGTGATTCAAGAGTGAGTAAGTACAGAAAAAGTAAAATTGGCAAAAAGGCAAGGCAATTTGCCAACTAAAATTGCTTGATTCCTTAGCTTTCAACCGATTCTGTCGTGCGTAACTTTATACTATCTCCTATTAAGATAATATTTTTTGAGGTATCGGTTATAGTGTATCGTTATAGGTATCGTTTTTTATTATTATTAAAATTAAGTCAATAATTTTTGTTGCATTAAAAGTAATTTTAACCAATATTAAGTAAAAAGCAGTGTATTACATATTCGATTAACTTTTTTTTGTTGTTGTTAAGATTTTTTGCGATTTTTCGGTTACATCATTTTCTTTCGTTACCCACGCCGCGGTATTTTATTTATGTGAGCACTCTCTATACCGATATAATACAAATAGTCGTAGAACACGAATTTTCCTTACCACTTACATAAATACCTATTTGCACAATATACGAAAGGCATAGACTTTTTTGTTTCGATAAACTCCTAAGTTTTTTTTTCGGTTTTCATTTATGTACAAATAAAACCTATATAAAAGAGCATTTGTTTAAAATATTTATGGACAATTTTTCTAAAATAATATTCTATATAACTTACATATACGCGATACGGATACGATCCACGCTCATTCCTCATCATCATCATATCAGCCATTGGATGTCCACTGCTAAACGTAGGCCTCCCCATCTCATGAGCGACCGCCTGGGTTCTGTATCTCTGTATTTACTTATAATATTTATTAATCAGTTCATCAACGATTGTTATATTTTCATACAGAAACAAAAACACATCAAAAATTTACTATATTATTATTATATTTATATTATAGTGCTTAGTAGCTATTAGTTATTAGTTATAAAAATAAAGTAACATAATTTATAATATATATATGGATCTAGTATACAACTGTCCATCTGACGGTAAGTGATTTTCTACGATAAAAGTTTTATTCAAAATTTAAATAGCGGAAATCAAAATGGAAAAGTAATAAAGAAGAAATTAATTAAAAAAATCAAAAAACCCGACTGCGTAAAACACTCTTATTATAAACTAAAAAGAATAAAACAATTTACTAGCTTTCATTTGATACCCATATTGCTCACACCTCTGAACAGTCCCAACGACGCCGTGTCTAGCAGGACCGGGTTCCCATTCCGGCCCGACACGGGCACAGGGGCGTCACTGGAGGCGCATTAAGTAGCGCCTCCTACGCACCCCCATTTGTCGCCCGCGGATGGAGGCCACGTCGGCGGCCTCCTCTCTCACCCGCTCATCGGCCTCCTTCTGGGATATTACTGTCTCGCAGAAGGAGACCATCGCCTTCCAGGACTCGTCGTCGCCGAGCATTGCGATAATGATGCTCGGAAGCGACAAGTCCCCTCCGAGGACTGACGTCAGACCCCGACGCAGCGCCGCCCATCTCGGGCACACCTCGGGGGTGTGCTGGGCAGAGTCCACCGCCGCGCCACAATCGTGGCATTCAGTCATCGGCCCCTTTTGGGCCGTCCGACACAGATAGTCACCAAAGCAACCGTGCCCGGTGAGAACCTGTGTCAGACGGAAGGTGAGGGGCTTGCGTTTTCGGCGCATCCACCGCTCAAGGACCGGGCGAATGGCAGCCGTAACGCGTGTGCCATACGGCTGCACCGCCAGGTCCTCCCTCCACCTCCGCATTAGCGCTTCCTGTCCTATCCGACGCACCCGTAGGATCCCGTCCAACGTTGGGTTCTCACCAAGAGCCCTCCTACCCGAGACGTATGAGTAGGTCTCGGCAAGAACCTGTGCCATGAGCTCCCACGGGGGGTCGCCGGCTAGAGCAGTAGCTGCAGCCCACGATACCGTACGGTACCCCCGAATCACCCTCACCACGATTATTCGCTGCGCAGCGCGCAGCGCCGCCTTATTTTTCGCGGTGAGGCGATCTGCTCAAACCGGGGCACCGTACGTCGCCATACTCCGGCAGACTCCGGAGTACAGCTGCCTGCAGGCGGCGCTGGGTCCTCCGAGGTTCGGGAGGAGTCTGCCCAGCGCACTCGCCGCCTTCACGACCTTCGGACCCACCATCGCGAAATGTGGGCCGAAGGTCCACCCTTCGTCCAGGATGAGCCCGAGATGTTTCATTTGGGGCTCACCCTGACTCTCCCCTCTCCGATCTGAAGGGTAGCCCCCGGTGGAGATGTATTATTACACTGACATGGTTAATAAATATTAACGTTTTACTAAAATTATTCCCAAAGGTCTCCTTTAAGAAATTTAGTTTGCAGATAAACTCGTATATACGTATTTGTGGGAAATAATCAAAAGAATGTATTAGACAATTGTCTCATTTATTGCCGCAAAATACACATTTGGGATGGACTGGTTCGACCTCGTCTTTATAAAAACAATAAGATGTAAGATTAATTTCATTCAAGCGATAAACTAAACCAAATGCAATCCATTTGAATAATAATGACATAATCCATTTTGAGAGCTATACAATTTTTTAATAATGTACTGTACTGTATTCGCCTGTAAATAACCCACTGCTAAGCAAAAACCTCCATATCGGAGAAGGGTTGGTGTATAATCTGCCACGCTTCTCTACTTCGGGTTGGCGGATAATTTCCCTACCATGAATAACGATCGTTACCAGGTGTCTATGATAACAACCGGGACCGACAGCTTTACGTGAGACACGGTAGATAGACCCACAAGTATATACACCCAGAAAAGAAACAAATATTTGCACAAGTACAAATATCTGCCCTGAGCGCGAATCAAACCCGCGACCGCCGGTGTTAAAGCGACTGCTCGCACGAGAACGGTCGTCATAATAATCATCACAATAAGTAATATTAAATATATAAATAATAATCAATTTCCATTAAGGAAACTTTTCTGTATTGAAAATTATATTTTCGTCGACCCTCTAAAATTATTTAAGTGGTCGACCATTGTTCCGTTTCCTAGTTATAAATAGCCGTAAAGTTCCTTAAACAATAGAGAGAAATAATCTATTTTGGGACCTCTCCATCCCAAATAAGCGTTTTACTTATTTTATATATACGTATATATGAAATAGAAATACATCCACAGGCTCTAGTTGCCGGTGCTTTTTAACATTATGTGTAATATATTTATCCTAAGATGATTTATATACTCTATTTACTCATTATAATATATACTATTAACTCTATTGGACTACAGATTGGTAATGCCAAGGACTACCCAGAAAGGACCCGACGCTGATGGTATTTTCTCTTTCGCTATCGTATTTTTTGGAACGAAGTTCCTTATGGGACGATGCGGAGGGGTACCTTAGTCGGCAAAAAACTTTCGTAACGAAAATGCGTGGAGTAAGATTTTTATGTATTAGTTTAAAAATCTCTTAAATAGAATTCTACAAAAGAAATATTCGAACTAAAAATCAATATTTACTTCATTACACTATTTATTCTTAATTGTAATTATTTAAAAACTAATTAATAATAATTTAATTTATGAGTTAATTATTATAAAAGTTACCAATTTAGTGGTTTTATTTCTGAAATGGTATATTCGTAAAATGAGTTGGCGTCATCTTGTGAAGACATTTCAAAACCTACGCAGCAATAATTCCTCTGGATTTGAAATTTTGAACTACATAATTATAATACTGCTAAATTAAAAATATCTGTTGCATCACTAACAAGGCCTTTTAAACAAGCTCCAAGTCCCACAGCGTGAAATGGAAAGTGCTAAGCTTGGTATTTCTCTCCGAGATCGAATCAGAAATGATGAGATCTGCAGACAAACGAAGCCCAACGGATTTGCTGAAGTGGCACTGGACAGGGCACATAGCTCGTAGAACTGACGGCCGATGGACCAGGAAAGCGCAGCGTCCGACGGCCATCCACGAGATGGACAGAACTTGAAGAGAGTCGCCGGATAACTTAAAGCTTTATATCAAAAATTCCAAATTAGTCAAAGCTCTGTACAAGATTATATATATGACAAGGATGTGTGGGTTTAGTGGCGCTGTCTTTCAACTAAGATATAGTTATGACTGAATTTATAATGTCAAAGTCAAAGTCAAAATATTTTATTCAGCATAAAATTATTACAATTATTTACTGAACGTCATGAGTCTACCACCAGTTCGGAAGGAAGAAGCCTCTGACCTGAGAAGAACTGGCGAAAGAAACTCAGCGGGACTAATATTTTTTTTACGTAATGTTTTTTTTGACGTGATAACGTCTAGTAAATTGATGAAGGGGTGCCCGTTCGAAGAAGATGACATCATCATTGTCACAATTAGTGAGCGAGAGCGCAGAACAAGCGATAGAGAGGCACGATTAGCCTAAGCGTTCTGTCTTACACTCCATCGGACCGCGTTCGAGTAAAAGAGACAGTGGCGCCACGCAATTTACACGCGAACTGTTTTGTAGGGATGTTCATCGGAAAAAAATATCGATAATTTTACTATCGATAATTATCGAATCGTTTTATCAATAGTTATCGATATTTATCGAATGAAAAATTATCGATAATTATCGGATCAAAATTATCGAATAACACTTATCGATAATTATCGAATGGAAAATTATCGAGTATTTACGAAGTATCGATAATTATCGCACATCCCTACTGTTATGTGATTTGTCAATTGTTTGGTAGAAGTAGGGATGTTCATCGATAAAAAATATCGATAATTTTACTATCGATGATTATCGAATCGTTTTATCGATAATTATCGTATGAACAGTTATCGATAATTATCGAAGCAAAGTTATCGATAGTTGGCGACAGTTATCGATAATTATCGGATAAAAATTATCGATAGATAATAATTCAATTCGATTTATAAAAGTATACAATTCTACATCTATGTTTTCTTATGACGTTATCACGTAAAAATTATCGTCTGTAAACCGACTTTACAGACAACCATTTTTTTTCCAATGTTTGAGTAATGTATTGACGTTTCTTTTAAAGAGTACTGTCTCTGTCAGCTTCTTACTGATTCTTCTCAACAGAATTTACATTCCGAATTTACATTCCGGGGATGATTTTACATTAACTATAATTAATTATTATTAAATGTTATAAACAATTTGTTAAAAATACGAATACGTCATAAAAATTACGATTGAAAAGTGCCTTAGAGCCTACTTGAATAAAAAAAATTTTGAATTTATTCGATAAAAATATCCTCTTGGATCTCACGCGTAACTGATTTTTAAACACAAATATTTCCAGCTGATCTCCGCAATTATTGCGCTAAATTAATTTAGTACCAATAAAAATGATTTTAAGGTTTTATTAACAATATAAAATTATTAATTATGATCCGGACTGGACCCTAAGTTTCGAAATGATAAATCTGGAGATTGAAGAAAGGAGTAGGGTCCATAGACTAGCAAAGAGCAGCAAAGAGCTTAGATGAACAAGAAAATCCCAAACAAGTATTAAGTAGGAGCAAATATATAACAGAATTAAAAAAATATAATTTTATTAAAGTAAAGATTTAATTAACTAAATACATGTATAATAAATAGGGTATAGATTAAGAAACAAAAAAATAAATTTTAAATAAAAATGTAAACAATTGCGAAGAATCATATTCATCGACGGCTCTTTTTTTTTGTCGCAGGGGAATCCATTTACGGATGATATCCAGAACGCCTGGGTAGGCAGTCCTAGACCTATATCGGACTCGGCACTTTGGGAGTGCAATACCGTACTAAACCCCTGTAGGAGCCTTCAGCCGCTTTAATTGAAGGGTCCCGGATCTGCAGGCAACAGGATCCCTCCAGCGACAGGCTTCATCGACGGCTCGGCCTCAACTATACTCGAAAAATTTTTAAAAATGTTGTTGTAACAGAATTTAAGTGTCAGCGTCGGACCACGACCTAGCTTTTCTTGGTAGTATCAGGATTGCTGATCTGAAGTTTAATGTAAAGCTCACGTGAATAAGCAGTATAAAATTTTATAATAATGTCATAAAAAGGCACGGCAAATAAAGAGCTTGGATATGGTTTTATATTGTCGGTCTGAGTGTTCAATATGTATCGATATAAAGTATTTATGTATGTATATGTAGTATATCAGTTGTGTTAGCACCCATAACACAAACTATTAATAGTTTAGCATGGGGCTAACCAGCCGTGTGTGAAATGTGTCCTAATATTTATTTATTTATTATTTTATAAAATGATAAAAATTATCACATTCTCGGTGATGAACGAAAAAGTCGTGAAGAAACTTGCATGTTACAAAAACAATTTTAAGACATGTGAGCAACCCTACATGTTGCAGAAGAAATTGAAACATGTAAATATCTTCTTCTTTATAGAAGAGGACCTTGCCCAGCTGCGGATATTTTCAGGCTTTTACAGTGCATTGCAATTACAGAATGTTCATCGAAGCTTACGTAAAACGATACTCTCTAAACACGAATCAGTAGAATATCACTAATTTAAAGTGTATTCACTTTTTATCAATGTGAGAATACCACGCAAAATTAGTCACTATTCAATGTATGATTTCTTTTTTAATATTATATTATTTAATTTTTTAAGTCACCAACAAAATAAATACTAAAAACATTGCAGTAACATTGATATTACAATAAAAAAATAAAGAGGTATCTTAATTAAAGGTGATAACAACAATGCAAAAAAGAAGAATTTAGATTGTTTTAAATAAATAAATATTAACCAACAATCACACCACGTTAACCTAGCCCCGTGCTAAGTTCGTAAGAACTTGTGTTACGGATACTAGGAACGGAAATAAATTTAAGATATAAATACATATATACATTAATACACATCCATGACCCGGTGCAGACATCTATATTCATCATACAGATTATCTGCACCTGGCGGGATTCGAACCCGCGACCGCTGCGTAAAGTGTCCAGTTGCCTGACCATTCGACCAGATGGCCGTCGATTTCAATTCTAAAAAAATATTAATATTCAGCTCAGCAAACAATTATCAATATGTGAATATCAGAGTCCACTGATTTGATCATTGAATATGTGTATGTGTATTAGTGAGTATTTACTAACTTGTTATTGAAATTCATTGATATGTAGTGACTAGTGAATATATCTAAAAATTCCACAAATTCATGTTTAGAGAAAAAGAATAAATACCCCGAACTATAAAACAATTATTTGTATGAATTCAAATATTCACTTAAAGCTAGAATTTAATCATGACTGATACAGGAACTTTCGATACTACTACATAAGAAAGAGCACAAGATATTGATTAAAGATCCCTTTTACCATTAATAAATGTTTAATATTTGACTAAGGAAAGTTAATTATTTCATTCGAACGCAGATACGATATATAAAATACATGCGTACACAGACACATTAGAATTAAATTAATTAATTGAAACACTTTCCTCTAAATAACAACAGGTGATGTCGTACCAACATGTTTGTTGATGTTAAATTAATTAATCAATTTCTCTTGAAATTCTTCGTATAATAATATTACTTAAAACATATTATATTGTATGTGAAGAGAAAACGCAAATAAGTAAGAAATTATTATACCCTGTTTGAATTAATTAAGTGCAAAAGGGTTTAATTCAAATACCTTTTATTAGTCCCTTTGAGTTTTCGTTTAATATTATGCATGAAAATGGGTTAAATAGATAATGATATACTGTGTGAGTAATGTAGAAAACAAGTATGCTTAATTAAAAAAATCAAAAAACCCGACAGCGTAAAATACTCTTATTATAAACTAAAAAGAATAAAACAATTTACTAGCTTTCACTTGATACCCATATTGCTACAGTAAGAAAAAAAATTCAACCCCCCCCCCTCCCTCCCCTCATTCCGCCATTTGCGGGCGCTATTTTGAAAATTACTACTATAATACTAAATTACTACTACAATTTAGACAAATCAAACGACACCTCATATGTCAAAAATCGTCCAGCCGTTTGAGCTGTAGTGCGTGCCAAAGAAATGGATATACATACATACATACATACACTCGAAAAACATAACCCTCCTTCTGTCGTAGTCGGGTAAATACGTATAAACGATACTTTGTTATAATGAAAGTTCCGACGTTGAACCCATCCTATGTCATGTTAAGCAGTGTTAGTACGTTCCTCTAACTCCTTTCATAATCTTTCTAACGATATTTGCATACATCTCATGTGAAGTAATTACTTTTATAAATTGAGTCAAAGGAGGTTTGAATAAGTTTGTACTCATCCAAAATATTTTGTTTAATTTACGTAGGTTGTACATTTAATTATAATTATTTTAATTTTATGAACTTATTTGTATTTAAATTATATGATCAAAATTTAAAGTTAAGAGTTTTTTTACCCGACTGCGACAGAAGGAGGGTTATGTTTTTCGAGTGTATGTATGTATGTAAGTCCATTTCTTTGGCACGCCCTACAGCCCAAACGGCTGGACGGTTTTTGACATATGAGGTGTCGTTGGATTTGTCTAAATTGTAGTAGTGACATAGGCTATATAAATTTTCAAAATGGCGCCCGCAAATGGCGGAATGAGGGGGGGGGTGTTGAATTTTTTTTCTTACTGTAGGAATATGGGTATCAAATGAAAGCTAGTAAATTGTTTTATTCTTTTTAGTTTATAATAACAGTATTTTACGCAGTCGGTTTTTTTAGAGTTTGTATTAATAGTAGTCAAATAAAGTAATTAATTTACTCAACGTCTTTCATTAGGATGAAGCTGTGTGTTTGGAATTTGGAAATACACATCATCATACACATATGTGTCTTCGGTGTATGTAAATAAATGCGAGTTAAATGACTGACTAATTTTTTTTGCGTTATTAGTTTTATTATAAAGTTGCAATGAAATATAAAAACGATAAATAAAACAAATAAATTATTTATTCTGTAACAATAAGCCTCGTGGTATCAGATTCGTGTCGTCGGTGTAGTCCACGTGTCGCGCAGCACGCGCCGCGCCGCGCCGCGCGCGAGCGGTCGCGTGCGCGCGCGCGCCGCACCAGCGCGCCGCCGCGCCGCCGCCGCCGGCCGCGCGCGCGCTCAGTGTGCCGCTGGCGCTCGAGCCTGACAACCAACTGGAAATACATAAATACGTTTAAAATTCCCATGTAGTCCTCTGTTCCTAAGGTAGGCTATTTAATGCCTGGATCCTGTTGCCTGAAGATCCGGGACCCTCCAATGAAAGCGGCTGAAACCTTCCGCAGGGGTTTAGTAAGGTATTGCACTCGCAAAGTGCTGAATCCGACATAGGTCTAGTACTGCCTACTCGGGCGTCCTGGCGGGCGTTCCGTAAATAGATTCCACTGCGACACAAAAAAGGCTATTTAATGCCTGTGTTTTAGGTAACAGTCGACTAAATTCGATTTTTTTTAAATAAATATAAATATATAAATAAATATATATTACACCCAGACTCAGGGCAGGAATCGAACCCTCAACCCTGGAGAATCATCAGGAAACATCCGTAACAAGTAGGATTATTTCTTCTAAAAACCTTTTAAATAGAATTCTACAAAAGAAATATTCGAAACTAAAAATCAAAATATTCATTTCAATATTTATTCTTAAGTGTAATTATTTAAAAAAACAATTAATAAATATTTAATTTACCAATTAATTTTATAAAAGTTACCAATTTAGTTGTTTTATTTCTGAACTATATAATATTCTTAAAATTAGTTAGCGCCATCTAATGAAGATCTAGATGAAGAAATCTACGCAGGAATAATTAATTGTTTATTGCTGCGCAAGCTCCGCTCTCACTAGATGGTGTTTTTTTTTTATATATAGACTCATTTGCAAAAAAAACGGGCGGTTTCGATTTTCTTCCTGGCTGAAAAAAATAAAATACCAAAAAGGTTTTAATCATTTGAACATGTTACTGGCCAGTTATAAAAGTGCCATAATGTTTATACCCTGTACAAGATAGCTTGATCTTTTTGACAGATGTAAATTTTCTGATAGACATAACTTTGAAATGACGAACATATTATTTTCTTAATTTAAATGATTTTAAAAATTGTAAAAATATTTAAAAAATACATATAACACAAAAGTCCCTAAAGATTCAAGCGTTGTCCCAAAATTTTAAGACTTTTTATTGCTTCAAAGTAAAATTTAAATAGGAACACTGAAAATAATAGACGCTTGTACAATGTTACATCGGTGGGTCGGATTTTTGTTTCGACCGTTGTAACATTGTACAAGCGTCTATTATTTACAGTGTTCCTGTTTAAATTTTACTTTGAAGCAATGAAAAGTCTTAAAACTTTCGGACGACGCTTAAATCTTTAGGGACTTTTGTGTTATATATATATTTTAAATATTTTTACAATTTTTAAAATCGTTTAAATTAAGAAAATAATATGTTCGTCATTGCAAAGTTATGTCGATCAGAAAAATTTAGTCGATCAGAAAAATTTACATCTGTCAAAAAGATCATGTAACTTGTACAGGGTATATAAGAGTACATTCCAAATTCAAATTTTTGACTGAGCCTGGTTTTCAAAGAAAATAACTTTTAACTACATTTTGTGGCGCGAATTCCCTATAGTTAATATCGACTCTAATTAACTTTTTGTCAATTTTTATTAAATTATCTGGTGTCCTTGACATTTAAAAGTATTGTTATTGCTGTTTAGCAATCTCGAAAATGGTAGATAAAGTGATAAAAGCGAGCAAAATTATTGCGCTGCTTGAAGAAGGTTGCAGTCAATGCTTCGTGGCTCAGAGGCTAAATGTGAGTCGGTCGACAGTTCAAAGGACGTGGCAGCGCTATCAAGAGACCGGTTCCGTCAAGAGAAGGCCTGGTTCTGGCAGAAAGACATGTACCGAACCACGGGATGATCGTTTTCTAGTTAGTCAAGCGTTGAGAAATCGCAAATCTTCTTATGTGGACCTCAAGAACACCCTCGAAGAAGTAAGAAATGTGCAAATTAGTCTATGGACGGTCAGGAGGAGGCTTCTCGCTGCTAATATACACAGTCATCGCCCGGCACGCGGCCCTAAATTACTCCGTGGACATCGAGTTGCCAGGCTTAGCTTCGCTCGAAATTGTGTGTCATGGACTCATGAAGACTGGGATAGGGTATTGTTCTCCGATGAAGCCAGGATATCTCTGCATGGTGAAGACCGACGTCGGCGAGTGCTACGTAGACGAGGAGAACGCTTTGCAGAGGCATGTTTTGAAGAAATCACACCTTATGGAGGGGGCTCTGTTATGTTTTGGGCAGGAATAAATTCTATGGATCGTACGGAGTTAGTCTTCATCGAAAACGGTACACTGACTGGACACCAATACATAACGGAAGTTCTAATTCCTTATGCACAACCCGCTTTAACCGCTCTTGGCGAAAACTCAATTTTTATGGACGACAACGCTCGCGCCCACCGGTCTGGCGGTGTGGATGCGTATATGCTAGAAGTCGGAATTCGTCGTTTGGACTGGCCAGCTAGAAGTCCGGACCTCAATCCCATAGAGCATGTCTGGGACGTTCTGAAGCGACGAGTGAGATCAGTGCAGCCGGCTCCGCAGACCATCAGAGAGCTAAAGAATGTGATTACCGCGGAGTGGGAACGTATTCCCCAAGAAACCATAAAAGATATACTCACTAGCATGCCCAGACGAATGCAAGCTGTGATTTCAGCAAGAGGGGGTCACACTCAATACTAAACTTTTATCTGCTTTTAATGTATTCAAGAAAAACAAAGAAATTAACGCGTTTCATTTTTATTTAGCGAGCAGGTACAATCATAGTGTTTTGAGCTTAAACATTATTTCTTAATAATTTAATTAAAATGTTATGATAAAACTGATGAAAACTATTCCTTCCTAATTAATTTATAAAATTCTGAGGTTAACAATACCTAAAATTGTCAAACAAACTAATAGTAACTATAAAATAGTTCTTTGCTTAAGTGCCCGTTTTTTTTGCAAAAGAGTTTATTATGAATCATCGTAAATAAAAGATAATTTTCTAGAATCGTTTTTGATTATTAGCGATAAAAAAATCATAATAAAAAATGTATACCCGAATAATTATTTTCTTTTTACCTCGACTAGAAATTGAAATATTAACACTCGTATTTATGTAATAAGGAACTTCGTTCCTATCTGGTGTCCTACGACACCGCTCGTTTATTTATTTATTTATTTATTTATTTATTTTTTTTTGTATAACTGTACGTCTTAAAATTATTTTATTAAATAATATTATCTTAAACCTTATTTGATTTATGTCTGTAATGATTCCTTTTCGGGTGGGCTTGAAGAAGTCTCTTATAGGAATAAGCAAACCCTTTTACATTTATTTCGATGACTTGCATCCTTGTGAAACATTTCTGTACATATAATAATGTAACGGGCAACATTATGTGACGTTGGGCGGAGAGGAGTGAGAGGGAGGAGAGGCGGTAGGTGTGGAGAGGAGGGGTCAGGTGTGGTGAGGAGAGGATAGTCGACTAGCTGGGCATTCCTTTTGGCGAGAGTTAAGTTAGAATGAAAGATAAAAATACCTACACAGCTGTATATTCAATGTATATTCGTGCTGATGTTCCAGGTGATAGAGTCAAGTTCGGCGGCCAGAAACGGAATTGCTCAGCACCGGTCCAACTGATTTCTAGGTGTATTGTTGTGGTCGCTGTTGAAATTACAATTAAATAAATACATATAATTAACATACACACAAGTTCGTCGGTTCCTAAAGTAGCTTAATACTTGTGTTTCGGGTAACAGACGACTGATATACATATTATTATTATATTTTAAATAAATATGCATACGGAATTAAGAATAGAGTCGAGACCAATCCTCCAGCAATCCTGGAATTCATTTCTGATGCAGATAGGAGGGACACTGCTAAGTGCACCTACGGGTCAGTCAAAGAGCCAGTCGAATTATAGGATATGTCTTGCAGTTAATTAAATTTTAATGTTTGGAGCATTCATTTATATTTTACATTAAGAAAAAAGTCAACAATTAAAACCTTACTTACATTGCGCTTTGGAATAGTTCAACGTGTGTAAACTAATGAGAAATAAATTATTATTTATTATTATATTATCATAATATACACACATACACACATTAGTGGTCAAGTAAATGTCTAAATGACAAGCTACAATGGCTTATCATTTAGACATATAATATCCTATGAACGTCTGTACTTGATCTCAAGTTCAATCGACTAAAGTTTTGGAACCTTATAAAAAAACTTTACTGCTCTGTTCCTATAAGAACTAGGTTGGTACAACATCCTGTAATCTTTGTTAGTAAATTTTATTAAAAGTCTATACCGTATTTTATCGTGTTTATTCAAAACTTTACTGTTTAACAATATTTTAAATTATTTCCCGACGTTTCGGACTCTTTACAGCGTCCATGATCTCGGGGGACTGAGGTGGTGAGGGGTGTCCGAATAATGAATTAATTGTTACATGATTTGATGTTTGATGTTCATGAATGAACGCGATAAAATCCGGTATAGACTTTTAATCAAATGAGTAAAATTCGCGTAAATATAAGAGAACAGTTTGTTAGTAAATGTTTGAAATAATTTTTTATAGGACCAACACAGGAAGTTCCGAAAAACTACTTTTTTTGTAGTAGTAGTAGTAGCATGGGTAACAACCACCGTCCTGGGGAAGTGATGTGAATAGTCACCTTAACGCAGGCGGTTACATGTTCAATATTTGTTTGTCAAATATTGATTTAAGTACTTAAAGATGTCGATCCCGGTTGTTATCATAGGCACCTGATAGCGATCGTAAATCATAGTAGGGAAAATAAGCGCTAAACCGAAGTGGGGCAGCGTAGTGTAAACGACACCAATTTTTCTCTCATATGGAAAAGAGTTTTTTTCCCAGCAGTGGGACGTTTACAGGCTGATTCAGTTCAGTTTCATTGGTAATAACTTAAACTCACGACTGGAATGTGTGACAGTGATGTAACTCTTTCGCGTGCTACCGTCACTGACATCACCAAAGTCGACAACTTCCGGTTCCATTGTTAAAACCGGATATTCGATTTCTAGTATCAGCGGTATACACTGAAAAATAATTAAAAATACTTGTATTAATAAATATGAAAAAAACTGTCCATTACCTATAACAGCCGACTTATATATTTTATAATTTTTTCTAACAAATACATACACATAAATATTACACCAAGAGCTGGGACGTAAATTGAAGCTACGAATCTAGTACTGAAACAGTCACTGCCAACTACGCCAGCCAGTTACTTTCTGAACAATAATACTATAGTATAAACATGAAATATGAATATTTCATGTTTGAATATTCAAAAATTAATTTTTGAATATTGTTGACATTTTTGAATAACAAATCATTCGTGCTGTTATATTTTTTAATCAGGTGATCAAAGTACTGAGAGCTCCGTACCTCGAAAGCGCCAGTGCTCACAGTACAAAAATTATGCTATTTATGACGTCATATATTTCTATATGGTATTGCGGCAGTTTACTGGCACTCAATAAAGGAACGAATTTTTCACTAGTGAGAGCAATGAGGAGTGCTCGCAGTGTACATCGGAAACATTGTCTTTACGACGTCACACCATGGCGGTTCGTGTTTTAGATCACGTGATATACACATTAAAAATTACGACTTTTAATTTCAATATAATAAAACAATAATGTGATTTATGACTCAAAATCAGAATATTTAAGTATATTTCTACATAAATTTTAATATTATCAAATCTCATAATTTATTTTTCACTACCGAAAGTACCCTATTGTTAAGAAACTTCCATGTGAACATATAAAATATTTTAACGTACTGGTGTAGTGGTGCGAGTAGTCGCCTCAACGTCGGTGGTTGCTGGTTCGATTCCCGCTCGAGAGAGATATATGTATTTGGGCAAATATTTGTTTCCGGGAATAACTACCACGTGCGGGAATCATACCCGCCACCACTGTCGCTCAAGCGGCTACACGCACCACTACACCAGGATTGTTGTACATTTAGATTTTTATGTTAGTTGGATAGGCAAACTGGCAGACGTTCCACCTGATGGTAAGTGGTTAACGTCGCCCATGAACATAAACTGTAAAAGTGTTAAAGTCTCGGTGCCAGTAATTACACTGCTTGTCTTGCCCTTCTCTCCGAAACACAGCAAAGCTGTTTCACGGGAGAAACAAGCAAGACACAAATAGAAGTTGTACTGTTACTGTTATTAAACTTTTGTTGCTGACAATAAATTACAAATTAATTATTATCTTATATTTGTCTTGTCTGTGTCTTTATATTGTCTTTATACATAATAAATGTTGATAGTGTTACAGTACTTTATATGTTATTTTTTATATATTTTCATATGTAATAACAACAGGTATATACACAGCTAAGTTTCACTTATATTTTGTACCTTTTTCACTGTTTGGCAAGCTATCAACACTCTTTCTAATAGCCATAGGTTGACTCAGCGGCTTGCCAGTCAATGATAATTGCACTTAGAGATAAGATTCATATTCCAAAATAATTACATCAATATTACCAACCTAATCTCTAGAGGAAGAAATAATTACTGTAAAACGGAGTGAATAGGTACGAATATTAATATCAATAAAATATAGGTAATTACAAATTTGGAAGTTCTTAATGTAGTCAAAATCATTAGTAAAATTCGTCATTGCGCCAACGTTTCGTCAATATACATATTAATACATAATCGATGTAATGACGGACTCAGATTCTCAGATCTCGATATAATGACGGACTCAGATTCTCAGATCTCGGACTTGTTTTGTTGATATATATTTAGATTTGGGATCATATTATTAAACGTAGCTAAATCTAAACATTTATTTTGGGACGAAAATTTTCAATTTTTACGTTGTTGATCTGTGCGCTAATTTTCCGCCTTTATTTTTGCAATATTAATTTCTGTACCTATCATGATTAACAATTGTTATTGCACCAACATGATCACTATAATGATATTAATGCCGTACGGTGACCGACAGAGAAGAGTAGTCCCGACCTCTGTCTTGCCAAGGTGTTGTAAAGGGCGACTAAGGCCAGTGATTTGAACAACTGTACATTAGGAGTGTACGATAATTATCGATAATTCATAACTAATCGATAATTTTTCATTCGATAATTATCGATAATTATCGATAAGTGTTATTCGATAATTTTGATCAGATAATTATCGATAACTTTGTGTGATCCGATAACTATCGATAATTGTTTTTGGATCCGATAAGTATTGATAATTGTGATTCGATAATTATTATGGTACCGCGGATGACCTTTTTTTTACGTATTCGGATAGGGTACTGAGGGTAATGTCGATACTGGACGGCGGGTCACCTTTTTTTAACGTATTCGGATAGGGCCAGAGCGTAAACGTCGGTACGTCAATTATCGATAACTGTTCATTCGATAATTACCGATAACTATCGATAACACAATACGATAATTATCGATACTAAAATTATCGATAATTTTTTCCGATGAACATCCCTACTGTACACAAAACAGAATGGTGATGGGTAGCAGCGTCACCATATTCTGCCACAACACAGTGCGCACGCCAACCTACCTACCAAGCGTGGCAAGTATTGGCAAATGCCCCAAGAGATCATAGGGGAGGGTATTAGTAAAAGTAAAAGCTACCCAAAAACAACAGAACCAATATCTAGAACACGGTTTTTAGATTAACTAAACTACACTACATTTTCAATTACGTAGAATTTTAATGTTTTTTTTTCTGATATCTTTTATGGTGAGTTTAACTCACAGTTTGTACAGTTGTAGAAAAATTGCCATAAATGTCATATGTTTTAGAACCTATGAATCTTTTGTAGTCAAAGAATCGTTGAAATCGGTTCAGTAGTTTAACAAGTAATAAATATATAATAAATTGGTTTTCTTAATCTCTAAGTATTTCCCCTTTATAATATTACTAGCTTTCCGCCCGCGGCTTCGCCCGCGTGGAATTCGGTTATATCGCTACATGGTAGGTAAGCGCGTCGCCGCCGCCGCCGCTTCGCACCCCGCCTACCACCCGATCTCCCCCCCCCCCCTTCCCCGTGCACGCTTTTTTTGTCTTTGTCTTAAACAATTGAACAATCTTACATGATTTTATGTTTGTCAATAAGGAACTTCCATACAAACTTTCGTTCCCTATTTCAACCCCTTCTACCCTTATTTTCGCGATAAAAAGTATCATACATTCTTTCCCAAGTTCAGTTCTATCTTCATACTAAATTTCATCAAAATCGGTTCAGTGGTTTAGGCGTGAAAGCGTAACAGACAGACAGACAGAGTTACATTCGCATTTATATTTTAAGTTGGGATTAAAGCAACAAAAAACTAGTACTTTCTTTTTGTTCTACGATTGCTAAAGAGCCATCAACTTATTGTTAGTTTAGACTCGAATTTGGATGATCTGCTGTTGTAAAATTACAGGTAAAATTATTATCTGAATAAGGATTATAATACCAATAAGACTGCATCATCAGGGTCACTGAAGTAGAGAGCAGAACTTGATACCAATCTTGGTAAATATTTTGCATCCACTTCTGGCCACACTTCATTTGTTCTGACAGTCACCTCTACTACCATCTGTATGATTATAATGTACTGTAAGTGAATTAAAATACGCATCTTGCAGATATACATATATGAACTAGCTGTTTCCTGTGGCTTTTCAAGAAAAGATATATTGAAACATATTATAGGTATATATATGTATGTCACGGTCGTTATCGATCAGTCGTATCAGTAACGATCGTTATATCTATGATAACGACAGGTGGGACTATTACGTTACTTGCGCGATCGCGAGGAATTGGTGTGGTGTCGAATTTCAATACTAGTTGAGCCCGAATTAGTATTGAAATTCGACACCACAACGATTTCTCACGATCGTGCATGTTATGTAATAGCCGCACGCATCCGACGTCTTTACGTGCTCTCCGAGGCACGGTGAGAAAACCTACAAGGACTTACGAGTACACTTGACCAGAACCAAATATTTGCAAAAAAATAATCATCTGCCCCGAGCGGGAATCGAACCCGCGACCGCCAGCATTGAGGTGACTACTCGCATCACTGCACCAGGTTGTCACACCAGACCGGTTGTCAAATCGAATCAGTCGGTAGGATATAATTATAATTATTAGAGTATAATTATATTTTGAATTACAATAAATATATGAGTTAACTTGAATAACGTGTTAAAATACAAAAGCTACTCATGACGTATGTTATTTCAAACTAAAGTTCAGTAAACCGTTATTTTATTTATAACATCACTAACAAAATACACACATAAAACATTACAGCTATATAAATGGTACAATAAAAAAAAATATACATACATTAATATTCAGCTCAGCAAACATATAATTATGTTTTCAAAAAAGCATGTTTCGATATTTTTCAACAACCTGCCTTACGCTTTAAAAGAGAAAATAAAAAATATTTTAGCACAGCGTTGTGTCTTTTGATTTTTTTTACGGTAACATTTTGTCCCTCATTTTGTGGTATTTTATTGTAAATTGTTCGCTTACATTAATTAATTTATCTATATTTTTTATAATGTGTGCGTTTATGGTTTTTTGTATTTTAATGAATTCGGAAGTATCTCCTCCTGCCTATTAGTTTTTGTTAGCGTAATTTAGTAAGGAAGTGATTGCTAAGAATGTACTGTATATGTTTTTATGTATACATATTAAACTAGCCTACAAATGAGGTATGTAAGTTTATTCTTGAGATTTTTAAGATTCTGCCTAGAATAAGAAAGCAAATTGTATACAACGTTTGCTTGCTATGCAATAAAATTAAATCAATGAAATAATTATTGTTACGTGCCTCAGTAGTACTTCGAGGTGGAAGAGATAGTTTTAATCTTTCGGTCTTATTCGTTTCATTTGGAATACAGTGAGCGGCGCAGATTTGACGGGCGACGTCTAAGCTCCACGGCGCTTCTGTCGTCGAGTATACTTCTAATTGACCGTCTCCTATGTTTTGCAAGTTGAACCTTTTACGTATCCTGTACCATAAAATAATGTTAATTTGTTTTGTAATATTTCTTTTATATTCATCATAATATTTCAGTATGCTTATCAAAGCAGAAATAAGTGCAAGAGAGGCTTCTAAATTTCACTAACATACTATATTATTACTTAAAATTCTTTCTTGCCCATTGGCCCTTTCTGTTGAAGAGTTATGAGTTCAATTCCTGCTCCGAGTCACGCTGTACTATTACATATGTATTATGTTTAAAAGTAGTGAATTTTTTTTTTATAATAACATAATTATATGTAAAGATATATCAGTCGGCTGTTACTTAAACCCAGTCATTAAGTTAGTTCATAGACATTCAGTCTTAGGTACAGACGACCGTGTGTGTTTGTTAAGCAAATTTATTTATTTAATTTTTTTCTTAAGCAAAGTAAACATATTAGATCGAACTAAGATGTCCCAATAGACAATACAAAATATGGTTGCCAATCTAAAACTCTACCGTCAAGTTTAATTACGATAATTTTATTTGCGTACGAATAGAGACAAAACAAACCTGATGACGTCATTATAGGGAAGGTCAAGGGCGCAAAGATTGACGTTTATTTCAGAACACGAAGCTTGGAGACGGGGAGAGCGCTGCGTTTGACGGAGACGCACGAACTGAAGAGCAGGGTCTGGACGATACCAATTGTCTCTGCGATGAATTATTCATATTTTAATTATTTGTGGAGGTCGAGTTAAAACGTCATAAGCATGTTTCTCGTAGAACCAGTTTAACTTTTGTTATATTAATTTAATTTGTTCTCTCAACACCATTCTCACTTTCTGATAACCTTTCTAGAGTAGTGGTGCAAAAGTTGCCATAACTCCGGCAGTTTCCGGTAGATATTTAAATTTAACGACCGTTCTAGTGTAGTGGTGCGAGTAGTCGCCTCAACGCCGGCGGTCGTGGGTTCGATTCCCGCTCGGAACAGATTTTTTTATTTGTCCTTGTGGGTCTCCCAACCGTGCCTCGGGGAGCACGTAAAGCCATCGGTCCCTGATAACGATCGTTACTCATGAAATTATCCGCCAACCCACAGTGGAGCAGCGTGGTGAATTAAGTATATTCCAACATGATTATTTGTTTTGTGATTTATGATTTTGATGTCTCGTCTTGTGGTTATAGATCCACGTTTGACAACCATAGGTAAGACAGGGTAAAATTATAGTGTCTAAAATTATCCTTTTCATTTTAGTCGATAGTTTGTGGTTGTGATTTGAGAATCTCCTTTTGTGTCCAGTATTTTTTCCGTGTTATAGCTATTCTGTCTATCTACAATTTACAAATGAACTGTCATACCTACGAACATATCTCAGAATATTATATGTACTTGGGTCAGAATTCACGCTCCTTCCATGAATAAGGTAGGTACTGTAAGAGTTAATGGGTGCTATCATCTATCATCATATCTACAGATTATTATCATTTAATTAGTACAATTTTTATAATATTTTTATAATAATGATGGTGTAAATATAAATTCAAACAAAGTTTACCGTTTACCATATTAAATTAAGATAGATAAAGGAATAAAACCATGTACATAGTAAATAAGAAAAGCGTATAAATAGATGTAAGACAATTTTTTTTATATATATTTAAAAAAAAATGTGGTCAGTTTATGGACTCGCATCATAGAGATAAGTTTAGTCTAGCTGAGTCTAAAAGAATACGCATGAAAGAAAAAAAATATAAACAATCTCATACATTAAATAAAAAAGGCACGGGCAAATATAATGTGAATATTTTTGTTACATAAAAAAAAATAAATATAAATATAAATATAAATATTAACCAACAATCACACCACGTTAACCTAGCCCCGTGGTAAGTTCGTAAGAACTTGTGTTACAGGTACTAGGAACGGAAATAAATTTAAGATATAAATACATATATACATAAATACACATCCATGACCCGGTGCAGACATCTATATTCGTCATACAAATTATCTGCACCTGGCGGGATTCGAACCCGCGACCGCTGCGTAAAGTGTCCAGTTGCCTGACCACTCGACCAGCCGGCCGTCAAAAGAAATAAGTAAAGACAAAGTAGGATGAAAATGAGATTTTGTATTCTACAGTTACAATATCTATTTATGTATAGAATCATATATTATGGAATAATATAAAAATTGATATATGAAGATAATACAAACATCAATCAAAAGTAGATAAGATCAATTATTTCTGTTGTTCCCGTCAATTTGTTCGTGCTCCTCCGTCAGAATAAGGAATTTGTTGTACAACGTGGTCTATTTGATCAAGTGATACAATATTACGAAAATGATAGCAAATATGATGAATTATCGTACATGATACATTATATTCGAAAGAGAAGAAGATAAGCCTGTAAGCCTGTCCACAATTTTTTTTTTCACAACTACGTCAGGATAATTGTCGTTACTAATATCGGAACGGTAAAAATGACCATACGGTTTTATAAAGAAAATTAAATTAGTAATTAAAATCCCAACTTTCACCTACTACCTAAACCAGGACGGTTTTCGGTATTTAAGATCACTTACAAACATTTGCTTCACCAGCGGAAATAAGAATGCGTTACCTACTTGTTATAAGGTATAAAAAAAAAAGTGTAAAAGATAAGGAAAATTAGCTTACCTGTAGACATCCTTAATTTTTAGTTGATTCGATCTTAATCCTTGAAAATATTAATTTGAAAATTTGAATTTACAATTAACAATAAAATCTCTCAAGTGTAAATCAATAATATCACTATCCTCTTTCCGAGATATGTCTATAAAAAGCCACTCTTGGGATAGCCTAGAGTCTAGGCTAGGTGCCATTAAGGCCAGTATATCCCAAATCACCTGTTTTTGATAGAGTTTTAAACATAGTAATATTCATTTTTTTGATCCGTTAAAAATATATGTTATAGTTTAACAAACGTTCTTGATTATTCAACGGTTCAAAACACGATAATTGTAACTTGACTCGATAAAAAAAAAACATAAAGAAAGGATGTTTTTGATTATTTTTCGAGTTTTATTCGAAGAATATCAGATTTTAAGTTACAATATTCACATGTAAAAATAGGTAATAACTTTTAGTAGAACATTTAACGGTTACTTTTTTAAATAAATGTTTCTATTTTTTTTAAATATTAAATATTTAAATTATATAAGAAAACGGCCCGCGCGCCTCGCTTTAGTTGCCTGCGAGGCGTCATCGAAGTAGGACCTGTATCTCTGCTGTCTGGCGGCGTCCCCCCCCCTCTAAAGATTGGATTTTTTTTTTATAACAAAAATATCCACGGGCTTATATTTGCCCGTGCCTTTTTTTAATTAAATGTATAAGATTGTTAATATAGTTTCATGCGTACTATTTTAGACTTACATTAGCTAGACTTATTGTCAGGATCTCTATGACGCGAGTCCGTATACTGACCATTATTTATTTATTATTATTATAATTTTTTTTAATACATATAATCATATTTACATACATATAATCATTTTTAATAAACATAATCTTTATTTACAAATATAATTTACATATACAAATATACACACATACATATATATACATATACATATACACACACACATATATATTATATATATATATATATATATATATATATATATATATATATATATATATATATATATATATATATATATATATATATATATTTTCTTACTTATCTAATATTTCATTGCTTGTTAGTACATACATACCAGCCACCACATTTTTACGGCTTGTCTACATTTACATTTGGGCTCTTTATTTTTGTATTATTTATTGGAGACTCTGCCGCAGCCATCCCCCGAGGGAAGCTGTTCGAGCACATCCTCAATGACGGCGGTGTTTCTTTTATGTATAGCCATCTTGAGGGTGTGCTCGAGTATTTCCTTTGTTGTAGCCTCCACCGAGGCCGACAAAACGACCGATTGCATCACCACCGTCGTCGGTGTAGTAGACACAAGTCTTTGTGTGCCTGGTCACCGCGACCACAGCATGCGGAACACTGTCATGAATCCGCAGCCTCCTAGTCTTTGTCTGGACGATGATGACTGCCTCGCGTGTCTGTCCCTGTGCCTCGTGGATAGTCATGACGCTCGATCCCTGTCCGGTGCCGTATCCCTTGTCTATCAACGTCTTCTTTTCCTCTTGTGTGAAAACCGATGTATAGGGTCCGGTCTTGTCTCTTAGGAATTCGAGCGCCAGTGAACCTCTCTATCCTCAGAGAATGGATAGTGTGGTTTGAGAAATAGATTGGATAATTTTATTTAGTACTAGCTGTGCCCCGCGGTTTCACCCGCGTTAATTTGAGGGAAAAACGTACTTAAATATTTTCGCCTCGTTGGTCCAGTGGTACCAAGCGTTACTGCCGAGCAAGGGGTCTCAGGTTTGATTCTTGGGTCGTTCAACATATTACTGAGTTTTTTTTTTCGAAAATTTACAGTAAAAGAGTGATGTTATATTTACTTTAAAAGTGGAACTATAATTAAAAAATGTCTTGAGAAGAGAAATAATAAAGGACGCAACGGAAGCTCTCAAAAAAGATTATTTTTTCCCGTTTTTGTAACATTTCTTATTATTACTCAGCCCCTATTAGTCGTAGCGTGATGTTATATAGCTTAAATTCTTCCTCAGTAAATGGACTATCCAACGCAAAAAGAATTTTTAAATTTGAACCAGTGGTTCATGAGATTAGCGCGTTCAAACAAACAAACTCTTCAGTTTTATCTATTAGTATAGATTATTATTGATTATTTTATTAGATTAGTTTAGTTAGTACTCTAACAACGTTGGAAGTTTTTACTGTATAGCAGTGTAGTGTAGATATAAAATGGGGAATAAAACTAGAAATAAAAAGAAAATATCTAGACGTGAACTACGTAAGCTTAGAAAAGCGATCAGGTAAGTACTCGTAAGTTTAATGAACACTCAATCTATTTTTAGCTAGAATATAATGATTGTCATCGATATCTTAGACCGATATATTAGCATATCCAAAATTTGAATAAGTTATATTAGTATTTTCACATAACAGCGGCTAGCTAGCAGCTAGCGGCAATTGAAGATTCTTCGACGGTCAGCGAATGGCGATGGGTCCCAACCAGGCTAAACGTAGCCGACGACGCGGCGCGGGACGTACCAGCGGGATTCAGCAGTGGTCACAGATAGTACACAGGTCCTGAATTTCCTTATCATCCGGAGTCCACCTGGCCCACGGAAACGTCCGCCTTGTCGTCGTCAACCGAACCTACAGGCAACGAAAGGACTCATCACGTCACCGATCTTAAACAGCCGCGACTCAAAGAAGGGTTACCAGACTGCACACGGTACTCCAGCTGGAACAGACTCCGCTACACGACGGCTCGAGTGCTACAGTTTATAGAACTCTGTCGAGCCAATACACAACGAGTCAACTATAAAAGGACTAAGAAAAGCGCGTTAAAAGACCCAGACTGGAAAAGGACGAACAAGAAGCTGAAAACACGCCAGAAAATAAGAGTAGAGCTCGAAGAAACTTTGGAGGTTCGTCCGGTCTCCGCGGAACTTATCAGGAAAGCTGAAGACCTATTCATGAGAACAGTCCAAGAAGAATCTTTCCCAAATGAAGTAGAAAGCATTAAAGACGGGAAGTCGTTTACCCGAAACAGTCGCCTCAAGCAGCTGAGCATCGAGTGTGCAGAGAGAGCCCTCCGAGTCCGTAGTCGTATTGACGCCGCGGAGCAACTATCAACGCCATCTAAAAACCCGATGATACTAGATAGAAATCATCACACAGTGAAGTTGTGGATCATAGCGATGCATAGAACGAGGCATCACACGGGAGTCGAGGTGACTGTGAACGAATGTCGACAGCACTACTGGATACTACGCCTGCGGCCCGTCACAAGAACGCTCTTTCCACAGTGTCTACACTGCCGGATTAGGGCAGCGATCCCGCCACACCCGAGAACAGGAGACCTACCTGCGTGTCGCCTAGCTCACCATCAGCGACCCTTCACATACACAGGGGTGGACTACTTCAGACCATTAACAGTCACCGTGGGACGCAGCCAACAGAAACGTTACGTGGCAGTATTCACGTGCCTCACTGTAAGAACGATCCACCTAGAGATAGCGACGTCACTGAGCACAGACTCAGTGATAATGAATTTAAGAAGAATGAAAGCTCGACGAGGACAACCTGCTCAAATCTGGTCCGACAATGGGACTAACCTGCGAGGTGCCGACAACGAATTGAGACAGGCAATGGACAGAGCGACGTCCTCACCTTCGTCGCTGGGTCAACAGGCGGCATAGGGTCCTTACGTTTCGGCTGTCGCCGGTGCTTACCGGGCACGGTTGCTTCGGTAAGTACCTGCACCAAATCGCTTGGCGAGAAGCCACCCCTGATTTTGCCACGAGTGTAGCGCGCCAATCGACTCGGCGCGTCACACCCTGGAGGAATGCGCCGCTTGGGAGCCCCAGCGCAGGGCCCTGGTGGCAGTAATAGGTGGAACATAAACATTTAATACCTAAGAGAAGAAATAAAGTTTAAATCTACTTCTCTTAGGTATTAAATGTTGTAAAGTGTATTAATTAACAAAAAAAAATTACTGATAATTAATATAAATTAAAATATTAATAGTAAATTTTTTTTTAGCTATAAACCCATAAAAAATAAAATAATGGTTTTTATCTACTTCTCTTAGGTATTAAATGTTTATGTTGCATTTTATAGTGTGCCTTCAGGATCGGAAACAAAACTGAATTATGAAATAACCTAAAGTAAAAAAAAAACCTAGTAAGTTACTGTAAAATTATATATTTCATTATTTCCGTGCGCCGTCGCCGCGCGCGGGGTTATCGAGAGTTCATTTGATCGGAGACTTCGCGTAACTAGTCGCGCGGGGAGGGAGGTAGCGCTAAATACCTACAACGCTCGAATATACTGGCCTTAAGGTCTAGGCCCTAGACCTTAATGGCATTTTTATGTCCTTTATAAATCGTAAGCTTTATAAAGCACGCTTGTATTGTATTTAAGTGATTTTATTAACTTTTAATTCATTACCCAGTATTTTTAATGAGTGTCGATCGAAGAAGGAGTACCGAATCTGGTGCTGACTCGTGTTGAGACAAAAGACGCAACTTGTAGGTAGCTCGTTCACCAGCGCCAATCAGACATTCAAGTGGCTCGACCTTGGTTAAGAGAGAATAATATTTTAAAATACTGACTGGAAATGAATTAGTCTGTAAATATTCTACTGCTGGGGATAGGTCTCTTCCCCATATAGGAAAAGTGGTGGGAGCTTAATGATACAGATAAGATAATCTACATGATAAGTACCGCAACGGCATTACGTGCTCTTCGAGACACGGTGGGGAGACCCGTAAAGGCATAAACCTAGACCAGAAACAAATATTTGTACAAAAACAAATATGTGCCCCGAGAGGGAATCGAACCTGCGATCACCAGCTTTGAGGCGACTACTCGCACCAATACATGTACATTGTATGTAAAAAAAAGTGTCCTTAACTACGACACTTATAGTAACACTGCGATTCGTGTGAGTGCTGTGAATATTATTTTGTTTTTTATACCGTACAAGGAATATCTACCATTTTTTTATAAAAACACACTGTCATCTTCTATTAAAAAAAAACTTTATTTATGGAATCTGTGCAGGTTTTTGGAGTTTACTCCTTAAGAATCGATTTTCATATATAAGGCGCCCGGTATGAGAAAAATATGAGAGGTAAAATCTACTATTGAATGACCTCGTTACTTTTTCGGTGCGCGCGCACGTATGGTGCGGTGCGAAAGTAATGTTGCTCTAATTAATATTGAAAAATAATATTTAAAAAATAAATGATAATTGTCAGATAATAATAATTACATAATTTATCAACAATCCTAATGAAATATTTGTGCACATCTGAAATTGACTATTGTGAAAAGTTTAATGTAAAATATTTCGCCGATTAGTTATAATAAATGTATATAAAATGAATAAATATATATTTATATATGTATATTATTTTCATTAATTTGTTAATTTACCCTTTCATATGGTATTAATCTTATTTTCAGTTGGATAAACTCTTTTTGCGTATGTTCAGACAATCGTACTTAAGGAGTAAACTCCAGTCGTGCGTCGGAGCTGACACACACAATTTTTTTTTTGTAAAGCATACTTGAAAGAACGTGTCATCTTGAACTCCGTAATCTGAGGTAAGGAACAGTTCCACAATCGTGTCCATGTCCTCAAACAACGATTCACTGCTTGAACCGTTCTCTGCTGTAAAATAAACAAGTTAAGCTTAAGTTTACAGGTTAATCTTCAAATTAATTTAAAAATCTTTATTTTCAAAAAAAAAAATATAATAAGATAAAGGTACACTCGTCATGATCCGCCACAGTTCGAAATATCTTAAACATCGCTATTACTATCTTAAACATCTATAATGTTTTTTTACGTGACATTGTTATAAGCATACATTCTTTTAATCTAAACATTTTTATTAATTAACTAGATTTAACCGCGATATCGTTTGGAATTATATATGTTGAATTTCATCCCCTTTCCCAATGGAAACGTACTGAATTTCGGGATAAACAATAGAAAATAAAATGTAAGTCAAAATCCAGTGTCCTAGCTCGTCTTATTGGCTCAAATCGTGCCAAGTTTCATTGAAATCCATTCAGTAGTTTCAGCATGATGGGCGGCCAAGATGCAGATAGACAGACAGGCAGTCAGGCAGTAAACATAAGGAATTAAATTTAAATAATCATAATCAAAATTAAAATAAAAAAAATCTGAGTGTATGTAACCTTTACACGCAGGTGAAGTAAAACTTCTTTGACATTGTGACAGATGACGAATAAATTAAAAATAAATAAGTCATGTTAGAATTTAAATAAAGTATGGGTATATTGAAAAAACAAGTATAACAACAGTAATATAGTTATACACTTATTTATATCGAGCTTTATACATAATAAATAAATTAATTGAATTATCGTTATACTTTAATATATCGAATATAAGCAGACTACAGAACGAAAGAGACAAAACATATTTTACCTATATCGGGCTTATAGTACGTTTTTATGAATAAGGTCGTAAATATTTAAAAATCGAAAATTATATATGAACGCGTCATCTTTGTAACGCTTTTCCGTTTCATTGTCGTCGTCCGAAGCATTCAGTTACCCCTTAGTCGTGTCTAAAGAAGTTTTACTTCAAAAAACATGAAAAAGTAATATACCGATATAAAATACAAGTTCTTACTATTGTTACTTAAAAATATCATACTCACATTTATAAGTAGTAACACACGGACATGTCGGTCGAGGAATATCAAACAAGCGCACATACAGACGAAACGGTAGCACATCTTGTGGGTATTCTAAAATAATTACAAACAAAATTAAAATCAAAAAATTCTTTATTTAAGAAGGCTTCATAAGCACTTTTGAATCATCAGTTTACCGGTATATATTATTTAAAATTATTAACTGTAGTTAATGTGAAGCTAACACCAATTAGGAATGTTGATTCTGCTAAGAATAATCGGCAAGAAACTCCGCAGTTACTCTTAAAAAACCGCCAATACATAACTTAATTATTAATACTGTATCAGCCTGTAAACTACCCACTGCTGAGCGAAGGCCTCTTCTCCATATAGAAGAAGGGTTGGAGCTTAATAAACCACGCTGCTCCACAGCGAGTTGGCGGATAACTTTTCCTACCATGGATAACGATCGTTATCAGGTGTCTATGATAACAACCGGGACCGACGGCTTTACGTGCTCTCCGAGGCACGGTGGGGAGACCCACAAGGACATACACCCAGACCGGAAACAAATATTTGTTCAACTACAAATATCTCTCCCGAGCAACTACTTGGGATTTGATTGAGGCAACTACTTGCACCACTAAGACCAGAACGGCCGTCATTAAACATTAATAATCATCAATTAATGATCCCGGTTGTTATTGCAGATAACGATCACTACTCATTGTTGGGAAATTATCCACCAACTCGCAGTATAGCAGCGAGGTGAATTAAGCTTCAAACATTCTCCTGAATCGGGAAGAGGCCTTTGGCCAGCAGTGGGACATTTACAGTCTGATTAAGTTCAGTATTAAAATTTTAAGTCATATTTTATAGAGGTAGAACTTATCAAATAGATACTTGATTACAGATCGTATAAGAGTGGTTCGACTCGGACAGGACCAGACACAGAATCCAAGTGAATTAGCTACATCAGCTGCATTTTTTAAGGTAGGTCAAAGATCTGGAAACAAAAATTCTCACCTTTGATATTCTTATTTCTCCCCTATTTCACAACATATTTTTAGCTAGTAAAACATTTGAAGTTTCTCTGGTACCGCGAAACCTCATAACCAATCTACTAGCTCGTTTATTTTGCACTTTATCATATGTACAGAAACAAAAAGATACATGTCATCAGTACAGGAAAAAGAAGTATGGGGGTTATGCTTATCCCTATAAGTGATTTCTTCCAGTACAACCGAAGAGAAACGATTTACAGACAGAAGACAGAGATGGGCGTCAATTGTATACTAAAATAAGTTGTATATGTGAGTGTATACCATACTATACTGTACTGTACTGTACGTGTGTTTGATACGGCAAAAAGAAACTCATTAAATAACAACTTTTTACCGATACAGCAAAAAAAAAACTGTCTTTAAATATAAATTTACAAGTCTTAATAAAATTTTAACAGCGGTAGGTAGAGAAATATTAATGTTTATCTAAATCATCCTAACTTTAAAACACTCTCAGCCAAAACCGATATTAATTGACAAAGTAATATCAGGTAGGAGTAAAGTCAATATATAGCGAGTGTAAAGCGAGTTTACTTTGTAAATTGAAATGAAAACTTGTGTGTTCTCTACATAAATTCGCGTAGACTGTAAAATTTAATTTTGCCTCGCCTCTAAGCTAATATCCAACGCTCGGGAAATTTATTGTCGACCTTTATTGCAATATATTTGTTTGTTATAACTATTTATTTTCGAAAGACAAAGCGCTTCGTATACACTGGGATTTAAAATCTAAAAGTGTCTCTTATTTTGTTTGATAGTAAATTAAAGACAAATTTCATCGGTTGCTGATAATGTTTTAGATATTTATCTGACATATAGCATTATTCAAGAGATAAAAAATTCTGTATTGCTTTTTTTCTATTTCATCATTAAACTCAAACAATAGATAAAGTGTTATCTATCTTATATTTCTATTTTCAAGCTGTGAAACAATAAGTTGTAATTTGTTAATTAACGTGCAATAAATGCTATATTATGTTTAAAGGCCGGATCAGATACTTGTACTTTTATAAATATTTATTTTTGGTCTGGCTGTTTGTATTTGATCCTACAGTGTCTCGAAATATAAATAATCAAAGTTAATCATGAAAAAAAAAACTTTTGGTATGGAAAAGTTTCCGCCAACTCGGAATAGAATAGTGTATGTTGAGCCTCGATCCTCCATTTAAATAGAAATAACAGAATTTAGCTGATTTAAGGCCTGTTTCAATTGCGTTCAAGTTTTATAATGCTTTGATCTTTCAGCAAATGTATCTTGAATAATTATATCACTTTCAGTTCGATATCGTTATCAATTCCGATATCAACAATTAAATAAAAACTAAAATATCCATTTACTCATATAGTGATTGAACTATTATCGTATTATATTCGGCCTGTGATCAAGGAGTCTGTGACGACGCCGAAATATCGGAACTCTCAAAATAATAATCACGGTAAGTCCCATCTAAATTAAATTATAATAACTCAGTGCCTGAAGTCAAAAGTCTTCTAACAATGTGTGTTACCAGCGATGACATACGGATATAAGACGTAATCTCTGACTATGAGCTTTTTAAACAAGCTCCAAGTCAATGGAGAGGGCTATGCTTGGTATTTCTCTGTGAGATCGAATCAGAAATTATGAGATTCGCAGACGAACGAAAATTACCGACATAGCTCAACGAATTTGCAAGCTGAAGTGGCAGTGGGCAGGGCACATAACTCGTAGAACTAACGGCCGATGAAGCAGAAAGGTTCTCGAGTGGAGACCATGTACCGGCAAGTGCAGCGTCGGACGGCCGGAGATGGACAGACGACTTGAGGAAAGTCGCTGGAAGCCGTTGAATGGAAGCTGCTTTGAACCGGTCGCTCTGGAGGTCGATGTGGGTACGTTCGAAGTGCCTACGTTAATATACATTACATTCAATTGCTAAACATTTCAGTTGTTTTAAATTAAAAATTTTTGTCGTCCAGTTGAACGACGAGAAACAACAAGAAGCGCGCTGTTCGACGTGATAGGGCCTACGCTTTATTCGACGTGAATCATATTCATATTTACGCGTCGTCATATTATCGCGTTTTTCACATACCTTAGGCACAGTATAGTAATATATACAGTATTGTAACTCGGCCGTATATTTGAAATAAATGCCAACAGTGACAGCCGCGCACTACGTAAACGTGCGATAGGGCTGCCCGCCTCCAGCATTTTAATTACATTTGCCTATTTTGTGTTTCCATTTAGTTTTGTTATTGTAAATATACTCTTTTTATATAAACAAATAAAATACTTTGTGAATTGAATAGGAAGTGTTCAAAAAAAATGTGTGTTTTTTTTATTGTTAGATTTAATTAAAAAACCATGTTTATGTTTGAATAACGAATCGGTCTTATAAATTTGCACCCGAAAAATATTTGCTCCTCAACTGAGACGTACCAAATGCTTTATTATTAAAGTTTAAAGTATAAAAAATGCGTATTCTAATATAATGTTTAATTAAAAATACTTATCCATTAACAAGTATGCTTAATTAAATAAAATCAAAAAACCCGACTGCGTAAAATACTCTTATTATAAACTAAAAAGAATAAAACAATTTACTAGCTTTCATTTGATACCCATATTGCTACAATAAGAAAAAAAAATTCAACTCCCCCCCTCATTCCGCCATTTGCGGGCGCCATTTTGAATATTTATATAGCCTATCACTACTACAATTTAGACAAATCTAACGACATCTCATATGTCAAAAACCGTCCAGCCGTTTGGGCTGTAGGGCGTGCCAAAGAAATGGACATACATACATACATACATACATACATACATTCATACATACATTCATACATACATACATACATACATACATACATACATACATACATACATATATACATACATACATACATACATACATACATACATACATACATACATACATACATACATACATATTATATATAATACATACATACGTACGTACGTACGTACATACATACATACGTACATACATACATACATACATACACTCGAAAAACATAACCCTCCTTCTGTCGCAGTCGGGTAAAAAGACACACATTATGTACCTACCTATTAGTACGTACAATTATTTTATAGTCTTACATTTCAGAGTTTCTAGGTAATCTAAAAAAAGTTATCTCTGGATGCGTTATTGGCGAATTCATGCAACCAAAACAGCACAAATAAATCCTACTCGTCATATTGAATTCGAATTGGAATTATTTTCAGTGAAAAAATCGTGTGGTTATTGTTAAAAAAAATAACACACGGTCCGTTTGTCACTGCGGCACAGTCGCGACTGTTTGCGTTCCGAGTGCATCCCGAGATCGAGGCCGTTTGTATGAAGTTGGAGTACTGTATATATTACTATACTGTGCCTTAGGTGATATTATATATAAAAATCGAGATGACACTCAACGAAATACGACGTAATATGACAAATACTTGACGTGACATGAATTAAAGTGAAAACCTAGAGCAGTTGTCACTTTTGTCGCTCACGTAGAACAACATATCAAATAAAGTCGTTAGAAAAAGTTTAAATAAAAAAATTGGTTGTCTGTAAAGTCGGTTTACGGACGATAATTTTTACGTGATAACGTCATAAGAAAACATGAATGGAATTGAATTATTATTACTGAATTATCATTATTTTGTATAATATATATATAAGTTACAGGTAATTAATTGTATTTAATATAAAAGCGAAATAAAGTTAAATACTTTGATATGTAATACAAGAAATAATCAAGTTTAATAAAGAAGTTAAGTTTAATTAACTTAAAATAGTAAAAATATACTAAATAAAAGCAGCTAAATTTTTATACGATCGTAATTATAATGAGTCCTAATAAGTTTTTAATCAAAATTGTAATATAACCTTATATTACCTACTGCACTCGCCGACCGATGTTACTCTTTTTAATAATCAAATAACAAATATATGAAATTATATCGCTAATCAAATTCTTAAAATGCAAGAATTAATTACCTTTTTTGCTGCAATTGTTGTCACTATTATAACTTTAAAAATAATAAATTGACGTTACTTCGTATTGATATAACCACGAAGCAATTACAGTCAATTACAGATATAACAGTTTATTATATATTGACAAAACAGTTTCCCGCCATTTGCCGCTGTCATTTCTACTCGGACGCGTCGTAAGTTAGGCCGACCGCCGATCGTGAGCCGAACGCTTAGGCCGAGCCGATCGTACCTCTCTACCGCTTGTTCCGCGCTCTCGCTCACTAATTGTGACAATGATGACGTCATCTTCTTCGAACGGGCACCCTATCATCAATTTACTAGACGTTATCACGTCAAAAATAAAATATCTTACCATGCTCCTTTATTATAAAAGCATGAAGCAGGAGGTCGGCTCTTGATGTATTCTTAATGAGAATCGCTCGCTCTGGATCAGTGTTTGACAACCTGTATATACAAGGCAATAGTAATACATCGAGAATGATATAGTTCTTGCATATGTGCGGGCTTATGAGATTGTATGTGTGATGATACGTCTATGTGTGTTAGCACTTACAAACAACCAACAACAAAAGGCAAACAACTTAGTTATTTATGTGAATGAAAAAATTATCACATAACAAACAAACTCTTAGTAACATTCTTAGCTTCTACAACATTTGATTTATAACAATTTCGCAAATTTAAAATGTAGTTTTCCTTTTCATAATTTCCCTAATAATAAACACGTAAAGACCAGTTTACACCTCAGTTATTAGACGATTCGACCGCACATATACATCATTAGCGCGCATCTCATTACACAACTGGGACCGGGAAATTGTTCAATTACAGTCCAATGACATTTCAGTAACAATATTACTAACGTTAGAAGAGATAAAATTATTATTATATAAATTTGTTTTAACAATAAAAACAGACTTAAATAATACAATATTAACCGAATGAGCCTGTAAACGTCCCACTGCTGCGCAAAGGCCTCTTCTCCATGTAGAAGAAGAGTTGGAGTATAATCCGCCACGCTGCTCTACTTCGGGTTGGCAGATAATATCATGAGTAACGATCGTTATCGAGTGTTTATGACAACAACAAGGACCGAAGGCTTTACGTGTTCTCCGAGGTACGGTGGGGAGACCCACAAGGACATACACCCAGACCGGAAACAAATATTTGTACAAATATAAATATCTGCTAGCGGGTATCGAACCCGCGACCGCACGCGTTGATGCGGTCGTCATATGTTCTATAATATATCAATGATGATATTTACCAAAGCGTCGGTTGTGTTTGAATATCATTTGGTCGCAATGCAAACTCCAATGGCAAGCCGACGGCTTCAATCCAAACGTCCAGTATTAACGGCTCCAGATTCTCTATCTAAACATATTTTATTTTATCAATAAAAAAGAACTATCGATGTTAAATGATCTAAGCTAATTGTTACACTGTGATTGAAAACCTAATCAAAATAGCAAATTAATATTTTCAAGTAAGCTTCAATAGCACTTTTGGATCGCCATATATACAGGTGAACCGTGAGCTACTATCAATATTTAAGGAGGTAAATCATGTACCGAGTATTCTCCTTAAATATTGATAGTGACTCACCAGTCACCTGTATATATGGGTATATTTCGTAGTACGCCTCCGTGCTCCCGTACTTTGTACTCTCCACTGTACCGTCAAGTTAAGACAAGGCACGTACAGACATGAACCGCGCAGACAACATATTCTTTCCGCGAATATTGGCCGGACACGGAACGTGTCTGTGCGCGTCTGTGCGGTCTTGTTACGGTATAAGTAAATACGTTCATCACTGTATGGAAGAATATTATTTTGTCTGACATGACACGTGTCTGACACGCTCGTTTTCTGTAGATATAAATGGACCTTAAATGTCTTGATGTTACAGAAATGTAAATGTATTGTATTCAATTTAAAGTTTTTCTAAATAAAACCATTGACCCTTTTCAACGCTAACGTATTTACACGAAACACACCCGAGACTGAATCGGACACTGGGTAATTGGATCTGTTTGTTTAACGCCACTTACAGACACGAAAAATATATACCTTTTTCATTAACATTGAAGCAATAATAGTAATTATATCAAGGCCTTAGAGCACATTTTAGTTTGAACGATTATTCAGTGAAAAAATCCATTTAGTCTTTGAATGGTAAAAGCTATTACAATCGGAACACAACTGTAAATTGTTCTTACTTTGACGCCTTAATAAGAAAAGTTATACAATATTCAATTTTAACGCAATGCGACAAGACAAAAAATATCTGTATTAGCCTGTAAGCAACCCACTCCTGAACGTAGGCCTCCCATATCGACCTCCAGAGCGACCGATTCGAAGCCTTCATCCAACGGCTTCCGGCGACTTTCCTCAGGTCGTTTATCTATCTTTTACCTCCGGCTAATAGAGTATCCGATAGCCTATCAACAACTTATATGCGAGATAACTTTATCAGCAACTAGTTTATATATTCCATAATAGTTGTACAGATGTTTTTAGTTTTGCTCGCGATAAATAATTATGACGTCAACATTATTAACTTACTATAGAGATAATTTTTTTGAACGAATAATTTTAATTTCGTGGTTTTTCCATTACAATTGCCAAGCAGCACTATCCTTACCGACTTAGATTCAAGTTAATTCAGGATTCTTTGAATTTACTTCATATATGAATACAATGAAAGTAAATTCGCTCTCACTTAATTATATTAGTATGGATTGAACTATTTTATTAATAATTAATAAGTTATAAATAATTAGACAACAATGGTGAATGTTCCACTATATTAAGTCAGCGACTGATGCTTTATTATATATGTTAACTATATTGAAGACGCGATAGCGCTGCTTTCTGCTCCAGGGTTATGGGTTCGATTCCCAACCCAATTCTGTGTATACTGTATTTGTATTTATTATGTATGTATATTTATTTTTAAAAAATGTAAATCAGCCGGCTGTTACCTATAAAATACAAAAATTAAGTTGCCTTTTTTTGTGACGCAGGGAAATCCATTTACGGATGATATCCAGGACGCCCGAGTAGGCAGTCCTAGACCTATGTCGGACTCGCGCTTTAATTGGAGGGTCCCGGATCTGCAGGCAACAGGATCCCTCCAGCGACAGTCCGGCTCACCTCTGAACAGTCCCGACGACGCCGTATCTAACAGGACCGGGTTCCCATCCCGGCAGACATCAAGTTGCCTACCTTAGAAACAGACGACCGTGTTTGTTTTAAAAAAAAGAATGTTAAATACATATACCTGTATTAGTATCTGGTCGTGATACAAGCCCCAACAGTCTGCGTACACGGAGACCTGTACAACGATTTTGGTACACGCTCGCAATTTGCCGCTCGCAGGCTCGCACTGTAACACGACTCCCGGCTCGCGAACATCGCCCGCCCATTGCTCTGTGTCAGCAAAGAAATACTAATATAATCGTAGCATCATTATTTGGTTCAAATAAAGAAAAGTGAAGCAAGCAATCAAGATTATATTTCATATTAGCAATAATCACTCGATACTTTATCACACAATGTTATACCACTTCACTTCACAATAACTATGTATAGTCTATTTTTTTAGGATAGTCCAAAAAGGTAAACAAATATGGCGTATACTCGACCACAGACAAAATAGTTAAATATAGAGTAATAGTGTAGTTTATTAAAGTGACACAAAGAGCAAATGAATGAACAATATTAATAAACCATTGACTAAAGAAAAATTCATTTTACATTCAAATATTTAACGATACCATATTGATGAAATTATTTAAAAAACTGATAATATTTTTGTTCAGAATTGGTAGAGGTACTGAGTTACGGAAAAAAATATTTATCGAGCATCTTTATAAAGGCGCCATTCATTTATTACGTAAGACGATTTAGGGGGGAGGGGGGTCGACCATGTCTTATTTTTCTTACAAGGGGGTGCGAGGGAGTCTCGATAGTTCTTACGTAAGATCACAAAAATGCACAAAGTTAAAATTATTCTTTGAAAAAGCGGAGGCATCCGCATTAGTGCCGAGGTTCGCTCGGATTCGTATCGTAATATTAGAGATGGTCCAGTGGCAGATTCACTTTCCGAGTGGGTTTTAAGCCCCCGAACTAAAAATGTCATGTAGGTAAAGATGAATAATTAAAACCAAAGTTTATTACTACCAAAAAATAAAAATTAGTAGTACCTTTGTAAGTACAAATAAACATTTCTAAAAATTGTTACTTTGAAAAATAATTATTAAAACAAACCAAATATTTATTCATTTTTTCTTTTAGATTCTTACGTAATAAATATTAATCAGGGCGGAGCGGGTCGGCCTATTTTTATTTTTTCTTATAATAGGGGGGGAGGTGGTCGAAAACTAGCAAAATTCGTCTTACGTAATAAATGAATGGCCCCAAAAGACAAATTTACAAATTTATATTACGTAAATACAAAATACCTCTTAGATTAGAAATTAGTTGCTATTTGACTGGAATGGATAAATAATATATTGTCACTGATTTATTTATGAAAATATTAAAGGAAAATATTTAATACAAAATAAAACGCAAATAAGCAACTTATTTACTTTGTTCGTACTTGACGAATCTCTTCAATTATTAATTATCAATTATTAATTACTTCAATTATCGAGTAATTATTTTGATAGGTAGAAGTGCCGACCTTTTTTTTAGGAATAATGTATAGCCTGATGGAGTAATAGTGGTCCAGGGTATTTGTATTTACTATGAATAAAAAAAACCTTGCGCCTGCGATGCATTCTCTAACATCTAAACTTTTGTTTGTGCACTGGTAACATTGTTTTTTACGATGATCTTATTAGGTAATCCTATGTGTCATCCTATAGTCCCACAAAATTTTCCTGTGAATCACAGTAAACTTTTATGCCAGTGCTATGTGCTATATTTTTATATTATATGGGTTAGCGTTAAATATTCAGGGTGAAATTGATATACAGAAATATTCATAATATAAAATAACAGCTTTACAATAAACACTTTAATATAAAAGATTGACATTTGCAATATTTTTTGCGCTCAACATAAAAAAGAAAAAAAAAGAATATATAACATCTATATAACAAATCGCTTTATGGTAACATTGTTTTATAACTTATTAACAAATTGTAATTCGTGAAAATGTAAAATATATACCTAAATAGTAAAGAACACGGAATATTTTATCATTCATTTTGTTCATTCACTTATACTCATTCACCTCTAAAAATATAATGACCACATCCCTATTTGCCTTAAAAAAAAAGTTGTTGAAATGACATATTAAAAAATATGAATTATCTGTATTCTCGATATTCATATTTTAATAGTTTTTATGTGTTTAAATGATAAATTGATACTTATTTTTAGTGAAATTAATAGTAAATGGAGTTTTACAAATGTCCGTTAGCTAATGTGTTGTGAAAGTGAGTGATAAATGCGGAAAAATCGTAAATTACGTATTGACAGGGTTTGTTTACTAAATTGGACTATTCTAAAAAAACAGGGTATACAGTCAATACGGAATGCGAGACAGTTCCTAGTAGTGTACCGGCCCGACAGACAAAGCCGTAAGGGTGCCTGTCCATTGAAGCGGAGCGAGGCGGCGGAGCGGAGAAACGAAGAAATATTAACTAATAAGATTGCAAAAAATATCCCCTCCGCTCCAGTGGACAAGGGCTCTGCAATTCTATTTGTTAATATTTCTCCGTTTCTCCGCTCCGAAAACTCGCTCCCCTTTAATGGACCGAAACCCTAACTCAGCTGAGTCTGTTCGACTGCCACGACGTAGAATCTGTCAAACCCCAGTAAATGACACTGGCGTTTCGATTCTTTGTGATTATGACTCGATTCCGACATATAATTATATAAATAAACTGAATTGAATAATCCCTCTTCTCCATATAGAAGAAGGGTAGGAGCTTAATCCGCTATGCTGCTCCACCGTGGGTTGGAGGATAATTTCCCTACCATGAGTAACGGTCACAAGTAGAAGTCTATGATAACAACCGAGACCGACGGCTTAACCTGCTCTCCGAGCCACGTCTATTGCTTTAAGCTATTATTATAAAAATAATAGCTTAAAACACTAAAGCGTGACTACGAAACATTCTACATATTCAAAATTATGTAATGTTAAGTTTTAAATGGCCTGTTAACGCAGCTGGCAGTCACCCTGCTTACTGCTGCAGAGCTGTGGGCTCGAGTCCCGCCACGAGTGTGTTTAATATTTATATATGTATATAATAATAACAATAATATACTTTATTGCACACCGAAACAAAGAACAAAAAAGATAAAAGCTATTATGGTTTTAAGCTATACCAAGCGATCTTATTGCAAATTAGGTATTTCTGCCAGACAAATTGAAAGAAATATTGCATTTGCAGATGAGCAGCTGGTATAATAATAATAATCACTATCATCACTACATCTTATAAAACAAAGACCACTCCACCGCCTCGGTCTGTCTGTCTGTTTGTTCGCGATAAACTCAAAAACTACTGCACAGATGGACATGCGATTTTCGGAAACGGATCGACACCAATAGATAGAGTGATTCATGAGGAAGGTTTCGGTACATATACAATCCACGGGCGTAGCCGGAGCGGGCCGCTAGTATCATTATAAATAAATAATATACGTTTATATATTTAAAAAAAAAAAAATAGATTTGTTTATAAGTTTGCTGTTACCTAAAACAGGCGTTAAGTTCGCTTAGGAAGAGTCGATGACGTGCTTATGGTCAACATATTTATATTATAGATTTGTTAAGGAATGGCGTACCGAGTTTTAAGTTAGGTCTCTAAAAATACAATTTTTTTTTTATATCACGACGATGGCAATCGAGCATACGGCCCGCCTGATGGTAAGCGGTTACCGTAGCCTATGGACGCCTGCAACACCAGGGGCATAACATGCGCGTTGCCGACCCTTCAGAAACCTATTTACTCCCCTCTTGAAGGACCCCATACTGTAGTCCTGTGGGAAAACCTCGGCAGGGAGTTCATTCCACAGCCGAATGGTCCGTGGGAGGAAATTCCTCTGATACCGAACTAAACGGGACCATTTGGGCTGCAATGTGTGAGCATGAATTCCCTGTCGATAGCGAGCGGTGCGATGATAAAAAATGGCCGTTGGCATCATTTCGAACAATTCTTCGGAACACAACCCATTATACAAACGATAATATATAGAAACTACATTTTTTTAGAATAACGCTTGAAAAGTTATATAAAAAATTTTTTCTTCTTTTTCATATTTTACGACCTTAAGAAATTATGAATAAAAAATCAACACTTATGTTTATCAATAAAAAAATTGTATTTTGTGTAGTTGCGGAAAATTATTCTTAGGTAAAACATTCCAATTCGAATTCTTTTCTAGTACAGAGTAAATTAAGTAACAGAGAAATTTCGGAAGAAAATAGTGTACATACGAGTATGTACTTTATTTGATTGGTTCAATCGTCTGTGACGCGACATTTGAAGACGTAACGACGTCAATGAAGAAATATATGAAATTCTATTTCAGAGATGCGATTTTTAGATGATTGATGAAAACTTAACTGAACTGAACTAAATTAAATTGAATCAGCATGTAAACGTCCATCTGCTGGGCAAAAACCTCTTCTCGATATAGGAAAAGCGTAGGAGCTTAATCTACCACGCTGCTCTACTGTGGGTTGGTTGATAATTTCTTTACCATAAGAAACGATCGTTTTTAGGTGCCTATGGTAACAAGCGGGACTGATGGCTTTACGTGCTCGTCGAGGCACGGTGGACCCACAAGGCCACACTCGCAGATCAGAAACAAATATTTGTTTAGGTACTGCCCCGAGTAGGAATGAACTCACACCACTACACCAGAACGCTTGTCCTTTTGAACTTCGGACCCTATAAATGGATGTCCTTACACTTCATACCTATGTGTGGGGGAGGTTTAGATGTGTGAATTATTTAAACGTATCTGTCACAAAAAAAAAAAAACACTTTTTTTCAAGAGAAGCTAATTTATTATTTGAACTAAATGTTCAATCAGATAAAAAATAAATCTATATAAGTCAAACTTTATAATTAAATTTCGAAGGGTACCCAAAATTTGCTTACGAAGTCGCTAAATTCAATTCCACCCTCGTTTTCGAATTTGTAAATACATCTGCTCCTCCTGAATACGAATTTTCTTAAATATTCTTAAATAAAAATAAAGAAAATCTATTAAAATGTAAATCGGAGTCATGTTAAAGGTTCCGTGATGCCTACAAGTTTATTTAAGGTCTGGGTGTCTAAATAAATAGTATTTGTGATCTTCAAGGAATTTATATCATAACTGGAACGCTCACTTAATAAAATTTTATATTCAAATATGCACCTTGAAATAACATAAGGTTGACATTTGTTTCCGACATGGAAAGAGAAAAAATCGTTCCGAGCATTTCGTTGACCACTGATATTTTGTCTCTTCCTTACGAGTTGCCTTGAATCCACGGTATAAAAAGATGCGATCCCTCTCTTAAGAACGTTTTTTGAGTGCACGTGCGTATTCCAGTTTATATATAATTCCTTGATGATCGTCAAAGATGTGACGTAATGAAAAGTGGTTCATTAAAGTATTGACAGTATTGTAACTAATATCTGATATTTTCGTATCAATTTATGATTAATTCTAACAAGACTTTTCGATTACGATGAAATTACGACACAGTGATATATATACATTTATTTATAAAATCTTCACAAACTGGTTTTATTGTCACATTAAATGAAAGGTAAAATTAGACGATTGATATTTCTATAAGATAGTGTGTGTACAAATTACTGTAAATATTCAGAATTAGTTACACTTAAGATGCTAAAAGTAATATTTTAAAATTTCATCATAATTCCTAGCATAATCTATAAACTCATATATTTTTTTTGATATATCATAATTATGTAAATATAGTGTTTACATATTTTTATCGAACTGTAGTTGTTCACGAACTATATATTCACGTTTAGTATAGCTCTGGAACCTATTGAACACGGTACGCTAATAAAATACTCGTAAATTCCCTGCGATGGAAGTAGAAAGCGATGTAACGCGAAAATGAGCACAGATCTAAGTGGAAAGGTCGAGGAGACACTGCTGTAAATTATTTTATACGAAAGAAGTACATTGCATATAAAATGGGTAAATTGTTTAATATTGATAGGACGTATCTTTTTTACTTTTTTATAAGTAAAATAGAAATCAGGCGCTTTTTTTTATTAATGAAGTATATTCAGCGGAAGATTTACCCAAAAGTTTTCGGTTCGAATGTTTCTGGTACGAAGTTACAATTACCATGTTACGTGTTTTATATCTTAGTGTCATACGTAAGCTTTTTTTATAATAATCTATATATTAATACGTGAAGGAAAAACTTTGTACTCCTTTTTACGAAAATTACGCGGACGGAGAAGTATGAAATTTGGCACAGTTAAAGTTTATATGGAGAAGTGCAGAATGCTAATATTTATTATAATAATGCTCAAAAACAACATTTAATTAGTTTGAAAAAAAATCACTACACATACTACTACACACACACATATGTACAATGTACATAATATATAGGTGGGTAGACCCACAAGGACACACACCCAGACCCGAAACAAATATTTGTACATATACAAATATCTGTCCCGAAATGGAATCGAAGCCGCGACCGCCGGCGCGCGGTTTGAGGCGATCACTCGCACTACTAAACCAGAACGGTCGTCAACCAACCTTTTGCTACACCTTTGTTCATTCGCCATAACCATTTATTCAGAAGCTATACAAAATAATCTTAAATATCCCTTTAATCTTACAACAGATATTCGGTTCAGTGACCGAGTAACGAGATTCCTACATACTTATAGACCATACATAATCATGGAAAAATCTAAATGTAAGAAAGACGATGTAAAAGTGAAGATCTGAAGACATTGTAGGAAGATGCTCGTCTCCGGACCGGAGGCGGATATTTCAAGCGTTGTAACGACTCACGAAAAAGATTTGATCGTACGAAATAATATATAACTGTGACTTACTTATCTGTGAGTTACTCACAGATGAGTTTCAGTGGAATATTTTACGGGTCAATGATTGATCTATCTTTGAGTTTTGCTTACAATAGATAGATTTGTGACAAAATTCGTTTGAAGTTCTCGTCGAAATTTTCTACTCAGCAAAATCAGATAAAAGTTATTAAGACCGGACGTTAGATGAATGTTACCTTTAGATAACATAGCTTTCGTATATCCGGATATCCGTATCCGTATCCACGGATATCCGAGGGAGAAATAAAACCGTATCCGTAACCGCAAATGCACATTTTTAACGATCCGGCACACCAATATCTTCGTATAGCTAAATAATTATAAAATGATATTCAGTATTTTCATAATCTACACAAATAATAAATCTGTTAAAACCTTCGTTTTATTAAACCACTATATATCATCAAGAATCAATTTTAATAGCGCGTTTTTTTTTTCAATCAGCGCCATCTCTTATTGTTTTTTTATGTGTGCACGTATCACGAAAAAGTACAAAACCAATGTAAATAACTTTAATACATAAAAATTATACGTAACTCATAGTATAATTTAGTTTTTGTTTCATTATAATTAAATTTAAAAATAAATATTTAAGAAAATAGAAATAGGTACCTACGCCGCCAACGCCATCTGGTCTAAGGAATTTTAAAAACTCACAAAACTTATTTTTGAGTTATTATTTCGTTAAACTTAAAAGTTTACTAAATATGTCGGATAGGAATAGAAATCGTTTCAATATTTTAGATAAACATTATTTTCAATTAATATGGGTACTATTATGTTAAATGTCACTAAATATAAAAACGATATTCTACCATTATACGATAGATCGCGCATGTAGGTGATAAAAAATATAAATTTATAATTTTTAAAATTTTAGTTAAATACCCGTGCGAAGCCGGGGCGAGCCGCTAGTTATAAATAAACGTGTATATATGACGACGCGTTGGCGCAGTGGTCACAGCAACTGGCTGATGCGCTGGCGGTTGCGGGTTCGATCCCAGCACATGACAAATATTTGTATAGGCCATACAGATGTTTGTCGTGGTCTGGGCGTTCGTGCTTGTGTGTTGTGTGTTTCCGGATTCCCGACACAGGATTCACATCATACTGGGGGCCGTTGAGTGTGAGACGTTTATTTATTATTATTTATATATAAATTTATATAACATTTAACTTTACAACTAGTCGTGAAGCATGATTCTTGTCTTAAATAATTTATTGAAAAATAATTAACCGACTTCAAAAAAGAAAGGTTCTATGTTCGTTGGTATTTATATTTTTTAAATTGTGATCACCGTCATTTGTGTAGCGATTTTATTTATTTATTTAGCACACACATAATATTAGTTTTAAAAGGTTACACTATTACTTACACAACTTATTCCTTTAAGTAATATCATCCAGTAAGTCCATGAAAGGAAGTCATATGAAAAGCCGAACTTAGGGCGTATTTGCATATTAAAGATAGATACATAAGTCTTTCTCTTCTTTCTTTCTTAAATATCTCACAATGTAAATATAAAAAAACTACAAGCAAAGAGGTAAGCTATTGAATTATAATAACCATACATGACGATTAAAAAAAACTTTTTGGTTGAAAATGTTCTAGAGACATTCACTTCAAGTTTTAGAAGTGGTCCCATATGTGCCGATTCTGGATATGATGATGGAATCTCGGAAAAATTGAAGAAACTTTGTAAAATAACACGTATATTGTAATTTTATACATGCACATAAATTTCTTCTTGGTTTGTACACCACAAAAACAAGAAATATTACAAATAAAGAAAGATGTACAAAGGCGGTCTTATCGCTAGAAGAGCGACCTCCAGTCCAGACAACCTTTGGGTATAGGACACAGTATAGTAAAAGTGATGGAGAGTACAATGAGAGGTTTCTAGGCGAATTCGCTTGATTGTAATAAAAAAAAAATTAGGTGTGACTAAGTGGTAAATGAATGCTTTGGACGACGACAATGCAACGTAAACGCGCGGCGACTACGGCGATGACGTATTTATATAGTATTCGATGTTTAAATATTTAAAATAAAATGATAATTAAATTAATATATTTATTATGTATAATTCTCGATATACTCGTAAATAGGTGTATATATTACTGTTGTTATATTATAAATATATATATTTTTAAATTTTAACATGACTTATTTATTTTTAAGTTAATCGTCATCTGTCACAATGTCAAAGAAGTTTTAGACGACGCGTTGGCGCAGTGGTCACAGCAACTGGCTGATGCGCTAGCGGTCGCGGGTTCGATCCCCGCACATGACAAATATTTGTATAGGCCATACAGATGTTTGTCGTGGTCTGGGCGTTTGTGATTGTGTATTGTGTGTGTTTCCGGACCCCCGACACAGGATTCATATCCTACTGGGGGCCGTTGAGTGTGAGACGTTTATTATTTATTTATTATTCTATACAATTAATATGACTGACCCGTTGCGTCGGCGCAGTTAGCAGTGACCCTGCTTGCTGCTCCAGGGTTGCGAGTCCGATTCCCGCCCTAAGTATGGATGTTTATGTTTATGATTTATTTTTATATGTATTACTGATATGTATTAGATATACATAAATTTAAAAAAAAATGTATATCAGTCGACTGCTACCTGAAATACAGGTATTAAGTTGCCTATATTAGGAACATACGACCGTGTGTGTATGTAAAACTTATTGCTATAAAAAAATATATATAAATGTGTTTGGATAGATGGATGTTGTTGCTTGGAATTTTCCACAAATATACGTCATAGTCTGGAATAGCATAAAGCTCAAGGCTGAGGCTTTTTATATATTTTTACCCGACTGCGACAGAAGGAGGGTTATTACCCGACTGCGACAGAAGGAGGGTTATTACCCGACTGCGACAGAAGGAGGGTTATTACCCGACTGTGACAGAAGGAGGGTTATGTTTTTCGATTGTATGTATGTATATATGTATGTCCATTTCTTTGGCACGCCCTACAGCCCAGACGGCTGGACGGTTTTTGACATAATTATGAGGTGTCGTTGGATTTGTCTAAATTGTAGTAGTGACATAGGCTATATAAATTTTCAAAATGGCGCCCACAAATGGCGGAATGATGGGGGGGGGAGTTGAATTTATTTTTCTTACTGTAGCAATATGGGTATCAAATGAAAGCTAGTAAATTGTTTTATTCTTTTTAGTTTACAATAAGAGTATTTTACGCAGTCGGGTTTTTTGATTATTTTTTTATTAAGCATACTTGTTACAAGGCAACATATCGATATATTTTTGCTTAGTTTTAATTTAAGAGTTTTATCTCTCTAAAATCACGGTTTCTATGAGATGGCATAACAATTGATCATTTACGGGAACGGTCTCTCGTTAAAGTTAGTAGAATAAATAAATTAAAATATAAATAAATGTATTCAACAAACACACACACGATCGTCTATTCCTAAGGTAGGCAACTTAATGCCTGTGTTTTAGGTAACAGCCGACTGATTTACATTTTTTTTAGAATAAATATACCTGTATATATAAACAAGTATACATTACACCCAGATTCGGGACGAACCCACAACCGGAAACAGGAAAGTGTGGAGTCATTACCAACTACGCCAACGGGTCAGTCAAATATTTTTTTAGCGTCAGTTCTCACAAATAAACATTAAAATTTTCACTTGAACGTATCAATAATATCCAATGATTTTTTCTTACAATTTTTTTTTTGACTTTTCATAATTTAGTTTCTGACATTGGTTTTTGAATTTAGTCTAGAATATTCATTAATGTATGCTACATGGACAATTTTTAATTTGACTTATATCGATGTTGACGATATTATTAGTAACTTAAGAACACATGTAAAAAAAGTAGGCAATTATCTAGATACCGATGTTTACTTTGTTGATTTTGTATTTGTTGTTGTACTACTTGTTGGTTTTGACTTCTGAATAAATAAATAAATAAATAAATGATATTATTACAAGATGTAAGTAAACTCATTTTGTCTGTTTCATAATTTTACTTGCAGCCTGCCCCGGCTGTATGTGTCTAAATCATCCTCAAGACTCCTCTATCTTTTGGTGAAAGCCGCATGAAAATCCGAGCAGTAGTTTTAGGGTTTATCGCGAACATGCAGACAGACAGATAGACAGAAAGACGTTTTTGTATTTGTTTTATAATATGTAGTGATATGTCTTAGTTAGTAGTCTTATCGATTCAATAACTTTATTTAAGCCTGTACAGACGTTTAAAGTAATTTTAGAGTGTTACGAGTATGTATAATACTTACAAGGGGAGTGCACGACCTCGAAATTTTATTTGGCGATGAGACTTTGCAGGTTTGTAGTATACCTAAAGGGTATCTATCCTGCAAAGCAAAAAGACTAGATGGCCAGTGGTTATCGAGAAAAACGCGAAATTCGATTAAAACTCGAAAATTGGGCAAAAGTGCTAAATAAAACAAAATTCATTCTTAACCAATATACACACAAATTTTAATTTATAACCGTTGAATCAATAAATGTTACATAAAATATAAAAAAAAAATATTATTAAAACGTGTGGTGTCGTGGGACACCATAGGAACGAAGTTTCTTATTACATAAATGTTAATTTTAAGTTCTAGTCGAGGAAAAAAGAAAATAATTATTCAAGTGTACATATTTTATTATGATTTTTTATGGATAAAAATCAAAATCATTTACAATGATTCATAAAAATACTTATATTACCAAAAACAAACACGCTTTGCTTTGCTTTTTACATGGTTCTCGGTGACTTTACAGCCTTATTATATATATTACCATTTGTATTGATTCACTTTATATATATATTGTAATTCACTTTAAAAAAATATTTAGTAATTTTTACGTGAAATTAATTCACGAAATAATTAAACACAAGCGTCAGACACAAGGCACGCTTAGATCATGAAACGTTATAAATTAACATAGTACACTAAACTGCAAGTCTGTTAGTAATACAACAGGTCTTTTTAATTTAGCAGTATTATAATCATGTATTATTGCTGCGTAGGTTTTGTAATCTTTACTAGATGGCGTCACTCATTTTAAGAATATACTAGTTCAGAAATAAAACCACTAAATTAGTAACCTTAATAAAAATTAATTGGTTAATTAAATAGTTGTTTAATTACTTTGGATAAACTTCCGAAAAGCGGATACCGAATTTCGTCATGAAATTTGGCACGGACATTCTATTTGACTATTTATGAGTCCCCTTAAAGGGATTTTTGGCGGCACGCAATATTTTTCGAAATATTGAATTTTTTAAGTACGCTGCTTAGCACACTCTATATAAGGAAGCGAGTCGATCAAAAGAAGAAGGAAAAAAAAACCTAACCTAACCTATCCTAGAATGCGTAATGCATTTCACAGCGATTAAAAAAAAAGACCTAAAAACCTAACCTAAACTAACGATTTAAAAAAAATCTTAATCTAACCTAACCTTTAAATAAAACCCTAACTATTAAAAAAAAAGACCTAACAACCTAACCTAACCTGACGATTTAAAAAAAATCTTAACCTAACCTAACCTTTAAAAAAACCCCTAACTATTAAAAAAAAAAAAGACCTAACAACCTAACCTAACCTAATGATTTAAAAAAAATCTTAATCTAACCTAACCTTAAAAAAAAAAACCCTAACGGCGGAATGAATTTCTAAGCCTTCAAAAAAAAAAAAGTGGCAGAATACGTAGTGAAACAATGGCCGATCATCTATGCGAGGTTTTATGGCGCGCGCTAAAAAAAATCGCGTTAAAAAATTGAACACAAATCTGTTCAATGAATTATTACAAAATATAAAGTGTGTATCCGGGAAAATAAAAAAGTGGATTGATTATATATATGTGTATAAATAACGCCTGTAGTGTGTGTGTGTGTGTAACGTGACGATAAATATATAGATATATTATAAGCGTGCTAAGCAGCATACTCAAAAAATGCAATATTTCGAAAAATATTGCGAGTCTCCAAAAACCCTTTTAAGGGGACTCTTATTGTTAGACAAAATTACTGTATATAATATATCAGTTTTTAAATTTTCTAAATTTAAAATAATTTATAAAATTACTATATCAAAATTACATTTCCTATTTTTATTAAAAGAACTTAAAATTTTCTAAATCATAGTCGAGAACAATTTAATTAATTAAACAAAAATTAATAATTTTAATAACATTTTATTTAAATTCTCGAGGAGGACAGAATTCTTTAAAAGATCCGTCACAAGTTGGATCAAAAGGGCTTAAATATTTATAAGATCACTTCTACATTTCTTTTTACAAGTTATTTATTTATATAAAACTCGCGGCATTTTAATTTGAATCTTATACATATTTAAAAGGGTACACTAATTACGAAAAAGCTCAAAGCTTAAAAGTTGTTCCGACTTAATCTTATTACAAGTACATAAATTAAAGCTCACTTACTTGTTAGTTATGGAGTCGTTTTACGTGCCAAATCTTAGTATTCTAGGTCAATGGATTACGATCTACAATTATTTATAGAGAGTTTTTTATGTACGAGTAAATGGAACGTATTGAGGAAATACGAAACAATAATAAATAAATAAAATATAAAAGAAAAGAAATATTAGCTTTTTTTGTTGAAACTATTTTGATATACCTAGTTAAGTTTACCCGGTATTTTAAAGATACCCGAAGTTTTACAACAGAAATAGAAGATTCTGCTATTCGCCCAGGTGTCAGAAGGGTCTTTACATATGTGGAAATGTAATAGATAGAAACCGTCACTTTGAGATGTGCTCAATTTTAGCAAGTATGTATTGCTTAAACTTTACCACCACCACCACATCAGCCTTTGGGTATCCCTTGCTGAACGTTGACCTCCGCCATCACCTCTAGGTGCTTTGCCAATACTCGCTATGTTTGGCAAGCGGGTTTACAGGCAGTTGTGGCAGAATGAGAGATGATGCTGCTGCCTATCATCATCTTGGTTGCTGTACTCTTGGTTCGCACCACTATGACCTTAGTCGCCTTTTACAACACCTCGGCGAGAAAGAAGTCGGTACTATTCTTCCCTGTCGGTCACCCACACGGCAAAATTAAGCATTAAAGTTATATTAAATTCGATTCCGAAGGAAACCGAGACTTTTTCCCTGAAGTCCGAAACCGCGGTTTGCGGTTCTTTTATTGTGTATCAGACCCAATCATAGGAAACACAATAAAAAATGTTCAACCGTCGCAAATATTGAGCGAATTCGCTCATTCAAATGAAATGAGCTTCGTTGGTCGCATTTTATCGCCGTCGTTCACAACAATGCTTTTGTGAGAGTTCACAATCGTTGAACATTAATCACAAACACTGTGTCATACATATAATATATTAACTGGCTGCCCTACTGAAAGAATCTCATAAATCGGATTAAAAGCGACAAAAGCCGCATAGAAACCAATAAATATTTATTGGTTTCTATGCGTGTCTTGTCGCTTTTAATGGGATCCTATGAGAATATTTTCAATAGAATGTTTAGATTTTTGAACGAATTAAATAAAAATGAATTAGTCGAATATTTAGCTTTATATAAATTCCAAACATAAAAGTTATATAATTTAAATAGAAAATAGTCACTTTTTAGGGTTCCGTAGCCAAATGGCAAAAACGGAACCCTTATGGATTCGTCATGTCTGTCTGTCTGTCCGTCCGTATGTCACAGCCACTTTTTTCCGAAATTATAAAAGCTATACTGTTGAAACTTGGTAAGTAGATATATGTATTCTGTGAACCGCATTAAGATTTTCACACAAAAATAAAAAAATCAATAAATTTTGGGGGTTCGACATATTTAGAACTGAAACTCAAAAATTTTTATTTCATCAAACCCATACGTGTGGGCCATCTATGGATAGGTTTTCAAAAATGATATTGAGGTTTCTAATATCATTTTTTTCTAAGGTGAATAGTTTGCGCGAGAGACACTTCCAAAGTGGTAAAATGTGTGGCCCCCTGTAACTTGTAAATAAAGAGAATGATAAAATAAAAAATATATATCATGTACATTCCAATGTACATTACATGCAAACTTCCACCGGGAATTGGTTTGAACGAGATCTAGGAAGTAGTTTTTTTTTTATATATATATATATATAAAATACACTATTATTAAAACATCGATCAAAGTTACAACGAACTACAAGAACTTTTATATGATGTTACTTGCTGCTAAGGAACCCTTCATGGACGAGTCCGACTCGCACTTGTTTAACATATTTAACGACAAATAAGGGCTGGCAGGCAGGCAGGTAGCTGACAATTAGTTGATTATTTAGCGATCGCAAGTCCGATCTCCGCACATAAAAACAATTTGTATAATACATGTTTGTCGTGGTCTGAGCGTTTGTGCTTGTATGTTGTGTGTGTGTGTGTGTGTGGACCCTGGACACTGGTGCTCATCCTACTGGAAGTCGTGTAATGTAACGTGTTCTGTTATTTGATATATCAATCGGATTTATACTCTCTAAACATACGAACGTCCGCTCTTAGTCTTTGAGTCTTAAGGTTGGCTGGTAGAGAATTATTTTAGCACTAAGCTCACCTTTTTTACAATTCATTATTGTGTTGTGCAATAAAGTATTACTAAATAAATAAATACATAATATATACATATTACACCCATAGAAGGCGTGGAAATCAAACCCACGACCCTGGAGCGGAAAGCGGGGTCACTGCCAACTGCGCCAACGGGCCAGTCGAATAATCACTACATATTATAAAACTGTTTGTCTGTCTGTCTATTTGCGATAAACTCAAAAACTACTGCACGGATTTTCATGCGGTTTTCAGCAATAGATAGAGTGATTCATAACGAAAGTTTACGTAAATATACATACCCCGGGCGCAGCCGGGGCGGGCCGTTAGCTAAAATAAATATTAAATATTAAGGAAGTAACAAACACTCACCTTTTTCTATAGTTCTGGTGTGACGTCGAGGCCACCGTCGCACTGACGCTCTCCAACGTGTATCGATTCGAGATACATTACGAAGTACAATAGTGCGTGATCGTACTAGAATTAATGGAATACTTGAATTAAAATATATTAAACAATATACATTTGGTTATTATTAAGAAAATGACGGTACTTCCGAAGAATCGTATTGAAAGAAAAGCAAAACCATAGCTTCTAAATTAGATGAAACATTAATAAGTTACGGTGGGATAAAAAATATGTCTTAAAAACATAGAAAGAATAATAAAAAAAATTACTACAATTATATGACAGACACCGTTCTGGTGTCGCAGTGCAAGTAGTCGCCTCAACGCCGTCGGTCGCGGGTTCTATTTCCGCTCGAGGCGGATACCTAATTGTTTCCAGTTTGGGTGTATGTCCTTGTGGCTCTCCCCACCGTACTTAGGAGAGTACGTAAAGCTATCGGTCCTGGTTGTTATCACAGACCCCTGATAGCGATCGTAACTCATGGTGGGGAAAATTATTATCTGCCAACCCGCAGTGGAGCAACGCGGTGGATTGTGCTCAAACCCTACTCCTACATGGAGAAGAGGCCATTGCCCAGCAGTGGGTTGTTTACAGACTGATTCATTTCGGTTCAGTTCTAAAATAGCTTGAAACCCGAAATGTTCAAAAACCTTTAAACGTAAAGCTCGTCTTAAACTGGAGATCATACTTTATCTTGTAGAATTAATTAAATGGCAAATGCGTATCCGCAAGTACAGCTAGGTTAAAATAAATTTCAACCCTGTAGTCTATAGAACAGTGTTAAACCTAAATCGGAAAAAGCTGTACAACAGTACAATACGGACCTGTTCTCAAAGGAACTTGTTTAAACTGCAAGCAATAGGGTTCGCACGCTTCAGGCAAGACCGGTTTCTGGCAATTAGTGCACGGACAGACACGCGTGAGCTTGGGAGGCTCCTCGACTGAAAATACAAACGAAAAGATGGCTAGTTGATATCTAATTCTGTAACTTTTTTAGCAAGAAATACAGTAATTTGAAGATTCTAATATCAAACCGGTGGGACTATTACTTAACTTGCGCGATCGCAAGAAATCACTGTGATGTCAAATTTCAATACTAGCTGAGCCTCAATTAGTATGCGATTTCTCGTCATCGCGCAAGTTACGTAATAGTACGACCACGACGGTTCTATCTATAATGTAATGTCAATAATTTAAGTGTTGAGATTCTTGTCGGTTCCTATCAGCAGAATCTTAATTCCGAATCTGGTGATAAATCCACGTTAACATAATAAAGTATTGTACGATAATAATTAGAAAGTGCTTTTAAATCATTCTTAAATGAAGTAAGTTTAGATTTGATTTGGTAAGAAGCCGGTTTATTGGTATTTATAGTACGAACGTGCTTCGATTTCAGACGAGTTCAATCTAGCAATTAAAAAAAATAGAAGTGTGCTTAGCATATAAACAGACTGAGAGACACATCTATACATAATAATAAAACATATTATTATAAAAGAGTCACATTTCTACTGTCATGTTGACTTTAAAATTTAATTATGATTCCGATTTATAGGATTTTAATTATATGCCATGCCATATAATTTTTTTATTGGCGATTGATCAACAATAATTACCACATAAATGAATTTTTGACAAATCGTTCCATCCGTTCGCAAGTGACGAGTATTTATTTTGATTATTCGACAAATAATTTTATTATTCAGCAATCGGTTTCATTCGTGATTGACTTATTAAATTCGTTTAACTCATTAATTGTTTATTACTAGAAAATCGTTGGACGAAAATAACTTTATACAGGACTAAATATCGAAGTTATGATCGGTTTCAGAGAAATTAAGTTAGAAATTTGAAATACAGTAACTCGATTTAATTTTAAAAAGTTTCTTAGAAGATATTATATTTTTATTTATGCTCAAAGATGACTATTATTATTATTGAATGATTTATTTATTTATACTTTAATTCACAACACAAAATTGAATTGTACAAAAGGCGGGCATAATGCTAAAAGCATTCTCTACCAGCCAACCTTAGGACGTACAAGAGCGAAAGTTTGTAGGTGTGAAAAAATTGGAAATTGAGAAAATATATTTAGTTTGAAAGGCAAAAAAAAATCGTAACAACTATTATATTAAATACATGAGCAATATATACCTACATATTGATTTGTAGATGTTTAGCAATAATTTAACTTATAGTCGTCAAAATATAATAGGCCCGTTTTGACATTTGAGAAAGACCCTAGAATGTAACTTGCAACGAAACTGAAAGAAACAATAAAAGAATAGTTAATTACATTAAGTGTTTTTAAAAAATACATAAATTTGTTTGGCGCGTTAAATATTATGATAGAATATATTGCGAGTATTCTTTTCAAGCTTACTTTATAGTAGCATGCAATTTCTAAGTTTTACGAAACGTACCAAAAACAGTTACGTTCTAAGTCTTTTTCTTTTTAAATACTAGTGTTGTTACAAATTAATTACTGAGATTCATTCGATTTTAATAGTAATTAAATATTGTGTAGTGATCTTTACTGAATAGAATGAGCTTGGCGCTCAAAGCTGTAAATAAAATTTTGAATTGGTGAAACTGATTTCTATAGAATTTGTTAGTTCGCCATCTTGTGATTTTGATTATGCGCTCGTTTATGTTTCATATTTTTTTCTCGACTCTGCTTTGCTTTTGGACTATTTCTGTTTACTATCACGTTGACCTTGGCTCTTGTATTTTGAACATTGATTTAAACAAATTGATTTGAGCTCGATTTTGGTATTTGTTGTTATATCGTACGAACTCTGTTTCAACATGTTGAAAAGAGGAGGTAACAGGTATTGATACATTTGACGCAGATGCTATTTGAAACCACGTGTATGATTATTACATAAGAAATGAATACCCAACTGGAAGTAAATTGCTCATATCACTACGAGAGGGTGGCTTGTTTAGTGGAAGAAATAATTATATATTATACAGGTGACGATAGACTCAAGCTCGACGATAGCTCAACTGACGATTTTAGCTCATCATCAGAAGAAATTGATTGAATGAAAAATCACTAAAAATATTAAATTAAAGACAAATTGACCTTTCGTACCATTGTATCATTTCAAAATACCTACAATATTAGTTTAAGTTAAATTTTCTAATCAGAACTTTAATCCAATCCACTTTACAATATATAATCAAATCGATCAAATACTCATACAAACTTGAATCGATTTTTCGTGAGTATCGAGTACCGAGTCATATGGTTACATTACTAGTTGCGTCGCGATGACAACTGTCAAAACGGGCCTATTAAATTTTGACGACTATAATAGATTTAGGTTTATGTAGGTACTCTTTAAGTATGAATCAGTGGAATTTCACTATAGTCTGTTCGCGTTAAGAAAATAGTGACTCATCGTTGTCACTCAGCTTAGCTACGCCTCTTGACCAATAAGATCACAGTAAATTATAAAGTCGTGTTCACTTTGAACAGTTGAAACCCTTCAGACAGTACGCACGTGTTCTTTGCCAATTTTAAAAATGAATACCTCACCTATTCTTAAAAATAATAGTGGATCAATATTACATAGCGGAGAAAGACGAGTGATTTACAATGTTTTTAAGTACTTTAAGCAGTGTGGTGACCAAAACGTGACTATGGAGAGTATAGTAGTGGAAAAGGCTAGTGCATGCGGTGTTTCTAAAAATACGGTTCTGACGATTCTAATCATTTTTTTAATGTAATAACTACTTAATTTTAATATTTTAAAATACTGTCATAAAAACTTTGCTTTAATATTAATGGTTTAATTTTTACCCCAGTATGAATACGCCTTTACTTTGATGAGTCACTATTTTCTTAACGCGAACAGACTATAATTTCAAGTGACTATTAACTTTTTATCAATGTGAGGATCGTGCCACGCAGAATTAGTGACTATTCAATGTATAAATATGTGAAATTCAATGTATTAAGTGTAAGTATTCACTAACTTGTTACTGAAATGCACTGATATTTAGTGATTACAGTTTCACTAACGTAATTAATGAAAATTCCACTGATTCATGTTTAGAGAGTTATCTGTATTAACTAATGACTGAGTGTTAGTAATACTGACATAATTCCCCAATGAGGGTGAAATGTTCAATGTATGAATGAATGTGTATGACGAATCTTAATATAGACCATACGGACGTTTGTCTGGGCGTATATCAATCTAGTGTTACTAGTCTGGTCGTTTGTGTATTTGTTGTGTGTGTTTCTGGATCTCCGACACAGGGATCATTGAATATGAGGGGCTTATTACTTATTTATTATTAATAAACCTTATATCTATTTTTAAAAAATGGTTGTCCTTAAAGTCGGTTTACGAACGATAATTTTTACGTGATAACGTCATAAGAAAACACTAATGAAAAATTGCATACTTTTATGAATTGAATTGAATTATTATCACTGAGTTATCATTATCTATAATATAAAAATAAGTCGGGTTTTCCTTCCTGACGCTATAATTCCAGAACGCAAGAACCGATTTCCACGGTTTTGCATTCGTTGGAAAGGTCTCGGGCTCCGTGAGCTTTATAGCAAACAAAATTCAGGAAATTTTTCAAAAGAAAATCAGGAAAACAGGGAAAATCATTTTTCACATACAGCGCAATCTCTTATAAATAGGATGCACTACAAACCAATATGGTTTTGCATGGCGGAAGTACGTGGTGTGAGTATCCATCACGAAAATAAGTTGGTGGCGAAACGGAGTTCGCCGGGTTTGCTAGTTTTGTATAATACAAAGAAGGCGTTAATTGACAATTACATTTTTTTAGATAAAGTAACATTTATTTGCACTTGTTAATTCGAATATTTTTTTCTCTTCTACTCGGACGCATCTGCTATGGAGTGGAAGAGAGATAGATTCGTCGCAAGCCGAACGCTTAGGCCGATCGTGATTCTCTATCGCTTGTTCCGCGCTCTCGCTCGCGTAACGTGACAATGAGTCATGCTGTTCTGTGAGTGCAGCCGTCGTTCATCGATTTACAAGACGTTATCGCGTCAAAAAAAGTTTGTAAGTATTACGTATTTCGATTCGATGAGAGCTGTCGTCGATATCCTTCGGCGGTTCCGGCTTCTTCACTGGAGGTATATACACCATCTCGTAATCACAACAGCAAATGTTTTCTGTAACAGGTTAGTTAGCATGTAAAATTGTCCTCCTAATATTTATTATTAAAAATATTTTTATAAGCCATTGGTATTATTTTTGACGGCCGGCTGGTCGAGTGGTCAGGCAACTGGACACTTTACGCAGCGGTCGCGGGTTCGAATCCCGCCAGGTGCAGATAATCTGTATGACGAATATAGATGTCTGCACCGGGTCATGGATGTGTATTTATGTATATATGTATTTATATCTTAAATTTCTTTCCGTTCCTAGTACCTGTAACACAAGTTCTTACGAACTTAGCACGGGGCTAGGTTAACGTGGTGTGATTGTTGGTTAATATTTATTTATTTATTTATTTATTGTTATTATTATTTGTTTTATAGAAATAAAGTACCGGAAGAGTACAAAGATAGCGACACTGTCCTCCGAATGATTATTATTTCTGATTGGTCAGTCGCCATCATTGTGATCCATCTGGCGGGATTGTTAACCTATAGAAGTGATATGTGGTTGAATAGCTGCAAGTTATTATTAATAATTGAAAGAATTATGTCGTTATTAACTATCGATAATTATATTATAATTATATTATATTCTTTAGATGTAATATATTAGTATATTTTTTATTGTGAATGAGCAATGTACCTGCTTTCTCAAACATAACTAATAAGTGTTTTATTTGTGTGTTCATTCGACTATAATCTGATCTTTACACAAGTATTACTTTTACATTATTAAACGAAAAAATGTTCAATCATTCATTTCTCTTTGATGGCTTTCAATAGTGCAGAAAAAAAGCACAGTTGATTTCACAAATGTCACGAAAGATGGTGAATTTATAAAGCGAAATACACTACGCCGGCGCTACGTCGATATTATGATGTACATAATATTATATACTTTCCAAACATGAACCAGTGAAATTTTCATTAATTAAATTAGTGAAGCTATATTCACTGCATATCAGTGAATTTTAATAACAAGTTAATGAATACTCACTAATAGTCAGTACGTACTTAATAAAATCAATGATCAAATCTGTGGACTCTGATATTTACATATTCATACATTGAATATTATAACTCTGCGTGGTAAGATTCTCTTATTTATAAAAAGTGAATAGTCACTTAAAATTAGTGAAATTCCACTGATTCATGTTTAGAGGGTATAATTAGATTTATTTATAAAAACTATATAAATTATGAAAAAAAATTAACCATTCATGCCGATGAGACATTTACGAAAAATAAATTGAAATGGTCTTTACGAGATCAACAGATGTCAGAACTATTATTTAACCGAATTAGTCTATATTTGTTTCGGCAGCACGAAAAACTTTTCTGCATAATATTAGATGTGGTGATCTTAAAATCTGGCGTAGGTTTCATCTTGATATTACAACTACCGCGGGTGAAACCTCAGGACACAGCTAGTATGTGATAAAACTAATTGAAGCTATAAAAGTTCTAATAAATTTCATCGCAATATCGGCCTTTCTAATAAATCTCTCAGCAAGTTAGACCCCTTAGTCAATGATTTAATACTTCGTTCGTGCAAATCTTATCGTCCATTGAACGTAAAAGAGTTAAAAAGATAAATGGTTCGGACGCTATGATCGTAAGGATAAACGGACGTTGAAATACACCAACACAACATTAAGATATTTTAGATTAACACAGGCATTAAGTTGCCTACCTTAGGTACAGACGACCTTGTGTGTGTTTTAAGCATATTTATTTATTTATATTTATAAAAAAAATACAACACAAAACTGACGTTTAATACCATGATTGACGATGTAAGCATAGATATATAGCATCACACATCATAACTGTATTGTGTGGTCTATATATTTTTTGTTTATTATTGTCTCCATTTAGATCCATCCCATCCCATTAGATTAGATGTCTCAATCTTACTATCTGCGCTCGAACGCTGTCTTTCGTTCTGTGACACAGACGAAAAGCGCCCTCTCTGGTTCCAGCTCGCGACTACAGTAACATCATATGGAGTGTCTCTCTATAAATATTTTTGAAATAACAGAATATAATACAATGTGATTGTTCTAATATGATGAAGCTCTAAATTTAATTTTGTTTTACTTTTAAAAACACTTTATATTACTTGGTCATACTTAACAAATATTGTTTTGATTTAGTCTGTTAAAGTATTGTGTTATCTGTTTTTTAGCATGCGTTTATCCCAAGGAATTTATATACAAACTGGAATACGCACGTGCACTCAAAAAACGTTCCTAAGAGAGGAATTGCATCTCTTTCTACGACGGATTCAAGGCAACTCGTAAGAAAGAGACAAAATACCAGTAGTCGACGAAATTCTCGGAACGATTTTTTCACTTTACATTTTGGAAACAAATATCAAGCTTATGCCAGGTATTTCAAGGTGCATATTTGAATATACAATTTTATTAAGTGAGCGTTGCAGTTATGTTATAAATTCCTTGGTCATACTTAACAAAATTTGTTTTGATTTAGTCAAAATATTATGTTTTCTGTATTTTACTATGCGTTTATCCTAATATAAATAATTAATATAAATAGTTAATAATGTGTCGATAATTTTAACCTATCCTTTTAAAAACAAGAACAGTAAATACATTAATATATTTTTAAAAAGTAATTTGTTTAAGCTAACACTGACAATGAGTATAAATTTACCTCGCTGTTTCTTCCTTTTGAGATCGTAGTCAGTGAATATATCTTCAACAGATCTAGGTTCCACTGTAGAATTGTGTTCTTCTAAATCATCTTTCTGTAAAATGTTAAGTTTTAACTTTATAATATAACAATTGTTAATTTAAGATTTAAATATCCTTGTCTCATAATGATTTAAATTAGAATATATAACACATACGTCTATGTATATACCACTAGCACACTTATATAATTCACAAGCAGAGTCGATGCTTGCCAAATGTGTTGAACTGCTTTTCGTTATTGTGTTATTTATATATTTTATCTCGACTAATTTATTGATTAATCTCGCGTTCTCTTCATTGCAGTCAAGTGTCTTCTATTCTTTATTTCATTCATGTTGTAAATATTATGTAATAAAATTTGTTTTTAGACAGACTGATTTTACAATCCACAATCGTATATGTATATTTTATCATTAAAACACGACTGAACTAAATCTGCCTGTAAACGTTGCACTAATGAGCAAAGGTCTCTTTTCTATTTTGGAAAAGGGTTTGAGCCACCGTGTTCCTCCACTGCGGGTAGGCAGATATTTTCCCTACCATGAGTAACGATCGCTACAGATATCTATGAAAACAACCGGGACCAAAGGCTTTGTGTGCTCTCTGAGGCACGGTGGGGAGTATCACACGTACCCTAGACTAGAAACAAATATTTGTACAAATACAATCTGCTCTTCTGAATTATACCGACCGCCAGCGTTAACGTGACTATTCTCACCACTACACCAGAACGGTTGTCAAAACACGACTATTACCGACGACAACGGTTTGCCAGATATTACATCTGGGCTATCTATAGAAATGTAAAATTCAATACTTCATCTTCTTACGAACAAACTTGTCGCGATAACATATGTGATACTGTTACAGATCGTCTGCGAGAGTATTATGTGACTAGTCAATTTAAAATGTTACAAATAAATCGCATTTGATTGATTGATTGATTCAGCCGGCTGATGTAAATATATTTAAGTCTTTGAGGGTAGAATAGAAACATCCAACACCACATCAGCCGATGGATGTCAACTGCTGAACGTAGGCCTCACTCATCATCTCTGCGGAGGTTTGCCAATAGTTGGCAAATCTCCGCAGCTCCGCTTATATTCCACACTGGTAGGCGGGTTGGCGAGCACAGCGTCTTGTAGCAGGATATAGTAGCGCTGTTGCCCATCTCCATCTTGGTTGGTGTACAGTTGTTCGCACCACTATGGCCTTAGTCCCTCTTTACGAAACCTCGGCAAGAAAGAACTCAGGACTATTCCTTTCTCCCGGTGACCGTACGCCATATAATAGATCACTTAATGTTTTATTTCATTTATATTTGATCAGTGAAAGCCACTGAAAGCTGCTATTTTTTCTAGTGTTACCAAAAATACTTATATAGAAATATTAAAATGCGTTCTGGTGCAGTGGCGGGAAAATCTCCACTGACACCGACGATATCAAGTTTGATAGACGTTCGAAGCAGATATTTTTGTTTATAGAAATATTTGTTTGCGGTTTCGGTATTTTTCACTGCATACCTGGAATAACACGAGTCTTTGGTCCTGGTTATTATCATGAACACCTGATCTTTAATAATGGTAGGAAATTCCATAAACATGCAGTGGAACAGCATAGCGGATCAAGCTACAACCCTTCTGTGTGGAGACGAGGCTTTTGCCTAGCAGTGGGAATCTTACAGGCCGTTTCAGTTCAATTCTGTTATACAATATTTTATTAATTTCTTTGTATTCGACCATTGAACTATTATTACTAGTATAGTAACTCAAACTTAGACAGAATGAAGATAACGATAATAACGGAACGAGTAAAATTATTAAAATTCTCTACCTGCATCAGTTTGAAGGAAGCAAACGAAAGCGTTTCCTTGTCACCGGTAGGGAATTCGATGACAACTTCTACACCCTGTAACAAATTAAAATATAATGATAATACACCTCAATCATAATTTTCGGAGACTGCTGAAAAAAGTTTACTAAAATGACACATTATGTTGCCTAGAATATAAAATAGAAGCTCTTTTTTAATAGAACATCTTTTTTGAGAAGACGCTATTTCAAGGTATAATATGTATAGTAAATACAGTAGCATTTCCCTGCCGTTTTACTCTGTATCTGATGTAAACGATTACAACTTACAATTAATAATGTCTAATAATTTTGGATTATTTTTTTTTTTCTTTCAAAGTATATACATTTTATGACTTTCATTATAAATCGTAATGGTTTATTTATATATTTGGAAAACGTAATTTATTTTAGTATATACTCTAACGCATTGGCCTTACTGTAATGTTAGTAGTAAGATTAATAATAATAAATAAATAAATAAATAAATAAATAAATAAATAAATAAATAAATAAATAAATAAATAAATAAATAAATAAAGAAATAAATAAATAAATAAATAAATAAATAAATAAATAAATAAATAAATAAATAAATAAATAAATAAATAAATAAATAAATAAATAAATAAATAAATAAATAAATAAATAAATAAATAAATAAATAAATAAATAAATAAATAAATAAATAAATAAATAAATAAATAAATAAATAAACTTTTTTTTGTACAAATAGATAAACAGACAAAAATATTGTTTCATAGAATCAGCCGCGATAACATTTTATTCAAACCAGTCGCTCTGGTGATCGATGGGGGAGGCCTACGTTCAGCAGTGGAGATCCAACGGCTGATATGATGATGATGATGAACATTTTATTAATTTAAAATAGAATAGTATATATATAGTATATATATGTATATAGTATATATATATATATATATATATATATATATATATATATATATATATATATATATATATATATATATATATATATATATATATATATATATATATATATATATTAAAAATTCAGTTAAAACAAGAAATTTTAAGAAAAATATATATATATTATAGACTTAAGCATGCTATGACACCTTAATAAGCTGTACGGCTACCTTATTTATAGTTATTATAGTATATTATAGTATAGTTATTTATAGTTGTTAGTTATTTAATATAAGTATTAGATATAAGATTTGCTGTATTCGCTACTGGTTGTCCACAAATAAATAAATAAATAAATATTTTCGTCTTATATTAATATGTATGACTAAAAATAAGTAACAACTTAACAGATTTTATTTTAGCTTCTAGAAACAGAGTAAGAAAATCATTCTTTTAATAACGGTATGTTGTAGTAACGGGGCTCAAGTACTTGTCCCTCCATAAGCCGATTACATATAATAGAGCTTACGGAATCGTATTACCACACGATCGTGTATCATTTAATCCTCTAAGACAGACAACAAATTAGGTAAAGACCAAATTCAATGTTTAATCAAGTGATAATTAATAATTTACTCTCTAAATATGAATCAGTGGAATTCCCATTAATTATATTAGTGAAGCTATATTCACTACATATAAGTGAATTTCAATAACAAGTTAGTGAATACTCATTAATACAAATATTCAATGATCAAATCAGTCGACTCTGATATTCACATATTCATACAATGAATAGTCACTAATAAAAAATTAATAGTCACTTTAAATTAGTGAAATTCTACTGATTCATGTCCAGAGAGTGTGTTTTAAATATAATTACGAGTATAATAGTTAATAAGAATTTGACAACCGTTCAGTCTTCTTTAATCAAAATCAACAATTATTTGTCGAAGTAATTTAAAAAACTAAAAACCCGACTGCGTGTCTGTGTATTTTTTTTTAAATTTTATATACCCAGTGTCACTCTCACTGTAAATACGAATCTAATGACACCTCTCAAGCTAAAATCCATCGATCCGTTCAGGCTGCAGAGCGACACAAACAATTATACATACATACATACATACTCTCGAAAAACATAACCCTCCTTCTGTCGCAGTCGGGTAAAAAAGCTTACTCAAAAATTATACAATAAATCCGAAATGCAGATAATTTCCAGCACGTCAATAATTAACTGCATCGTAAACACGTCCGTCGTTAAATTCGAACAAATTGCCATCGGGAAACATATCCAGAATGAACATCAATCATTAGCTAATGGTGTCGTTAGCGAGCGACATGTTAGACGAATGACGTGTTTTATTCACGTCGATTTTCAAACTTCTGACCAAAGTAAATTAAACTGTATCAGCCTGTGAGAGTCCCACTGCTGGGCAAAGGCCTCTTCTCCGTCTAGAAGAAACGTTGGAGCTTAATCCACCACGCTGCTCCATTGCGGGTTAGCGGATAATATGACTATCATGAGTAACGATCGTTACAAGGTGTCTATGATAACAACCGAGACCGACGGTTTTAATGCTCTCCGAGGGAGGGGACAAGCGACAATACAGAAGGGACATACACCCAGAGTGGAAACAAATATATACATATATACACAAATAAAAATAGCTGCCCAGCTATTGCTACACCAGAACGGTCGTCTAACTAAAAGAAAAGATAAACCGCTGATAAAATTAGACAAATATTACTACAAATTTAAATAATCCATTTTTAAGTTTTAATATTATTTTCTTAATAATCGTTTGGTTAGTGTTACATCGATTTTTAAAGACTGTTTATTTACACCTAAATCTATGAATCACTTCGAATGATTGTCTGTTTTAGTTATTAATTTTTTCATTATTTCGTGACAATTTAATGGTTTTACTATTTAAATTAAGGAACTAATTAAATTAAAAACATAACATAATAATACGTTAAGTATTAAGCATGTACACAAACTTGACAGACCCGTTGGCGCAGTTGGCAGTGACCCTGCTTTCTGCTCCAGGGTCGTGGGTTCGATTCCCTCCTCGAGTCTGGGTGTAATGTGTATTTATTTCTATATATATATATTTAATTTTTTTTAAATGTATATCAGTCGGCTGTTACCTAAAACACAGGCATTAATTCGCCTACTTTAGGAACAGACGATCGTGTGTGTATGTCAAAAATATTTATTTATTTACTTATGTGTGTTTTGCTAATGGTTCATTTGTAAAAAATAGTTTTTCTTACGTACCATCCAATTAATTAAACTTCCGTCTAAATGGATGTGTGCATGTTAACAATAATGCTTTTGCAATAAGAAAATCTGTCATTACCTACTTAATGCTTGTTATGTCGAAATAATATTCGACAATTACAATAATATAATTATGTATATTTTTATATAAATTCGCATTAACCATCGCGAAATGGAACTTTGCCAAATCGACATTGTCCTATCACCCGTGTCCCATTTGACGTTGTTTAAATTTTCGTGAACTCGTTTTCATTCATTCGTGTAAATACGATTAAATCTTGTGTGAAAATGTCATTTGAAAATAAAAATTACACACTTCAGACATCAGCTGTGAACAAAAGACATTTTAGTATCGAGATTATTTTTCCTTTATCTTTTTTATACACAACAATAGCACGGTATAGTAATATATACAGTACTCCAACTTCATATAAACGGACGAAGCGCGAGCTATGTCTACGCGCCTTGATCTCGGGATACGCTCGGGACGCAAACATTCGCGACTGTGCCGCAGTGACAAACGGCCCGTGGGTCGTGTGTTGTTTTTTTTTTAACAATAACCGCACGATTTTTTTACTGAAAATAATTTCAATTACATATTTAATATGACGAGTAGGATTTATTTGTGCTGTTTTTGGTTGCATGAATTCGCCAATAACGTATCCAGAGATAACTTTTTTAATATAATTATTAATTTTTTTTAATTTTTTTAATATAATGATTAATTTTTTTTTAATTTTTTTTAAGTCATAAAAGGTCATGTGCCATAAAAACATTAGTTATGATGTTTTGAAGTCATAAAGTACCTCTAAAAAAAAATCAGCCCTATTATGGCTGGTGACGCAATACCGAATATGTACGATAATTTAAAAAAAAAATTAGGTCAAAAAAGGTCATGCGCCATTGTAACAACACTAGTTATGATGTATTGAAGTCATAACGGACCTCTAAAAAAAATCAGCCTCAAAACCGGTGGTGGCGCGATACCGAATAATTACCAATAATTTTACTTACTAGTAGGTAGGTACATAATGTGTGTCTTTTTAATAGATAAGTATTTTTAATTAAGCATTATATTAGAACACGGATTTTTATATACTTTAAAATTTTAATAATAAAGCATTTGGTACGTCCCAGTCGAGGCGCAAATATTTTTCGGTCGTAAATATTATAAGACTGATTTGTTATTCAAACATAAACATGGTTTTTTAATTAAATCTAACAATCAAAACAACACGCATTTTTATTGAACACTTCCTATTCAATTCATAAAGTATTTTATTTGTTTATATAAAAAGAGTATATTTACAATCACAAAACTAAATGGAAACACAAAGTAGGTAAATGTAATTAAAATGCTGAGGGCGGGTAGCCCTATCGCATGTTTACGTAGCGCTACAGCCGTAGCACGCTGTAGCACCACGTAGCACTGCAGGCATTTATTTCAAAGATACGGCCGAGTTACAATACAGAGAAGAGACAGATCTCAGTGAGGTCATTTAAGCCTACGCATGTGTGTCTAAAAATTCGAATGGATAGATATTGTACACGACTTCTGGAACCTCAAGTTAACCATTTGACTGTAAACGGTAAACGTATATAGTCAAGTTCTTATAGTTCGGCCGCTACAGGCCGGGGCGTCGATGACACGTATCAGAAAGTCCTGTGTGTGTTTTGTGTGTGTGTGTAAAGTGCATTCCTAATACGTATCTGCTATTCGTAGTGGCGAATAATTTATGATAAAACTAATTTTTTATAAAAAAAATACTATTGCCATAAAATTATTGCTTTTTATATTTTAAATATCAAAAGTAACCGAAAATTGAATCGATTGGTTATAATTAAAATATATAAGATTTTTTTAATTTCACGGTCACTTATACAACTAGTCCAGTCATTTAAGCTTAAATTAGGTAAGAATCTCGGAATTTGAGATACCCAGCTGTAAGTCTGTAAATACTTGTATATTGACACCCTAAAAGTTGTCTCAAAACCTACATATGGTAGGGTGTAAGCAACTATTAAATTTCAAGGTCAAAGGTCACAAAAATCGGTTTTTTGCGCTTTCTTTGGAAATATCTCATTTCCTATGGGTTTTTTGCTATTTATATTTATTATCAATATTGTAGAATACAAAATTCTCTACAAATTTTGTTTCAAAAAATTTATACGTTGAACCGTTTTCGAGATAGAGGGCGGAGAGCGCGCGGTTACAGCATCATTTCAGTTCAACCGGTGCCTCCGGTTGAAAACGCGCCATATATAGTTGATGAACTATCGATAAATCAATTATTAAAATATTTGTCAATTTTTTTTTAACTATTATATTATATTTTATCATTTTCTTGCTCCGAAATCTGTGAAAAGTCTCGATCATCTTCGTTATATGCATTACGTCAAGTCTACAAAATTTAATAAACCTGTGCAGCTTTCAAATATTCCACCAACAAGTGCATTACACTATCAAATTCAAACTTGGTTAGGACATGATTTGGAACCCCAAGTATGGGTTTGGGCAATGCGAAACGATTTTCTGGAGCCTATCATGACAATTTTACCACCTGATCCAGAAGATTTTTTTTTTCAATTTTCTGCAACTGCAAGAGTGGTTGTGGTTCGCGATGCGTATGCAGGAAAGCGGGCTTGCAATGCTCTTTAGCTTGTGGCCAATGTAATGGGCAAGCTTGTCTCAATGCTCTACCATATCAGAGTGACATTAACGAAGATGGAACCTTTGACCCCGAAATCATAGAAGAACTTGAGACAAATGTCGTTAAAGACGATAATGAAGACCAATTTGAAATTTTCCAGCAGCCAGATGACGACGATGAAGAGGAAGAAGATGATTAAAATTATTATAAATATTTTTGTACCCTTTATTCCATTTTTTTACTTTCAATAAAAAATAAATGTATTGAATGATATTTTTTAATAATAAGATTAATTCATAATTTATTTGTTTTTTTTTTCATCATGTAAGAAGTTATTACTATTAATAGGTTAAAATTCAAATATAATTTCTATATTTTCATTAACAATTCTGCAATTACATGGGCAAGTAAGTGTTGTTAAATAAATTAATACTGAATAAAAAGTGGATAGGTTAGAAAAAAATAGGTTAAAAATTGACAAATATTTATAATCATTGATTTATCGATAGTTCATCAACTATATATGGCGCGTTTTCGACCGGAGGCACCGGTTGACCTGAAGTGATGCTGTGACCGCGCGCTCTCCGCCCTCTATCTCGAAAACGGTTCATCGTATAAAAATTTTTTGTAAACAAAATTTGTAGAGAATTTTGTATTCTACAATATTGATACTAAATATAAATAGCAAAAAACCCATAGGAAATGAGATATTTCCAAAAAATACGCAAAAAACCGATTTTTGTAACCTTTGACCTTGAAATTTAATAGTTGCTTACACCCTACCATATGTAGGTTTTGAGACAACTTTTAGGGTGTCAATATACAAGTATTTACAGACTTACAGCTGGGTATCTCGAATTCCGAGGTGAACTTACTATAATGACTGGACTAAACTGTTTTGGTAAAGTGGTGCGAGTAGTCGCCTTATCGCCCGCGATCGCGGGTTCGATTCCCGCTCGGAGCAGATATTTGTATTTGTGCTAATATTTTTTTCCGGTCTGGGTTTATGTCCTTGTGGGTTTCCCTATCGTCCTCGGAGAGCACGTAAAACCGAAGCTCGGTCCCGGTTGTTATTATAGACACCTGGTAACAATCGTTACTCATGGTAGGGAAATAATCTGCCAAACCGCAATGGAGCAACGTGGTGGATTAAGCCCCAACCCTTCTCCTACTTGGAGAAGAGGCCTTTGCCCAGCAGTGGGAGGCTTACAGGCTGATACAGTTCAATTAAGTTTGGTCAGAAGTTTGAAAATCGACGTGAATAAAACACGTCATTCGTCTAACATGTCGCTCGCTAACGACACCATTATCTGATGATTGATGTTCATTTTGGATATGTTTCCCGATGGCAATTTGTTCGAATTTAACGACGGACCTGTTTACGATGCAGTTAATTATTGACGTGCTGGAAATTATCTGTATTTCGGATTTATTGTATAATTTTTAAGTAAGCTTTTTTACCCGACTGCGACAGAAGGAGGGTTATGTTTTTCGAGAGTATGTATGTATGTATAATTGTGTCGCTCTGTAGCCTGAACGGATCGATGGATTTTAGCTTGAGAGGTGTCATTAGATTCGTATTTACTGTAAGAGTGACAGTGGGTATATAAAATTAAAAAAAAAAAAAAAAAAAAAATTACACAAAAACGCAGTCGGGTTTTTAGTTTATTAAATTACTTTGACAAATAATTGTTGATTTTGATTAAAGAAGACTGAACTTCACTTATATTATTATTATTATATTATTTTTATCGTTAATCAGTCAAAGTTCAAGATATTTCGGCACTGTTACAACGTCCATCCTCTTAAGTACAATATATCATTGAGAACTTAAAATAATTATATAGATAAACATGGTAAGCATCCGGTTTTACGTCTCAATAATGTTATGAATTGTTTTTATTACTTGAAAGAATATCGCTGTATAGTATATTAGAATTCGGCAACAGCTTGTACTATGCAAATTAATAGGGACATTAAAAAGCGATTTAGATTCGCATTGCCAAATATAAAATTTGCTTTCAAATCCAGAACCGGCCTATATTTTAATAGAATAAAAGTAAGGCGAAGAAATTTTTCTGTTAAATAAATGTACATACATACATATATACCTCTATATAATACATACATAAATAATATACCCAGAATCGGGACACGAATTGAACTCATAACCCTGGAGCGGAAATCAGGCCATTGTTACTTTTTATTTTATTTTTTGCTAGGATATGTATTTACGCATTCGCCGTGAGGAGCCGGTGGGTATGTGGGACTCGCTGAAAACCCAGCGATGCCCTCATCATCGTAGTGGGGCCCCACGGGATCGCTTTCGCATGCAACCGTGAACGGAAGTCAGGTTTCTGCCAACCACTCCAACTTCAGCCACACAACAGTTCATTATACTCACAGAAACAGCGGCGTCAATGACTAAGTACAATGGCTTCTTCGTGTGCGCGATTTGCGCTCTGCGAATAAATAATCTTCGATCGGTCACTCTCTTCGCTTCGAGCACCACCTGTTCACAAAGATTAAAGCCTATTGATATGATGAAATTTGCTATTGTATCGACTTTACCTACCTACATATGACATTATTGTATTAGTATATTTAAATTCACAATCGACCGATTTTGAGCAGTAAAAAAAATCGGAACAGCTCGTTTTTTGACAGCCGTTTGGCATCATAGAATATTGAGGTTATGGTATTCGCATGTACTCGTATAATAAAATCCCACAAACAATTTTGGAATTGTCGCGACATAAATTTAAAGATTTTATTTAAAAAAAAATTAAAATATAAAGCGTATTAGGTATTCGGTGCAGGATTACTTAGTTGATAAAGATGTGTGGACTTAGTAGCGCTGTATTTCGTGCAAGATATTACTAATTTTGTACTAAAATACAGTTTATAGTGACCTAATACTTACCTTCGCGATCGCGAGAAATCGCTGTGGTATCGAATTTCAATACTAATTGAGGCTTAGCTAGTATGGAAATAAACTCACTTTATTTATATTGATAGTAAAATCGTAACAGGTCCAATTCCGTACATTGAAGATACTTTAAGAAAATTCTTGAAGTGCACTCGATATTATATTCCTAATCTAATTTAATTTTTTCGTCACACAGTCTATTTTTTACATATCTCTCTTAAATTGATGAGCCGCCTGATGCAACTGATGCTATGTGATTCATTTGATTTCGATGTGTTATCTCTAAATTGCATTGGTGTGCAAAAAGTGTAAATAAATCAATAAACAAATAAATTGAAAAAAAAAAAATCAAAATCGATTCTGTATTTTCAGAGTTTATTGGTAAATAAATCTTTCTCTTAATATCGGTAGAGATTAAGCTCTGGTATAAAGTAATCTGAACCGTAAACACGAAACGGGGACGAAGAAACTGATATTGTGAAAGTTATAGCGACGCGTGAAATGGACGATACATATTGTTTATCGTTCAGGAAAATTGAAAAACTTATATACAATGCGTAAGTATGAAGTTAGTATTTCTCTCTGTGTGTGTGTGTGTGTGTGTGTGTGTGTGTGTGTGTGTGTGTGTGTGTGCGTCCGTGTGCGAGTGAGCGCGATTGCGTATGTGCGTATGTGCGTGTGTGTGTTTGTGTGTGTGTGTATTTGTGTGTGTGTGTGTCATTTGTGCGTGTGAGCGCGCGTGCGCATGTGTGCGTGTGTGCCTGTATGCGTGTTTGTGTACAAAGTAGGTGGGAACTAACTAAATCAAATTATGTATTTTACAGTTTAATTATCCCTTTCGTTAGGGCCTCAGGGGAAAAGAGAAAAGTGTAGGACACATAATAGGAGTGAAACTTCAACGGACAAGTGGCAAAACGAATCGCAACGGACAAGTGAAAAAACGAAACGCAACAAAATTAATACTTGAAGTTTTACGAGCAGGTTTTCAAATTGAACAAGTACAACACCACCGGACTTATGTCAGATTCTTAGTAAAGTGCTACTTTGATACCCTACATACAGACACGGAAATCAAAACAGTAGGTAATATTTGACATTTATATGACTTAATCGTACCATGATCCACTCATCTCACACCATCACTCACCAGCACACGGTGAATAATAAGAAATAGGAAATACTTATTAATGCATGTAAAGAGAAATGAAAAAAAAAAGAAAAAAAAAAGTAGAATTAAGTGGTCAATGTGAACTCTTGGTTCCAGAACTAGAGATCCTAAGTATAGTTCATAGGTGAAAATATATTGTCTGCTGATGTAATAATGCCTGTGTAAGCAAAAAAAAAAAAAAATCGTACCATGATATCGATTTCAGAATATCCTTCCACTTTAAATTCGTTAGGTAGAAACGTGACTCCCAGAACATCGTCACCTTCTGAAAAAGATTTTTATTACACTATAAAGTTTTTTTTTCACCTGTAAAATATTAATTGTTATTGACCATTTTAATAAAATAAGTTTTAGTTAAGTTTAAGTACCAAAATATTCTCTTTTAGTAGGTACATATTCTTAGATAAGCCAGCTCTTAAATGCAAAACAAAAAAAGTTTTTCTAATCTGTTCATGAAATTCCGTAATAAGTCAATTTAATGAAACAAACGAACAAACTATATAGCTCTTCCACTTAACTAATAATTATTAGTACAGTCTTAGAAATAAAAATTAGGCTTACAAAAAGCAACATATCGTATGTTAAAATACATTCAAAGATTCAATAATTTTATTGAATTTTTAACAGTTTCGTGATCGTCATTAACACTATGATTTTTATTTAAAACTGTCAATCTGTATTGGCAATATTTAGGCACTATTACAAGTTTTTGTATGATAATTTTTCCTTTTTTCTTTTCTTTTCTTTTTTCCTTTTTTTATTCCTTATTTTTTATGAGAATAAAGCTCTTTAAATCTATATTTACCATTTTTATAGGGTCATGGCCACGAGTGCACCCGATTCAGGGCGCACATGGTAAATATCCCATTTTACATATAAATCGTAGTATACGTAACTCTGCGGTGACCGAGCGAGAAGAAAAGTCTCGACCTCTTTTTTCATGAGATGTCGTAAAAGGCGACAAAGGCCATAGAGGTGCGAACAACTGTGCACCAACTAGGATGGTGTTCTTTCCGGCGACGTCAAGCATGCAAAGTGGTCTATAGGACGAAGGTGTGTATGCCGAACCCTTTCCCTTGTCCAACAGAACCAATCTCTGCAGCTTCCATCTTTTCGGGAAGACCCCCGCCCTGATGCAGGTGTTGTAGGTATCAAGGAGCAGTTGTCCATGCTGTTTCATGAGAACCTTATAGACCTCGACAGGGATACCGTCTGGACCCGGGGCCTTACCTCCCTTGAGGCACCCAATAACATTTCGAAGTTCCGCGGCTGAAAAACGTGGGCATTCGTCATCGGATACCACACTCTGAGTGTAGACCCGTTCCTCATGTTCAGGGAACAGAGTTTGAACTATTTTTTCCATCACATGGGGCTCCATAGGTGCTACTGGGCTGCGACCCACAAATTTTTGAGTGACGTTTTTTGAAAGCCTTATTAGGAATAGACTGAGAAAGGAAGTGGCAGACGTGGGGGGCCTAGCCGAGAACCAACATGGCTTTCGGCCGAGTCGCAGCACAATTGGTGCTATTTCCAAAGCTCTTTCATTCGCCAGACGAGCTTGGATGGGAAATCATCGGACCCGCCCAGTGTGTATAATGATGACGTTTGATGTCAAAAATGCGTTCAACTCAGCCAGATGGCCAGATATAATGGAAGCGCTTCGGAAATTAGGCCTGTCAGAGTATCTCATTAGAGTCATAGACGATTATCTACGTGATCGTTTTCTGATCTATGAGACTACGATGGGAGAGATGAGGAGGAAGCTGAGTGGAGGAGCGGCCCAGGGTTCAGTCCTAGGACCAGAACTTTGGATCATCCTTTATGATGCACTCCTTCGTCTGGACCACGAAGCAATTACAAAGAGGAGGTGTTGTAATCAATGTAGTCTAGCGTCCACCAATGTAGTCCACACATCAAACCGTAGTAGATCTACTCACCAGCAGTTGTCGCTTTCGTCAGTACAGCTGTCATTGCCGGACAATTAAGTTGCTCTCGTGACTAACTCCTTTTTATATATTTAAAAAATATTCTCGACCCGCGCACGTTGTGAACATGAAGTGCTGTGTTGTATCGTGCAGAAGTTACACGAATAAAGCAAAATCAAATGGAATAAACATATCTTTCCACTCGTAAGTAATATTTAAATTAAATATATTATTTATTTTGTCTAGAAAGTTCGGTGATTACCACGCCTCTAGCGGTAAGTAGCAAAACTACTGGTCTAGCCAGGGCCGTACTTAGAATTTTTTATTAAGCCGGACACTGACGGAATTTATTGGAAGTCGGTAAACAAATTTTAAATTCAATTTCGGTAAACAAATATATATATATATATATAATATTGTATTTTGTGTAATATTTTTTTAGATTTCCGTCGAATGACTGTTTCAAAAAGAAATGGATCGAAAATATAAATAGAAAGGATTGGTCTCCAACCAAATACACTAAGATTTGTTCTTTGCACTTTTACTTTTTACTTTTTTTTTTATTTGTACTTTTTACGGGAGATTAATTTCTAATACCTAAAAATTACGGCACGATTCATCATCATCATCATCATCATCAGCCCGTATCGATCCTACGTTGGACATACGACACTATTATTTGGTTTATTTTAGTGACTTTCACAGTGATATGTCATACGGCATACTACTGTGGGGGAATGCTGCCGATATAAATACTATTTTTGTGCTGCAGAAGTGAGCTATTCGATCAATTTACAAGCTAGCACCCAACGCATAACTAAGAGACAAATTTAAGAAAATAGATATTGTAAATTGTGAAATTCAGTGAAATTTAACTGTTTCCTCTCTGTATATTTTAGAAAATATTATGTACATTCGTAAAAATATTAATGAATTTGTAAAAAAAAAGCGACGAGCATGGCCTAAATACTCGTAACAAGCATAAGTTGGATGTACTTTATAAATTAATCATCTATATAATTTAGGATATATAAATTAGAAAAAAAATTATATAAAAATATCTATATAAATTGGATCAGACTTTATAAATTAGGTAATAGTTTAAAGGGGATATGTATCTCTCTACAATACGATCCCAGATACTGTTCAAAAGCTTTCAATTACAAATTAAAAAAAAATGTCAATTAACGTATGTAGTGAAGGCTATTACAAAATAAAAATAAAACATTATTATATATATAGATAGCTCACTCAATCAGCGAATAAGGCGTTCTTCCGGGGCAATTTCAGTCGAATTATTGTAGTGAAAATTCTAATTATGTAATTTTATATTCTAGGCTAAGGTTCGAACAGATAGTAGTTAGTTTTGATGTTCAATATTTGAATTTGAATAACCTGATGTAATAAAAAAAAAATCTTTCTTGCTATAATGAGAAAACTATCAGTATCTACAATTTATAACTGTTGTTTATGAAAATAAAAGCATGTTATAGCATAATAAAAGCATTATTCCATTTTATTTACACCACGTCTGGCTTTGGAAAAGGTTTATCATTTTTGGTGTCTTTTCCGTTTTTTTAAATCACTCCGATGATAAAAACTTTATGGCATATGCAAAAGCAAACTGACTTTTAGTACGCAATTATTGACCAAAAGGTCGATAATTGCGTATTGAGAAAAATCTCAAATCGATATTACACATGGCTACATAATATCAAGCTTTAATTTTCTAGCATAGGATGACGACCTCTCATTGTACTAAAATCCTACAAAGCGAAATCAGCTTATCAATACAATAGTAAATCATGATATATAATATTATATAGCAGTGTGTGCCATCCAACTTCAAATTACATATATGCTTAAATAAAAAAATCTGAGTACGGCCCTGGCAGACACCTAGTGACATATAGTAGAACAATTATATCGTCTGTCAATTTAGTCAATTACTTGGTTTAGCTACTGGTCGCTAGATGGCTGCAGCTATTTGAAGCCCCTCGCACCCCCGCGCAGTTGCGACACTACATTGTATGAATAAAGTTTCTTATGGCACCTCCTCTTTGTAATTGCTTCGTGGTCTGGACTTACCAACTGAGGTGATTCTCGAGGGGTTTGCTGACGACGTGGCGGCACTAATACTTGCGTACTCTTACGAGGATGCGCAAAGGTTGGCCTGCCTAGTCGCAACCGAAGTCAACGCGTGGCTAAAGGAACATGGTATGGCTTTAGCCAAAGCGAAGACTGAAGTGGTGGTACTCACAGCTCAGAGGTGGTTTCCGAGTCCATTTCGAGTTCTCGTTGTGGACCAACACATCGAGAGCGGGGCGTCACTGAGATACCTTGGAGTGACGATCGACTCGAAACTTACGTTTCGAGATCAGATTGTTAGTGCGGCTAACAAAGCGGCGACAGCGGTGGCAAGCCTCTCCCGATTAATGCCAAATGTCGGGGGACCAAGAAGCAGTCGTAGACGGGCTCTTATGAGTGTCTCGAACTCGATAATGCTCTACGGAGTAGAAGTCTGGGGTGAGGCACTCAAAGTAGAAAAATATCGTAGGCAACTTGCGTCGGTACAACGTAGAGGTGCGCTAAGGATAGCTTGTGCCTATCGAACGCTTTCTGAAGCTGCCGCCCTTGTCATCGCGGGTGTGATTCCGATCGATCTTTTGGGGTTTGAGAGGAAACGCATTTGGGAGGCTCGGAGGGATGGCCAAGGATCTTTGACAGATGTCAAAACCCGGGAGCGTGAGGAGACCTTAACTCTCTGGCAAGAGCGTTGGGACACTGAGGAGAAAGGGAGGTGGACCTACCGAGTTATTAAAGGGATCCGTGACTGGATATTACGGGAACAGGGGGAAGTAGATTACTACCTAACCCAGTTCCTATCCGGACATGGACAGTTTAACGAGTACTTACATCGTATGGGTATCCGAAACGACCCTCATTGTCAGTACTGTCCGGGAGTTGTCGATTCTGCCAAGCACACCTTCTTCGACTGCCAGCGTTGGTCTGAAATACGGATGCGCTACCAGGAGGAAAAAGAAGTGCCTGATAGGGTAGAAGTGGTTGTTCCTTGGATGCTGGAGTCGACAGAAAATTGGCAAAGAATGACGGAGTATGTGAGAGTGATCCTGCAGGAGAAGAAGAAGGAAGAAGAAGAGTGAAAACCGGAGGATATGCCGCAAATAAACTGGCAGGGCGGAGTGCCATCACCACGAAGTAATGCTAACGCGGTCCCGCGGTGGTGGTTACTTTCTTAAGTAGAGAGGAGGGTTTTGGTGGGTAAAAATCCCACACTACCTGCCAACAACATCTAGCAGGTGTCTTTTTGAAGATTCCCCTCCTCTATTACAAAAAAAAAAAAAAAAAAAAAACTAGGATGGTGTTGAGAAGCACCGTCACCATATCCTGTTACTAGACAATACGCTCGCCAACCTGCCCGTCAAGCTTGGCGAGTACCGGCAATCCCTAAGAGATGGTGATGATGATCAAGTTGCTTAAAGTGTATATATGTATGTATGTATTTATATATTTGTGTCAAAATATTTAATATTTCGAAAAATATTGCGAGTCACCAAAAATCCTTTTAAGGGAACTCTTAGATAGACAAATGGATAGTCCATGCCAAATTTCATGACGAAGTTCAGTATCCACTTTTCGGAAGTTTATCCTTCAAATTTAACGATGTGTAGTGAATACAGCTTCACTAACGTAATTAATGAAATTTTCACTGATTCCTGTGTAGAGAGAATATGTTCCGTTCTTAATTATTTTGTAACAATCCATATATTTAACCTATAGCCGGCTCCCACAGCACGCTCGCGGCGAGCGGCGTGACGTTCGCGAGCCGCAGCCGACAGCACGCGCGCGCGCCGCGCGACAGCGCCGCCCGCGGCCGCAGCAGCGGCGCGCCGCCGGCCTCGTCCAGCGAGCATCCTTCACCTGTATAACCCAAAAATAAAAATAGTTTGGAAAATCCAAAAGTGCACGCCTCATAATCTCATTTTTCACGATAAAATTATTTAAAACAATTAAACCACATCGAAAAACACCGTGAAATTCAATAGCGTTCTATTCCTAACTATGCTGAAGCGGAAGAAAAAAAAAAGAACTCGATTAGTGAAGTCTTTCGGTCGTTATCGTGACCAAATACAGGCACGCGAACGTTTAAGACAGAACTTTTTTAAACAATTTTTAATTAGTTTAAATAACAAAAGTGGCATTAAAAGTATATTGAGTGTTAAAAATAGTATTTTTTTTTCTTAATATGTGTGTATACATTATTTTACAAGTGAAATATTATATATAATTTTTAGTTCGATAAATCACTCGTTTTGCGTGAAGTGAGAGTAGAACGCACCTCAACACTTCGCTTTTAAGGCAATAAGTATAAACCTATATTGTTATATGCTCAAACCAAGTAAATGATTGAATGTAATTAGTATTAATTACTTTCAATTATTTAACAGATTTATTATAAGTATAGATGTTGTTCACATCTTAATAGTATAACTATTTACATGCTCCTCGCTTGTCTCCATAGCACGGCAGTACACGCAGCACAAGATGCGGCGACAGTACTCTGTACGCTAGCAAAGAAGCACGCGCCTCGAGACTCGAACCAATAGTTGACGTGTTGGTCCGATGTACTCGTACTAGCGTCGTTACACATCCATCTAACTGATAACAAAGGCTAATTAAGTATGTATTTTTGTATGAGAGGCTCTTCCATACAAAGTTCTGTCGGGGTACAGTGCCTCTATGAGTGCATATCCTCATCGGCGATCTTCTAACCGGGATCATATATATTTTTTAATCTATCCCTCTAACATACTAAGAGACTGTGGCTACATGGTTATTTATCGACTCTTGCATTCCAGTTATCGCGATCATGCTTCTCGTACTTCCATTCATCATTCCTTATCTTCTTTACATTCATCATCTTGCATACTAGGGGTGGATTCCCTTACTACTCTTAATTTTGTTACTTGATTTTCTTATTTTATGCAGGGTTATAATTGGGGTGGCAGTATTTATAATCATTTTTATTTAGGCCCATTTGGTAAAGGCCATGCCTGCATACTGGTAGTCTAAAAGAATCTTATCTATTCACTTCGTGATAATGTCCAAATACTGATCGTATTTAAATCCGGTTTGTCAAATTCCGTGGGTAAAAATCAATTCGTCTGGACACATGGCTCTGTGTGTGCGTGTAATTATAAATATGCAGCTTTGGTTTATGTAACAGTAATGCGGCAGACGTAATCCGAACATCACGTGTCCTTACCGCGTTGTTGTTCGATTATAGTTAACGAAAAGAAAAATTGATGTTTACAGATTATTTTGTATCAAATTTGGGAATAAAATGCACACTATATTTATTTTATAAAATAAAATATATTTATATATATTTTATTTTTAGAACATCGTATTGTGGCGACATCTATCTCGCCACATACAAACTAAAAACTGACGGACCCCCTTCATTGCGCTATCAAAGTTATCCGAGCGATTAAACAATATATACGAGAACTCGACGACAACCGTCGGGGGCAGTAGCCCACCAGACACAACAACCGTCTGGTCGGAGGATCCTCTCTTTTCAATGGTGGATGAGAAATATTACACCCTGTTCCTCAAACCCCCAAAGTATTTTAAATTTTTGTATTACTCTTGAAGTCTTGTCAAAAATTGATGTACCAGCTCTTGATAGATACGAGAAATTGTTAAAATTTTGTGCGACAGTGACGACGCTATACAATAAACCAATGACTCTTACTCTAAATCTCAGTGCATAATTTATTTTCTGGTATTGTACAAATATAGACTGACTAGCTTCTGCCCGCGGCTTCGCCCGTGTGGATATCGGTTATCGCGACCAAAACAAAGTATCCTATGTTACTTCTAATACCACCAAGAATATATGTTGGTACAAAGTTTCCTGATGATCGGTTAAGCAGTTTTCGCATGAAAGCGTAACAAACAAACTTACTTTCGCATTTATAATATTAGTTTGATTATCGAAACCTAATTGACATGTATTAAGAAATTAAATGACTATTTACACAGTCCATCGAGATCAACTCACGTCCGGGGCGCTGGTTTTATACATCAGTTTATCTCGCTGAGACTGTTTCAAAGTCCCACGAGTGGGCGTCAATATAGAGCATGTGCAAGCACGACTGTGACACGTGACGCAAGGAGGCTGATTTTTGCAAGCATCCGCCAGACCACGCTCACCCCACCAGCGGTAGACTGTAGCACTCCACTCGATCTAATTAAGGGACTTATATGAGACAAATCAATAATAAATTTCCTACTGTACAAAAACAAAACAGTAAATATTGATCTAATTAATATATAGTTAAATTATACAAAATTAAACAATATTAATGCTTTTTTGAACCACTAATAACTCTTAGGTCTGAATGTTTATAGTTGGACTTTTGTTTGAGTGCACGGAAAAACTCTTTTAAGTTTATGTCTGCATTCTTGGACAAAAGACTGGGATGTTAAATATTTTTGAGTGGTTAATAAAATAAAATAAAATAATAAATTAATGAATTATAATAAATATTTAGTCTTTTCGGAAATTCCACACTTAAAGTGATCAAATTGTGCATAACAATTTACACGGAAACCCTGACATTTTTTAATTGAATTATAAACGAAATATTGGTTATTTAATTTTTTGGATCTTTGTTCAAAAAAATAAACAGATTCATATACATATATAGTAAAATAAGACACATGTTTCGTATTTTTTTTTTATATTATACTATATGATCTTTTTTTGACAGAGTGTACATAAATTTCACTAACATCTTCATAGGTGTCGTTGCATAGTGTGAGGCTGGCGGTGACGGTCGCTCCGGGAGGAACCACTCCGAGCCAAGTAAATGAAGGTTTTATGGACGGGTGCCTTGTTTCACAATATTGCTCGATGGAAGTCGACGCGAACCATTCATTATCTTCTGATGTCAGCCTATATATTGAGACAATATTAAAAAAAATATTAATCGAGTAGGCAGCACCACATTGTGTTATGTTATGTACTTGCCACCCATGCACATCTGCCACATTAGAGGTGGTGCGGGTGCAGGGAAAAGGTGTCATTACATTCGATGCTTGAAAACCCTCAAATAATTATTTCATTATACTTAACTTCGTATACTTTATAAACTGTAACAACAACCGGTAAAACAGTTAATATGCTCGTATTAATTAACCACATTAATCTTAGGATTTGAGGGATAGAGAGATTGTTTTTTTTTTGCGCAAGAAAACTTATTTATTGAGGAAGTTTGAAGGTAGGAATAAGAAAAGGCGATATAACTCATAGGGGTGTAACTGTACTGTACTGTAATGTATTGTATCAACCTGTAAACAACCCACTGCTGAGCGAAGGACTCTTCTTCATATAGAAGAAGGGTTGAGCTTAATCCACCACACTGCTCCACTGCGGGTTGGCGGATAATTTCGCTACCATGAGTAACGATAATTATCGGGTGTCTATGAAAACAACAGGCACCGACGACTTTACGTGCTCTCCGAGGTACGGTAGGGAGACCCACAAGGACATACAACCAGACCGGAAACAAATATTTGTACAAATAATACGTTAATCGGCGCGCGGCGTTGAGTGCTATAACAGTTCCCACAAATGTCAATATGAGTAAAACCGTATCGGATCATCTAGTAAGTAAAGCGAAGATATTTTTTTACCTTATAACATCAGTATGTGATTGTCTGTCAGATAACAGAGGAAGCGTAAAAGTTGTTATCGTCGGTTGTTCTGGAGTCAGCGTTAAAAGTGAAGGTAGATTTCCCAGTAACTCCAATTTCGCTCGAATGTTTGTTACACCATACAGCTGAGTTGCACGTATTTGTGGTGTTACTGATTTTATCCTATATAAATAATAATTTAATTCGTTAACTTTGAAAACACGATTCTTAGGCTCTATTATGGTAAAGCTGATTTATGTTATTAAATACTTTTTAGTATTTTTTTTTTATAAAATGTCACTATGAGTATTATAAATTCAAAAGGCACTCTGTTCGCTTATTTTTTCGCCTATCTCATATTGATAAAAAGTTAATAGTCACTTAAAATTTGTGAAAATCCACTGATTTATCTTTACAGAGTATGTTCCGTTTACATCTAATCTACTGCCCAATTTCAATAAATTTTAATGTAAATCCAAATTGAAACGTAGAGATCGATGTGGAGTAGGTATCTTTTCTCCTTAATTTGGTAGAGGTTTAAAATTTATATGGAGGACTCAACAGAACTCGTGAATTATACGGAATTTTAGTATTTCACTTTTAGTTAGATATAAAAAGCGCTTAGTCGTTTACAAATAAACATATATATTACTCAAAGAAATCATACTTTCAAATTTAAAGTCCAATTTGTGGATGTCATCAGTATATAAATAAATAATTTACAGATAAATTCACGAAATCAAGTAATTGAACAACTTATAGATTATAAAAATCATTTTTTTTTTGCTGACCTTCGAGAATGTGGTAGCCGTAAGACTGGTGGGTCAAGTACGAAACGTACGGGAACAACTTCCCACCACACTTCCATTTGTGCACACAACACTTCACATACTTGACGTGACTGTACCTTCAGCAAGTGATTCAAAATATTAGCACATAAAGCTTGACTGTATCTTTTTAAGCCTTTGAATTTCAAAACTTAAAAAAAGCATAGGCTCTTTAGCTGTATATGTAAGGCTTCGGCTACATTAACGCGTTGCAATGCTGTAGCGCGGTGATATGGCCGAGTTCTAATAGTTAAAGTAAGGTTTTAGGAATCAAAGGTATTTTTATTTCTATACCAACAAATATTAAGATTTCAAACGTACCGAAGAGTCCAACGATGTTCCTGGAATAACTTCTTCTGCTATGTCTTTAGTATTCACAATCAGGCATTCATGTTCTTCTGTGATACTTTCTTTCGGAATGTCTTTTAGAGTCAGCCTATATAAAATTGGTGAAACAAATTTACAAATAATAATCGTATTTTAAGTTAACTAGATGTCTTCGTGACGACTGATAACCAATTCTAATAATTATTTTTAATTTATCAAAAAGAAAAAAGATCTAATTTAGAAAATCTATTAAAAGAATGTAAATTCTCAATGGATAAAAATCTGTACGTAAATTTCCAAATAAAAATTGAAATTTCCAGCTATCTCGTAATGATTTTACCTAAATCGGTAGTTCTTGTGTAAAATAATAAAAATATACATTCGTTAATCACATTATCATTAAGAATTCATTAAATATAAGTCCATTTTTTTATACTAAACAAGATTTATTACGTGTTGGAGGCAAATTATTAAATTCATTTTATGATTATGACACAAAACATCCCATACTACTTCACTCATCCCATCATATTACAAATCTTATATTTATTCATTATCATATATTATTAAAACATGCAGGCCCACAATGATTATTATCAACTATAAGACATAAGTTTTGGGTTATTGGTGGTAGGAACCTTGCGCGAAAGGTTGTACATAATTGTGTTAAATGTTGCAGATTTTCAGGAAAAACTATACAACCAATCATGGGGAATTTACCACCACACCGAATACATTCTGATTATCCATTTTTAAACACGGCTGTGGATTATGCAGGGCCAGTCATGATATTGAATCGTAAGGGCAGAGGTAGCCAATTAATTAAGTCATACATATGCATATTTGTATGTTTAGCCGTTAAAGCAGTGGACATCGAACTTGTAACTGATTTGAGTAGTGAAACCTTTCTGTCCGCTTTACATAGATTCATAGCCCGCAAAGGAAAACCAGCCAGCATCTACTCTGATAATGGTAGATCTTTTGTGGGCGCATCCAAGGAATTAGCTAAATTCCTAAGAGACCATTCACACACAATCAGTGATAGGGTAGCGGATATGGCAATAGAGTTTAAATTTTCACCGGCTTACAGTCCGCATTTCAACGGATTGGCTGAGGGTTCGGTAAAGGCAGTAAAATTCCACTTAAAACGGGTTTTATCATTAGCCAATTTGACATATGAGGAAATGAACACTGTACTTGTACAGATTGAGGCTATCTTTAATTCTAGGCCTCTCACCCCAATGTCGTCAGATCCTTCCGATCTAACTGCTCTCACTCTCTCTCATTTTCTTATTGGAAGAACTCCACTACTTCCTTTGTCTGAGGTCAATAACGATGATGCTACAAAAATACATTCGTTATCTCGCTACATGAGAATTCAAACTCTGAAGGGTCACTTCTGGAAACGTTATAAATCAGAATACATTGCAGAACTCCAAAAGAGGCAAAAATGGCGCAGACAAGGAGAGCAGCTGCGTCTGGGAGAAATGGTGCTGGTCAAAGATGATCAGGCGCCTCCTACTAGATGGGTACTGGGCCGAGTAACGCGCCTGTACCCTGGCACCGACGGCGTGTCACGGGTCGCCGACGTGCTCACTACGTCTGGCACGATACGTCGAGCTTATAACAGACTGTGTCCTCTTCCTGTTATAGCGGACCAGTCCACTACAAATGCTGCTGCTACTGCTGCTGCTGCCGTGGAGGTCGCAGGATGTTGACGCCTAGCTGTGTACATAAATTTACAAGCTCACGGCGCGCTCCACGCATCGCGCTGCGCGGTCCGCCCTACGTCATCAGGCGGGAAGATACGCGCCGGCGACGCTGCGCGTGCGCGCCCCCCGCTCGTCCATTTGCCCGAGCGTCTCCACAGCGGCAGGACGTCATCGTGATTCAAGATCGCAGAGCAACAAGACTCCGATCGAAGCCATAGAAATATCAAATAATGTAGAAATATTAATACATATATTTAAAACATACGACTCCAGACTAATTTCCCGCATCCCCCACTCGTTCATTTTGGTTTGTCCAACCATCGTGATTCAAGATCGCAGAGCAACAAGACTCCGATCGAAGCCATAGAAATATAAAATAATGTAGAAATATTAATACATATATTTAAAACATACTACTCCAGACTAATTTCCCGCATCCCCCGCTCGTTCACTCACTTTTTACCCGACTGCGACAGAAGGAGGGTTATGTTTTTCGAGTGTATGTATGTATGTATGTATGTATGTATGTATGTATGTATGTAGGTATGTATGTATGTATGTATGTATGTCCATTTCTTTGGCACGCCCTACAGCCCAAACGGCTGGACGGTTTTTGACATATGAGGTGTCGTTGGATTTGTCTAAATTGTAGTAGTGACATAGGCTATATAAATTTTCAAAATGGCGCCCGCAAATGGCGGAATGAGAGGGGGGAGTTGAATTTTTTTTCTTACTGTAGCAATATGGGTATCAAATGAAAGCTAGTAAATTGTTTTATTCTTTTTAGTTTATAATAAGAGTATTTTACGCAGTCGGGTTTTTTGATTTTTTTTAATTAAGTATACTTGTTTATTTTATATGTTAAGCAAGTTCGCTGCCAACTGCGTCAACGGCCTAGTAAATTTTATATTATTTTGTAGTGTTGGTATACAAATAAATACTCTAAAAAATATTATGCTATTAAAAATATTATAAAAAATAATCGGAAAAATATTATGCTATTATTGTTAATAAAAATTATTTCATAATAAAATAATTATATATAATTATAGTTATTGGTATAAAATTATAAAGTAGAAAAGTTTGTACGTTAGTTTAAAAGTGCTAATATTAGGATGTGTCCTATTAAAAAATGCATTACATGTTTATAGGCTATATTAAATAATTCTTTGACTCATACGAGGAATAAAGTAAAAGTTAACGTCAACGCAGGTAAAACCACTTAAAAAGTCTAGTATAAAATATATGTCTTACATCAACACAGATCTCTGTATTCCCAGCTCACTTCCAGAATCAGGCACTCGTACAGTCAGTTGCATCGTTGAATGCGGGCTTATTCCATCAATGGTTCCATCTATTAGCACTTGCTTCAACTCCTTATCAATTGATTTATATATTTCTTCGCCCTTTAATAATAATTAATAATTAGCTGGCAATTAAATGATAACCACTTGGATTAACAATATTCAGAATGATGTAGTTCATTGGATTTAAGATCAGTTGATTCTACTGTTTGATACAAAAAATACAGAGAACAGGTCTTGTAGAGATGGATTGTAAAATAACATTTGAATCTTTTTCCGCTCTTCGAATAGTATACATTACAAACTGAACGAGACAAATATCTATCAATAATATTAATTGAAAATTTTATAATATACAATTCTATATTGACTTTTTTGGTATCTTTTACCTTTTTTAATTTCTCTTTCGCTTCTCTGGCTCCTGGACACAAATCACTATCACTTTTTTCCACATCGAGTAATTCCTCCGAATAATTCCAGCAACAGCAAACACCCCAGCTTCTCGAGCTCCAGTAATAGTTATAATAAAGTGGACTAAATTAAAACATAGAAAACATTTTATTTTAATATTTATAACATAAGAAAAACTACAAATTTTATAATAATACCTGTGATTGGTAATATTTATTGTCACTGTTAATGAACGATGAGGAAATGTGACACCAAGATTTACATAGTATTCGCATGACGGGTCTCCTTCACTACAAATATCATAATCTTTTTCGTGTGCCTGTTTATAAAGAATTGTTCTATTTTAATGGAAAAACCTAAATAACTAACCATCATGTAATAAATTATTTATTAATAATTAATTATTTTCATTTTTCCAACTACTTAAGTCTTCTAATACCAAACCTGAATAGTAATATGTTTTGGTGTGAACATAATTGTATCAGCTACAAGATGCAGTGGTCGTGAAATTGCAGTAGAAGATATCACTCTTAAAGCTGCGATGTGCAAACCAATATCAGTAGCTTTACAGACTGCTAGACCGTGAACGTCTTCACCACCCGACCATCTCACAGGCGATATGAAAAAAGAGTCAACTGCTATACCATAGTATTTTCCTTTGCCAAATTGATGCGCCGTAAACTATGGATTGAGAGTTTGCATTAAAAAAATAATACAGAATATTGCCTTTTAGACAACGGCATAATTTAGCCCAATAACGAATACTAATTTTGTATTATGTCCATTAGTTGTAAGTATGAAATCAAATAGTCGAGAATTACATTTTTTTTTTTTTTTTTTTTTTTTTATTATATTATGGGCTTACTCTTGACCTAAGTCTAGCTCGAGAGCAGAGACGAGGTCGAAGATGGAGCGAGCTCGCCCAGAAAATGCCTATTCACTCGCGCTTTAAATACAGTCGGGTTGTATGTACTTGGAAATACGGACGCCGGTAGGGAATTCCACTCCTTGGCCGTGCGTATTAAAAAAGATGATTCGAAACGCTTTGTACGTATAAAGGGTATATCGACCAGGTGGGGATGAAGGCCCGCGGTACGTCTGTAAGTCCGATGGAAGAAGGGAGATGGGGGTATGAGCTCGTGCAGCTCCAGGGCACACTCCCCAAAGTACAATCTGTAGAAGACCGTTAGTCTGGCAACTTTTCTTCGGTGAGCTAGAGTGTGAAGAGACTCTAACAAACTGGCGTCACCGATTAGCCGCTTGGCTCTGCGTTCCACTGAGTCCAGTGTGGCGAGTTGATATTTAGCTGAGCCATCCCACAAGTGACTGCAATATTCCATGCACGGTCGGACTTGAGCTTTATACAGTGTTAGAAGCTGTCCCGGCGTGAAATATCGCTTAACCTTGTTTAAGATGCCAAGCTTTTTGGCCGCAGTTTGCGCTTTGGACTCAATGTAATTGCCAAAGTTGAGGTTAGAACTCAACTCTATGCCAAGGAGGTGGAGGGTGTCGGACATAGGGACAGGTGTACCTCGGAAAGTTGGAGTCAAGTTAAAAGGACTCCGTTTAGCGGAGAACAAACAAGCCTGCGTTTTGGCGGCGTTGAACGTGACCAGGTTGCAATCACCCCATTGGGATACGTGACCTAGTATTGAGTTCGTTCGCTCTACCATGGCCTCTCTCTGGGAACGTATTACGTCCCTGTCGTCTTTTGCGCTGGACAGGTATCTCTCTATAACCGTGCTGTCATCTGCGTATCCAACAATGCCAGGTTGTAGCATGTCGTTGATGTGGAGCAGGAAAAGGGTTGCAGAGAGAACGGAACCTTGAGGGACACCGGCGTTTATATACATCAGGTCAGAGGAGCAGCCATCGACGACCACTCTGATTGACCGTTCTCTCAAAAAGTCTGAGATCCAGCTACAAAAGGCAGCAGGGATGCCGTAAGCAGGAAGCTTACTAAGGAGACTTGCATGCCAAACCCTGTCAAAGGCCTTCGAGATGTCTAGTGATACAGCAAGCGCCTCACCACGTTTCTCAATGGCTTCACCCCAACAGTGAGTGACATACACCAGAAGATCGCCAGTAGACCGCTTCTGACGAAAGCCGTATTGGCGGTCACTGAGGAGTGCATTGTCTTCTAGGTAGTTCAGCAACTTGCTGTTAAGTACCTTTTCCATGACTTTGCATAGCATGGAGGTGATGGCGATTGGTCTGTAGTTACAGGGATCGACTCGGCTACCCTTTTTGGGCACTGGTTGCACATTAGCCAGTTTCCAAGATTTTGGCACCGTTCTAGTTTGGAGAGAGAGGCGGTACAGGCGCGTAAGAACAGGAGACAACTCAGGTGCACAGGCCTTTAGGACCCTCGCAGGTATACCGTCAGGTCCACTAGCTTTGTTCGCGTCAAGGTTCAGCAAAACTCTACGGACCTCTTTGTTGTGGATCGTGATCTCTCGCATAGAAGAATCACATCGAGGCAGGGATGGTGGTTGTGTAGAGCCAGCGTCAAGACGCGAATTGCTTGCAAAGAGAGATGCAAGCAAGTTTGCCTTTTCTACTGCTGAGTGAGCCAGCGTACCATCAGGTTTCTGCAGAGGAGGCAATGTAGCGCGTAGTTACATGTAGAAATTCTACCATTGATATATCATATTTCTTATTCAATGCTAAGCATTATTATTTATGGGTAGATTAAGACGATAAAAAAAAATTAGATTCAGGTAAGGTTAAATCTTATTTCTACAACATTGTTATATAGTACTGTGACATATTTATGTAATATTTTATTACCTCAATAGTGTAATCTATCCATGAATCTTCTGATAGTAGAAAGAAGGATGCGTGTTTTGCATTGCATCGTAAAAGAACTTCTGTCCGATGGTTATCTCCCAGTAGCTTTGTTCCAAGGTCTATTATATCATTACTAGTATCGATAGATTTAGATAAACTTGAACTTGAAGATCCTTTGTTGTTAACAAGAACTAAAAATGTATATAAATGAAGATAAGGTATACTAGTGGAGAGACTATATAAATCGATAAGACGTTAACTGATTTTAATTTGAGCAAACAATGCAGTTCACGGACTATAACTTAGACAAGCAGTACTGACATTTAAATACCAATTTTTACTGTAAAATTAATTTTTTGCTTAGCAAAGCAATAATTGTGATGAAAAAAAGTGAGACGTGTAAATTGATATAGTACCCGCAGTGAAATATCGTGGGCATATTTGTAGATTTATCTCCTACTCTTTTCCTTTACAGTTACATACCTACCTATTTAAGTTATCAGATTCATATTGCCTCGTAAACTTATTTAATTCGATTGATATAGCATTTCTAGAATTTAGTTACAACACGAATAAATAAGGCTTACATACTTTCAAGCGACGGTGGTTCCATAAAACAAGCAATAGGTATACACAATCTCTGTCCATTAGACACGCGTATATCCAGCTGCTCAGTAAAAGCTCGTACATCCTTTGGGCGGAAGTGTATCTTGATCTCCGCAGCTGAACCTGATGTGACAACTAGGCGGGAACAGAGTTCGATATCCAGCTCGCGTCGAGACGGAGGCCGAATAGAAAGACGTACTTCGAATTTGGAAATATTGACTAATCTAAGAGATTGCTGCAAAAAAATTATCATCAAATTTTAATACCAGATTTATTAGGATTTAATAGTTGTTGAAATTTTTATTCACCGTATGTAGCTCTCCTACTTTAAAATTCATAAAATCGAATTTGGGTGGTAAGGAAACGATGTAATTGGGTGCAGCTGGAGGTAAAGGCACAACCGGGGGTAGAGGCGGAGGTCTTGATATTATCTCGCCCATACTAAAATGAGTAATAAAACTTCTTCTTATAATGGATATAAAAATAAATACTCTAACGTAAAAGCTTACACTAAATAACGAAACTATTTTAATAAATAATATATATCACCTTATTGATTCTAAACTACCCTCATCGAATGGCAGAGGAGGCACATTTGAAATAACCGGTATATCAATTTTCTCTGCAACAGTAACATTGCCAGAACTTTTGTTCAATATATTCTTAACCCAAAGACTTTCCTTGCCTGTAAATATAATAGATTATATGTGTCATTGTATGTTATAAGTTCAAAGAAACGTGTAACGTAGAAGATACAGGAGAAGGGTTATACCTCAATCTACCACAGCATTGTACTGTGGATTGGCAGATATATTCCTTACAAATAATAAAGATAGTTATTAGAGACCCATAAGGATGAGAACAAACACCTAGACCATAAGCAAAAATTTGCATAAATACATAAAAACCACTCAAAACAGGAATCGAACCCACACAGAAATATAATGAAAATATAAATTACAATTAGAATTTTGTTCAAGAGAAGGTTTCAAATCTCGTCGCCTTATAAGTGCAGATTCCAGTTTCCATGTTTGATCTGATGACGACACTGGTGAATGCAGTCGGTACTGGTTCCGAGGTGTATCTCTTGCAAGACGCTTGGCGTGTTCTTGTTGTAACTTTATTTCATGTTCATGCAGCTTCTTGTACTCATAAGAGATATTGTTGACCTTTAAAATATTATGGTGATAAATATATATATATATATATATATATATATATATATATATTCTTTCTTGAAAATAAATTTTCTCAATTCCCGATTTTGGACACCTACAAACGTCCGCTCTTGTATGTCCTACGGTTGACTGGTAGAGAATTTTTTTACATTAAGCACGCCTTTTATACAGTTCAATATTGTGTTGTACAAGTGTTAATAAATAAATAATTTTCTAAATTAATATATTAATGAACAAAAATTGTTTTTTAACATATTTTTTAACATATTTTTTATTTATTAAACTATTTTTTAGAATACAAAATACATACCTATGTATTGTATAGTTATTTATTTATGTTTTTTTCCCTTCATCAGACAGGCTACTGTAGGTATAACATACATATATATATTTTTAATATTATTTAGTTAAAGTCGCTAATTTCAGGAATTACCAGTATAATTAAAAAAAGTTTTTTTTTTCTCGTTAATTTGCCTATTTTTAGGAGAATTAGCGGCAATAAAAATTCACATTTCATTTCAATCACCTACTCATCTCTCGTAGTTATAATAACTAATAATATTGTTAATTAGTATTGTTATAACAACTTTTGATAAGAGTGGAGCGATTTTGATGAAATAAAGTACTAAATGTTAACCCGGACAAAAATTTTCGTCGAAAACTTCTGATACAACCAGAAACGTGAAATTTACAATTCTATTATATGTATAGATTTTTCTAGTCAGGTATGACCTACTTGTTAATAACACAAGTTATTATAAACTAGAGCTCGCAGCGAGGCACCGAACACGACATGAGCTTGTAAACAGCGATAACCTACAAAAGTTTGCTTTGGCGGAGATACTAAACATGAATCAGTGGAATTTCACTAATTTTAAGTGACTATTCAATTTTTTATCAATATTTGAATACCAGAGTCCACTGATGTGATCATTGAATATTTATATGTGTACCTATTAGTGAGTATTTACTAACTTGTTTATTGAAATTCACTGATATGAAGTGAATATAGCTTCACTAAATTCAATAATGAAAAATCTACAGATTCATGTTTAGATAGCACGTTTATGTAAACTTTTACAAATATATATATTTTTAATACCCATTCGACTTCTCTGGCGGGTGAAGCGTTTTCGACATTGAGTTTCTCATCATCCGTTCCTAAAAGTTTGCTGGTTGGTAGGTAGTGTACGTCTCGGAAAACTTCTCGTAATATTGGACGAACGTCGGCGCATAGTGTTCTAATGTAAGCAAAAGACAAACGTACATTTATTACTTGGCGCTAGAGATGTTCATGTAAAAAAAATCGATTTTTTTTAAATATAATATTTCCTATTGTTACAAATATATCAATATTTTCGATATAGCGGAAGTAATTTGGTTATATTAAGTAATATTGGAATATATACGAGAAAAAAAACAAAAAGGTTATCGATTGTACATATCGATATATATCGGATGAAATAAATCGATATGTATCGATACTAGATGATTTAATACTAGCGGATTAATACGATATATCGCATACATATATCGATATTTTATGAAATATCGATATGTATATCGTGCACTCCTATTTTGCGCCCCGTTGCACATTTCCTATGCTAGTTCCCTGCACAAAGATTGCCCGGAAGAAATCGCTGTATGAACTCTACTATAGGGCCGCCATATATTCCATTTTTTGTTACTTTTGTGTGCAAAAAGTGTAAATGCATAAAAAAAATATAATTAGGCCTAAGAAAAGCTGAAAGCCGACAAAAAACATTAACATATAAAACAAAGAGGTAGAAAGAAAATGAGTCCAACCTCTACATGCTTCCAGCTCTTTTTCTTTTATCTACTAATTAACTTAGTTGAGACGGATTACGGACTAACGGACTTTTTCATTGTTTAGTTTATATGTGATTCGAATACGGTCAAAATATATTCTCTAAACATGAATCAGTGGAATTCCACTATTTTTAATTTACTATTATCTTTATATCAATGTGAGAATTGTACCACGCAGAATCAATGCATGAATATGTGAATAATATCAGAATCCTCTGATTCGATCATTGACTATGTGTACGTGTATTAGTGAGTATTTAATAATTTTTTATTGAAATTCACTGATATTTAGTGAATATAGCTTCACTAACGTAATTAATGAAAATTCTACTGATTCAAGTTTAGAAAGTATTCAAACGTGTAGCATCTGCGAAGTTATTCGAACCAATCTCGTGTATAAATATTTTATGATCAATTATAACCGCGAAATGTTTCAGACCGGAGACATTTATCTTCTTAAAATAACGAATATTTTTGTGGTCTTTGTAATAAAAAAAAATGCGTTTGGAATTTCTTCGCTGTGTGGAAGCAAGTTAGTAAGTATACTGTACTATATTTTTGTCCTTGGTGTACAATTGTATAATAAATAAATAAATATGTTTAACACACACACACGGCCGTCTGTTCCTCATGTAGACAACTTAATGCCTGTGTTTTAGGTAACAGCCGACTGATACGAGTATACATTTTTTTTAAATAGACATACATATAAATAATAAATATATAAATAAACATATATTACACCCAGACTCGGGGCGGGAATCGAACCCGCAACCCTTGGAGCAGAAAACAGGATCACTGCAAACTGCGCCAACGGGTCAGTCAAGTATGTCATAATATATACGAATTGAACTGAATTAGCCTTTAAACGTCCCACTACTGGGCAAATGCCTCTTCTCCATATAGGAGAAGCATAATCCGCCACGCTGCTCTACTGAGGGTGGCAGATAATTTTTTTCCTATCATGAGTAACGATTGCTATCAGGTGTTTTTGATAACCGGGACCGACGGCTTACACCAAGACCGGAAACAAATATTTATATAAATACAAATATCTGCCCCGAGCGGAAATTGAACCCGTCTACTCGCACCACAACACCAGAACGGTCGTCAGTATAATATTTTATTTTATTTATTTATTCAAAGCATATTAGTTTATCTAAGGACCTAATAGTGCCTATAACTAATACATTGCAAAAGTAATTACTATTGAGCCAGTTCTTAGGACTAGACGGATGAAATACAGGAAAACTTACAATATTTGGTTAACTTATTAAAAGATATATAATTACTTTTTTTTATTTATTATTAATTGGATAGGCTGGCAGACGTGCCACCTGATGGTAAGTGGTCGACGTCGCCCATGAACATAAACTAGTTTACCTGGAACTAGCCCTGCCAACCCGTTTATGTGTTGCCTATCCTTTTTTTTTTTTTGACGCTGTGAAATGCGTTTACGCATCCCGCCACCCGGAGGCGACGGGTATGTGGGACTCGCTGACCGCAAAGTCAGAATACCCACTAAAACCCAGCGGTACCCTCGTCGTCGTACAAGGACGCCACGGGATCGCTGGCGCATGCCACCGTGACGCCCCGACGGTTAGCTCGCCTACGCGGGCCGCCTTCGGTCATAGAGCACTCGCGGGCACCGTGAGCGCTCTATCTCCGCTACACCAGGGACCGGCGAACGGGAGAGACTGCGGCAGGTCATGACGACATAGCCGCAGTCTCCTCCGTGACCTGGAGAATTGGACTTTGGGGAGCGGCCGGGGTCTTAGCGACCGCTCTACCCTTCGATTTGGGGGGGCGGCAGTATGTGTTGCCTATCCTGAGACATAATATGATGTTAAGTCTCAGTGCCAGTAATTACACTGCCTGTCTTGCCCTTCTCTCCGAAACACAGCAAAGCTGTTTCACGGGAGAAACAAGCAAGATGGTGGTACCCATGCAGCCGGGAGTGCGGCACAGCGCATCCCTCCCACCGGTAAAATAACAACATACATACAACATTACATACATAAAACAGTAACAACAATTACGAAATTTCATCGGTTAGCATTGTACTTTAACACTGTCTTACAAAAGGGGCTATCCACAGGCCAACCGTTGAGAGTGAACATACTTAAGCTTCGAGAGTGAGATATTGAATATATAAATATATATGTTTACCATACACACATACTTAATTAACTTTTCTTGTATATATATTGAAGTAGTACATTCACTGTTATAAAAAACTAGGGCATTCCCGATAGTTATTATTTTTTAAAACAAACTTGTTAATATGTATTATGTAAACAATAAATAGCGCTACACAAACTCACTCTTTGTCCGGTAATAGCGGCAAATTGTCTCCCATTATAAAATATACAAAATTTACAAAGAAATGTAAATTTATATATTGACAATAAAACGTCTATAACAATAAATATGTCATGTAACGTCAGATATTAAAAATAATAATGTTAAGGTTGAATCAAGGAATTTATATACAAACTGGAATGCTCACGTGCACTCAAAAAACGTTCCTACGGCAGGGATTGCATCTCTTTCTACCATGAATTCAAGGCAACTCTCGTAAGAAAGAGTGAGCGTTCCAGTTATGTTATAAATTCCTTGGGTTGAATACACATTATTTAGATGCGTGAAGAAGTTTTGTGTCAGAAATGAACAAGATATGTGTTTGTGTGTGTGTGTTTTGATCAAACTTTTGTTAGTCCGGCATTGTTTAACGCATTGTAACTGAACTGAACTAAATCAGCCTGTAAACGTCCCACTGCTGGGCGAAGGCTCCTCCATAAGTGTTGGAGATCAATCCACCACGCTGCTCCACTGCGGATTGGCGGATAATTTCCCTACCATGAGTAACGATCGTTATCAGGTGTCTATGATAACAACCAGAACCGACGACTTTACGTGCTCTCCGAGGCACGGTGGGGAGACCTATGAGGATATACACCCAGACCGGAACAAATATTTGCATAAATACAAATATCTGCTCCGAGCGTAAATCGAACCCGCGACCGCCGGCGTTGAGGCGACTACTCGCAACACTACACCAGAACGGTCGTCAAGGCAGAACGTATATTTATATATCAATTTTATTTTATCATTTATATGTATTAAGTGATAGTTACCATGTTTTATGAGTATCATTTTTAATATACCCGTAACAATGGCGCATGCAATAGTGTCGTAATATAGGATTTTATCCTTTTATACAAATAATAAAAATAATTACAAAACTTTAAAAAAAAAAAGATTATTTACAGCTACGTATTATATACGCGTGGAATAAATAGTACCAGTATTTCTTGCAGCGTTTTTCCGTTGAATCGTAATTCCGATTCTCTGAACAAAAAATGCACCAGCCCTACTCTGAATAACTTATCTAAGCTGAAACATATTATGTGTAAATTCGAAATAAAATTAAAAAAAAATAAAGTCGTGTGTACGGAGTGCACAAGTCAGAAGTGATTACGCGTTGTTTACGCGTTGCTAGGATACGCATTGCTAGGATACGCGACATTATACTATCTCATTCTCTCCTACACATTTTTGTATTTGTGTCTCTTGTCGCTTTTTCCGTCGCATCCCGTTTCAATTCACAACGATTCTAAAGAAGTTTCACTTCAAAAACTTAACATTAAGCTTTATTTAATAAAAAAATAAGGCTATTTAAATATAAAAAAAAAAATAATAATATTATGGATCTCCACTACCCCACTTCAGAATTAAATGTAAATCGTTACAATCAGATACCTCCTGGTGTATCATCGAATCCTTTAGAAAAAGGACTAATCTTTACAATCGGATCAAGAGTATCGATTGTTAGCAGGTGCTTATGATAAAAAGATCAATATAGACAAACACTGAGCAGGGAAAAATATCCGTACTAGTACGAATGTTCACTTTCAATGTAGGGATGTTCGTGTAAAAAAAGTTTCGATATAATATATCGTATCGTTGTATCGATACTTTGCGAAATATAGTATGAAAAATATATCGATATTTTTTTCGATCCGATATAATTATAGGATAGTATCGATACTTATATCGATACTAGATGATTCAATACTACCGGTTTTATACGATATATCGAATGCATATATCGAGTATTTGCGAATTATTTCAGTGGGACTCGAACCCACAACGTTGTCGTTAAAGAAACTTTAGCATCACTACGCTAAATAGATCACTGAAAATTGCTTTATCAAATTTAACGCCTTATATTTACGCCAATTGAAACGACACAAATATTATCTAATTTCCCACAAGCGCGCCTATAATAACAAACTATGAAACTTGCCACCAGTAATAACTAAAGTCACCGGAACTCATCTTTCAAGGGTACATCTTTTCACTGAAGTGGTATATCGAACCCCCTTTCATTCGGCTCAAGTGTTGAATCGGACGTTCTAAAGAGACACTTCATATCTTTTTGATAGGTCATTGACCGAGATAACAGGAACAATAACCATTGAGTAGGTTTTGGATAACGATAATCTTAGGGCTGCTGGTCTCTTCTTACTTCAAAATATCATCAGATACCCTTACTACCTCATTTGCTAAGCTAATATATGTTAGATAACATTGAACTCAACACGAAGCATGGTTGTATGTGTGGGTATACTTGTATATAAGTAGTTTAGTTTTGTGTAACAGTGTGCGAAAGTCGTTGATCTAAGCAACACGTGCAGTAAACTCAATATAAATTAATCTTAACATTTTTATGTAGAGACTAGCTTCCGTCCGCGGATTCGCACGCATGGTTTTATTGACAAAAATGGCTTAAGTCCTTCCCCAGGCTCCAGACTATCATATAAAATTCTTACAGCAGCTCGGTAACAAAGACTCTAATACAAAAAAAAAAAACTTTTCTCCACGCTCGTAGAGTGCACAGTAATAAATGCTCCCGCTCGACAATTTAGTGAATTCTCGCGAAAAGAAGGTTGTAAGCGCCGTGATTAACACATTCGCTGCCGGCCACTCGGATCCATATTTCATTCATTTTCCTTAAACCAGTTAAAAATTGGCGTCCGTGGATAAAAAAATTCTCATTTCAATGTGCACATTGAGTGCCATAGAAATGAGAATTTTGATTTAAGATTTTGAAAAGAGAAAAGGAAAATGAACCTGCGAAATACTCTGATCTGAGTGGACGGCACCTAACTAATGCACCTAGCTCTACTCGGATCCGAGTGGCCGGCAGCGAATGTGCTAAGGCGTCACTTACGATAGGCTTGATAATTTTTAAACTATGTTATATTATGGCCAAATTTCACAAAATCTTTACAAATTGTAGCCTATGTGTTATTCTGATGTATCAGCTATATTACTGTAAAATTGTTAGAATAGAGGTACGAATAATTATTTTCTTATTCATACGATTGTCGTGTGAATAGCAATAGCCATAATAATAGTACAGATACCTCCTGGTGTGTCATCAAAAATGATCCTTTAGAAAAAGAACGAAGAGAAGTTTCCAAGATTACCTGAAAGATATTACATATTTATCTACACAGTGAAAGTAATATCCTTTGGAAACAATCGAAGTTTTACAATCTCAACGTACAATATGTATTCATGAACCACGTCCGAGTAGTTTTGTTTGCTTTCTACCTTTCGAAAATAACAATATTCAATACCAATAATAGTATACTGATATTGATGTGAAACACTTTAAGAATTAACTAAACTCGTCGAAAAAAATATTAATTAAAAAATACTTATATAACATCCAGACACAGGATGGAAATCGAACCCACAAACATGATTTTTTTTTCTGTACATCCACAGGCTCTATTTGCCCATGCCTTTTTTACTAACATTTTTAGATTATTATACTTATTAGATATTAGCGTACTTATTTAGACAACGAGACTTAAACTAAGCTTAGGATCTCTATATCGCGAGTCCTTGAACTGACCACAAATTTACTTATTTAATATATAAATAATAAACTTAAACTTAAATAATAAACTTAACTTAATATTTTTTTTACCTGTTTTTTTTTTAATCCACAACCCTGTTGCAGTTAGTAGGGTCACTGCCAACTGCGTCAACGAGTCTTTCAATTTATTATTTACTAGCGGCCCGCCCCGGCTTCGCACGGGTATTTAACTAAAATTTTAAAAATTATAAATTTATATTTTTTATCATCTACATAAATTTTTAAAAAATTTTAAATTATATTCCTTAATTCTTCAACGACATTAGCGCGCGTTATGGGGTCCTCTCCGCATATTATGCGCGCCTGATATTCACACTCCGGGTGGACATGTCGGTCTAATTCCGCCTTGAAAGCCAAGAAATATCTTGGAATAATGACATCCTATGTAAAGAGTTGTAATCATAGCCATGAAAATTCACTCTTTCCCATATGTCGTCACGTGGTGCTAGTCTTTTGAATACAAACAAAAGTTTCTCGAACAATCTCGAGCAATTCACAATGTGGACTCCACGCTGGTGGAGCGGTAAAGCGAAGTTTTAGTTTTGTACATTATTACAGTAAATTTTCTATTTGCAGTTTACTCGCCTATTATCAAGTCCTACCGCCTTTCGAATCTCTCATAACTGCGGACTTGATATTATACGACCTTTATTAAAGAAAACGTTGATTATTTTTATTAATAATAAATATGAAAACAATTAAATTTATGTTAAATGCGAGCGCGCGCGTGTCACAAATAAACATGGGTAAATAGCACAGTGGTCAGTCTGTCAGTATAATATATATATATATATATATATATATATATATATATATATATATATATATATATATATATATATATATATATATATATATATATATATATATATATATAATTATAGCGCCATCTATCGTATACTGAAAGCATATCGTTTTTATTTTTAGTGACATTTAACATAATAGTACTTATATTAATTGAAAATGATGTTTATATAAAATATTAAAACGATTTCTATTCCTATCCGACATATTTAGTAAACTTTTAAGTTTAACAAAATAATAATGTTTTGTGAGTTTTTAAGATTCCTTAGACCAGATGGCGTTGGCAGCGTAGGTACCTATTTCTATTTTCTTAAATATTTATTTTTAAATTTAATTACAATGAAACAAAAACTAAATTATACTGTGAGTTATGAATAATTTTTATATATTAAAGTTATTTACATTGGTTTTGTACTTTTTACGTGATACGTGCACGACCAAAAACGATAAGAGATGGCGCTGGTAGAAAAAAATACGCGCTATTGAAATTTCTTCTTGATGATATATAGTGTGTTAATAAAACGGAGGTTTTAACAGATTTATTATTTGTATAGATTATTATTAAATTCGGCAGAGTTAAGATGAGTGCTCTAATCGTATTAGACATACCAATAGTGACATTTTATGGCCAGTAGGCTTTCTCTCCAAGCAACTTCTTTTTTACTATTTAAACGTCATCTAATCAAACACTGGACACGGTAAGCCGTCGGTCCCGGTTGTTATCGTAGACACCTGGTAACAATCGTTATTAATGGTAGAGATAATATCCGCCAAGCCGAAGTGGGGCAGCGTGGTGGATTAAACTCAAACACTTCTTCTAGATGGAGAAGAAGCATTTGTCCAGCAGTGGGACGTTTACAGGTTAAATCAGTTCCGTTCAGTTATCAAACTCTTTTTATATAATAGGCAATATTCCTTAATTTATTTGCCTATTATTTTATCATTACAGAATATTAGACTAAAACATGAAATATTCTTAGTCTTTTTCACAAATTAAGCCAAAAAGTATATCAATATCGTCTTCGTGGAATGATTCAAGACTTCCCTCGCCCGTCCTTATAACTCATTTAATCTTCCTTATTTTATATTAGGCACCGTAATACTCTACCATAAAGCTCATAGCCTAGTTTTATTATAGAACGAAATAATTCGACAGTCCGGAATTAGGAAATAATAAATTTAAAATATTTACATTTTACGTAAATGAGGTGTACAAACAATGTACTATTAGGATACTCATTGTATTAATATGTTTCGATGACTACCGTTTTGGTGTAGTGGTGCGAGTAGTCGCCTCAAACCGCGCGCCGGCGGTCGTTGTTTCGATTCCCACTCGGGACAGATATTTGTATTTGTACAAATATTTGTTTCCGGTCTGGGTGTATGTCCTTATGGGTCTCCCCACCGTGCCTCGGAGGTCACGTAAATCTGTCGGTCCCGGTGGTTATCATAGACACCTGATAACGATCGTTACTCATGGTAAGGAAATTATGCCGTAACCTGCAGTGGATCAGCGTGGTGGATTAAGTTCCAACCCTTCTTCTATATGGAGAAGAGGCCTTTGCTCAGCAGTGGGTTTTTTACAGGCTGATATGGTACAGTACAGTACAGTAAAATGTTTCAAGTTTTTTTTTTTTTTTTTTGTATGTGACTCTGTGTAGCTGTTTATTTATTTATTAATACTTTATTGCACAAGACAACACAATATTGAATTGTACAAAAGGCGGGCTTAATGCTAAGAGGAATTTCTACCACCCAACCTAAAGACGTACAAGAGCGGACGTTTGTAGGTGTGCGAATCGGAAGTTGAGAAATTTTATTTTCAAGAAAGGCAAAATAATATAATAAAATTAATAACAATAATTCTATTATATACACGAGCAATTAATACATGTGCATACATATATAAATACATACATACATAAACAGACACATACATACATACCTATACATAATTATATTATATATACATACGACTGTATGTGTCTAAAAGTGTCTCCATGTTACTGTTACTGTGTTATTTATTTATATATTTATACTCACATTAGTTATTAGAATCCTGTACGACCAAGTTTCGTGCCTTGAAATTGACTCAGTTTTTCCGGATTTAGACTTACAATTTCATAATTTCAATTCTATCATAATATTAATAGACTAGCTATAGCCGCGGAGTCGCTCGCAAATTTTACTTGAGTATGTTGTGTTCAGTATGTATGTATGTGATTGAAGGTATTCGTTACAACGTCAAACAATCTAACTTCTTAAAAATTATTTTTTCATTATTTCTATTATTATAACCATTTTGGCAGATAACAGTTGAATGCATTAGTTGCATGCATCTGTATTCAACAATAGCGTTAGTAGACCAAATTTACATTATACTTATATAAAATTCAATAAAATTTGTACACATAGGTATTACGAGTACATAAATAGTATTTTACAAGTACGCTACAGTCAATAATATATATAATTATAATTACATTGAAAAACTATTTTACTATTATATCAACTAATAAATCCACATATATTATAAATATAATAATAAACATTTATATTTTATGTTAGGAAATAAATAAACCAACAAAAGTATCTAAAAATTGTTTTAGCAGTCATTTGCAGTTCCATCACGTCCACGTCTCTGTGAATGAAGTTATCTTTACGAAAACAACCGTATAATCCCTACATTTTATCTTAAATCTAAACTAATATTATAAAGCTGCAGAGTTTGTTTGTTTGGACGCGATAATCTCAGGAACTACTGGTTCGAATTGAAAAATTCGTTTTGTTTGGATAGTCCATTTACCGAGAAAGGCATATAACATCACGCTGCGACCAATAGTGGCTGAGCAATAATAAGAAACGTTACAAAAACGGAAATAATATTCATTTTTGAGAACTCTTAGAGTAATGGCTTAAAAATATTTAAGTACGTTTTTCCCTCAAATTAACGTGGATGAAACCGAGTGGCGCAGCTAGTCTTAAATAATTCTAATATAATTTCATGGTATTTAATTTAAGAAATTTGTATTTATTTATATTTTTAATTTGCTTTAAATAATTTTAAAAAAAATTGGTTGTCTGTAAAGTCGGTTTACGGACGATAATTTTTACGTGATAACGTCATAAGAAAACATGAATGGAATTGAATTATCATTATTTTGTATAATATATATATAAGCTACAGGTAATTAATTGTATTTAATATAAAAGCGAAATATAGTTCATCAAGTTTAATAAAGAAGCTAAGTTTAATAACTTAAAGTTAGCAAAACAAATTAGATTATCATTAACCACTTATGAAAATTGTAAAAATATAGGTACTAAATAAAAACAGTTTACTTTTTATACGATCGTAATTATATGAGTCCTAATAACTTTTTAGTCAAAATTGTAATATAACCTAATATTACTGCACTCGCCCACCGATGCTACTTATTTTATAATCAAAGAACAAATATATAAGATTATATCGCTAATCGGATTCTTAAAATGCAAGAATTAATTACCTTTTTTGCTGCAATTGTTGTTGTAATAAACTATGGTAACCATTTTATGATTTAATAACTTTTATTATTAACTTTTATATTATTAACTTACATTTATTTACTTATATATTATTAACTTATTATATATTATTACATTACATTATATTATCAACTTTTCACTTTTTGACAATACTTCAATATTGACAAAACAGTTTCTCGCCATTTGCCGCTGTCATTTCTACTCGGACGCGTCGTAAGTTAGGCCGACCGCCGATCGTGAGCCGAACGATTAGGCCAAGCCGATCGTACCTCTCTACCGCTTGTTCCGCGCTCTCGCTCACTAATTGTGACAATGATGACGTCATCTTCTTCGAACGGGCACCCCTTCATCAATTTACTAGACGTTATCACGTCAAAAAAATGTTGTCTAGTAGATTACGTATAACAGGCAAGTAACGCTGGTTTTTATTCAGGACATATGACTGAATATATAATGTAATGACAATAACTATGTAATATGTAATATAATATATACAAATTACAACTACTACTACTACTACTACTACAATTGTACAAAGCGCAGATTCGGCCTCACGTGGAATACTGCTATCACCTGTGGGCTGGAGCGCCCCAATATCATCTCCTTCCATTTGACCGCGTTCAACGCCGGGCGGTCCGAATCGTCGACGACAAGGTTATCTCCAACCGGCTTGATTCTTTGGCACTGCGTAGAGATGTCGGATCACTTTGCGTCTTCTACCGCATCTATCACGGGGAGTGTTCTGAGGAATTGTTTGGATTAATACCTGCAGCAGAATTCCATCGTCGGATATCGCGTCAAAATTCCAAATTTCACCAACATCACCTCGATGTCCGGAAATGTACAACAACCCGATTTTTACGGCATTTCCTGCCTCGGACCAAATTATGGAACCAGCTGCCATCTACGGTATTGCCGAACCGATACGACTTAGGGACCTTCAAGAAAAGAGCATACGCCCATTTGAAAGGCCGGCAACGCACCTGCTAATCCTCCGATTTGGCAGGTGTCTATGGATTTCCCTCTGGTGCAGCGGAGATAGAGCGCTCACGGTGCCCGCGAGTGCTCTATGACCGAAGGCGGCCCGCGTAGGCGAGCCAACCGTCGGGGCGTCACGGTGGCATGCGACAGCGATCCCGTGGCGTCCTTGTACGACGACGAGGGTACCGCTGTGTTTTAGTGGGTATTCTGACTTACTACTTACCATCAGGTGTAACGACTGCCCGTTTACCCCCACTTGCATTAAAAAAATTATGTACGTATTATATATTATATGTATATATTATATGTATATAGTATATGTACGTATGTAATATTTAATGTACGGTCCCTATTAGTGGTAGCTTCACATTAACGTATATATAATATATACTCTCTAAAATTATTATTTTAATTACTTATAAATAATAATAATAAATAAATAAATAATGTTTAATATAAAAACAAGGTCGTCTGCTCCTAAGGTATGAGTAGGTAATTAATGCCTGTGTTTTAGATAACAGGCGACTGATATCTGTACGTTTTTTTATATATTTTTATAAATGTAAATATAAATAATATAAATAAATATATCACACCCAGACTCGGGGCGTGAATACAACTCACAACCTTGGAGCGGAAAGCAGAGCCAATACTAACTGCGCCAACGGACCAGTCATAAAATAAAGCACTTCAATTTCATTTAAAATAAATACTATAACACTTCAGTTTTGATCCACCATAAAATCTTGACGTGCCACAATTTTATATATAATATCCTCGCAGTTGGTACTTACGAGCGTAATGGCGAGACGACTAGACGTACGCTGTAACTCCCTCCAATAACAATCACCTTATAAGCTATCCTATTAAACGAAGTCATCCTATCTGAAGTCTGGGTAAACATTATTCTCGTGGTACTTAAATAGATAAATTTTTATAGGATTTGACGATGTGTTGATTCAGTGGTGACAGTAAATGACTGATCCGCTAGTGTTCGCAGTTTCAATCCCCGCACATGTTTATTATTTTATTTTAAACGACATCAAAAGAGAGGATGCTATGTGTTTATCTATATATTTATTTGTATTTTCGCCATTATAAAATGATCTTGAAAAATCAGTTTTTGTTAGAAAAGGAGTACTGAGAGGTTTAAAGAGCTTAATCCATAGGTAGTCCCTTAGAAATATTATATTCCCAGTTATATATTATATAGAATATTCTGAGGCAACATTAAGTCTATTATATTTCAAATCGCTTAACTCGGTCAAAAGTTATTGTAATTTGAATTTTGAATTACGCTGTTATAGAAGAGTTAGTAAGTTCCACTTAATTTTTTTTAATAGTAGATGGGGCAAACGGACAGTCGGTTCACCTGGTGGTAAGTGAAAGCGACATCCATAGACACCCGCTAGATCAGAGGATTAGCTGGTGCGTTGCCGGCCTTGAGGGAGGGGAGGGATGTTCCATCGGATCTGTGGCGGGAGGGGAGCAATGGACCTTGTGACCAGAGAATGGTAATAACGTTGTGTAAAATAATGTTTTATAGCATTTAATTAATATTCGAATAAAAACCTCAAAATGTCATCAAGTGTGAAGTACGATAATATAATATGGCGCTTACTGAAAAACGCCACTAGTTACCGTAGTAGTAGTAGATGTGTAGGTCAAGTAAAATTTACGTGGAGACGCCGTCGGGGTCATGGCTCGTCCCTAACATTATAAATGTGAAATGTATGTTTGTTATGCTTACACGTGAAAACTACGTAACCGTTCATCATGAAACTTTGTACACATATTTTTGGAGGAGTAGTAGAGAAGTAACATAGGATACTTTTTTGGTCGTGATAACCGACATACACGCGGGCAAAGCCGCGGGCAGAAACTAATGAATAATAAAATTGGAAGATATATTCTATAACATAAACTCAAACATAGTCGTATATTCTGTAACATAAACATCATCGTCACCCTTTAATATTAGTTACGAAGTCCATACATATTCAAAACACGTACAGACAGAAAGGCCACAGGCGGAATAACTCTTAATAGTTGCGAAAGAACTTCGAGAAACTTCCGGAAGATATCGGCGTCACGTGTATCATATAATACATGTTTAGAAGATTATGTTTTTATTCTCATAGCTGGTGTAATAATGGATTTTGTTCTAACAGAACTTTAGTTGGTTTCCTGGCTTGTTGGTGCATTTGGCAGTGTCCCTGCTTTCTGCTCCAAGGTTGCGGGTTCGATTCCCGCCTGATTCTAGGTGTAATATATATTTATTTATATATGTATATTTATTTAAAAAAATATATGCATATCAGTTGGCTGTTACCTTAGACACAGGCATTAAGTTGCCTACCTTAGGAACAGACGACCGTGTGTAAAACGTGTATATGTATATAAAAAAAAGGTTATCTGACAACCGTTCTGGAGTAGCGGTGTGAGTGTCTTAAGTCAAATTTATATTTATACAAATAATTATTTCCGGTCTGGGTGTACCTACGTATGTGTGGGTGTGTCCACCGTAAGTCGGAGAGCACGTAAAGCTGTCAGTTCCTGTTTTAATATATAATATATAACATATAAATCTATACTATATTATAATATTATAAAGCTGAAGAATTTGTTTGTTTGTTTGAACGCACTAACCTCAGGAACTACTGGTTCGAATTGAAAAATTACTTTTTTTTGTGTTGGATATTCCACTTAGCGAAGAATTTTATAGGCTATTTAACATCATGCTACGACCAATAGGGGCCGAGCATTAATAAGAAACGTTACAAAAACGGGAAAAAATATTCTTTTTTGAGAGCTTCCGTTGCGTCCTTTAATTTCCCTCTTCCCAAGATTTATTTTTAAATTTGTTATAGTACTAATATTTCGAATAATGTTTTTTTTTTTTTTGTAGACAAGTAAAATTATTTGTAACCGGATTCAAAAAAACATATACCTTCTCATTTAATTTGTATATTATAAAAAGTCTTTTTTTTAATTGTTTATATATACTTATATACGAAAACAATATCTATAGACACCCGCTACCCGCTACACCAGAGGATTAGCGGGTGCGTTGCCGGCCTTTAGGGAGGGGAGGGATGTTCCACCGGATCTGTGGAGGGAAGGAAAGGGATGGGCCAGGTAAAGGAAGGGATGGACCACCGGATCTCTCTCAAACCGAACGTAATATGACGACAGTGCCGTCATTTCACGTCGGTGTTAAGTGAGGGCGAAGTACTTCCCCGGGTGCGGCGGCCCATTCAGCTGCAAGCAGCATGGCGCTCCTTCGGTTGTTTGAACGCATAATTATGCTTCAATTTTTTTTTCTTTTTACGCAATCTAAACAATATTTTAAGAAAAATAAAAAAAAATCATTGTGAAACTTGTCTTGTCTTGTCGTATCGTCCAATTCTCCGTAATGAAATGAAATAAAATGAAAATATTTCGTCATAAGGTGATTTTACACACTTAACGAATGTCAAAAAAAAAAATCATTTAAAGCAAATACGTCAAATGATTACAAGTTAATGTCTCGGTAGACATAACATTACTATTATATCATCGGCTTTATTAAATGTTACAATAAATAACTTAATCTAATATCCCTAGTGTTGGCCGAGAGGAAAAAAAGCCAGGGGAAAAAAACTCTCGGTACTCTTTTAAATAATTAAGCGTAAGACGTAAAAAAGGTACGTACGTACCTTTTTTCATTTGCTTTAAGACAAGATACTACAACCAGGTAACGAACCCTGTCACTCTCCTCATATAATAAAATACGATTAACTGCATATATGCCGAACAAAATTTTCATCACCTTATTTTACAGAGAATAAAAAGATTATTTATTACATAATATGTATATATACCGCAGTTAAAACCCTCTTGCAAAGTTAACGAACCGACGAGTAAAACCATAATAAGAAAGAAGCAAAGTTGCATTATAGGCTTATAGCTAATTAATTTCTCAATATTTTTGATTGCCCTTTACGACACCTCGACAAGGCCGACCCCTGTCGGGATTATTCTTCTCTGCCGGTCACCGCACTCAATATTTACGTTTATTTATTTTAGGTTTGGCAATCATTTATTTTATTAACAAACGTTCTTGCAGCATGAATAATGTTGTTTTTCTTTCGCCTGCACCGCCCTCCCCCTCTTACGAAAACCCTGGCCGCACCCATAACTGTAAGTGATTAATTTTATTTTTATCGTATAATACAAAGGAAAATTAAAAATTAATCTACTAGAACAAATTTCCAATTACTTTAAAATAGTGCCGATTAATGAAATCTAATGAAATGAAAACGCTGATTGGCCGCGAATGAATGAAATGTGTTTGCTTCATCTGCTGCCGCCATTTGTAATTAAAGCTCTGGTAACCACGATATTATTAATGAAATTAATTCCAGATTGAAATGTGTTTTATTTAGTTTTAATAGTAATTACTTAAATTATACTTATAAATTATAACTTACGTAATATATAAGAAAATTTGCTTATAACAAAAATTAACAAATTTGTAATTACTAATATACATCTAACAACCCTAAATTTTTGCACTGACAGTAAAATTTCGCAGATAAGCAACATTTGGTCTTTTTTTGATCAGTCGTTATATTGTTAAAGGTAAATTGTTATCGATTTTTATGCACAATTTCAAATATTATAATTATTATGTTTATTCAACGTAAGTAAAGTTAAATAAATAATAAAAGAGAATGAGTGTCTGAACATAGATTTTTAATCATATTAGATCCGTTTTAAAACAAATATTGTTTTTGTTGTGTTAAATATTGTTTGTGTGTAGTTTTTGAATGCTATTCAGGGATAGTGTAGCTATTTTTAATATAGGCATATACATATTTATTAAAATATTTAGAAATCATTCAGTGGGAAATTGGTATTCCCACGTTAACAAGTAAATGTTACACATAATTATAGATAATATATAAATATATCTAATTTCTGACTTATTTATTTCAAGTTTTATGTATCTTGTACTACTATGTATAAATATTAAAAATATAATTACTATAATTATTTTTCAATAGGCTGTAAACATCTGCCTATGGTTGGTTGCTAAGCAACGGTTTGTTGGTAAACATTCCATATCGAATTTGGCTGAAGTATAATATGGTAGTGCGAGTAGTTGCCATAACACCGACGGTCACGGATTTGATTCTCGCTCGGGGCACACAGCACCACGAGCACCTAAAACCATCAGTCCGGTGCGGCTATTACGTAACTTGCGCGATCGCGAGAAATCGCTGTGTTGTCGAATTTCAATACTAGCTGAGCCACAATTAGCAATAGTCCCACCGGTTATTATCATATACAGGTGTCTATCAGGTACCTAACCGTTACTTATGATAGGGAAATTATCCAGTAACCCTTCTCCCAAATAGAGATTTTTTTTATTATTAACAAATATAATGTTATATAAACTTAATCAGTAGGCTCAATTTTCGTAATAATTGGCTTGTGGTAACTGAAGTAGGAAACATATGTTTGGGATTCTATTTTTTATTATTTACAAAAAACCTGTATACACTCAACAAAAATAATCGTCGCGACACCACACTGTTCAATGCGAAATAGAAATGAAAATATCTGGCTTGCTTTCTATAAGAGAGAGAGAGACAGACAGAGAAACATGCGACGCCGCACAGCTTACAATAGCTTACTATAGCAAAAAGTGTCGTGACAACTTTTCGTAAGAATTTTTTCCGTCTAGCCACCTTTCACAACGCGCGATAAGGAACTTCGTTCCAATAATATTAATAACTTTATTTGTCGGAATTTATCTGACTGACTTAGGTACTCTTTACTCTTTACTCATTTGATTGTATCGGTTTGATTGGATTTGGTTTGATTTGTGTTAATATAGTGAATTAATTTTCATCGATGAATGTTGATAATTATCGGATGAAAATTATCGATAATTATCGGGCGATTCGATAATTATCGGATAGATTTGATAATTATCGGATGGAGTCCAGAATTATCGGGTGAAGGATGACAAGTATCGATAATTGTATTGTCAATGACGATGAAAAAAAAAACAAAAACAAAAAGGTCGTCCAAGATCTGGCATCGATATTTACCCCTGCAGCCTATCCGAATTCCTAACAAAAAAAAGGTCATCCGACATCCAGTGTCGACGTTTATCCCTACACCATATCCGACTACCTAAAAACGACCGGCTGGTCGAGTGGTCAGGCAACTGGACACTTTACGCAGCGGTCGCGGGTTCGAATCCCGCCAGGTGCAGATAATTTGTATGACGAATATAGATGTCTGCACCGGGTCATGGATGTGTATTTATGTATATATGTATTTATTTATATCTTAAATTTATTTCCGTTCCTAGTACCTGTAACACAAGTTCTTACGAACTTAGCACGGGGCTAGGTTAACGTGGTGTGATTGTTAAAAAAAAAGGTCGTCACTTCTCCTTGTCAAACTTATTACTCGATAATTATCAGCTGACGCATACCCATAATTATCAAATCCCAATTACCGATAATTATAGGACCACAAACTAATAGTCGATGATTATCGGATCAAAACAACATTATCGATAATTATCAGATGAATAATTATCGATACTTATCGATAATTATCGAATGAAAAATTATCGATAATTATCGTATCGTGATGTAAACACTAGAAGGAATAACAAAATTGTTACTCCAAGTTTCCGACTGCGCAAAGTAAACGTCTCCTTTCTGGGTTATGGTATTCGCATGTATAATAAAATCCCACAAACAATTTTGGAATTGTCTCAACATAAATTTAAAGATTTTATTTAAAAAAAAATTAATATATAAAGCGTATTATTCGGTGCAGGATTACTTAGTCGATAAAGATGTGTGGACTTTAGTGGCGCTGTATTTCATATTACTAATTTTGTACTAAAACACAGTTTTTATATATTATTTTCAAAAGAGTAACTGCGGAGTTTCTTGCCGATTCTTCTCTGCAGAATCTACATTCCGAATCGGTGGTGGCTTTTTAAAGTGTTAATTTGTAAAATGACGATTCGAAGGTGCTCGTGGGGCCTATTTGAATAAAGTTGTTTTTGATTTTAATTTTGATTTTATTTTCGGTTTATGACAAAAAAATTTAATACACTAAATTCCAAATTGTTGAAGTCCTGTTTGAAATCAGTTTGACATAAATTGTTATCGCCAAATCACTTCAGATGTCGGCTCTCAAAGGCGACAATTATGATTCCGAAAGCGAAAATTCAAGCTTTCAGATCCGACGATCTTTTGTCCTCAGAATTCACTGTGTTACAAGTAGCAACAATGTAGAAATAAAGCGGCGAACTTTCATCACTTTTAAATGCCGTATTTCATTGAAAATGTTTTTTTTTTTTTTTGCGAAAACATTTTATTTATAATCTGTTCTAATTCATACCTATATAAAAATCTTAATTAATAAAGCGAGGATTCCGTCGGATTAAATAACATGAATTTTTTTTTAATTCGAATAATCTTAATCCACAATATTTTCCCTATCATGAGTAACGATCATTATCAGTTATCAATGATAATGGATGGCTTTAGTTTGTGTTCTCCGATGCACGGTGGGGAAACCCATAATAATATACACTAGGGTGGTGCGGAAAAATTCAAGTTTTGAATTCGTAGTTCCTATAGTGCGGAAAAGTTGCGATATATAAGTATATAGAAGAAAAACAATTTTTTTTTAATCGGACTTTATCTTCCGATCGCGCAATCAGCCGAAAGTTTCATAAAATTAGTGAAAATCGTAATTTTCCTTAATTTTTTTTTGTAATTTTTTTATTGTTATTTTAAGTTACTATAGCAAATTTCTCATTCTTCAAGCATTGCAAAACAGTAAAAAAAATATATTTTTTCACTAGGAGTATATATTCCGATCGCGCAAGTCTATACATATATAAGGAAATCCGCCATTTTTGGTCATATTGAATTTGTTCCGAAAATAGCAATATGAGGGCAAAAAAGTGCTAAATTTTATTTAAAGTCATTTGTGCAGCTCTTCGCTTGTTTGTATATTAATAATAATATAAAAACAACCCAGAACTCACCACGTGGAGGTGGCTGCACTTCGAGTTCCACCCACACCCTTCCCAACCATTCAACCAATATGAAGGGTGTGTGTTTGCTATTTATAATATTCACATTACTGGCATGGCATTTTTGGTTAGTCTTTCTACTTTGGTTTAGTTTTTCTGCTTAGATTTATTTTAGTATACCTTGTTTACTCTTTACTTGTACTTGGTTTAGAAGAAACTCTATACTGTGATTTGCTTTCAAAACTGGGCATTATTGATCGAGATTCTAGTGTAGCTCTGATGTAACCGTCTCCGTAGAAGTAGGAACTACGAATTCAAAATTTGAATTTTTCTGCACCACCCTAATATACACTCAGATCAGAAATAAATATTTCTATGAGTAGATACAAATATATCTATATGCCCCGAGTGGGTATCGAATCCCGCTATCACCAGCTTCAAGGCGTTACTTTAACCGTTACACAAAAACAGTTGCATAATTATAGTATCAAGAAATTTTGAAAATCCAAAAGTGCATGGCTCATACCACTACCTCATTTAATAAAAAAAAAAAAATCAAGACGTACCTACCATTGACTTATTTGTCTGTCTATCTGTATCGAGACCACCTCGTAAAAAATATCCAAACGACCACGTAAATTTTTTTTTCAGCTTTTTTTTTCAAACAGCAAATTATAATTGGTTTTTACGGAATATGAGATTAATTATTTAATCTGCTTTATTGAAATATGTCGTCTCATCTTATCGTATAAGTGCTACTTGGTAGAGGCAATTTAAGAGCAAAATTGCCTGACTTTGACGTGTCAAGAGTAAGTGCAATTACGTAAGCACAATACTTTGAAATACGATGAGTCAATGACGAATTTCAATTGTTTTCTAGATTAAATCCGATAGTAAAAAAACTTAATACAATTTACAGGTGCATTCGCGTTGGAAGCTTTCACACTTTGAGCGCTCATGCTTATAAGCACTAATTTTTAGTGTTCGTGTTGGCCTATAAGCGCTTAGAATCAATAATTAAATTTCGTTCGTTTTGGACACTGTGAGCGTCAGTTACCAATAACATGGCGTTTTTGGTAAATGTTTTTTTTTTTTTTTACTTTATTGGGGTAAACAAACAGTGTTACAATGAATAAGACATAGCAAGTATATATTACAGTACAATTAAAGCAACACCAACACCGTTTACCACAAATTACATACAAAAGCTGAATTTTGACACGATGTTCATCAAATAGTAAATAATTTATTAGAAATTATCGATGATGAGTCTGATGATAGTGATGAGTTTAATATGATTGAAGATAGTGATGATATCTAATGGGAGTATTGTAGTACTTATTTGAATTTATCTTTTAAAAAAGAACCTGTACCTACCAAGAATTAAAAATATTGCCGAAGAGGTTATTCAAGCATTAAATTCTGACAAAGAATTCAAATCTCATTTTAGGTAACTATTTATTACAATTTGAGCATTTAGTTTTAAAAAAAAAATGTTTTAACCCTAGTTAGCGTGCCGTAATACATGCATCATAATGCATTCTGCTGACTCCAGACGAATTCAAACAATAGGACAATATGAAACCGCATTTTTAACACAATTAATTTCTTTTAATATCAGATCAGTCTTCGTCTAGCCTCGATTTAATAAAGTTATGTTTTAAATATTTTATATTTGAATAATTGTAATTAATTATTTAAATAAATATTTTTTAAAAAGACTTCTGTTGGTCGCCTTATCATAACTGGCGCAGTCGGTAGTTGTCGCGGCAATTGAGTGAATCAAATCTTTATTCAATTGAACAATTGTGAGTGTTTAAACCGTGACTTTCCCTACAACGAATCTACGACGGCGGCATCGGAGGAGTCTTCCTGAGGCTACGAGGACCCGGAAAGGAGATGCAGGGGATACTGTGGTGAGTACTCTCTCAATTCCAAGTTCCTGTGCTCTATTTCCTTCCGTATTTAGTATTATAAAATATATATAAAAGTGTTTCTGTCTGTAAGCTGAAATCGCTATAGACGTTTACTTCGCTAAATAAGAAGTAGTAATAATAAGTAAATAAAATAATTAATATATAAATAAATTTTTATTTTAAAAGAAAAGAAAAACGATTTTAATAAAATATTATAGTTATATACTTTGAAAGAAATATAAACTTAACTTTGTTATTTTGCTTATATAATTAAATTAATTAATTAAAGAAAATGTCTTTTGAAAATTGTAATTCTTCTAGTTTTAAGTTAATTTCTGAATTTATGCCAAGATATGATGGCAATCCTAGATTACTGAATTATTATATAAGAGAAGTAGAAAATATTTTAAACTTATTAGATAATTCGGTTAGAGGACATCCAGCAATATTATGTTTAATTAAGAGTAGGTTAAGCGGAGTTGCTATAGACGCAATAGCGTACGAAGACTCCCTACCTTCATGGGAAGCTATTAGAGCTGCTCTTATTCAAAGATTACGTGAACCGAGGAATGAAATCCAGGTTATGCAGGAGTTAAGTAGGATGCGACGCAATAGAAACGAAGACGCCGAGAGTTTTGGTAGGCGCCTTCGCGACATATTGGATACATTGTTTTCAGTAGGCACGCATTCAAATAAAGCATATTATGAAAGTATGGTCATAGAACAGTACACTAATAATTTAGATTTCCAAGTGTCAATTGGGGTACGAATAGCGCAGCCCATTACATTAGAATCAGCCATAGTAATAGCTAGACAGGAGGAAGCTAAGCTTGCATATAGTAGAACAAATAATTATAACAATTTTAGTGCACCTTCAACTTCTCAAGCAAAGGTTAAAGAACCAATTAAAAGCTTTAACCAGTTCCCGAACCCTACACCTTTTAAGTTTAATAACCAGGTTCCCAGACATAATAACCCAGGTAATGTATTAAATACTAATTTTGTCCCTCAAAAAAATAACTTGACTCCGGAACAGCGGCAGCAATGGGTACAATCCATGTTACCATGGAAGAATCGTCCATCAGCAGGTAACTACAGACCTTCTTCAGGTAATTTTAGAAATAACTTACCCCACCAGCAGGTCAGTTACCCTCAAAAGGTTTCCGATGTGAGCATGAGATCTATCTCTAAACCGGCGAAACCACAGTTCGCAGTCGAGGAACTATTCTACGCAGATGAACCCTCTTCATATGAACAATTCTGTGATGATGGAGCTGAACAAGGTCAGTATGAACATTTTGATAATTTTGAACCCAGCCAACATGAATATCAGTCTCCGAGTGAGGAAATCTATACCCAGCAGGATTTTTCCCCGCATCCAAACCAAAACGACTCGAGTTAGTGAAGCTCAATAACCAGGATAAAGACCACCTTCCATACATTGAACTACAGGAGTTTCAAGGTAAGTTTCTCATAGACACAGGAGCATCACGCTCTATGATATCACCAAGTGTAATTCAAAATAGTGTTTTTCAAAATTTCGTAGAATATGAACCTTTTGAAGTAAAGACGGCTCATGCTACTACGCGTCACGAACAAGTAGTTTATTTACCCCTACCCCCAGTATTCAATAGTGATATTATACATAAATTTTTAATTTTTGATTTTGACCCGAAATATAAAGGACTTATAGGTCTAGATCTCTTAAAGACATTAGACTGTAACATAGATATAAAGAACAAGCTATTATACACTTCTACTGCCGAGATACCTATTTATTTTGACTATCCTAGTAAAAAATTAACAATCGAACCCAGATGTGAAAAGGTTATAACAGTAAAAACTAATTATTCGGACGGTCAATATATTCATGATGAGTACATTTGGTCTAACGGTTTAAAATCACCCGCGGCAATAGTGGAGGTTAGCAAAGGAAAATTTAAAACTTCCATTATTAACTTCAATACTGTTAACAAAGTAATACGTAACACGGAGAATATTCCACTAGAACCTTACAGTAGTAACGCGAATATAACTAAATGTAGCTTAAACTCTAGCACAGTAAATCCGGACATAGATAAAGAATTATGCGATAATTTACGAAAAATACGTACAGACCACATGAACGACGAAGAGCGTCGCGAAATCACTAAGATTTGTTATAGGTACAGAGACATCTTTTACTCTGAAAATATTCCGCTCTCTTTCACGCACGCTGTTAAGCATAAACTAAGACTGACCGACCAAACCCCAATATTTGTTAGAAGTTACCGACAGGCCCCTCAACAACGTAATGAAATACAAAAACAAGTAGACAACTTACTGAAACAGGGAATTATACGTGAAAGTATATCTCCATGGTCTTGCCCCGTCCACATTGTCCCAAAAAAGGCAGACGCATCGGGAAAGGTAAAGTGGAGGTTAGTAATTGACTATCGAAGACTTAATGACCGACTTATAGAAGATAAATACCCCTTACCTAACATTAACGACATCTTAGACAGACTAGGACGTGCACAATATTTCACTACGTTAGATCTTGCTAGTGGTTATCATCAAGTAGAAATGCACCCCGATGATATCGAAAAGACAGCTTTCTCTACCGAGAGAGGACACTACGAGTTTCTTAGGATGCCATTTGGTTTGAAAAATGCACCTAGCACTTTTCAAAGGCTAATGGATCATATTCTTAGAGGTATTGAAAATGTTTTCACTTATTTAGACGATGTAATAATAATATCAACCTCATTACAAGAACATATTGAAAAAATTAAACAAGTTTTTGATAGGTTTAAGATTCATAATTTAAAAATCCAATTAGATAAATCCGAATTTTTGAAAAAGCACGTAAAATTTCTAGGACATGAACTGACAGAACAAGGACTCGTACCAAACCAAGACAAAATTAAAGCTGTTTTGAACTTTCCATTACCTAAAACTCATAAAGACATTAAAAGCTTTTTAGGACTAGTCGGCTACTACAGAAAATTTATTAAAGATTTTGCTAAACTGACTAAGCCCATGACTCTATGTCTCAAAAAGCATAAGAAAGTGGTACATTCCCCAGAATTTTTAGAATCCTTTAATAAATGCAAACAGATTTTAACTAATGCACCTATTTTACAATATCCAAATTTTGACCAGACTTTTATACTGACAACAGACGCATCAGACATAGCCCTTGGTGCAGTATTATCACAAGGACCCGTAGGCGCGGATAAACCAGTAGCATATGCATCTAGGACCCTTTCTGATACCGAGACTCGCTACTCAACAATAGAAAAAGAGCTATTGGCCATAGTATGGGCAGTTAAATACTTCAGACCCTATCTTTATGGTAGAAAATTTATTATATATACCGATCATAGGCCCCTTACTTGGTTAATGTCGTTAAAAGACCCGAACTCTAAGTTGACCCGATGGAAATTAAAACTAGCCGAATATGACTTCGAGGTTATTTATAAAAAAGGACAACAAAATACAAACGCAGATGCTCTCTCTCGAGTAAAAATTTTTCATAAAAGCATCGATTCTCTTGCAGTAAATTTCGATGACAATGACGATGACGAAATAATAAATAGAATATTTGACAATGTTCGCCGAGAAGTAGAGACCGAAACAGTACAAGAAACCCCCAATGTAGATAATAATAGCAATAACGATGACGATAATGACATAACACTTAGACCAGACGTACAACCTCCTAGCATAGAATCCGAATCTGACAGTATGAGTGTCATTGACCCTGACAATCTTGTTTCTACTAATCATACCCAACCTGACAACGAAAACCAAGGTATACCAATCTTAGAAGATGCTATAGATAGGCAACTTAAGCAATTTCATATTAGATCAACCCCCGGTTCAACTTATAGAGTAGACAATAGATCAACGACTTCTCGTAAAACTATTAAAGACGTATTCATCCCAGTGAATAACACTGAAAAAGAAATTATACAATTTTTGAAAGAACATACTATCGCCGATCGAGTATTCCATTGCTATTTCTATAATGAAGATCTTTATCGCGCATTCTCTAGAGTTTATACGACAATATTCAATGATAGAGGCCCTAAGCTATTTAGATGTACTACACGCGTTACTTTAGTCGAAAATAAGACAGAACAACAAGAAATAATTAAAAAGTATCATGAAGGCAAAACGATTCATCGTGGTATTCAAGAAACGTATAAGAAAATCCATAGAAATTACCATTGGCCTAACATGTTACTCACTATTCAAGCATTTGTCAATCAGTGTAATACATGCTTGCAAGCTAAGTACGAAAGAAACCCCCTAAGACCCCCATTAGCCCTAACAGAAACCCCTACTAAACCTATGCAGCATCTATTTATGGATTTATATTCCACAGAAGGAGCTACTTTTCTCACTATAATTGATAATTTCTCTAAATATGCTCAAGCAGTCCCTTTAAGTGCAACTAGTAGCGTACACATAGCCGAAGCCTTATTTGACGTTTTCTCAGTGTTAGGAACCCCTTTTAAAATTACAACTGACTCTGACACTAAGTTTGACAATGACGTCATAAAAGAGATGTGTGCTTTACACGACATCAATATTCATTTCACGACTCCGTATAATCCAAATTCAAACTCACCTATAGAGCGCTTCCATTCAACAATAGGAGAACTTATTAGGATTCAAAGGATGACTAATAAAGAAGACCCCATTCAATTAATTATGAAATTCTCAGTTATTGGGTACAATAATTCTATTCATTCAGTAACAGAATACACCCCACATGAATTACTTTTTGGACATACTGATTCTAGAAATCCCTTAGAGCTTCATTATACAAAGCAATTTTATCAGGATTACGTGCTTAAACATCAAAGAAACGCTGAAGCCGTACAGGAGTGTGTTGCTGCACACATGTCTAAGCACAAGGAACAGATCATAGCAAAACGTAACCAGACAGCAGAAGAGATAACGTTCAAGGTAGGTGAAACAGTTTTCAAACAGGTTGCCAAAACTGCGAGGAACAACAAAACGAAGCCGATATTTAAAGGTCCGTATAAGATCATTCATTTACACCCTAATAATATAGCAGAAATTATAGGTAATCACCCTAACTCTAAGTCTATAAGAGTTCACTTCAAACTTCTACGACGACCTCATCTTGTTCCAGGATCATCTTCTTCGGATCCCTCTGGTTCCAATCAAAATCCGACATAACATTGAAACCTATCGAGAATAATAATGGAATCCTTTTACTTAGACAAGGCCGTATCCTTAAACAAATTGATTCATTTAACCTCGCTTGTACTTATAATATTACTCAGATAAATTTAATTTTCAATAAACTAATGTCTCTATACGCAAGCGCGAAATCAGCCGAAATCAATAAAGGATCGGAACATTTGCATAAAACATATAGAGATCAAATAGTACACAAATTAGATTTGATCGATAAAAAGTTATCGTTCATAGCACCTAAAAATAGAGTAAAACGTGGAATTATAAATGGATTAGGCTCAGTTGTTAAATTAATTACAGGTAATCTAGACAATGAAGACGCAATCCGTTTTGAAAATGAAATTACCAAAATACGTAACTCAGTTTCTAAAATTCAAACATCTCAAAAGCAATCTCTTTCATTGGCAGAAAACACTATAAATGAATTTTCTATTCAATTAAATAAAATTAATGAAAATCAAAACAGATTAGCGTCTATATTACAAAACATGACCGTAAGCGCGAACGCGGTTACAAATCAGTTAAACTTTTTAGAAATATATGTACAAATAAGTTTTAGTTTACAGCTCTTATTAGATAAGTTAATGTTACTAGAAGATGCTATGTCATTTTCGCAATTAGGTATAATGCACCCTAGTATTATAAGTCCACGTAATTTAGTACTAGAAATTAGAAATTTGCAGACATTTTCTTTATTAAATCCAGTTTCAGAGATTAATATGGAAAATATTCATAAAATAGAAAAGTCTATAAGCGTAAAAGCGTATAGTACAGGACACTCTTTAACATTTATTCTAGAAATCCCGTCCATTGAATATAATATTTATGATTATATACATATTTACTCCATCCCAAATAAACAGAACCTTACAATTATTCTAAAATCCAAATTCCTTGCACTTGGAAGCGAAGAGTACGCATACATAGAAGAACCATGCAAGAAGATCTCTGACGATACTCTACTATGTAATTCACTAGATTCAAGATCAATAGAAAAAACCGAAGACTGTACCATCTCCCTCATAAAACAACAAAAAGGAAATTGTACCCTTGCACGTATGAACCTAAAACAGGGAAAGCTTCAAAAAATTCGTGAAAATATGTGGCTAATATTACTAACAAAACCAGAAATAGCGAAGACTCAATGTGGAAGTAAGACAGAATACAGAAGAATAGATAACATATGCCTCGTAACTATTACCGAAGACTGTCAGATAAACATAATGAATAGAACACTTAGAACACACAGCAGTACCATTACCGTCAACGAAGTAATCCCGTTACCCGACCAAAACCATATACAGCAAGAAGAAGTCCAGTACGAACTTCATCTAGAAGATATCTCATTAGACAACATTCACGAACTTATGAACAAAATTAAAGATGTTCAAGAAATAGATGACTCCTATTGGCTTGACATCATGGCAATCCCTAGCTGGCCTACGTTGCTTCTGTATATAATAATTGGAACGCTGGCTGTATGGAAGTTATACAAGTGCAGAAAACAACCGAAGGACATAAGTCGCGAGGACGCTCCTGGAAGCTGCAAGACTAGCTTCCATCTTAAGGAGGGAGGAGTTAGCGTGCCGTAATACATGCATCATAATGCATTCTGCTGACTCCAGACGAATTCAAACAATAGGACAATATGAAACCGCATTTTTAACACAATTAATTTCTTTTAATATCAGATCAGTCTTCGTCTAGCCTCGATTTAATAAAGTTATGTTTTAAATATTTTATATTTGAATAATTGTAATTAATTATTTAAATAAATATTTTTTAAAAAGACTTCTGTTGGTCGCCTTATCATAACTCCCTTCATTTTAATTTTAAATTGTATTAATTAAACATAAATATTTTTTTTTAACTTTCTGGATCAGTTAGATGAATAGAAAATAATTGTGGTTTATTGCTTGCCAATTTTGTGGGATTTTAAAGAATTAATATTTAGAAATACACATGATTTGGTTAGCTTACGCTTAAGTTGCATTCGTTTTGACAGATAGTAAAGATTGGCGCTCACGCTTTTGCTACCCTACCTCCGTGGCGTAAGCATCTGTGAGCGATCTGTGATAACTCACGGCACCAAGTCGAACGATGAAAACGACGTGTAAGCGCGCTCACAGCGCGTAAGCGTCCAACGCGAATGCATCTTATGTTACATGAATCATGTTTCCACAACTGACCGTAGACTCTCTCTAAACATGAATCAGTGGAATTTTTTATTAATTACGTTAGTGAAGCTGTATTCACTACATATCAGTGAATTTCAATAACAAATTTGTGAATACTCACTAATAAAAATATTCAATGATCAAATCAGTGGACTCTGATTTTCACATATTCATACATTGAATACTCACTAATTCTGCGTGGTACGATTCTCACATTGATAAAAAGTGACCACTCACTTAAAATTAGTGAAATTCCACTGATTCATGTTTAGAGAGTAAGTGAAGAAAAGTTACGAACTCATACGAATATTTCTTCTCGTAACCCCGACAGATGCAACTCCGTTGTAACCTCCAGTCCAGATAACAAGTATGCTTAATTTAAAAAATCAAAAACCCAACTGCTTAAAATACTCTTATTATAAACTAAAAAGAATAAAACAATTTACTAGCTTTCATTTGATACCCATATTGCTACAGTAAGAAAAAATATTCAACTCCCCCCCTCATATCGCCATTCGCGGGCGCCATTTTGAAAATTTAAATAGCCTATGTCACTACTACAATTTAGACAAATCCAACGACACCTCATATGTCAAAAACCGTTCAGCCGTTTGGGCTGTAGGGCGTGCCAAAGAAATGGACTATTAATAAACTAATACCACTTCTTCTTTTTTGGATACATACATACATACACTCGAAAAACATAACCCTCCTTCTGTCGCATTTGGGTAAAAATAACTGCCCTTTCTTATAGATCTAATATAAAAATGTATTATGTAGACTGTATGTTAAGGAGTATTTATTGAAAAAGTCTACATTTAGTCGAATGGTACTAGTACTAGCGTAGTTTTTTATGACAGAACTTAAGAATTTTATTATCCGTTAACAAAATCGAAAAGAAACTTTTTTCTAAGGAAAGAAGTGGAATGAGTCAATAAAATATAATGGAGTATAGGGGAAGAAAATGTCGGATTATATTATCCTAAATCGATAGTTGTAATAACACTGTAACGGGTCCAATTCTGTTTTTTGAAGATATTTTGAAATTTCTTAGAGGGAATCCTATAATAGATACTGAAGCCAAAACCTGTCAGTCTGTATCATAGGTGTGCATTACCGAATTATTAAATTAGTTTGAACGAAACTACTGAATGAGTTTGAAGGCAATTTGACACGTTTTATAATCGATAATTATCGATAATATTGTGGTATTCGATAATTATCGATAATTGGTTTTGGATCCGGTAAGTATCGATAATTATGGTATGGCAGAGGACCTTTTTTTTAGGTATTCGGATAAAAAAAAAAAAAAAAAAAAAAAAAAAAGGTAAAAAAAAATAAGGTATTTTAGGTATTCGGATAGGGGTGCTATTGTCGGTGACCTCCGCGTGGTGCACCCTGGTAACGTAGACGGCAGCAGCTCCACAGTTGTGGAGCTGCTGCCGCCTACGGCTAACAACCGACTGGGGGGGAACGCCGAGTCGCTCCGGGTACTGCTCTGTTTATTCAGAGTTGACTTGTTGAGCGGCCGCATGGCGTAATGGGGACAGTCGTCTCCACGGGGGCTCCGGTGCCACTGCGCTTGCGCGCGGTGACGCCACGGCGGATAAAGGCAGTGGTAGAGGCCCTCAGGAAGAGGACGGCCTCGGATGAGGTGTGTCGGCTCCAGGCGGAGAACTCTCGCCTGAGACGCGACCTGGACGACCTCCGAAGACAGGTGGTGGAGCTACGAGAGCAAAGCTCGTCGAATGCTGCTCCCACCTGTCTGCCAAGACGAGAAGAGGGCCTCGTCGAGGAGGTGAGCGCGTCGGTTATTCGGTCGGTGGGGCGGATGATCGATGCCCGCTTCGCCGGCCTTGAAGACCGCCTCCTGCCGGCGAAGACGCTCCGTCCACCGCTTGCGGCGGACAGGACGAAGAAGGAGAGGACGACGCAGAAGGCGCCGTCTTCTAGCGCCACCCCCGCTCCAGTGCAGAAAAGACGCGCACACGCGAGCGAGGAGTTGGCACCCGCAGTCCAGACTGGCGACGGTGAGTGGACTACCGTCGCCAAGCGGGCAAAGAAAAAGAAGACGGCGCCTAAGAGCTACGCTGCCGCCGCCGCCGCCACTCCGGCCTCGAAGGGACCGCAGCCGCAGCCGCCGGCGAAGAAAAAGAGGAAGGCCAAAAAGCCTAAGCTGGCTGCCCCCCGCTCTCCGGCAGTGCTCGTCACGCTTGACGAGTACGCCGAGAGCAAGGGCGTCACGTACTGCCACCTGCTCAAGCAGGCGGCAGATACGGTAGATCTGGCCGAACTCGGCATCGTCGGTGGGCTCAAGCTGCGGCGCGCCGCGACTGGGGCCAGATTGTTGGAGCTGCCGAAGGGGCAGACCCCGGAAGCGGCGGGACGCCTGGCGGAGGCCATGCAGGCGTCGTTGGGGAGCATGGCGAAAGTCGTCCAACCCATGAAGCTCGCGGGTGTGCGAGTCTCTGGGCTGGACGACTCCGTCTCCTGCGAGATGGTGGCCGCGGTGGTGGCGACGGCTGGCAAGTGCGACGTCAGCGCAGTGAAGACTGGCGCAATCGTGATTGGACCGGGTGGGTTGGGGTGCACGGTGGTGCGATGCCCGATCCCAGCCGCTAAGGCCCTAGCTGAAGCAGGCAGACTCTTGGTCGGGTGGAGCTCGGCCAGAGTGCAAGTATTGGAGCAGCGCCCCATGCGCTGCTTCAAATGTCTGGGAATCGGGCATACCCGCCCGACATGTCCGGCCGCGATTGACCGCAGCGGCGCGTGCTTCCGGTGCGGCGTGGAAGGGCACATTGCCCGCAATTGCACCGGAGCACTGCGCTGCGCCGTGTGTGCTGCCGCCGGCAAACCGGCGGCTCACTTGATGGGGGGACGGGAGTGCCGCCCCCCCAAATCGAAGGGTAGAGCGGTCTCTAAGACCCTGGCCGCTCCCCAAAGTTCCATACTCCAGGTCACGGAGAAGACTGCGGCTATGTCGTCATGACCTGCCGCAGTCTCTCCCGTTCGCCGGTCCCTGGCGTAGCGGAGATAGAGCGCTCACGGTGCCCGCGAGCGCTCTATGACCGAAGGCGGCCCGCGTAGGCGAGCCAACCGTCGGGGCGTCACGGTGGCATGCGCCAGCGATCCCGTGGCGTCCTTGTACGACGACGAGGGCATCGCTGTGTTTTAGTGGGTATTCTGACTTCGCAGTCAGCGAGTCCCACATACCCGTCGCCTGTGGGTGGCGGGATGCGTAAACGCATTTCACAGCGTCAAAAAAAAAAAAAAAAAAAAAGGTATTCGGATAGGGTACGGAGGATAATGTCGATATTGGACGGCGGATGACCTTTTTTTTTAGGTATTCGTATAGGGTACGGAGGAAAATGTCCACACTGAAGGCCGGATGACCTTATTTTTCTTTTTTTTTTTTTTTTTTTCGTCGTCCGAAAATTGAACCGATAATTATCGATAACTATCGTCAACTATCGATATTTTTTATCCGATAATTATCGATAACTGTCCCCAACTATCGATAACTTTTTATCCGATAATTATCGATAAGTGTTCATTCGATAATTATCGAAAAATCAAAAATCAAAATCAAAATATTTTATTCGTTATTAGGTGATTGATTACATACACTCAACGAACGTCAAAAAAAAATGTCTTGGTAGACATCTACAATTTCATCATCGGCTTTACTAAATATTACAATAATATAATAATGTTCCTAGTGTAGGCCGAGAGAAAAAAAGCCGGAGGAAAAAAAACTCTCGGTACACTTTTTACCATATCATATTTTGTACATACAATATAAAAAAATTATTCACAAAGAACGAGCAAATCATGTTACTGCCAAAGAGCCTTGTCATTTAAAAAAATCTTTAATGCTATAATATGCCTTAGTAAGGACAAACATAATTTGGATTTAATGAAGTGTTTAAATTTATTTAGGGACAAGTCTTGCACATTACCAGGCAGTGTATTTTACATGCGTATACAGTTACCTACAAAAGAGTTACTTATTTTGTGGAGCCTAAAATTAGGAATGGCCAATTTATTTTTATTTCTTAAATTTATATTATGTCTATCACAGTTCTTGACAAACTATCGATAACACAATTGTTAACTATCGATAACACTAATAATACAATAATTCTCGATGTACAATAATGATCGATAAACACAATAATTCTCGATGATAAAATTATCAATAATTTTTTCCCATGAACACCCCTAACCCTTTACAGCGTCCATGGTATCGGGGAACTGAGGTGGTTGGTGTCCGAATAATCTATACTAATAATAAATCTGTTGAAACCTCCGTTTTATTAATACACTATATATCATCAAGAATAAATTTTAATAGCGCGCTTTTTTTTCGATCAGCGCCATCTCTTATCGTGTTTTTCTCTGTGCACGTTTCATGTAAAAAGTACAAAACCAATGGAAATAACTTTAATACATAAAAATTAAACATAGCTCACAGTATAATTTAGTTTTTGTTTCATTGTAATTAAATTTAAAAATAAATATTTAAGAAAATAAAAATAAATATTATAGAAAAACACCTAGACGCGACATAGACGCCATCTGGTCTAACGAATCTTAAAAACTGACAAAACTTATTTTTGAGTTATTATTTTGTTTAACTTAAAAGTTTACTAAAATGTCGGATAGGAATAGAAATCGTTTTAATATTTTAGATAAACATCATTTTCAATTAATATACTATTATGTTAAATATTAATTATATTAAATGTCACTAAATATAAAAACAATATTCTACCTTTATACGATAGATGGCTCAGATAATTTTCTGAATCGCGCTGACCAAAACTTCGGCCAAAAGAATGACAAACGTGTGGTGTCGTGGGACACCAGATAGGAACGAAATTTCTTATTACATAAATGTTAATTTTAAGTTCTAGTAGAGGAAAAAAGAAAATAATTATTCAGGTGTACATATTTTATTATGATTTTTATGGATAAAAATCAAAATCATTTACAATGATTCATAAAAATACTTATATTACCAAAAACAAACACGCTTTGCTTTGCTTTTTACATGGTTCTCTGTGACTTTACAGCCTTATTATATATATTACCATTTGTATTGATTCACTTTATATATAGGGTGACTTTTTTTACCGTCTTGATAATAATATGGTGTATTGTGTAAGTGTAATATAATCTATAGACGACAGTATTTGTGTACTGGCATTTCAATTACGAAAGTTCTGAAAGTCTTATAAAATACATTAATCATATAGACCCTACCTGGCGCGTTCATAATTATCCGCAAGCGAGCGAAATAGCGTAACTACTTCACGGATTACTTCCGTTAGTTTTATTAACTCCGAATTGGTATTTTAAGATTGTTTCGATCCTTCCTTCATACTTTTAAGAGCTTAGGACCTTCTAACATGCTGGTAACATGTAGGTACAAGTATTACGCGTAAACTACAACATACTAGGCGTATTTAAAAGGTTGAAATCAACTTATTTACAAATTACACTGATTACATATTAAAAAATAATTGAAATGTACCTTTTAGCGATATCGCAGTAATTGTTCGTAGTGTCCACCGCTTCTCTCTAAACACAAACTAGCACGTTTTTGTAAATTGTTTTTTAAACTAGAAGAGTGTCTCTATCACTTTATAAAATATCAAAAGCGTCTACTATGTGCTGTTTTAATTCACCAACACTGCAAGCTTCCTCAGTGTACACCAACCGTTTTAGCTCGGCCCACAAATAAAAGTCTAAAGGAGTTAGGTCTGGCGATCTGGCTGGCCAGTTCACAGGACCTCCGCGACCTATCCACCTGCCACTGAACTGACTGTCTAGATACTCGCGTACCGATCTTTCGTAATGAGCTGGGCAGCCATCGTGCTGGAAGTAAATTCCTTGTAAATAGCTTAGAGGAACGTCCTCTAACATTGTGTCGATGACGGAGCGTATCATTTGTAATTGTAAATACGTTATCCTGTCAATCGACCTTCGATCCATATTGAACCTATAATTCGGTCATTTATGATCGCAGCCCATATGTTTAAACTAAAACTTGATCTACATAAGCTTTCACCAGACAGTATGTAACACCGTACCATTGCTAAATACTCAACGTTATCGTATTCGGGCATGTTTATGGTTAACGATATCACGGATGTAAACAATGCCAATATATCACGCGACGTCACAGTAAGCATAATCGCATGCGACTAATAAGTAATAATTAAAATTTGAAAGACGGTGGGCCGCGGGCGGCGGGCTACCGGGAGAGAGCGGGTGCTAGCGGGGAATCGGGGATCGGGCGCGTGCGGCGGCGCCTGGCCGTCACCTTGGCCTTGGCCTTGAAGATAGTTTTTCGACAAGTTATGAATGTATGCAATGCAAAGTTTAATTAGGGTGACAATTTACGATTTAGAATTATTTTAATTCTAATTAAAATAATTACTTTGTTGTGTTTTAATATAAGAAAATTATTATAAATTGAGAGTGTATATTGGGTAGATTAATTTCAGACTGTGTCAGTAAAAAAAATAAATTAATGAAATAATAATGCCTGGGGCTTCTACTTCATTTACTTATGACGCTATATTTTTTTCAAGACGGTAAAAAAAATCACCCAGTATATATATATACAGGGTTAATTCTAAAACACCAGCAACCTCGCAGGACAAGATAGCTAACATTATGTACAACAACATTTGTTCTACCACTTTTGTTAATTTGTTAGATTTTATTTTCATACAAAAATAAATATTAATTTAATTTTACGCGTGAATGCAATAAACTCTACGCGCGTCCCAAAGATTAGGTAAATAACGACCACGTAGTACGTACTAATGTGAGGGGAAAGGTAGGAACGGGGCGGCGCTAGCGCCTTTGAACTTGACCTAGGGATGGGAAAATGTATAAAATATATCGATATATATCGTATCGATATTTTCAGAAATATCGATACATACTGAGCAAAAAATATCGATATTTCGATAAATCGATATTTTTATCTCAAAATGCGATTACCTAAAAAAAAAAAAAAGGTCATCCGGCGTCCAGTAACAACATTATTCTTCGTACCCTATCCGAATACCTAAAAAAAAAAAAAAGGTCATCCGGCGTCCAGTAACAACATTATCCTTCATACCCTATCCGAATACCTAAAAAAAAAAAAAAAAAGGTCATCCGGCGTCCAGTATCAACATTATCCTTCGACAAAAGTATTTCGATACGAAAATAATTTTGAAAACTTAAAAATAATATTTAGTTTTTATCAAAAAAATATCGAATCCGATATTCGGAGATAAATATCAATTATCGATATTTCAAAATTAAAAATATCGCCGATATTTATCGATTCTTTTCTAAAAAAATATCGATATTTCGATATATCGATTATTTTTGCCCATCCCTAACTTGACCTATTTAGCCAGCCGCGGCAGTCGGCGGCGGGCGACTTTGATGCGCGCGCGTCATATGATTTTGTGTGCTACTCGTATTTATTTTATTCGTATCGATCGATGTATTGTACCTGTACTAAAGTTATTTTATAACCATGGTACCGCCGCTATTCTAATGTCGAATACACGGAAATGGTGAGGATACTGGCTAAGTGTGATGACAATGTGTCGGAAGCCTGTCGGCAATATGCAGCTAGATATTCGAACTTACCTACACCGAGCCGTGAGACAATGTCAACTCACCGAATCTGACAAACTAGCACGAGTAAATTTTTGTAACTGGTTCGGTTAACTAAAATAATTTGTGCGTTCAATCAAATTAAAACTAATTCGGAAGTGTTAGCACGTGTTAGTGAACAGCTGATTTTTAGGTGTTGTATGTGTGTTGGTTGTGATGGTGACTATTTTGAACGCTATCTGCGCGCTACGCACCGACATGCGCGTTACTTTAACCTTAGAGGTAATATTTCGTTTGTAAATATTATTTTATTGTCAATTATTTTTAATTTTTTAATTATTGTAAATACGCTGATTTCACTTTTGAAATACTTATGCCCGCCTGTATTTAACAATAAAAAGTGAATAATACCTAGCTACCAATATTTGATATTAAATTGGTTTAATTAGACTTTAGTAAACGTTAAAGAATAATTACCTACGTTAATAATTTTCACATATTTTTTTATGTTCAGAATTCAGATACCTAATCTACATACCTACATTTTTATAGTATTGGCGGGCATACGGACAGTCGAAGCCTTTTGATGACTAGGTACCGGATGTCTACCGCACAACTGGTTGTGCTGTAACCTCTGGAGGTTATGCAGATGTGTTGCCCTCCTATACATACGATTTATTTGTTTTTTATCGTTTAATATAGCCAGTTCTAAGCCTGGTAAAGTATGAAGGGATTGTGGACTCAGTTTACGTATTGCAGGGACATGACAAAACAGAAATTTGATTATTCACTTAAGTCACTGCGATATACATACTATGATACTGCCCACAAACCCACCAAGCAATTTATATTAATTTTATTAACTAGAATTATCGGGCAGAGAAAGTGTTATTACTATTATTATGCAAGCGCGCCCGAGCGTCGCGTCATCCTTTCGATAATGAATGAAACATAGACTCTAAATTTCAGAGCAGTACAATAAAAGCTTAAAAAATCATTTTTAATTAATGTATTGAGTTATGTCAAAAGTCGTAGAACAAATGTTGTTGTACATAATGTTAGCTATCTTGTCCTGCGAGGTTGCTGGTGTTTTAGAATTAACCCTGTATATATATATATATATATATATATATATATATATATATATATATATATATATATATATATATATATATATTAATTCACTTTAAAAAAATATTTAGTAATTTTTACGTGAAATTAATTCACGAAATAATTAAACACAAGCGTCAGACAGCTACGCAAAGTTAGCACCCCACTGAAGGATTTTTGAAATCAAAATGACTTTAATCGATAGGTCTACGTTAGGTCTGTATAGGTCCACCAAAATTTTTGTTAGGTCGCCTATTTTTTTTAATAAATATTTTTAATAAATAGGTCTATTTTTTTCAACAAAAAAAAAAAAAAACCTAACAACCTAAAAAAAGACCTAATAACCTATTATTGATAGGTTGTTAGGTCTTTTTTTTATATATTTATTTATTTATTATTTAATTTATTTATTATTTAATATATATATATATATATATATATATATATATAACTATCGATAACACAATACGATAATTAAATTATCGATAATTTTTTCCGATGAACATCCCTAAACTAGGGGTGTGCGATAATTATCGATAATTCGTAACTACTCGATAATTTTTCATTCGATAATTATCGATAAGTGTTATTCGATCATTTTGATTCGATAGTTATCGATAATTTTTCATTCGATAATTATCGATAACTATCGATAAGTTTTCATTCGATAATTATCGATAATTTTGTGCGATCCGATAATTATCGATAATTTTGTGTCATTCGATAATTTTTTGATCCGATAAGTATTGATAATTGTGGTTCAATAATGATGGGATAGGGTATGTGTTCGGATAGGTTACTGAGGGTTATATCGATACTGGACTGCGGATGACCTTGTTTTTTTAGGTATTCGGATAGGGCCAGAGTGTAAACGTCGCTAGTGAAGACCGGATGACCTTTTTTTTTTATCGTCCACTATCGATAATTTTAATCCGATAATTATCGATAACTGTCGCCAACTATCGATAACTTTTTTATCCGATAATTATCGATAACTGTTCATTCGATAATAATTGATAACTATCGATAACACAAAACGATAATGAACATCCCTAATCCCTACCCCTAACTAGGGGTGTGCTATAATTATCGATAATTCGTAACTAATCGATAATTTTTCATTCGATAATTATCGATAAGTGTTATTCGATAATTATCGATAATTTATCATTCGATAATTACCGCTAATTATCGATAATTTGTATCTGATAATTATCGTCAACTATCGATAATTTTTATCCGATAATTATCGATAACTGTCACAAACTATCGATAACTTTTGATATTATTATTATCGATAACTGTTCATTCGATAATTATCGATAACTATCGATATCACAATTCGATAATTATCGATAATAAAATTTACGATAATTTTTTCCGATGAGCATCCCTACCCCTAACGGAATAACAAGATAAACCGCATCATAAAGGACACGGATTACAAAAATTTTTTGAGCCCTTGAATATTATAATTGTAAGATAAAAAATGTTATCGGCGTCGACTAATAATACTGACTGTTAAACGACGTTATAGCGCGATTTAATTTCGTACAACGCCACCTGTTATCGACTTTGGATAGTTACTTTTATATTGTTATTTAATCCCTGATATTATAATTTTTTAATTATTATTATTATATAACATTTATTGATTCAACAGAAAAAATTATAATTTGCGTGTAAATTGGTAACGTAACGATTTGGTTTTTTTAGTACTTTTGACGAATTTTCGAGTTCAACTCACGAATTTCGCGATGTTTCGGTCACTTCTAAAAATTTAAGCTTTTGATACTTAATTAAATTAATCGTATTATATATATAGACTCAATATGTTACAGGTTATGAAATACCATTTATACATTTATTATTATAATGAATAATATACCTTTAATTACTTTATTTGTAGGAATTTACCTTTAATTAAAATGAATTGTTGCCTTGATTCCTATGAGCTGAAAGTATTAATAGTTTGAATTTATATAAATTGTTTTCATTGAATTTAGTTAAATTTTATTAAGTTTTATAATTGTTTAATTTGATTTAGTTTGATTTAATTTATTCGATTATGCGATTAATGTTGCTAACTTATATATACGTTTAATTTGATCAAAGACTAGCATAATTAACTTCTGTAAAGTACGCTTGTTGTTTTTGTTTGTTGAAACAACCGCTATGGTGTAGTGGTGCGAGTAGTCACTTTATCCATGGCGGTCGCGGGTTCGATTCCCTGTTGGAAGTTGTTTTAATTTGTCCAAATATTTGTTTCTGCTCTGGTTTTATGTCCATCTAGGTTTTCCCACCGTGCCTTTTTTTTTCACTCCTTTTTAATTTACTACCCATTTATAACATCTCTTGCTTTCTGCGTACTGATTCTTTCTTTCATTCATCGTCTTTTATTATCTAATCTTCCCTTCCTATTTATAAGTTTTTACAGACTACTTATTTAACAGCAGATAAATAAATAAATATTTATCAACTGTTTACAATTTTGAGAGCAATTAATGAGTAGAATTTCTTTTATTTATTGCAAATAACATACATTTTGTTTATTGTTGTTAACTACCTTCTTGTAACTGTTTTACTTGGGGTTATAAATTAGTAGACCTTATTTTATTTATTTAAATTATACAATTTGTTAATTATTGTTATAACTTTCTTATTACTTGGTTACAATTTATTACTAGTTTGGATTTCTATCTTATGTGTTAGTTATTAGTCCTAGCATCTATTTATCAGATTTAGTGTTTATTTAGTATAATTTGCAATCATATAATTATAAAACCAATGATTAAATTACAATTTTAATGTTATACAATATTTTAGAGATGCAATATTTTAATATCTTAATTACTAATTATTTTAAACAATATCTTATAAATATTATAGTTGAGACACAATTTTCATATAATTTAATGTTACGATAATAATCTTTTCGGGAATAATCTTTTATTATGACGGTAATACCACAATTAGGGTTCTCTTTCTTTCGTATAATAATTATTACTCAACTTGATTTTTGAATATATACAATTAGTAATTATTTTAGTACTCTTATTTATATAGGTACAATTCAATTTTTTTTTTTTTGTGTTAGCATCAAATCGAAGCAATCACTTTATATATTTTGTAATATTCAAATAATACAATTTTTATACCATCCCAATTATTTTTTAACATACATAATAAATCTACTAATTAGGGTTCGATTTCTTGTCCCTACTAATATATAAATGCGAAAGTATAGCTGTTTGTCTGTCTGTTACGCTTTCACGCCTAAACCACTGAACTGATTTTGATGAAATTTGGTATGAAGATAGAACTGAACTTGGAAAAGGATATAGGATACTTTATACTTTTTATTGCGAAAATAAGGGTAGAAGGGGTTGAAATAGGGGACGAAAGTTTGTATGGAAGTTCCTTATTGCCAACATAAAATCATGTAAGATTGTTCAATTATAGACAAAAAAGCGTGCACGGGGAAAGGGGGGGGGTGTATCGGGCGGTAGGTGGGGCGCGGAGCAGCGGCGGCGGCGCGTTTACCATGTCGCGCGATATAACCGAATTCCACGCGGGCGAAGCCGCGGGCGGAAAGCTGTATATATATATATTTAAATATTTTCAATTCTTCGTAACAATATCATAGCAAAACTAGTAATTAGGGTTCAGTTTTTATATTCGGTATATACAGTATTACTGGTCTTTATTTTATTAATTCTATCAATAATTCTCTTAACAAGGTCAAAATATCATATGGCATATCTACATTACCAATTCTATGCATTAAATATTGTTTTGATTTTTTAAGTTTTTTCCATATTCTTATTTCTGTAATTTTTACGATTTTTAATTTATTTACAAACTTATAAATAATTTACAATTTTTATATATTGGCATATCGTATAATTTCAATAGAAAGTAGTTTTATTTTAATATCTTTTTTGAAATTTCATTTTTATTAACAATTTATTTTGAGCGACCATTAACTATGTAATGCTACAATCTGTGTTTAATACTTTTGTAGACATCTTTTCCCACCGGGCCTTGAAGAGCACACAAAGCCATCGGTTCCGGTTGTTATCGTAGACATCAGATTCTGATAGCGAATCTGATAGCGTTACTCAGGGTAGGGAAAGTATCCGCCAACCCACAGTGAAGCAGCGTAGTGGATTAAGGTTAGCCGGAGAATCCCCATGGAGGAGAAGTCTGGACTTTTCGCCGAGGCCAGCCTGTCGCTGGAGGGATCATATTGCCTGCAGATCCGGGACCATCCAATTAAAGCGGCTGAAGGCTCCCCCGCAGGAGTTTAATACTGTATTGCACTCCCAAAGTGCCGAGTCCGACATAGGTCTAGGTTTGCCGATCCGGGCGTCCTGGATATCATTCGTAAAATTCCCCTGCAACAAAAAAAAGCGTAGTGGATTAAGCTCCAAGCTCTAATTGTAAGCTCTAAGATATACTCAGAATATCTATATCAACACGTTTCAATTTTGCATGTTGCATTGCATTTGCTTAAGTATGACACAGTATTGTGTTTATTGCAGATTGAACAATTTAGTTATATTGAGTTAAATTGAAATGTATTATGAAGTATCTATATAGTAGGTAATTGTATTAAATATTCATGTCTCAATGTAAAACTAATTAATATTGGCTGTGTTTTTTTTTTTCAAAGCTTGTTTTTCAAGACTGATTTCGCTATAGTTTGGAGAAAACTGTAGGTTGCGTTTCTTTGATTGTTATTGATTTTTCTGGTTTTTTTTTTTTTTTTTTTTTGGTATGTTTCTTAGTATTATAACCAATCAGAACTATTAGTTTGTTGTATTTTATTTTTGCTTTCTCACTTCCTGCTTTATATTTTACTAATTCAATTTATAATTGTTTTCTTAAGATAATTATTTACAGACAGTTTTGATATAAATCATGTCCGCGTGGAATGGCGACAAGAATACTGGCAGCATTTCCCAGTTGAATCGCAATTCCGATTCTCTGGCCAAAAAGTACACCAGCCCTCCTGTCACTGGTGGAGGTTATGAGACGTGGGGTCAATTCTTTTAGAAAGTTTTTTGCACTGTTACTTCTGATTTTATAGTAATATTTTTTTTTCCATCGTAGTGAAAGTGACCGTAATCAGTCTCGGTTTTCTTTGTTTTATCCTAGTGTTTTTAGTGATTCTAATTCATTCAAGGAATATTAATTTCGTTTAAGAATTTTAATATTTTTCTTTCTGTTATGTCTCTCCATACAGTGCTAAATATTTTCTTGATTTTCCCTTTTTTTTCATTTAATAGATCATACTTATGTTCTATTATTTTAATATTTTCGTTGATATTCTTGTTTATGCTTTTCGTAATATTCATTTCAATTTCTTTCATATCTTAATTTTGTTCTGATTGTTCTAGTTGTATTGATTTTTATTTATTTATTTTATATTTTTGTATTATATTTTTGTTACATCATCCATGATTCTCGTTGGCTTCACGATAATGTAAGGACAAATATTAATTAATTAAATGCCCATTAATATTTGAAAAGAATAAGCGGCTTCTGCCCTCTAGCGGATGATACAGTTCACTGCGTTATAGTAAATGTGGCCATTTTACATTTTTTGATCGATAGTCACCGAATTAGTTTTACCAGATTCCAATAGATGGCACAGCAAAGAAGTATTCGTTATTAATAATAATTTGAGCTACATAAACTTACTAACTTAGCACCCCATCGAAGGATTTTTGAAATCAAAATGACCTTAATCGATAGGTCTACACTCTACGTTAGGTCTGTACGTCTACCATGAGTTTCCGAGACGATACACGTTAGCGAATGTAGTAGACAATTTGTATGGAAAGTTGAGCAGCGCCTCTACCGGATACTATCATTACTATTGCGTTTCTCCGTACTTACTACTGAAGTTATGTCATGTGCGCTTGTAACAAAAACTCATGGTAGACGTACTATATAGGTCCACCAAAATTTTTGTTAGGTCGCCTATTTTTTTTAAATATTTTTTTTTTAAATGAATAGTACTATTTTTTCAAAAAAAAAAAAAACCTAACAACCTAAAAAAAGGCCTAATAACCTATTATTGATATAAAATTAGGCTATAAAATAATTATATATTATAAATGTTAAGATATGCTCAAAACATAATTATATGTATATTTTTTATTTTAAACCTTACTAAACATCTTATTCTGATTCATACAATGAAATAAAAGCATTTTAAACCTAAAATGTAAAAGTTTTTCTTGTTTGTGTCCGACCCTTATATTTTTACAAGTAAGTTGATTTTCTGAAATATGTTCCTATGGTTAGCTACTAATTTTGACAATAACATTGGGCTTGACTATTTTTCTTTCATATTATTACAAAAAATACACAGAAATTATAATTTAAACAAAACATAAAAATTTGACTTCTGCTGACATGTCAATTATGTGACGGCCAAACGGCCGCAGGTTCGATTCTCGCTCGGGGAAGATGTTTGTATTTGTGGAAATATTTGTTTCCGCTCTGGATGTATGTCCTTGTGGGTTTCCCCGTGGTGGGTCGGTCCCGGTTGTTATGGATATCTAGTAATGATCGCTACTCATGATAGGGAATTTATCCGCCAACAGCGGAGCAGCGTGGTGGATTAAGCTCCAGCCCTTCTTCTCTATGGACAAGATACCTTCGCTCAGCAGGGGGTTGTTTACAGGCTGATACAGTACAGGACAGTACAGACTACTACAGACCCATTTGTGGCCTTCAGTGATAAAACTGAGCCTTACCATAAATATGAGAGTCCATCTCAGGAGAGATGTTACTGCCGGACAGTTCTCAGACCTGTTGCTTAAAATAGAAATATAAGAGTAATATAATGTATGAGTGGATATGAGTACCTATGTATTTACGATAAACAAAGCTTATACCTTGTCCAACCGTTTATTATCTTTTTGACAGTTCAAGAAATTTTGACATTAGTGACATCCTCACATGTTACCAATTCGATTTGAAATAATAATCGATTTTATTTAAGAAGAAATTTCAATCGATATAATGAAATACTTATTTTTAGTTTAAATATTAAGTATTCGTTTCTTAGTTTTTTTTCTTTTTTTTTTTTTTTAATGCGTGCATAGTTACATTTTAAGGCGGTCTTTAAAAAATAATTAAACGAATGAACAGAATTATTGTACTTTACTTTTAGTTTAAACTTAAATTTCAAGATTTCGACTTAATCCTTGCAAATAATCAATCTTTGAGTCACAGATACTATTTTTATTTCCTTTTTTATTAAATTTATAGAAACAATACTTACATGAAGTCAAATTATTTTTATCATATGATCGATTTATCGTATTTCAAGAACTGTTACATAGTCTGTGGTTGTTTGTTATGCACAGGGAACTTAACTACCCGTCAATAAAGTACCATAAAGTACGACATTACTGTAGTACATTATTCCGGAAAAAAAATTGAAAATTTATAGACGTGAGCTGTCAAAAAGATAATAAACGGTTGGACAAGGTATAAGGTCAAACTCTTAAGGTAGCGGGAGAATACTTGAGGGAAAGCTGTTTCTCCCACATCCAGTTGTATGTGGCATGTTCCAGAGTAGCCTGATGATTCTAGCACCCGAATGAAGTTTCCTAGCGAGATCTCACCTCGGCTTAGAACGTGGTCGGAGTGGAGGAAGGCGCTGCGCGGAGCGCGGATCGAACGAGCGGCGATCCTACACGCCTAGGCATGTCAGGATCGTCAAAAGCCAGGGTCTTCGCCGCCACCGGTGAAGGCGGCGCACAGTGGTCCAAAATAATATTTTTTTTTGTCTTATTAGTTATCCTAGTGTTAACCATCAGTAAAATTTTCATGCCTCTAGCATCAAAGTCCATATTTTATTAAATCGGGACCACTGTGCGGCGTGTGTGGTTGTGTGTTGCATTTGTGGTCCCTAGGAAAGGGGCATTTGCTACTGTGATTCTATCGTCAGGGTCTGTCAAGACGTGCATGGGTCGTCTCTGTCTTGCCTGTACGTCCTCTACCTCTACCAGGATCATGCCTCTGCTACGAGAGGATGGCGACGTGCTTTCTCAAAGTATGCTGTCGAATAAGGCATTTTAAGATATATATATATATATACTTTTTCAGAGTTTCTGAGAGTAAATAAAAATTTCAGAATTATTATTCATACTTAGTAGAAATTTTTTCAGAGAATTTTTTCCACTAGGGTAACCTTTAAATAAATAAAAAATAAACATTTTCAATTCACAGAAATAATAGTTATATATGCAACTGTTGTATAATAAGGGTATTACAACACGAATGTGCGTTTAACGTGCGGTCGGCGAGTGCAGTAGGTAATATAAGGTTATATTACAATTTTGATTAAAAACTTATTAGGACTCATATAATTACGATCGTATAAAAATTTAGCTTCTTTTATTTAGTATATTTTTACTATTTTCTTAAGTGATTAATGATAATCTAATTTGTTTTGCTAACTTTAATTAAGTTATTTAACTTAACTTCTTTATTAAACTTGATTATTTCCTGTATTACATATCAAAGTATTTAACTTTATTTAGCTTTTATATTAAATACAACCTGTAGCTTATATACATATCTATAAAAACTCAAAATTGTTCAGGGGAAAAAATCACCTATCTTATTGACCCATCCTTTGCAAAAGCCAAAAACTAAATAATATTTGAAAATCAAAAATTAATGATTTATAACCATAGTTTTAAAAATATTTATGTTTTAATGACAAGTTAACGCACTGCAAGGGAATATATTATTATATTTAGCAGATTTTGGGAGGCTTTTCAAAAGCATCAGTTTTATGAATTTGATTAATGGTTTCAATTTCAGGTAAATATTCGGTATCGCGCCACCACCGATTATGAGGCTGATTTTTTTTAGAGGTGCGTTATGACTTCAAAACATCATAACTAGTGTTGTTATGATGCCGCATGACCTTTTTTGACCTCCAAAATTTAAAAAAAAAATTACTTATTCGGTATCGCGTCACCAGCCATAATGGGGCTGATATTTTTTTTTGGGTGCTTTATGACTTCAAAACATCATAACTAATGTTTTTATGACGGCGCATGACCTTTTTTGACTTAAAAAAAAAATTAAAAAAATTATCCTACTTATTCGGTATCGCGTCACCAGCCATGATGGGGCTTATTTTTTTTAGAAGATCTTTATGACTACAAAACATCATAACTAGTGTTTTTGTGATGGCGCATGACCTTTTTTGACTTGAAAAAAAAATTAAAAAAAATTATCGTACGAAAAATTTTTTTCTTATACAATTATCGAAAGATATGTTTTTAATGTTATATTAGGTTTTTTTTTATTGATAGGTTGTTAGGTCATTCTTTTTTTTTTTGAGCGTTACTTCTAGTTTTAACAAAGGCTTTTATCAATAACTATTTTTTTAACTAGGGACGACGCGTGGTAACTATTGAGGTATAAATACCTTTATGGTTGTATCTAAAAAAAAAGACCTAACAACCTATCAATAAAAAAAATACCTCTAACAACATAACAATAAAAGAAAAAATCTTTCGATAATCGTATGAGTAAAAAAATATTCGAACGAAAATTTTTTTTACGCCAAAAAAAGGTCATGCGCCATCATAACAACACTAGTTATGATGTTTTGAAGTCATAACGGACCTCTAAAAAAAAATCAGCCTCAAAATCGGTGGTGGTAAACCGACTTTACAGACAACCATTTTTTTTTTACGTTGTTTTTGTTTTAAAATTTATCTCCAATATGAAAAGGCAAAGGAATATAGTCCATACAGCCTAGCCTAAATTTCCTTTTTTTTTACGGCGCGCGACTTTCTGGTAGTGAAACGCGCGTGAATGACAATGTTCTTTTTTTGAAATTATACCGCCACTTGAACTATCGCCTAATAGCCCAATCGAATTAGTATTTTAGATTAACAAAAATTTTTAGTAAAAAATTTTCCTTCGGAATTCGTTGGGGAGAAAAATGTCATACACTATAATGTAAATTCAGACTATTATTCACTTTCATCTCATAGAAATGAAGGCAACAATTCGTAAAAATTACAGTTAATTTCAACAAATAAAGCAATGATTGTTATATTATTATAATGTAATATTATTTAATAATCTATAACATATTGATTATATATAATATAGTATGATTAACATCAATTAAGTATCACTTAAAACGTAACTTTTTAGAAGTGACCGAAACATCGCGAAATTCGCGATTTAAACTTGAAAATTCGTCAAAAGTACTAAAAAAACCAAATGCCTACGTTACTAATATACACGCAAATTATATTTTTTGCCGTTGAATCAATAAATGGTACACAATAATGAAGAAAAAATTAACATCAGGGATGTAATATGTAAAAGTTAGTTTCAAAAGTCGATAACAGGTGGCGTTGTACGAAATTAAATCGCGCTATAACTTCGTTTATCGTTCATATATAAATTGACGGCGAGTTTACACAGCAACGAAATCGTCAAATCAAGCATCCTTCGGGTTGAAATGAAGTTATTTTTGGAAACCGTGTCATAACTGACACGGTCTGAACAGTCTGAGCTAGGAAATCGTAGGGGCTGTTCATCGGAAAAAATTATCGATAATTTTATTATCGATAATTATCGTATTGAGTTATCGATAATTATCGAAGGAACAGTTATCGATAATTATCGGATAAAAAATTATCGATAGTGGCGAAGTTATCGATAATTATCGGATAAAAATTATCGATAGTTCACGAAAGTTATCGATAATTATCGGCACAATTTTCGGACGACGAAAAAAAAAAAAAAAAAAAAGGTCATCCGCCGTCCCGTATTGATATAATCCTCCGTTCCCTATCCGAATACCTAAAAAAAAAAAAAAAAAACAAAAAGCAGGTCATCCGCCGTTGGTATCCACATAATCCTCCGTTCCCTATCCGAATAAGTAAAAAAAAAGGTCATCCGCAGTCCGGTATCGAAATAATCTATCGATAATTACATCATGGATCACACAAATATATCGATAATTATCGGATTGGAAAAAATTATCGATAATTATCGGATCGCAAAAAATTATCGATAATTATCGAATGAAAACTTATCGATAATTATCGAATGAACAATTATCGATAATTATCGAATCACAATTATCGAATAACACTTATCGATAATTATCGAATGAAAAATTATCGAGTAGTTACGAATTATCGATAATTATCGCTCACCCCTATCGTATTGTGTTATCGATAGTTATCGATAATTATCGAATGAACAGTTATCGATAATTATCGGATAAAAATTATCGATAGTTGGCGATAGTTATCGATAATTATCGGATAAAAAATATCGATAGTTAACGACAGTTATCGATAATTATCGGATAACAATTATCGATAGTTGACGATAGTTATCGATAATTATTCTCCGTACCATATCCGATAACCGTAAAAAAAAAGGCTATTCGCCGTCCAGTATCGACATTATCTTCCGTACCAAAGGTCACCCACCGTACCATAATTATGAAATCACAATTATCGATACTTATCAAATCCAAAAACAATTATCGATAATTATCGAATCCCACAAAATTATCGATAATTATCGGATCACACAAAATTATCGATCATTATCGGATCACACAAAATGATCGATAGTTATCGATAATTATCGAATGAAAAATTATCGATAATTATCGAATCAAAATTATCGAACAACACTTATCGATAATTATCGAATGAAAAATTATCGAGTAGTTACGAATTATCTATAATTACCGCACACCCCTAGTCTGAACTTTGAAGAAATTAGAGAATACTAGGGATTAGGGATGTTCATCGGAAAAAATTTGGGCCTAACCGGTCACTACAGAGAGCGCTCAATTTAGTTCATAATCCAAGGATGAACTAGTTCGCTCTATTAGTTCATTAGTTCTTATTTTGAAATAATTTAATGAGAACAAGAAATAAAGAAAAAAATATAGTTATGATTATTGTAAGTTTTGTTTATTGTTATTTAAAAAATACAAAGTATTACATGAAAATTTTACACGTCCACCTCAAAGTATATTTTAATAAAAATTCACCGCCTCTTTTCATGTATAAACCAAAAAATATCGATCCTACGAAAAAATTGATGAGAACCAAAATTATAGGAAATTTAATTTAAAACTATTTTTGTAATAAATATTTTCCGTGTAAAATTAAAAATGAACGAGTTATCCAAGAGACAAAAAATAACCCTTCAAATCAATCGATGGCGGATGAAGCGAAAACTTTTTGAATTTGGACTACCAGTGACACCCCCCCCCCCCTAACGAATTCCGAAGGAAAATTTCTGCTAAAATTTTTTGTAAATCTTAAATATTAATTCGATTGGGCTAAATAAACATCGACATTAATAAATTAATTATCATCGTCGAGCTCGAGATCCATACGAGTAAGCGAGTAAGCAATTGTCCTGTCTTTTTAAGGCGGAGCTCCATACGAGTAAGTGGGTAAGCAATAGTTTCCTCTCTTTTGAAGGCGGGGACTAAGACCACAGTGTAGGAATTTTAGGACAAATTCTACATTTTTCTATATAAATTTACATCCTCCGAAATATAGCAGGTATAATTTTTTTTTTCAATGTATGATATTCATCAATTTTATGAGGAATCTAAACATGGTAAAAAAAACATAAAATATTAAGTTTTAAGTATTCAAATTTCAATTTCAAATGTTTAAAAATTAATATATATATATTTTCTCAAACAATTAAAAACAAATCTTTATTTCTTAAATTAAAGAAATAGGTTTATTTATGAAAATATAAAAAAACAATTGAAATTCGCTTATTTTTCTACTAAAAACGATTTTTAAAAATTTACGTTCATCCCTTAAGCTTTATCTCGGTTAATTTTGATCGGAGACAAAAAAGTCATAGAACCTTTTACGTGTATTATTTTAAGTTCTATCCATTTTACTTTGAACTTTTTTATCTAACATTTACCGTTTTCGAGTAATTGCGAAAAAACATTTTTTTTTTTTTTTTTTCAACCCTTGCCGGGGGTTGCGCACACTAAAACCTTTACACATTGTTTTGGTACCATTAAAACTACATTATATCAAAAATGCAGGGTTGTATGTGAAATTTCGATTTAAAACCTAATTTGACTGGACTATATTACCGATAACTATCGATAATACAATACGATAATTATCGATAGTAAAATTATCTATGATTTTTTCCGATGAACATCCCTATCAGTATTAGGGTGTGCGATAATTATCGATAATTCGTAACTACTCGATAATTTTTCATTCGATAATTATCGATAATTATCGATAAGTGTTATTCGATAATTTTGATTTGATAATTATCGATAATTTGTCATTCGATAAATATCGATAAGTTTTCATTCGATAATTATCGATAATTTTTTGCGATCCGATAATTATCGATAATTTTGCGTGATCCGATAATTTTGTGTGATCCGATAATTTTGTGTGATCCGATAATTATCGATAATCTTGTATCAGTCGATAATTATCGATAATTGTTTTTGGATCCGATAAGTATTGATAATTGTGATTCGATTATGGTACGGCGGATGACCTTTTTTTTAGGTATTCGGATAGGGCCTGGGTGTAAACGGTGGTACTGAAGGCGAAATGACCTTTTTTTTAGGTATTCGGATAGGGCCTGGGCGTAAACGTCGGTACTGAAGGCCGGATGACTTTTTTTTTTCGTCGTCCGAAAAATTTACCGATAATTATCAATAAGTATCGTCATCTATCGATAATTTTTATCCAATAATTATCGATAACTATTGTCAATTATCGATAATTTTTATCCAATAATTATCGATAACTATCGCCAACTATCGATAACTTTTTATCCGATAATTATCGATAACTACTCATTCGATAATTATCGATAATAAAATATCGATATTTTTTTCCGGTGAACATCCCTAATCAGTATTCTCCAATCTCTTCAAACCGTGTCAGTAAGTACACGGATTCCAAAAATAATTTCTCATTCGAATAGTGCTTCATTTCATTATTTTCATTTTTTTTTTTTTTTTTTTTTCGGAAGGACTTATGCTGTTGGCCTTACTGGCCTTTACAGCGACACCGGGCGGGGGGGCGGACACTTTAAGGTCCAGCCTAGAAAGTAGAGCCTCCTTATGGGCGGCTCTGAAGTACTATACGCGTCGGTTGGCCGGCATGGCGGCGCTATGCGGAGCGCTGAGGTGAACGGACTACTGCTCTACGTGCCTAGGCGCGTACGAGCCGTTGAACCCTATTACTTCGTCTCCGTCGGCGGAGACGGTGTAGGTGAGTAGTGTGGTGTGTGGTGCGGTTGTATACTGTACCTATCGGGGGGGGGGGGGGGGGTTGGGTAGCGTAATCGGGTCGTCTGGGTAAAATGTGGCTCTCGCAGGGTTTTGAACTTGCAGCTTTCGAGCGATATACGAAATTCAATTCGCGTTGGCAGCCACTGCGCTAGCAATCTCTGTTATTTTCATTAACTCGCCGTCAATTTATATATTGAACGTTAAACGAAGTTATAGCGTGATTTAATTTCGTACAACGCCACTAGTTATCGCCTTTTGAAATTAACTTTTACATATTACATCCCTGATGTTAATTTTTTCTTTATTATTATGTAACATTATATTGATTCAACGGCAAAAAATATAATTTGCATGTATATTAGTCTGAATTTACATTATAGTGTATGACATTTTTCTCCCCAACGAATTCCGAAGGAAAATTTCTCCTAAATATTTTTGTAAATCTAAAATACTAATTTCTAGGGCTATTAGGCGATAGTTCAAGTGGCGGTAGAATTTCAAACTTTCAACTTTTGGTATTAACTTATATTATATAATTAATACATATATTATAAATTATATATATATATATATATATACATATATATATATATATATACATATATAATCCATGAGATCATGAAGGGAACGAAAAAAAAAACCAAGGGTGTTATAATGAAATCCAGTACAACATATATCATCCGTTTGGATAATATAATGGTTGTTATGACATTGGGTGTTTTAACGTTGGCAATAAGCTGTTTCAGAATCTTTTATAGAGGATTTAAAGCATGGGAGTAGATAAAATAAATAAGGATATATTTAAATACAATTTTTAAATTATTAGATTTATAGTTACTCTAAAATTTGAATACTTTTGTTTATTTGTATTTCAAAATTTTATTATAGTTTAAAAAAAATTATGATGTTATCATCTATTAACTCCAAACTCAATAAATGTGAAACGAATGATTGTTTTAAATATATTGTTGAATTTAAGTACTTTGTGGCATGTTATGTAATAGCTCAATAAATAAATAATTTTCAAAGAAATATATATCAAAGTAATTTTACCATATTTAAAATTCTATTACACTTACACCTGAATAACTATCATATAAAACAAAAACTGATGAAAAGAAATGATGATTTCAATTAATTTATTCGATATAGAAATTAAGGACATTATATATTTTTTAAATGTTTATTAGTTATTTAAAGTAGACATAATTTTTAATATTATACTTAAAAAATAAAATTTAATTGTTAAATATTATGTAAACTATAAAAATTATTATCCATACAGTCACATTTATTTTAACGTTACATTTTTATTTACATATTCAACTTGTATTGTTTTTCAAAGGTGTTATTTTTGTTTCTCATATTTAAGCAATCAATTTCAGAAGAATTTTCTGCCAGTATCGTCACCACTTGAAAAATTATAAAATAAAACAATTTTAGCATCTATAACAAGGGTAGTTCTTATTGTTAATTAAAGTTTGATTGTTAAATAAAATATAAAGTAAAAAAAAGTAATAATTAATGATAGAAACAGTTAAATTTCATTATAGTCACATTATAGAAAAGTTATAGTCATATTTAGCAATATACTTAGTAATTTTTACAAATGAGGTAATTAAGGCCATTTTAATTTTAATAATACCTTGATATTGTTCATTACAATTATACCTAATTCTTTTTATAGCAGGTATAAACAGTTCTGAAAAATAAAACAAGTCATGAGTTTTCATTTCATGTTCATTAATGTTTTTCGTTTACAAGTGCCAGCGATAAAGTGACTACTCGCACCACTACACCATAGTGGTAGTTTCTACCTAACAAGCATACCTTAAAGAAGTTAAATTAAATCCTAGTCATTGATTAAATTAAACTTATATAGGTTACCAACATTCATCGATGAAAATTAATTCACAAAATTAACACAAATCAAACCAAATCCAATCAAACCGATTAAATCAAATGAGTAAAGAGTAAGTCAGGGAGATAAATACCTACAAATAAAGTAATTAATATTATATTATTATAATTTAATATTATTTAATTATCTATAACACATATATATTCAATATGTATAGAAAGATTAACATCAATTAAGTATTACTTAAAGCGTCACTTGTTTGAAGTGACAGAGAAATTGAGTACTTCGCGAGTTAAACTAGAAAATTAGTTCAAATGTAACAAAACAAAAGGCCTTCGTAACCAATATACACACAAATTTTAATTTTTACCGTTGAAGCAATAAATTTTGCATAAAAATATAAAATTTTCACTATCAGGGATTATAAAAATATATATTATATATATATGTAAAAGTTAGTACCAAAAGTCGATAACAGATGACGCTGTACAAAATTAAATCGCGCTATAACTTCGCTTACCGTTTAGTATATAAGCTATTAGTGAGATACGTAACGCTAGAATCGACTGTCCGTTTAATTAATTTTTGCTAACCGTGTCTTTGACACGTTCAAAGTAATAAAATAATGGGTAGGGACTATTTTGTTATCGATAGTTATCGAATGAATTGTTATCGATAATTATGGGATACAAAGTTATCGATAGTTGGCGACGGTTATCTATAATTATCGGATAAAAATTATCGATACTTGACGACAGTTATCGACAATTATAGGATAAAAAGTTATCGATAGTTGACAACAGTTATCGATAATTATCGGCACAATTATTGAACGACGAAAAAAAAAGGTCATCCGCCGTCCAGTATCGACATTATCCTCCGTACCTTATCCGAATATCGAAAAAAAAGGTCATCCATCCTTCAGTACCAACGTTTACGCCCTGGCCCTATCCGACTACCTAAAAAAAAAAGGTCATCCGCCGTCCAGTAACGACATTATCCTCCGTACCCTATCCGAATACCTAAAGAAAAAAAAATTGGTTGTCTGTAAAGTCGGTTTACGGACGATAATTTTTACGTGATAACGTCATAAGAAAACATGAATGGAATTGAGTTATTATCACTGAATTATCATTATTTTGTATAATATATATATAAGCTACAGGTAATTAATTGTTTTAATATAAAAGCGAAATAAAGTTAAATACTTTGATATGTAATACAAGAAATAATCAAGTTTAATAAAGAAGCTAAGTTTAATAACTTAAAGTTAGCACAACAAATTAGATTATCATTAAACACTTATGAAAATTGTAAAAATATACTAAATAAAAACAGTTTACTTTTTATACGATCGTAATTATATGAGTCCTAAAAACTTTTTAGTCAAAATTGTAATATAACCTAATATTACTGCACTCGCCCACCGATGCTACTTATTTTATAATCAAAGAACAAATATATGAGATTATAATCGGATTCTAAAAATGCAAGAATTAATTACCTTTTTTGCTGCAATTGTTGTTGTAATAAACTATGGTAACCATTTTATGATTTTATTAACTTTTATTATTAACTTTTATATTATTAACTTACATTTATTTACTTATATATTATTAACTTATATTATTACATTACATTATATCATCAACTTTTCACTATTTGACATTACTTCAATATTGACAAAACAGTTTACCGCCATTTGCCACTGTCATTTCTACTCCGACGTGTCGTAAGTTAGGCCGACCGCCGATCGTACCTCTCTACCGCTTGTTCCGCGCTCTCGCTCACTAATTGTGACAATGATGACGTCATCTTCTTCGTACGGGCACCCTTTCATCAATTTACTAGACGTTATCACGTCAAAAGGTCATCCGCCGTACCATAATTATTAAGTCACAATTATCGATACTTATCGGATGCAAAAACCAATTATCGATAATTATCGGATCCCACAAAATTATCGATAATTATCGGATCGCACAAAATTATCGATAATTATCGGATCGCACAAAATTATCGATAATTATCGAATGAAAAATTATCGAATCAAAATTATCGAATAACACTTATCGATGATTATCGAATGAAAAATTATCGACTAGTTACGACTTACGAATTATCGATCGTCAACTATCGATAACTTTTATCCGATAATTATCGATAACTATCGCCAAGTATCGATAACTTTTTATCCGATAACGATAACTGTTCATTCGATAATACAATACGATAATTATCGATAATAAATTTATCGATAATTTTTTCCGATGAACATCCCTAGCTCAGACTTAGGGGTGTGCGATAATTATCGATAATTCGTAACTACTCGATAATTTTTCATTCGATAATTATCGATAACTTTCGCTACTATCGATAATTTTTTATCCGATAATTATCGATAACTGTTCATTCGATAATTATCAATAACTATCGATAACTCAAAACGATTCAAAAATTATCGATAATAAAATTATCGATAATTTTTTCCGATGAACACCCCTACCTCAGACTGTTCAGACCGTGTCAGTTATGACACGGATTCCAAAAATAACTTCATTTCAACCCGAAGGATGCTTGATTTGACGATTTCGTTGTTGTGTTAACTCGCCGTCAATTTATATATGAACGATAAACGAAGTTATAGCGCGATTTAATTTCGTACAACGCCACCTCTTATCGACTTTTGAAACTAACTTTTACATATTACATCCCTGATGTTAATTTTTTCTTCATTATTGTGTACCATTTATTAATTCTACGGCAAAAAATATAATTTGCGTGTATATTAGTAACGTAGGCATTTGGTTTTTTTAGTACTTTTGACGAATTTTCAAGTTTAAATCGTGAATTTCGCGATGTTTCGGTCACTTCTAAAAAGTTACGTTTTAAGTGATACTTAATTGATGTTAATTATACTATATTATATATAATCAATATGTTATAGATTATTAAATAATATTACATTATAATAATATAACAATCATTGCTTTATTTGTTGAAATTTATCTGTAATTTTTACGAATTGTTGCCTTGATTTCTATGAGCTGAAAGTGAATAATAGTTTGAATTTACATTATGGCGGTGATTTTAATTTTATCTTCCGTGTATCTTGAGGTTATACTATAAAAAGATTTACAAAACATACGGTTTTTCGCTCTTATTCCTTTTCTGAATTTTGCATACCAGGTGTTGTTGTAGTCTTTATGAGTAGTTTGTACTATTTACTATTATTTAAATATATTTTATAAGGAGACACTCGATAAGACGCGAGCCGTAAATAGAGAGGGCGCTTTTCCCTCTATGTCCACAAACCCGAAAGACGCCGTTTGAGCGCAGATAATAAGAATGAGATCTAAATTGAGTCATTCACAAACAATACATATATAGAGCAACGTTACGTCAATTTTTCCCAGTAGAAGCGTTTTGTGATGATTTATGTTTTGCTTGTTTTTCGAATATTTCTTCGTGAATATCACATTTATCAAGCACATGACAATAGTCTGGTGTGGTCCCAATTCACAACTTGTTTCAGGGAATTATCTCTATTACTCTCCGATTTACAAACTTTTGTATCTTAAAAACATTTATTTATAACAGAGCCGTTGTTAACACGAGCACAGGTGCGCCCTCTCACGAAAATAATAGTCTCGTCGACTTAATTTTGAAAAACGGGTGAATAGTCAGACTTTTATTGTTAAACCTTTGCCTAAAACATCTTTTTTTATTTGTCTCTACTAACATTGTCTCTAACTAAGAAACTGAGGTAATTATATCTTAAGCTTCACGATGTACACTACGATACACTTAGTCTTAATGTATGCTATTACTCTTATTTTTTTTTTTAATTTGATGTTTGATGAACTAATTGATGTAATGAATTTTTATTCTTTATTGATGAATTATATAAAATAAATAATAATTTATGTGATAATAATTATTATTCTTAATAATAATAATTATTAAGAATAATAATTATAAATATTATATTAATAATTATAAATATTATTAAGAATAATAATAATAAATATTTATAATTATAAATATTATATTAATAATTATAAATATTATTAAGAATAATAATAATAAATATTATATTCTTAATAATAATAATTATTCTTTATTGATGAATAATATAAAATAAATAATAATTTATGTGATGCGTAAGATCTGGAAGTGAAATATTATTAAAATTTGGAGTAGAAGGAATACAAAATTCTGATTTATGTAGAAAGTCAGGGCCTCTCCACCAAAGTGCGGAAGCGCTGAGGAAGTCAGCATTCACCCCCCGAGAAGCTAAGTCAGCAGGGTTTAATTTAGACTGCACATAACTCCATTTCATACAACTTGTGGTATCTTTTATCTCATTTACTCTGTTTCTTACAAATTGCTTAAGAGAACTTGACACTGTTGCGAGCCAGCCCAAAACTATTGTAGAGTCACACCAAAAATAGCAATAATTAAACTCTATCGTTAAGGATTTTACGACTTTTGTATAGAGTCTAGTACCTAATAAAGCGCCGGATAACTCTAATCGAGATATAGTTGTAGAAACTACAAACTATCACATTGAAAAATACCTCGCAATATATAATTATTAGCAAATTCAATGAAACATTAGAAACTCTTCAAAAGAAAATTATAACACGTGAGATTGAAGGATGTTGTAACATAATAAGACGTCTATGATAAAACCGAAACCGATAACTTTGCATGCTCTGCGAGGTACGGTGGGGAAACCTACATGGACATACACCTAGACTAGAAACAAATATTTGGACAAATAAAAATAACTACTGAGCGGGAATCGAATCCGTGACCGCCAGCGATAAGATGACTACTCGCGCCACTACACCATAGAGGTTGTTTATATCTAACAAGCCTACTTTACAAAAGTTAAATTATGCTAGTATTTGATCAAATTAAACTTATAAGATTACCAATATTCATCGATGAAAATTAATTCACTATATTAACACAGATCCAAATCCATCAAACAAATTAAAATAAATAAAATAAAACTAAGTCTAAATGAAATGAAAACAAATTATATAAATTCAGACTATGATTTACTTGCACAGCAAATATTCATAATTTAATTACAGATAAATCCCTTCAAATAAAGTAACAAATATTATATTATCATAATGTAATATTATGATAATTTATAACACATATTATATTCAATAGGTATATATCGTACGATTAACATCAATTAAGTATTACTTAGAACGTAACTTTTTAGAAGTGATCGAAGCAACACAAAGATCGCGATTTAAACTTGAAACTGCGGCACCCAATAAATGTTTAAAAAATGTAAAAATTGTATTTTAGGGATTATATGTAAGTTAGTACCAAAAGTCGATAACAGATGGCGCTGTACGAAATTAAATCGCGCTATAACGTCGTTTAACGCTTAGTATATAGGTTAACAGCGAAATTATTGTAACACCTTTTTTATGATATACAATTCAATAAACAAAATTTTTGAAAACCTCGTCCTTTCCGACGTGGTCTACATTAGGGATGTTCATCGGAAAAAATTGTCGGTATTATATAAAAAAATGCATGTCACTTAGGGGTGTTCGTCAGAAAAAATTATCGATAATTTTATTATCGATAATTATCGTATTGAGTTATCGATAGTTATCGAATGAACAGTTATCGATAATTATCGGATAAAAAATTATCGATAATTATCGATAATTATCGAATGAACAATTATCGATAATTATCGAATCAAAATTATCGAATGAAAACTTATCGATAATTATCGAATGAAAAATTATCGATAGTTATCGAATCAAATTTATCGAATAACACTTATCGATAATTATCGATAATTATCGAATGAAAAATTATCGAGTAGTTACGAATTATCGATAATTATCGCACACCCCTACTATTAACTCACGTTTAGAACAATTAAAAGTAGACATTTTAAAGGACAAAATTGTCGTTAGCTTATCATTATTTTATGATAATACAAAGAAGGAGTTAATTCAATTAATTACAATTTTTTCAATAAAGTAACATTTATTTTCACTCGTTAATTCAAATATTTTTTTACTCAAATTATACAGATTAATTACAAGTAACAATGTGCTATTAACAATTTATTTACAACTTAGCAACATGTGACAATGAGTCATACTTTTTCGTGCGTGCAGCCGGCATTTATCGATTACGGTATCACGTCAAAAAGTATTTTTCAAATTTTAAGGATATAAGCGGTGAGAGCCATAAACGTCAACGCGGCTAAAACCAGGCGTCCAGGTCGTCTACTTTTTGGATATTAAGAAGATTTTCTATTCAGCCAAAATCCCTCTCTCCAGTTCAAGCAATTCATTGACTTGTAGGATACATACCTATATTTGAGAAGTCTAAAATTTTTAAATGTTCAAAGTATACAATATTTGATCAATAATTAAATAGATTGCAAGAACTCGTTTATACAACTATACTCACATGTGTATAATATACGACAATACATTATCCTCTCCAGTCGACCTGTGGCTTCAAATTTTATCTTTGTTCATACATGTAATAAAACTCAGCTCTCATATCTGAAGTGCAAAATGTAATCTCATTTGCTACTTCACTGGTCTGTAAAAAGCTAAAATTGGCTAAAATTGCGTTCTTATAGAGAAATTTCTTTTCCTTTGTTCAAATCAAAATCCTAGTTCAATATAATAACAATTTATTTTTTATTGATGTAAGGATTACAGGGAAGATGACGTTATATTTTATGTTTAAGAAATGAAATAGCATATACATATATGTATACGTCTTATAACAGATCGGTTAGGACTTTATCGTGAAAAATTTGAAATGGCTGAAGGTGATTTTCTAAGGTTTTATATCGTAGCGATTTAGTCTTCCGTAGCTTTTGCTGAGTCGAGGCCTTCTTCTGGAAAGACTCACTTGACTACATGTAGTAAACTTAATGACGACCGTTCCGGTGTAATGGCTCGAGTAGTCGCCTCAATGCAGGCGGTCGCGTGTTCGATTCCCGCTTGGGACAGATATTTGTATTTGTATAAATATTTGTTTCCGGCAGGAGTGTAAGTCCTTGTGGGTCTCCCAGTCTCCCTACCGTGCCTCGGAGAGCACGTAAAGCGATCCTCATCTCACCTGATAGCGATCGTTAGTCATGATAGGGAAAATTATATGCCAACCCGCAGTGAAGCAGTGTGGTGGATTATGATCTAACCCTTCTCCTGGGGCGTAAGTTCTGCAAAGACCCAGTAGACCTCTGCAGCCAGTAGCAGCCTTTGCCCAGTAGTGGGACGTTTAGAGGCTGATTCAGTTAATTTCACTAAACTTAATAACTACTAATTTATTTGAAAAAAAAATTCGTTTTCATATAATCTGATAAAATATTTGGTGTGATTAAAATTATTCGAATCGGGATATTTACCATGTTTTTTTTATTTTTATGTGGTGGTGGTATATTTCGACATTATACATATACGAATGTCTTGTTCACGAGAACTTGTTCTAATAAAATAACCATGTTAATTTAAAATCTTAAATATTTGGTGTGTGTATGTGAATTTTTTTTTTTTTTTTACATTACGAATCGGTGATAGCTTCACATTAACAATAATTAATTATAAAATATATACTTTGTAAAATGATTCAAAGGTACCTACTTTTGAAGTTTACTTGAATAATGAAAACTTTTGATTTTGATACTTATTAAAAAATTATAAAATCGTTATATTCATTTCAATTGTGAAGATTTAAATATTTATTGAAGGATGAAGAAAAAAAATCACTGCACAGAAAAGATAAGGTATAAAAATTCTGGCGAAGTAACATCAGTAAACGGTTCAGCTTTTTAAGAAATTCTGAAATATGATCATATTTACTTAAAGCATATAAACAAGAACATAATGTGTTAAAATTACTCAAGTGTTAAACTGATAATTACTTGATACTAATATTATCGTTGTAGCGAATGTAAAATGTCTTATTATTACATTAAAGAAAAGCTTTATTTATTATCGTTGCTTAAAACAAATTATAATGATTTATTGTTAAAAGGTAGTTGTGTAGGTATTAAAGGTTTAAGGGTAGGTTGACTCATTGTATAAAAGGGATGGAACCATGGAATGGATGGAACAATCGTTGTCACGGAGCACGTCAGCTAAAGAAAGATAAACAAGCTCTCTAACATGAATCAGTGGTTGAAGTCTATGAGAAATGCGCGTGTTACAAGTTGACAGAGAAATAATGTAAAGTAGGTACATTATATACTTATATCACAACGAAAATACATAGTATCATACAGCGTAGCGATGCATGCCGTGACGACGCCCCGCCAACAGTCGGTCTGACCCGCCGCTATAGATGTTTCACATCAATAATAATACAACGAAATATTTTTTTTATAATATACTTATATCTGAAATGACATCTAAACAGGTTATCAAAGCCAGACAGCACTGACAGGATGTAGAGTAGACACCCGTCCCAAAATCTCAAAAGCATGTGTTTCTACTACGTCAAATTTCAACCTTTTATACTACCATACTCTGATCACCGGGTGTAACGTCATATAAGATTTTTTTTTTTTTTTACAGTAGAACACAATTTATCTTTTACTTTACAATACCGAAATAATAATTATATGCTTTGATTTTGTCAATAAAATATTTAATAATTGGCGTTTATTAAATAAGAACACTCAGCTTATAAAATAATTTGAATAGTAAAAAAAATGTAAACTTAACGCGGTGATTCGCGTGGGACGACTCCACTGGTGACGGGTTACTAACTTTTTCATTGAAAATAATAAATAAAATAAATAAATAAATATTAACCAACAATCACACCACGTTAACCTAGCCCCGTGCTAAGTTCGTAAGAACTTGTGTTACAGGTACTAGGAACGGAAATAAATTTAAGAAATTTATAATTTATATAAATACATATATACATAAATACACATCCATGACCCGGTGCAGACATCTATATTCGTCATACAAATTATCTGCACCTGGCGGGATTCGAACCCGCGACCGCTGCGTAAAGTGTCCAGTTACCTGACCACTCGACCAGCCGGCCGTCATAAATGTTTACAACATGCTTGTTTCTTTTCATTAGAAGATGACTATAAATTAACTGACTATCGCCGAGTTGCACGAAACCGTCGCTAACTTTCCGTTAGTTAAGTTGCAATTAATCTTAAAATTAGTTGATCTCATGATTAATTTAAAGCTGCTGGAATAAATCATCCGTTAGATAGGTCTTTAATTAAACTAAATTTTTTTGTTAACTTAATCAGATGTAGGTTTCGTGCAACAGATAATCACGATTCTTGTGATTAAATTAGTTTAATAAACACTTAAATTTAAAAAATTGTTTCGTGCAACTCGGCGTATGAAAGCTCAGATATAAGTGAGGATATAATATTTTTCTGCAAATAATTTATATTATGGTTTAATTAATATTAAATAAAATGATGTAATTTCTACTTTAAAAACCAATATAAAATTTCAATGTCATAATTTGCACACCTCTGAAATCGTCGAAATACTTATATGACGCTTCAGGGTAGTGAAAAGATTTATTAATAATGAATTATAGATTTTTTTAAGTAGAATATTATCACAATCACAATGGACATAAAATACATTTGAATATTTAAAAGAAAATATGGTGAAATTAAAAATTTTCAAGTATCCGCATAAACGTTAAATGTGATCGGTGGAACCGCTGACATTTTTACCTATAAATTTGCATTTAAAATCAATCGCGTGACTTTAGGCACATTAAACTATATGTGTAGTTGTGCAGCGAAGCGGGTTAAGCTCCTACGTTTCTTCTTCATAAAAGTTCTTAAACCATAAGTTGCAATAGATTATAGTTGTGTAGACTACTCGGTGCAGATATATGTATTCGTACAGTTAATATTAATTTCTGTTCTGAGTGTGTTTCTGTTGGTGTTCCCATCGTGCTTCGAAAGATACGTAAAGCACGGTCCCAGTTGTTGTAATAGACATCTGATAGCGATCGTTACTCGTGGTAGGGAAATTATCCGCCAACCTGCATCAGAGCAGCGTAGTGCCAAGCTCTAACCCTTTTTACCCGACTGCGACAGAAGGAGGGTTATGTTTTTCGAGTGTATGTATGTATGTATGTATGTATACATATATGTATGTATGTATATATGTATGTATGTCCATTTCTTTGGCACGCCCTACAGCCCAAACGGCTGGACGGTTTGTGACATATGAGGTGTCGTTGGATTTGTCTAAATTGTAGTAGTGACATAGGCTATATAAATTTTCAAAATGGCGCCCGCAAATGGCGGAATGAGGGGGGGAGTTGAACTTTTTTTCTTACAGTATCAATATGGGTATCAAATGAAAGGTAGTAAATTGTTTTATTCTTTTTAGTTTATAATAAGAGTATTTTACGCAGTCGGGTTTTTTGATTTTTTTAAATTAAGCATACTTGTTCTATATGGAGACTGACTTAGCTGACCAACAAGTTGGAAGATTACAGACTAATTCAGTTAAATTCTTAGTTGTGTAAATGAAATAAAAATTTCAACGCTAATTCACTTACAAACTGTGCTCTTACAAAGGATGACAAGACAATAAAATTTAACTTAATTACAATTACAAGCTTTCTAGACGAGATAGCAATGTCTATTAGTAGAATTAAACGAATGAGAAATGCAAATTTGAACGTATTTTGTTATCGAAGTAAGTCATAATTATTCATCAGAAACTTGAGACGATTCGAAGACAATAACGCCTAAGTCGTTATTAAGATGAAAGTTTCCAGATTATACAGTTCGAATTCTGGCTCTTAAAGTCGTCTGCGGTAATTTTTAAATACAAAATAAAGTTTTTAACTTAACTCAGGTAATATTTTTTTCAATTTATAGATGTGTGGCTACCAACAGAGAAGAAAAGACTAGATTTCCTTCTTGCCGAGGTGAGATAAATAAAAGCGGGTGGAGGATTACGCTCCGGCAGGGAGATCAAACGGCCGGGAGTTAGGACTGTAGGCTGAGAAATCGGCGGACAATCCTAGCCGAGTCGAGAAATACCGGCTTCTGCATCTTGGTTACGAGTAATCCATCACGGATCCCCAGCGGCCTCAGATGGTGAGCGAGACTAAACAGGATTAAACCGTTGGCAGATATCACGATACCCCCAGGTCGACCAGACCAGATCCAGATATTTAAGTTTTTTCTCTGTTTCAGCTTTCACGAGGTTCTCGTTATGCGGGATAGTTATGTCCACTAAAAACACCTTCGACCGTGTCCTATCCATCACCACGATATCAGGCTTGTTCGCCAGCATCGCCCTGTTCTTGGCGATAGGCAGGTCCCAGTAGAGCCGGACTCCGTCGCGTTCGAGTACTGGCACCGGTGTGTACTGATAATACGGTATCCTCTGTTCCAGGAGACCGCACATAAGAGCAAGATCTTGATGGAGAATCTTGACCGCTTAATATTATTATTTTTTTTTTTTTTGTAATGCAGCCAGTAAACTTAAAATAAATAAAAAACTTGAGAGGTGTCAATGGACACCCGGATGGAACAAAGTTCCTTTCGATTAATTAGTGAAGGAATTGTAATAAAATTTTATTTTTTTAAAGTTATAATAATATTTTTTTTTATTATTAACAAATATAATGTTATACAGAGTGGGGATGACAATACAACGATAATTGATAACACCGGTAATACTAGTTTATAGGAGTAATTTAAAACCATCAAAAAAGTCCTAACATTAAAATCTAAAAAAAGATTTTTTCAAACAAACTAAATAAGACAAATATAGTAAAATTTTATTACATCATGTATATGCTATGGGTTCACTGACCTGTTATGACGCGCGGTGACACAACGAACTACTCGTTGGGTTGTGTGGTCGTTGATAGTAGCTTACTTAAATTTTTATATTCTCGATATGTCCGCCATGAACACTGATGCACATATTATATCTTCTTATAATGTTATTTATTAATTTTGATATGATGTCGCCATTAGCGGCCATATTTTTTAATTTATTAAAAGCTTTAATAATTCTATTTTTTAATTCATCAACTGTATTTACATCTGTTGAGTACACGTCGTACAGTCGTACACGTCTAATTTCGCACAATTCACATAATAACTATTAAACTAGGTATTTATTCTACGTTAGTGTCCTTTTCACTATAAAAATAAAGCGTCAAATATCGCACAATTCACTCCAAAGAGTCTTTCGAGATAATTCAATAAAATTAAGTGATATAATTCACACAGTTTAAAAAAAAACAATTTAGACTTACAAAATAATAAATTAAATAAAACATAACTAATACGATATAATAATTAAAACGAACAAAACTCTTGCGCATATGAATAAAATTGTCAAATCAACGCGTATGACATCAAGAAACATGAGTAACTAAATAAACGGAACAGAGAAAAAGCTTCAAACAACCGCCACTGCTTGCTGTCGCGTTACGCGTACGCGGCGAGACGGGGAAGAACCGGTTTAGGGTGCCTGTCTATTGAAGCGAAGCGAGACGGCGGAGATAAGAAACGAAGAAATATTAACCAAAATAATTGCATTAAATCTTCGCTCCGCTCCAATGGACAAGGGCTTGTGAGCTACTTTAAAAATTAATACATTTTCGGAAGTGGTGTGTGGCAGCGGTGCGGGCTAGCGGCGGCTTTGCAATACTCGCTCGCTTCGCTCCGCATCAATGGACAAACACCTTAAAACCGGTTTACGCTAGCACAGCTAGTTGTCCTTCACAATATCAAGGTCAGTCCAATGCCCGTGCCACGTTGTTTTTACCAGTTTCAAGGTTGAATATTTTAATGTAATAACGTGGTATTTTATTATTAATATGTAATGGTTGTTATTGTTATTTTTTTATCGCATTAAAAAAAAACAATAAATTATTAAAAAACAAAAATAATAAAAATAAAATTATTAGAATCAAACTGAATATTAAAACTATTTAACAAATGATTTGTTTAATTTGTCTCAACCTATTGTGACCTACTAAAATAGGTAACAATTTTGCACATTCTTAATTACCTACGCGCAATATTATGAAACGACGACTCGATTGTTTGTACCGATCGCGTTCAAAGGGTCGTTAACCCTAATACATCACGTAGAAATATTTAAAAATGAAAAATCTTATTTTGTGTCTAAACTACTGGATGTATTTTATTGATTTTTTGTATGTGGGCTTGGAATGTCATTACATATACGATGTCCAATTTATCGTTGTATTGTCATCCCCACTCTGTATAAACTTAATCAGTAGGCTCAATTTTCGTAATAATTGGCTTGTGGTAACTGAAGTAGGAAACATATGTTTGGGATTCTATTTTTTATTATTTACAAAAAACCTGTATACACTCAACAAAAATAATCGTCGCGACACCACACTGTTCAATGCGAAATAGAAATGAAAATATCTGGGAAAATATCAGTCTCCCCGTGATCATGGCGATTGAAACATTGCCGAAATATAGGGAACTAAACAAAACTATGAACGCGGTAAGCACCCGTACAAATATAAATTTAAATATGAAAATATCTGGCTTGCTTTCTATAAGAGAGAGAGAGAGACAGACAGAGAAACATGCGACGCCGCACAGCTTACAATAGCTTACTATAGCAAAAAGTGTCGTGACAACTTTTCGTAAGAATTTTTTCCGTCTAGCCCCCTTTCACAACGCGCGATAAGGAACTTCGTTCCAATAATAGAAATTAGTTAATTTTAATAATGTTTTCAATATAAAATAATATTAACATACATGTGGGCACGTATTTAAAAAATTAGTCATCGAAAGAGATCTTTAATTTTGACGGCCGGCTGGTCGAGTGGTCAGGCAACTGAACACTTTACGCAGTGGTCGCTGGTTCGAATCCCGCCAGGAGCAGATAATTTGTATGACGAATATAGATGCAATGCACCGGGTCATGGATATGTATTTATGTATATATGTATTTATACAAATTTCTTAAATTTATTTCCGTTCCTAGTACCTGTAATACAAGTCCTTACGAACTTAGCACGGGGCTAACGTGGTGTGATTGTTGGTTAATATTTATTTATTATTTATTTATTATTACAGTCTTATGATTTCGTGCACATTTTAATGTGGTGTGAAGTTCAAATATTTAACATTTATGTTTACCCGCGGTTCGATCTCATATCATATCTTTATTTCACTTTGAAACATTTTTTGAAATTAATTCAAAATCAATAATGATATGTGAGACAAAAAGGATCGTCTGTTAAATATGTACGTACTAAGGGACGAGTTTGTCCGAAGCATATCTTTGACGAAATAAATTGAATAATCCCTTCTATTTACATTTAGAATGAAAGCAAAAACAAGTAAAAGATTTATTTATTCAGTTATCCAATTCACGGACCTTTCGCTAACGTTCGCCTTTCTAAATGTTTCGACTCCAAATATTTAGAAGATCCTTTGAACAATCTGGCGACTATTATAAAGTTGCCTAAAGGGAATCTTTATTTAGAAAAAAAGAGTTAAGGGCCTACATCCAAAATAAAACTTCGTTCGTTGGGCGGAGCCTAGTATTATCGTCGAGAGAAACGAGGGGGGCCCCGCCGCTGCTTATTTTCATTTCTTAAGTATTATATTATTAAATTTTGACCCATTAGGTAATAATATAATACTTAAGAAATGAAAATAAGAATAGTATTAACTAATGGCATAAAATACTTCAGTTGTTTGTTTTGTAAAATAATAGTTCAAAAAAAAATTGTTTCTAAAATTAAAGCTGTATTCAGTAAAGTTGGGAATGTAAGGTTACTAATTGGACACTACATGTAAAGGTAAAGAGAAAAGAAAAAGTTTGTTCACCTCACTTATTGCCTTTATTTTGTAAATTGTATGAATTTGTATGTATGGCCTTTCACTCATGTATAACAATAAATTTTGTAGATGCCTGAAGAAGGTCCAATAAAGGATCGAAACGTCTCATGAATTTGCAATTGGTGTTTTTGATTGGTACCTGATGTCCTCTTCCCTGCTAACTAACAGTATATATAAAGAATGGACGCAATAACAAATAATATAATAGTTATTTATGCAACTGTTGTATAATGAGGGGTATTAAAATACCTACGAATGTGGGTTTATCACACGAGGTGAAACCGAGTGTGATAATAGTATCACATGAGTGTTTTAATACCTAATTATCAACAATTGCATACAAGACTTTATCTACTCCCATGCTTTTAATCCGAACAAAACAATAAAAATATCGAATAAAAATGGCGAGAATTCGAATAACCTACTTTGTTTTTACGTTGTTGTTGTTTTAAAATTTATCCATAATAAGGACAGGCAAAGGAATATACTATACCTATATAGTCTATACAGCCTAGCCTAAATTTTCTTTTTTTATTACAGCGCGCGACTTTCTGGTAGTGAAACTGAAACGCGCGTGAATGACAACATTATATCATCCAAATATAACATTGGGTTTTAATCTTGGCAATAAGCTAACTGTTTCAGAATCTTTTATAGAGGATTTAAATCAGAGTTCCCCAAACTTTTTTGTGTCGTAGACCCCTTGCCATGTTTTTCCGTGTTGGGTAGACCCCCTACTTACATGATATTGATTTCCTGTAAATTTCTAACCGTAGTGAAGTTTAGTGTTAAAAACTTAAAGTAAAAACACATGTTAATTTATACATTTATTAATTGAATTTAAATTAAAACTATTCAAAATAAAATTTTGTATCTGTTATGTAAAATATACGTAACATTAAATAAACATAAAATAAACTATAAATAAAATAACATAAACAATAAGTCAATATTTTTAGTTGACTCTCAGGTTTTTACAAGTTCAAAATGTATTGCGACCACAAAGCGAATACCAACATCCTACAACTTACACAATTTTATAAACATATATAATATTTTTTTTACTTCATAGGTACTTTTATAAATAATGTATATGTTTTGATATTATAAGATAGTATGATGTAAGTAAACAGGTACTATCAGTGTATGTGTTGAGATCCACTATCGTGGACCCCCATTTTCATTTCATGGACCCCCAAATTTTTTTTCGCTGACGTAGACCCCTTGCAGGTTGTCATAGACCCCTAGGGGTCAATATAGACCACTTTGAGAATCACTGATTTAAATCGTGGGAATAGATAAAATACAATTATAGTACTCGTATAAAGACACTTAAAACTTTAATTGTCGATGATAACTTTATTTAACAACATAAAAATGGCTGCAGTTTAAAGTTTAATTTTATAAAATAAAACTATCGTGTGTTTTATTGATATACATAAGCTCATATTCAACGACCTTGAATTTGGTCAGGAGATCTGGTAACACACACAACACAAATACATTCATACAATGTATGACCCATGTAAAGATTTAAAAGTATAACAGACAGAGATAGGAAATGGCGTCTAACTTATCATAACTTATAACTGACGACCGTTCTGCTGTAGTGGTGCGAGTAGTTGCCTCAAAGCCGCGCGCCAGCAGTCGCGGGTTCGATTCACGCTCGGTATTTGAATAAAAATAGATATTTGAATTTGTATAACTATTTGTTTCCGGTCTGGGTGTATGTCCTTGTCATCGTGAATCGGAGAGCACGTAAAGCCGTCAGTCCCGGTTGTTATCATAGACACCTAATAACGATCGTTACCTATGGCAAGGAAATTATCCGCCAACCCGCAGTAGAGCAGCGTGGTGGATTAAGCTCCAACACCCACATAAACCCATAATCAGGGCTGGCATTGTTTTAAGCAATTGTTTTAAACAGTGTTTAATTGTAAGACACTTATAAAAAAGTATACGTGTTTAAAACACTTTTAAAACAATTTGTTTTAAACGTGTTTTAAACACGGATAAAAAACACCGTTGTTTTTTTTCTTGTTCACGTTATTTTAACAACTGTCTGATTTGTTGTTGTAACAACTGTCTGGTTTGTCTGACCTGTGTTTTTTCCTATGCTATTAGTGAGTTCGATTTCCCGTTTTTGGCAAGGTATTGTCATCTGGTTGTTAATAATATCTAACACTGCGGAGGGTAATCTTTCATGCCCTTTTTCTTTCTCTTCAATTCCAAAAAATATAACGTTATTTCTTCTAAGCTGTTTATCCAAGATAGTAACTATAATTATCATTTAGATTGTTGTTGTTGTTGTTGTTCAATTTTTAGTTCCAACTCTTTAGTTTTGGTTTAAAAAATGAGAAAATTTTCATCTAATTTTTTATTTTTATAAATTCTAATAAAAAAATTAAAAATCTTCTTTAATATTTAGTTCCATCTCTTTCATTTCTTGCTTATTTTTAGATATGTCAAGTTGTATATTTTGTAAAATTTTTACTTCTTTCATTATGAACGTACCACTAACGCCCTCTATTGAAACATGTTGTTGCGCAGGAGTGTGAATTATTCTTGTAGATAGCTTTGCTACTCTCCGATAGATGGCGCTATTAACGTGCTTTTAATGGCGCTGATTTTAATTTTATCTTCCGTGTGAATCTTGAGGGTCACTGAATTTAGAACCCCAAATTTTTTTTTTTGTTTTTCCAATTTTCATTTGCACAAATCGTTAGTTCGTCGTATGTTCTTGATTGTTCGTTATAAATAATTGTTTGTTCGTTAATCGTTAATTATAAAAAAATAATTAAAAATGTGCCTACAAGTTAGCAAACTCCAATATAATTTTTTTTTTTCGTTATTAGTAGACTTTATATATTTATTAATGTTTGTTCTTTTATAAAACACGTTTGTTCTCTCGCTATAATGTCTACTTCAAGTCTTGTATATTTGGTCTAATTAACAATTTTTATAATCTATCTCGCGAGATTGTGAACTGTCGAAAGATTGTGATCCGTAACAAACAATGAGATAAAAAAAATATATAAAACCTATTATTGATAGGTTGTTAGGTCTTTTTTAAAATTGTTAATTAAATAAAAAAAATAGACATTATAGCAAGAGAAATAACGTGTTTTATAAAAGAACAAACATTAATAAATATTTAAAGTCTACTAATAACAATAATAAATTAAAATTGGAGTGGAGGGGACCGACTTGAAGGCAATTTTTCAATTATTTTTAATAAATAAACGATTAACGAACAAACAATTATTTATAACACAAGTTTGCAAAATAAAAAAAATTGTCTACGTCACTCAATAAATGGTAAAAAAATGTAAAAATTGTATTTTAGAGATTATATGTAAGTTAGTACCAAAAGTCGATAACAGATGGCGCTGTACGAAAATAAATCGCGCTGTAACTTCGTTTAACAGTCAGTATTATAAATCGACGCCAATAACATTCTTTTTCACCTTTTCCTCGCGTATACGATCTATTAAACTTAATTTTTGAAAACCGCGTCCATTCCGACTAGGTAGGGGTGTCCACTTAGAAAATACATCGATGTTTTTTTTCGATGCAATACATCGCGACTGTGCATCGATGTTTTTCGATGCATCGGTTGGAAACATCGATGTTTTCTCAAAATCGAGTACTTTTTCTAATCAGCTTCATCAGCTGTAGTAGTTCCCCTTGACACTCCATACAAACAAACAAATCACAATTTGTTATTATCTATTATCTTTACAAAGGCACTTTACATGTCTGCATTTTGTGTGTGTGTGTTAAAGGATATTCAAGGAATATAATTATGTTACAAAGAAAAAAAAAAACGACTTTTCATGCAATCTTCGCTGATTCAGCTCACCGGTGTCGTTTATTAAAAAAAAAAAAAAATAAATGAATAAATAAATATTAAGACACATTTATTTATTTATTAAAAAAAAAATGAAAGCAACATGTGACAATATTCTTTGTTATTATTACAAAAATGAGAACTCTCCAATCGAACTTATAAGGAAACGATGAAATTATACTGTAATAATATATTTTATTCAAATCCAGTCCTACTTCGTGTTGTAAAAGATACACATTCACAAACAAATAAAAACTATAAATGAAATTTAACGTTTTTATTCAAAGTTCACAGAGACCCGAAACAAAAAAAAACGAACTTGTTTATTCTGTGACACCAGACGTAGTGTTGCCAATGTCAATATCAGTCAACTAGAGCCGACAAAAAAAAATGTTTAATATTCAATTTTAACTTCTAAATTTTTCTAAATCAGAGATACTGAAACAGAAATACTATGGTTATCATTGATTCGATGTTTTATGAAATTACATCGATACATCGAGTAAATCAATAGCTTTTCAAAACATCGGATCGTTTCGATGTATCGTATTATAAACATCGAGTGAATTCGATGCATCGATGTATATCGAATATCCCTACGACTAGGGGTGTTCATCAGAAAAAATTATCGATAATTTTATTATCGATAATTATCGATAATTATCGAATGAACAGTTATCGATAATTATCGGATAAAAATTATCGATAGTTCACGAAAGTTATCGATAATTATCGGTACAATTTTTGGACGACGAAAAAAAAAAAAAAAAAAAAAGGTCATCCGGCGTCCCGTACTGCTATAATCCTCCGTTCCCTATCAAAATACCTAAAAAAAAAAAAAAAAAAAAAAACGTCGTCCGCCGTCCCGTGTTCCTATAATCCTCCGTTCTCTATCCGAATACCTAAACAAAAAAAAAAAAAAAACGTCGTCCGCCGTCCCGTATTCATGTAATCCTCCATTCCCTATCACACTATCTAAAAAAAAAAAAAAGGTCATCCGCCGTCCGGTCTCGAAATAATCTATCAATACTTATCGGATCACACAAACATATCGATAATTATCAGATCGGAAAAAATTATCGATAATTTTCGGATCGAAAAAAATTATCGATAATTATCGCATCGCAACAAATTATCGATAATTATCGAATGAAAACTTATCGATAATTATCGATAATTATCGAATGAACAATTATCGATAATTATCGAATCAAAATTATCGAATAACACTTATCGATAATTATCGATAATTATCGAATGAAAAATTATCGAGTAGTTACGAATTATCGATAATTATCGCACACCCCTAATTCCGACGTGGTGTAAAAACTAAAAGTGTAAAACAGAATCTTGATATTTTCATTTACGGAAAAAAGAAGTCATTTCGTATCAAATTACAGCTATTTTTAAATTTTTTAGGGGTGTTCATCAGAAACAATTATCGATAATTTTATTATCAATAATTATCGAATTGTGTTATCGATAATTATCGAATGAACTAGGGGTGTTCATCGGAAAAAAATATCGATAATTTTATTATCGACAATTATCGCATTCGATAATTATCGATAGTTATCGATAATTATCGAATGAACAGTTATCGATAATTATCGGATAAAAAGTTATCGATAGTTGGCGACAATTATTGATAATTATCGGTTAAAAATTATCGATAGTTGACGACAGTTATCGATAATTATCGGATAAAAATAATCGATAATTATTGTTCCAATTATCGGACGACGAAAAAAAAAGGTCATCCGCCAACTACTAGCGACATTTTTCTCCGTATCGTATCCGAATACCTAAAACAAAAAAAAAAAAATAAGGTCATCCGCCGTACCATAATTATCAAATCACAATTATCGATACTTATCGGATCTGAAAACAATTACCGATAATTATCGGATCCCACTAATTTATCGATAATTATCGGATCGCACAAAATTATCTATAATTATCGGATCGCAAAAAATTATCGATAATTATCGGATCGCAAAAAATTATCGATAATTATCGAATAAAAACTTATCGATAGTTATCGATAATTATCGAATAAAAAATTATCGATAATTATCGAATCAAAATTATCGAATAATACTTATCGATAATTATCGATAATTATCGAATGAAAAATTATCGAGTAGTTACGAATTATCGATAATTATCGCACACCCCTAACTTCTATTTGTTTGTAGAAGTGTCTATTTATACAATTATCGTACGAATATATTTTCTTTTTTGTTATTCATACGATTAGTGGAAGATAAGTTTTTATTCGTACGATCTATTTTATATTAGGTAAAAAATATTAATTTATTGTTTTTTGGTTGTTGTTTGTATGTGACCACATAATAATTATTTCCTATATGTGGTATTGACCTCTCAGTGCAATTAATGGCACATATCAATAATTGTTAAATTGTTAATTGTTTGTAACATATAAAAGATATTTATTTATACAAAATAATTCACTACATATCTTGTTTGTTTATTGAGAATTACATTTGAAAATTGTGTATGCTTAACAAAATTAATTATAAAAATGAAATAACTAAGAAGTAATAAGTTTAATTTGTATTTTATTTAATTTAGTGTTTAAATTATTCTATTCTTTTACATTAGACATTTATGAATGATAATCATAGTTTAACTTAACGAGATCCAATCTTTTTTAGATCAACCTACTCGCAGAAGTTAAAAAATTAAAGGACACAAAAAATCTAGTCGCTGGGGCTGACATCAGGTTTCCATCCATCTATCCAGGTTTCCATCTGGCCATATAAAGAATAAAGAAACGTAGAGTCATTTTACAATTAAATCAGAGTTAATTTTAACAGCAATGCAGAACGCTAATGTTGCTAATCAGAGTGATAGGAACAAAACACATAACAAAAGTTATAACTAAAAATGTTGTAAACGATTTTTTTATTTATTTATTATTATATTATTATATATCTTAGTAAATAAATTTTTCATAATAAAAATATTGTAGTTATTTAATCTTATTTATACTTTGATAAATTCCATCAATGATCATTGATGATAATCATGATTAATAGATTGATTTACAAACTTCCTTAAACTATATCCAGTCATAGATTAAAACAAAAAGGGTTTTTGTTAGGGTTTTTGTTTTAATCTAAGCATCCAGTAGCAAGAAAGTATAGAACTGCTTGTAATTTTGTAATTGCAGATATCGCACTTTTTAAAGGGGTATCTTTACGCTGAATTTGAGAATGTATTTTCATTAACAGAAAATTCACATAACTTTCGATGTTCTTAAACATTCGAAGTATTCTTTGCGATCTTCCAATGCTAATTCCTTGAGAAGACAATTAGTAGCTCCTAGTTTATCTCGTCTATCGATCTATTGTCGTACCCATAGCATCTTTTTATTAATTACACGAATTTCCTCATTCACCTCTTCTAAAATAGCCGTTACGATTAGCTTAATCAATTTATTCACTTTATTGCGGTGCAGCATGTTCATCTTGCACAGCACCACTCACTTATGTACTGTACTCGACCGTAATCCGAACGATTTCTGGGCAGTAGCGCGTAGTTTAGCCACTAAATAACAAGCCACTCGACTAAAATACTGGCATAAAAGTTGAGATCAAAAATGAAGTTGACATAAAAATAATACCAATCACGTGATGTTTTTTCAAAATAATAAAAAATAATCTCTCCCATTCACCATTTATTTAAATGGATTTCAATAATATAATATTGTATAACAATCTATATAAACATAATCTATATAAAATATTTAGATACATATAATAATACATAACTAATTATAATTTTTTTGCCTAATATGTGTATATAATTTTATAAAGTTAAAACATTGTTGCTTGTTAAAAGTCGGACATTTTTTATACCTACAATATATGTGATATACAGGGTGACTGGCGAGATACTATCGGTGTTTAAGGAGAGTGCTCGGTGCATGGTTCTCATTCGAATTATGTAAAAATATAACATAAATATTGATAAGCTTCTAAGTAAAGTTGCCCAACAGTTATCTAATTATTTACGCGTCGTCTGGACACCCTAGTTTCCACGCGGTAGTTAATTACGTCCAAACACCGCCAAGTGTTAAGAGGGTTGGCGGTTAATTCCCTAACATAAGTAACGATCGTTATCTTGTCTATGATAACAACAGTGATCGACGGCTGTACGTGCTCTCCGAGGCACGGTAGGGATCCACAAGGACATACACCCAGACCGGAAAAAAATATTTGTACAAATATCTGTCCCAAGCGGGAATCGAACCCGCGACCACCAGCGCGTGGCGTTGCAGTTGAGGCAACTACTCGCACCACTACACCAGAACGTCGCGTGTCGTGTTTTCATTTAATGATATTAACGAATTATTTACAACGATTTTCAATCATTAAACTACCTATTTACCTACATAACTACACTAACACACACACAGTCACTTTTAACAGTTTCGAAAGCAATGGTGATTCTGCATTTGTGTATTGATAAGCCATACCTAATTACTAATGACAGATTACACTAACACACGACAGATTAGGTATACGCGTATGATCGATCGCTAGGCGCGCAGGAGCCGGGAAGACACACGCAAAAAACACACAAACAAAAAACCCAACTGCGTAAAATACTCTTATAACCCATATTGCTACAGTAAGAAAAAAATCAAACCCCCCCCTTCATTCCGCCATTTGCGGGCGCCATTTTGAAAATTTATATAGCCTATGTCACTACTACAATTTAGACAAATCCAACGACACCTCATATGTCAAAAACCGTCCAGCCGTTAGGGCTGTAGGGCGTGCCAAAGAAATGGACATACATACATACATATTACATACATACATTCGAAAAACATAACCCTCCTTCTGTCGCAGTCGGGTAAACAACAATCAGTGTTAGCATAATGAATACGAGCAGCTCCTCAGAGTCTGATTTGGAAGCAATGGATTTTATTTTTAATATATCCCTACCCAGAAACTTAAGGCGTAGGAAAAATTACGGATGAAGAATTTCAATTGAGATATCGCTTTAATTTAATAAGAACACACAGATAAAGTGGACAATGATGTCGTTCATAAATAAGGACTTGTCATATTTTTTTAACTAAAACAGTGCTAAGCCACTTATTTATTCTCGAAAAAAATATTCTAGTAAATAAAACTAGTATTCAAGATGAATTAAAGTAATAAAATCAATTTTAGACACGATCTCTTAAACAGAGCCATCTAGCTGTAAATAAAAGTACAAGTTTGTAATGTACGACGTAAATGACAAGTAAACCAAGAAAGTAAACTTGTATTTAAAATTATATTAAATTTCTAAATATGATTCTGTTAAATAGGAATTAATTATTTTATAAACATTGAACATTCTATTTCTCTGACAATAAATAAGTAAAATGTATGTTAATAACTCGTGTACGAATATAAAAACCTTATATTTTTACATAATAAATGAAACGATGATCATTTGAGAATCAACGTTGGTCGTATTATTTTATCTCTCATACGTCGCACATCTCATGGCGACCCTGTCAGGATAAGAAAACATCTCAAAGTTCCTAACTGTCAATAGAGGTCACTAGTATTGACTCACTACAATATCGAACTAGAGTTTTCTATAATGTTCATAGATGTCGCTAATTAATGTAATTTTTAACAACTTTGTTCATTCAATTTCTCTATCTAATCGATTATTTTTGGTATAATCTGTGCCAACCATCTATGTATCGTTCTTTGTTCGTTTTTTAACTAAGTAACAGCTAGTCAATGTTTATAAGTAAACAAAAGTTAATCATTGATTTGTAGATTATGAGAGGATTAACGAGATTTTTATAAGTAAGACCGTGAATAGCTCGTTACGTATTATATTTTTTTTAACTCAAACAGTGTTAGGCCACTTATTTATTCTCGAAAAAAATATTGTAGTAAATAAAAGCAAAAAGTAATAGCAAGAATAAGCCATCTAGCGACCAGTAGCCAAAACAATTGATTGATTATAATATTAGCAGACAGTGTAATGGTTTTTTCACTAGGTGTCGCTAGATAAAGATCAGATTTGATAGAATAATTTTTTTAATATATTGAAAAATTATAAAGTTACTTTTGAAAATATTAAAAAAAAAAAACACAACAAAAATAAACTTTGTGAATTGTTGAACAGCCAACTGTTGTTTATTAAATAAAAGCAAGGAACTACGGTCCTTGCGGACCAGTAGTTTTGCTACTTGCCGATAGAGGCATACTAATCACCGAACTTTCTAGACAAAATAAATAATTTAATTTAAATATTACTTACGAGTTGAAAGATATGTTTATTCCATTTGATTTTGATGTGATGAGCAACAGATTTATTGACTAGGTAAATGATGTAAACTTGGAACAAAAATAAAATAATATTAACTGTTCACCTATCTTGGTATTCCCGGCGTATTTAAAAATGGAATCATACTCGTAGTCTTGGATTAGTGCTTAATATTACGCTAACAGTAGGTACTCTGCGATTGGGGAACATTTTGATAGTACCCGGGATACAAATTGATAGTACCCGGTAAGCTATCATTACATTAACACGAACCATATTCAAGTACTCTTCATTTGTGTACTGATAAGCCATACCTAATTAAGGGTCACACTCACACACGACAGATTAGGTATACTCGGAATATCGAACGCTAGGCGCACGCGCGGGAAAACACAAAACAGACGTCCAAACCATACGTTGGCGCTAGCCTACTGACCTAGTGACCTAGTAACGTGATTCGTCGATCGAATAAGCGATTAGCCGCGGGGCGGGGGTGCGGGTACTGGCAGCATAGTACAACACCGCGTCGCACGCGCCGCCGGCATGACTGGAAAAGTGACAACGCGTCTTTTATTTGAATTGAAATTTATGAAAATTTGGTCCAAAATTAAGTTCCTATTTTTTTTACATAATTCGAATGAGGATCATGTGCCGGGTATTCTCCTTGAATATTGATGGTAATTCACCAGTCACCCTGTATATTATAAACTGTGTACCTTAAAAGTTTATTCAAAATAATAGTAATTGTTAACGCCTGGTAAAAAGTGTCAAGCCGCTGCCTGAGCCCGAGCAATGTTGCTGTCCTAAGCCGCCAGGCGCCTTTAAGTATTCGGACCGCTATATCGGCCTCCGTCGCCAGGGGGCGTCATCGTTAACGCCAGGGAAGGGATAAAATGATCTCAAATTGACCTGACTCCTGCTTTTAATTCATCTTAACAAATGTGCGATACCTGGAAATTGAGTGGAAATAAATATATTATTTCAACTCGAGGTTTTTTGATTAACGACTTCCAAGTATTTTCTTGTACTCAACAGTAATAGTTATATCCTTCTTTCAAAATGTACATAAATAAATGCAATTGGAAATTTTTATTGCAACAGAGTAAACACAATAAAATGTATTTGTTTTAAAGAGAATTTATAAAAGTCAAATAAGCTGTATGGACTATAGTCCTTTGCCTTTCCCTGTTGGGGATAAATTTTAAAACAACAACAATTTGTAAAAGTCAAAACTGTATAAAGAGAAATAGCTTTATGCTAGTTCGGTTCTGATTCCCTAGATGTCGCTGTATAACTCGACTGTTTTTCTACATTGCGCTTGACAGATTTCATGACGTTCCTCGGTCTGATTAAAAACTACTTTACAAAATTATCTTAACACTTTTATTTTATTCACAGTGTTTCATAAAAATATATAATAATAATATACAAAGAAAGCTAATTACATGAATAATAATTAAGCCTAATTATGTTCTATAATAGAAACTTCAGCTTTATGGTAACTAAAATACAATAAATACGATTGTGATTAGATTTTTTAAAAATTACCGTAAATAAATTATACACACACAATCACAAAACTGAAACACGTGTTAATCATATACATATTACTAAACAAAAACACGTGTTGCTTTTATGTATTAAATATTTTTTTATCTTTACTTATAATTGGTAAATTAAATAATTTTATTAATTGATTTTTAAATAATTACAATTATGAATAAATAGTGAGTGTATGTAACAGGACGCGTAAAGTTAGAATAAAAAAGTTTAAAAAACTAAAAAACAAGCTTTTATAAAAATCAAACTAGAAAATAAAAAATAAATTTTAATTAAGTACGAGTAGTGTAAATTTTTTTTAATAAATTTGAATTAAGAATAGTGTACATAAGAAAAAAAGTATTTTATTGTAAAAAAAAAGCGTGGGGTTGCTGGATCTAGCATGCCTCATTCTATCCTGATCCGGTCCAGATACATGATCTGGTTGAGCCTAATCTTTTTTCTCGTCGGGTAAGCGTTAATGAATTATAACTAAGTACACATTTGAGCTTCATACTCTCACTTTGCTTCGCTGCTAAATTCGTTCAGTAGTTTGGGCGTCATGGGCGACCAAGATACAGACAGCCATACAGATAGACAAAAATAAAAAATATAATCTAAATACCTTTGACGTATAAAATTGAACCTGTTACAATTTTATTACCTATAACTATAGATATAGACAATGTTAACATCCGTCACTGTATCTATTGATACTACAGAGTTTGCAGCGAAACGACGATAAAACATTAATCCAAGTATTCACTAATACAGCTCGTAAATCTAAGTAACTGCGTCGATCGAATTCATTCTATGGGTTCGGCAGCGATAAAACCGGGGACGTTCTTGTATCTGACAGTGTCATATATCCTCCAAGAGGCTAAAGTAGAACAAATTTGTCCTCACAGCTTCATTTAAGCATTAGAAGGAGGTAAACAAATTCGGAAAAATCCAAAAAAATCTTCAAATATTTTATCGTTGAAAAAACTTCTTATTTTCATTCACAAACAACAATTTTTGTGTTTAAGAATTTTTATTTATAAGTCTCAAAATGAAATCAAATATAAAAGCACAAAGCATTTATAACCTTTATAGAAATTGAAAAGATAATATAATGTACTCTTCAGGAGACCTCAGCGAACACATTATGAGAACTTAATTATTAAATTAAATATTACATACTCTTTGATCCAATTCAGCACAAGAAAATTATACTTATTTTAAAGCATCAAATAATATCAAATATCATCGATCATTTATACATATGAATTTATAACGTCCAATTATATTTTAGTATTATGAATATTCACGATAATATAAATTATTTTGACTCAAAACAGTGACGAATACTATATTAACAAGACAAGGAATAATAACCTTTTAACTTCCAAGTTTCTGACTGCGTAAAGTAAATCTTTTCACGGCGAGAATTTCGTGTACGTACACATATTATAAATTTACATCAAATATTTTACAGTTGCCAATAAATAAGTTTCAAATCGATATGAAAGATATAAGTGTTGAAGATTATATGTGTGGCCTTATTAACGCAGGCTTTTGTGTAGGATGTATGTCTAAATTTATATAATTCAAGTTAATACATCATGTATTGACAATCTTTCAAACAAACAATTCTCTAAAATTTCAGACTAAATATGTATTATAATTAAAAGATTCTTTGAAAATGGGTTTACAACATTTCGATATAGTATTTCGAGGCATAGCATCAGTACCTATACTATTTTATCGAATGCAGTTTAACCATAAAACGAAGAATTCGACGAGCGGCCATCCTGTTGTTCTTGTTCCATGAAATTATCTACAACCAACTAACACGGAAAATGCAGAAAAATTTTCAAGGCGAGGTATAAAATCTTTGATTTGCGAGCGCAATCTGCTCTCGCCGTACCGTTATGTGCTTCCAGTGATATTTTTATAATAACAAACTGCGACTACATCCATCTTCTAAACGGACTATTGGATATTGAGAATAGAGAACAGGTGTAAAGGTTTTTAATTTTCATTTCTATAAAAATTTATCGGTATTTTCAGCACGTCTTGATTTTTGTTGGATTTCCTTTTTTTGTTTTATAATAAGTTTATAAAATAATATAATATAATAATATACCTATTTATTTCAGGTAGAGTCCATAGAATATACACAACATTATAAACATAAACACATCTTTTTTTTTTTTAAATTTTGATATACATTTATTACAGAAATTTTACAATATTATACATATTTACAATTCAAAACTTAAAATAATTATTTACAAACAGTTTTGGTATAAATCATGTCCGCGTGGAATGGTGCCAAGAAAACTAGCAGCATTTCCCCGTTGAATCGCAATTCCAAATTAACACACACATCTTATTTATAACCTAATGTAAAAGTTAGTAACGCAAATATTTGTATTAATAAAAAAAGGCCAGATACCGTGGTCCGTCTTGTAAGGGCGGGTGAGGGCGCACGGTAGATTATTTTAGTGGGTGAGGGCCCCACACTACCCCGTTGTCTCCCCGGACAACGGGGTTTGCGTATAGGTACATTTTTTTCCGCCAAAACAGAAAAAAAAGGATAGTGAAGGGCAGCAGCGTCACTATATCCTGCCACAACATACTGCGCTCGTCAACCCAACAACAAGCTGCCAAACGTAGCAATCCAAGTAAGAGATTATGGGGAAGGCCTAAGTTTTTTTAGCAGATATCCAACGGCTGATGTGGTGGTGGTATTATTTTAGGTGTCAATTACTATAACAAGTTCCTAAAAATAATCATAGTTTAAAATAATATGATTTTACGCAACTGTCTGTGTACTGACTGACATTTACCTGGCCGCTTGTAGTTTTTCTATAGATGTATTTGAAATATAACTAGTACTGTAATGTGGTTATGTTCTCTCAGCTTACTTCACTTTGGTAGGTATGTTATGGATATGAATGCGAATAATATTATCGGTTTCGGAAATGAAATTATTTCGGATTATCCGTTACTTTCGGATAGTTTCGTTTACCGATATTACTATTTTAAGGAACAGTCAAAGTAAAATATGTATGTAGGTAAAGATTTAACATTATTTAAGTTATACTTATTTTTGCGCATTAAGGAAAAATGATGAGAGTAAATTTTTACGATGCGCGCGCACTCTGTGACGAAAAACCGACACCATGAAATTAGCTACTAGGTGCCGCGCAATTGCGGTAACTCACTTCACTGCGCTGGATGTGTCAACTCACCTTTTAGAAGCTTTTATTCAATTTTACCTGTCTCGATGTTTGTCATCAAATTTTGCAAATTAAATTTGATCTACTTCCCGAGTTCTTCATTAGGTTACCGATTGAGCTGAAGTCTTGCATACATATGCAAATCGCTTGAAAATGCAATATTATGATGACATGGTGCTGATCTGATGATGGAGCTAGAAGGTGACCATAGAAAATTCGCAATAAAATGATAAAACCTCATCAAGTTTAGGCTCGTTTGAATCGTCTTGACAAGTAGTTTATCTTTCAATGGTAATTAGGGTCTGATGATGGTGCTGGGAGGTGGTCATAGGAACTCTGTAATGAAACGACGCAACCCCATCGAATTTCGGCTCGTTTGATTCGTCTTTATGAGTACTTTGTTTTTGTTTTGTTTTTGATGTGTATATAAAAATAGTAATGATTTACTATTCACTTGTTTTATTAAGATTCTTTTTAGTAGTACAGTTAACGATGTCGCGAATAATAAAGTAAATAGATAATTTAGATGTTAACAAATTTCATTAATGTATGTTTGAAGTCACAACAATAAAATATAATAGATATCTTACTGTTAGAAACATAAAGTTTGGATAAAGTAACAAGTGCCTTTTTAGTAATATTGAGAGTGACAGGATATACATAAGATAGTTTTAAGGATACCTAGTTTTCTTATGTGCGTACATAAGTATACACACACTTTTTTTTATCTTATTCTACTGTGTCGGACTGTGTCGACATGACAAATATAAATACATGTCATCACATGTCTCACTTAAACTCCGCCTTTATCCGAAATAATTCAGAACATTTATATCGGATTCGGGTACAGTTACAAAATTAATTCAAAGCGACCCAAGGCTCTTGTACCTGCGTCTCATCTTTGAAGATATAAAATATTGTTATTGTAGAAAAAAAAAAATGTTTTTCTCAACGTATCTTTACTTTTTTTTTCTTTCTTAAACAAATATTTGTGTTTATTCAAACCTCTCACGGAGAGCAAATTCTTAAAATAGTCGAACGAACGTTGTTTTTCTTGTAGTGGTACTTGAGTACATTTTTTTCCAAGTAATTGTGTTATATAAAGAAAATCGGCAAAGTACGGTGGGACTATTACGTAACTTGCGCGGTTGCGAGAAATCGCGTGGTGTCAAATTTCAATACTAATTTAGGCTCAGCTAATATTTAAAATCGACATCACAGTGATTTTGATATCCAATTAAAAAAATTACTCTCTTAATCGCGGTAAGTGTGGAAATGTACAAGATTTATATCAATTGTTGATGGAATACACATTCAAAGTTTTAGATTTAAAAAGCAGTTTGTTCGATGTTTGGTCGGTGCAAATAACTCTAACGGATCCATTATGAGAATCCACTAAAACGCTTTTTGGTTTTTATAGACAATCAATTAATATATTTTTTTTTGGTACTGTGTTAATCAATTGTAAAAGTACCATTGTACCTTTTACAATTGATTAACACAGATTTAGAATTCAGGAACTATGTTCTAACTATGTGTAATAATAATAAATATATATATACTAGCTGCTGCCCGCGACGTCGTCTGCGTGAACGCTATACAGCAACAAAAATACCTACGATTATACCTTTTAAAATAACATTCATTTACCCGTTTCTTCTTTACATTTCATATCTACAGAAAGTACAGTAACAGAGGGAGACTGTCTTTTGTAAAATTGACTTTCAAAAAGTGCTTATTTTTAGCCTGCTTTGAATAAATGACTTTATGGTGATTCTGCTGAATTAAGTTATAAGTTGTGACTGAAACGGATGGAGAAAATAATAAATAAGGAATACAGAATAGGGTAAAAATACATATTTATAGGACTTCTCGATAAACAACATTAGTAGTTTGGCTCTCCGCAGCCAAAATGTAAAGAGAGTCAGGACTGGTGACGCGGGAGCAAGCGACGTACAGCTGCCCGTGTGAAGCAGCTCGTCCTGAGGTCGAAACCAGCTACCCTCAGTGTCTGCCCCTGCGACTTATTGATGGTCATCGCGAAGCAAACACTCACGAGGAACTGTACGCGCTTGAACTGGAACGGGAAGTTATGAGGAATGAGGGGAATGAGTGGTATAAATACTGCTTCGCCGACGCCACAACCCGTAAGAATTTCCACCTCAATGGTGTGTCTGTGGAGCGAGATGACTTTAAGGCGGGTCCAGTTCCACAACTTTTGAGGAAATAGGTTCCGGAGAAGCATAAGCATTTCTTATCTTTATAACATATATATGGCATGCTTCGTTTTCCTCTTTCTTCGTTATTTAGCTCAAATTGCTTACCGTTAGCGTGCCGTTTTCGAGTTTAAATTTTGTTATACATCTATTCAGTTCTTTTTGAGTTCTGTTTGTTATTACATATAGAAAAACTCGATGAATTTTATAAGACATAGATGAAGCAGCTTAAAACTTATATAAACACATTTTTTAAATTGTCTTGCTCATCATTAAAATGCACAACTCCATCTATGACTTTTGTAAACAACTATTAACCTCGCCAACATGATCAAATTTAAATCATTTATATCCAAAAAGGGTTTACACATGTAATTCGACTTGATGTTTTTAAAATCTCATAGATGGCGCTGCTTGTCTTGATACTACTTATATTCATTTCTTATATTACATTCATTCTTACATTTATTATGTTTATCAGCCTAAGTTACTTATATTTCGTGATTTTTATAGTGTGAAGATAGCTTATAGCATGGTTATTAACATAATAACAACATTCAAATATGCGTCGTTAGATTACACGCTGTTACAGAATGCGTTGAAGAAATAAAGGTTCACTGCTCGTTCCCCGTAGGTGATAGCGTGATAATATATATGTATGTGATAAGATATATGTAGCCTATGTTATGACCCGACTTCTTAATAATATTCGTGCCAAATTTGAAGTAAATCCATGCAGTACTTTTTGAGTTTATCCCGGACATACATACAGACAAACAGACAAACAGACAAACAGACAAAAATTCTAAAAACTATATTTTTGGCTTCGGTATCGATTGTAGATCACACCCCAAGTATTCTTTTTAAAAAATATTCAATGTACAGTTTTGACTTTTCTACCATTTTATTATATGTATATATATGTTAAAGTCGAGTCAAAACGTCAAAATATATATTTCTTATATGGTTAACTTTCTTTTATTTTTATTTTTTATAACATTGTAGAATATTCTCTACAAATTTCAAGTCGGTAATATTGAAAGAACGCAGCATCTAATAGATGACAGCGATTAAGCCTTAAGCCCTGAAAATGTTTCTTCATGTACATATGACCTGTTTTATTGTATTATATATATCTACCATACACATTTTTACACCATACACTTTTTTATATGTATTAATTAATATGAAAAAATGTTTAAAATTCCTTTCGACATTAACGACTTAGCTCTTGAAAATATTCATCCCGAATTTAAACACGCCACCTGCTGTGCTGTTTCACGTGTTCATTTTTAGAATAAAATGTCGTGAACCGATGCGCTATTACGTAACTTGCGCGATTGCAAGAAGTTGTTGTGGTGTTGAATTTCAATAGGTATTAGCTGAGCCACAATTAGTACTGAAATTCGATACTACAGCGATTACTCGCGATCGCGCAAGTTACGTAATAGTCCTACCGAACACAGCACAGTGGGTGAACTCGCCGGAGGGGACTCTGTTACACACTTAGCTTAGTAATTCACATTTACATAAGTACATTTTTATGAAATGATATGACTACCCACGTGATTGTGCTCGCTACTGTTCCGCCATCATGTTTTATAGCATATAAGTTATTTTCAATAATAGGCTTTTAATTAAAATTCTAGATCGGATTTTATCGCGTTTATTTGTTTAAAAACTACAGTTTAACGATTTTTCAATTAAATTGTTTCCCGACGTTTCGGACCCTTTACAGCGTCCATGATCTCGGGGGACTGAGGTGGTGGCATAATAATAATATAATATGCTTTATGAATATATATAATTTATATATGATACATGATATTTATATATGATTTATATATGATATTATATAATTTATATATGAATAAATAATAGGCTTTCTAAGACAAAAATAATTTTAATTGAAATTGGATATAGATGTTAGTAGTGTGTTTAAGAAATAAACAAATACGATATTCACGTTTACAAAATTAATATGTTTATATTTCACTAATTATTACAAGTTTTTGAGAAACTGACTTTAAAAAACTTGACCAATCCTTTGTTAACGATATTATTTTAAACATTTCCTTATTTTATAATATTGCAACATTTTTTAAATGACTATTATTATTTTATGGGTATAAAAAAAGACAAAAAAATCGTTTGGATTGGGAGGGTAGCGTGTGCTTGACACGGGAAAAGTCTGTAATAGGTAAGTGTGTATAAATTATTTATTTATTTATTTATTTATTTAACTCTTTATTATACGTACAGAAAATTACAAAAAGATACAAGTCCTTGAAATGAATGTATAAAGGGTTTGCTTATCCCTATAAGAGATTTCTTCCAGCACACCCGAAAAGGAATCATCTTAGACATAAATCAGATAAGGTACATTATGTATTATGTAAACACGGAATGATCAAAATAAGATAACACGTATCTGTGGTGAAAAACATTCACGGCTCATTTTTTACTCTAACCCCCTTCTAAACAGAATTGATTTCTTAAATCATTCGTTTCGATAGCTTTCAATAGTGCCAAGAGACCACGCCGTTAATGACCGGTCCGTTGGCACAGTGAACCTGCTTACTGCTCCAAGGTTTTGGGTTCGATATTTGCCACTAGTCTGTGTGTAGTATATATAACAGATTTAATAAAAAGTATTACGAATATGAGATCATCTTAGTAAAACGATTTAGTTTGGTTATAACACACCGAGGAGTTTATACGTACAACATGGGAGGATGTAATGCTTACACGTCACACAGATTATATCAGAAATATGGACAAAGTATGTAGAAATGTATTAACAGATGCTTTTAGTGTGTTTATTTGATTTGACCAGTGATATATATGTCGGAATCGAGTCATAATCACAACTAATCGGTACGACAGCTTCATCTACTGGTGCTTGAAAAACTACGAGTACGTCGTGGCAGTCGGCCAGACTCAGCACAGTTACGGCTTGGTCGGTCGCACGGTAAACTATTAGGAACTGTCTTGCGTTCCGTATTGACTGTACATAATTATTGTGAATTGCTATAACATTGTGTAATAAAGTACTGAGTGATTATTGTTAATTTGAAATAGGTCCAATCAGTGGCGTAGCTAGGTAACCAAAGGCCCTAGTGCAAAAAAACTAGGGCCCTAACTAATCTATTTAAGTTTTATCAATAAAAGCCACTATATCATCTGCTCTTTATCATGCACAGCAGGGCCCGTCCAGGTTCTACACGCAAGAAAATTCCAATAGTTCAATTTAGTTTGTTGTTCAGGTTCTGAGGGCCCCCTGAGCTTGAGGGCCCCGGTGCAAGGCACCGTCTAGCCCTCCGGTAGTTACGCCACTGGGTACAATCATAATAACAAAATTTTACTCTTCTTTATTTGAACCAACACTTCCCGTATAACGTCCACTATATGAATCAAAATAACGCAATGAAAGTGAATAGAGAAAATAATAATGCTACGAAATATATAATAAATATTTCCAACACATCTTTGTAATAACTATAAATAAAACGATGATTTCACCAATGTCACGTAGCACGGAGTATACACACGGTAATAAACTTTGATAATATTTACCCGGAATGTTCATTTCCACAAATCTTAGTAAACAACGCAGTATCAGTATACCCTCAAGTTACATAAGCGAGCAACGATGAGGCGATTTCATTTTACGAGGCGAGGTGACGGGCGCTGATAAAACGCCACCGAGGAGATGATTTATTAAAATTTATTATCCAGCTCCTTCGAAATAAACCATCATTTGGCCTCCTTTACTTTATAAATGGATTAATAAGATTTACACCTTTGAAACGAAAACCTTTTAAGCTCTCAATAAAGCTCTCGGTAAAGGTAAGCGATTTTATTTAAATGTCAGGATAGAAAATGTAAAATATACTATATAATTTTGTTTCTGACAAGTAATTCGATTTTATCAAAGAGTTTGGAAAATAGGTTTCGGAGAAAGGTTTTGAAAACTTGTAATATTATCTAATAGGATCAGGATTTAAATTTATTTGATGATGGTTCTGAGACGAGAAATAACTTCATTCACGGCTTACTTGACTTCTAAGTACTTTGTTTACAGAGGTTATAAGAATAATTTTTATCGAATATTTTGGAAAGTATTTTCCTCGGAAATAAGATTTCTGACTGCCCGTTGGCGCAGTTGGCAGTGATCCTGCATTTCGTATAATATCGTGGGCTCGATTCCCGCCCCGAGTTTGGGTGTAATATTTGTATATTATGTATGTATATGTATATCAGTCGACTGTTACCTAAAACACAGACAATAAGTTGTCCAACTAAGGAACAGACGACCGTGTGTGTATGTTAAACATATTATATATTTATTATTTATTTCGAGGAATGTTTTTCTTAAGCTTCCATGTTTTTTTTTGACTACGTAATACCTTCTGAGAAATTACAAGCTTATGGTATACCATAATTCGGCTGTAGCTAGACTATAGTGTAGCTAAGGTGAAAGTCCCTTTTATGAGACAATTTCCCCATTTTTGATACACAACTGAAATATACGATAAATAAATAAAAAAGACCAGGTAAACTTAAATATAAAAATTAAAACAAATACATATACCACTAAGTTCGTAAGGCGATTTATTAATTTTATTATTTATTTGTTAGATATTGTTTAAAAAAAATCCTAATTGCTAGATTCATAATCTGCACTGAAATTGGCACATAAAGCGAGTGACAAAATGACAACTATCTAGATTTTCATTCTGGCCAATAGACATTGTTTTTGCCATTGTTATACGTATGTTATATATTAATTAAATGCTAATGAATAGTAAATTTAGTCCGTACGAGCATTTTTATGTTATTTATGACGAAAATATTTTATTTTCCAGTGTCTCATAATACCTACAGTTTTTCACCTGTATGTACGGTTTTATGAGACACTTTATCAGGTGTATCGCATAACACGGACATGTTTCTACTCGTAGTCCCAGTTTCATGAAACAGTGTATGTTTATCGCAATAATTATTAGTATTAAATAATAATTGATAAAAAAACAGCGTGAACATATCGCACACCTAGATCTAAACTGAGACAACTCAAAAATCGTTGATTTTGAGTTATGCCTGTATTCCCATGCTCGGGGATCATACGGAACTATCCAGTATGACAATTTTAACTAAATGCTTTTAAAATTAATCGCTAGATGGCGTTAACTTACTTTTGTTGAATCAACGTATGTCTCACTCTCCCACCTAGACAAGTATATTTTCAATTGACCTTCACTTGTCTTATTGAGCGCACGTATTAACACGATCGAAAACGCGGACATTTCGAATTGTTACAGTTTTGAGCAAACATATACGAGAGTTAATTTGAGTTGTTACGGTGTTGGTGAATTGTGCTACCATATTAATTAAGGATATTTGGACTTGTTCCAGTTTTGTTGATAAGGTACGAAAATATTTTGTTACTATTTTGATTTGACTTTGTTTAGATGGATCAACATGTAAATTTTGAGTTATCTTAGTATTGTTGAAACAAATTTATTTCAATGTCTTTCTCCTATACAATATGACAATTTAAATGTGTTGCATAAAAATCATGTACTATATTATAAATATTATCTGTTTCCAATACACTGTTCTTAAACAAACTATTTACCGATTGTTTTTAAAGATTTTTTTGAGTTAACTCACTATTGGTGGATAGTTACAATTTATAATAACTGTATTTTCTATTTCAGAGAAAAATGAATCGAGGCCGTTTTCTTGTTAATATTATCAATGAAAGATATAAAGAAAACCCATTAACAACTAATGAAGATGACTTAATTACAAATATAAATGCACAAAAAAAATAAAGAAAATATTTCAATAAACACTAATGTGATGATGACCAAACCAGGCTGTAACAGACAAAATGAGAGTGATTTTATTATTTCGCCAAGTGAAGAGAGTTTTGTAGATGACTCCGATACTGATCCGAGTTATATCCGCAAAAAGAAGAAGACTCTTCCCCGTAAAGTTATTCCTTCTTCATCGTCATCTTCTTCAAGTGGCAATACGTCATCAAACTCTTCGAATTCTAGCGATAGTTCTAGTAGCAGTAGTTCTGATTTCGAAACTGAAATCAGGACTATTTCTGAAACCGTGACACAGCCCCGAAGCCAAGAAGCATTTGAAATTGAAACCATGGCTGTCATACTGCTGGACAGCTTCAAACTCAAAACGTTGTTGATACTGAATCCAGGGATGTTACAAATACTACTACACAGCCTCGGAGTCAAGATTTCAATGAAGATGTAAAAAGAGGAAGGAAGAGGGAAAGAAGAGAATCGTCATGGAAAGCTAATATTTCTAAAGTCCTAAGGAATTCTGATAAGGCTTATCAATCTTTACCTAAAAACAAGAAAAATGGGTTGAAATTTAGAATCGTTTGGCACGAATTTAAGGACGAGAGGGGGTGCGGGGTGAGGGGGGGTGTCCCCTAACCTTCCCCATACCACTCGCAATACAAGGTAATGCACCATTCCTGAAAAAAATGAAAAAGAAATCACATAACCTAACGTCACATTTATAGAGTTTATCGGCATAATTTCGTTCTGTGACATCTCCGGTGCTACGGAAACCCTTTGTTCTTGCATTAGAAAACACTAGATACTTGTACTTGGAACAACAAACACCATTGTTAATATTTTTCTAATTTGTGAGAAAAGTAAAAACCTGTTATTGTTATGATATTCAGTTGTCATTTACTCTATAGTCTTTGGTTGGTTTATCAAATATCAGAATGCGTTCATTACGACCATAGATAATACAATAATATAATATAATGCTAAAATAAAAACTAATTTCACAGCAATGCAATTTTATTTATTTGTACTCACCATTCCTGAAAAAAAAGAAATCCTATAGACCTAACCTCAAAATTGACCGTTTATCGGCATAATTTCGTTCCGTGACGTCTCCGGCGCTTCGGAAGGTGCAGCCCCTTCGCCCTTGCGTAACAAAATGCAGACACCCACGCTTGCCTCCGCAGCCTCGGCTTTTTGGTCGCCTTCGGCGACCAGCCTCGGCCGCTCCGGCTCACCCGGGTGTCTGCGTTTTGTTACTGCGGGCGGGGGCTGCCCTCCCTCCGCGCCTCCGGCTCTTAAAGAACACTCTAGGGGTGGGGCAAACAAGACTACGTGGAGTCGGGGTAAGCTGATTCCATTCTGTGACTATTTTGAGGCAGAAGTCAATGTCTGTTAAGCGAGGTTACTTTTTCTGGGTAATTATACAAATAAAACAAAATGTATATTTATTGCTTATAAACATAATTTACAGTATCTAATAATTTTTATATATTTATATCATTCTCTAAGATATATTGTATTATCTATGGTCGTAATGAACGCATTCTGATATTTGATAAACCAAAGACTATAGAGTAAATGACAACTGAATATCATAACAATAACAGGTTTTCACTTTTCTCACAAATTAGAAAAATATTAACAATGGTGTTTGTTGTTCCAAGTGCAAGTGTCTAGTGTTTTCTAATGCAAGAACAAAGGGTTTTCGTAGCACCGGAGATGTCACAGAACGAAATTATGCCGATAAACTCTATAAATGTGATGTTAGGTTATGTGATTTCTTTTTCATTTTTTTCAAGAATGGTGCATTACCTTGTATTGCGAGTAGTATGGGGGAGTAAGGGAGACCGCCCCCTACCCCCTACCAAAGTTTCACGACCAAATTCGTGCCAAACGATTCTAAATCCAACCCCTCAAAATGATTCAATAAAAGCGATTCAAGTCTAATTGGTGTTTATTTTTTATAGTCAGTCACCACTCTAAAGTGTAACAACTAAAAAACAGCGATTATCGATTAGAAGGATTGAATTTCAGCCCCAGTTGATATACAGTGACATTTAACAAGCTATTTATTAACTAGAATCAAATCGAATTGCTTAGCTTCCTTAACAAAAATTGCAGATATACGTTTTTTTCGTCTCCTGAAAAATAACCTTTTTTGAGTTGTCTCATTGTCAGTTTAGATCTAGGTGTGCGATTATAATTTAAAACGTTAATGATGGACATAACTTTTAATTATTATATTTAAGTATATAAGTATAACACATTTATTGGAGTGAAATTATAAACCTAACCTATACAATTATGACAATTGTTTATTCATATAATATTTCCAACATTTATATAAATATTTTTTTTTATATTTCAGATTATAAAACAGAAAAATTATTGAAGATTTTTTTTTAATTTACAATTAAATTTTTCGAATTTTATATTTACAATTATTAATTATATACTTGAATTTTTTTTTTATTTACAATTAATTCTTTCAAACTTTATATTTACAATTATTAAGTATATACTTAAATATTTTTTTTATTTTATTTACAATTATTTTTTTTAATTTTATGTTTACAATTTTTTATTTTTGAAATCAATTTTCAAGCTAAGATGGATTTAATCTATTATAAATGTGTTACTATTAATATTAATTCCTTTTTTTTAGTTGAAAATATAAATTTACTTTTTTTGGTAGAAAATTAGTTTGAATAATTTGATATAAATTCTTTTGATCATACACATATACAATATTTTATTAATAGATGGAATTCCGAAACAGACGCCAATAATCGCGAAGAATTAAGTTTTAAATGACCTCAGTATTCTCGAAAATTTGAAAAATAGGTTGCGTATTAATCAACAAGAAGGTATTGTTTCAGAGATTAATCCCTTAATAAATAGTACATGTACGAGTGATAAAGAAAACTCAATAAAATTTGAAGTACACACTGATGTAGAGAATAATGGTGAAAGATTGCAGCCTCTTATTTTGAGGAGCATCTTGACGTGATGAGTTGCGACCAAAATGATTTTGTTGGGAATAATGTTAGTTATGAAGTTGTATACGATCTGCCGGTTCAGATAATTAATGAAGAGCCACTGATTGATACTACTCACACGCCGGAGACTGTTAGCAATTGTCAATTAACCATTACAAATTCGATAGTTCCTTCGGATAACATGAATTTACATTTACTGAAACAAAATGATTGTGAAGCAATCGATAAACAGAGTTCAAGCGAGAAAAAAATTTCACCAAAAGCTGTAAGACAAGGTAATATAATTTTTTTAACGAATGATTTTTAATTAAAAAGTTACTTAATAACAATTTTATAGTCTTCAATCTTAGATAATTCGCCTAAAACACCATTGAAAGAATTTTTACTCTACCTGTCGAATATTTGCCTAAAAAGAAAAGGAGCCGAGTTGAAAAATCTGGTAAATCAAAATTACCTTCGGTTCAGACTTCGGTTGATTGTTATACTCTTCAATTGGAAAAAGAAAATTTTAAAAAGCAGCAGGAGAAGAAGAAACAGAAAAAAAACAATTACTGGAAAGTTAATGGAAAAAGAAAAGGAACTCCAAAAAAGAATCAAAGAGGAGAAATAAACTACTTTATATCTTGTGTTAATTATTCGTTTAATCTGTCCAAAATTTTAATTCGCTGTTTTAAAATCATTTAAATTACTGATTTTATATAAAAAATGATCTCATATTAATAAAAATATAATTTAAAAATAGTTTTGTTTATTTTTCAGCTGTCTCATAAATAGGGATCTCTATCATGAGACAACAGGGCCATATGTCTTAAAACTGTCTCATAAAAGGGGTCATAGAGGTTGCTTGCAAAAATTGTTTATTTTAATTTATTTTTTAGTTAAAATTGAGTTTAAATATTAAATATCAGTCTGATAATCATAGAACAATCGTATAACACTATTCAAATTGTATTTTTCTCTCAAATACATTTTCAAATAGTAAGAATGTTTAACCTACCTTGAAATATGTCTCATAATTGGGACTTTCACCTTATAGCCAAATGACTGAGAGTAGCTCACTGGATCGACCGGTGTCACGAAAAATTGACATGACCGACATTGTTGCTTTCATTCATGCGAGTGCCGAAATCATCAAAGCCCTCTCTTCTACCTTTATTTATCTAACTTTTTATTACACGTACAGAAAATTACAAAAAAGATAGATGTCGTTGAAATAAATGGATAAAGCTTTGGTTTGCTTATGCATATAAATGATTTCTTCCAGCAGACCGAAAAAAGAATCATCTTATACTGTTCTCTTATATTTACGCGAATTTTACTCATTTGATTAAAAGTCTATATCGGATTTTATCGCGTTTATTTAAAACTTTATAGTTTTACAATATTTTAAATTATTTCCCGACGTTTCGGACCCTTTACAGCGTCCATGATCTCGGGGGACTGAGGTGGTGGGTGTCCGAATAATGAATTAATTGTTACATACCCCGCTTTTTATACAATTTTAAATTATTACTATTAACCGTTCCTATTCATGCAGAATGAGCTTATTGTGTCTGGAAGTCGTGCTGTGTTCTTATTTTTCTTGGGTTCAATTAATTTTAGTACTGGCTCCCAAGCTGGTGGTACGTTCCAACCATCCTCTCTATTGAAATTAGGATGTTTTTTGATTTCAATAGCCTCGCGAATCATCCTTGGTAGGAATCGGTGTTCTTTAGCGAGAATTTGTGGCTTATCAAATCTGATATAGTAGTTGGTACCTTGTTGAGTATGTTGATACACAGCAGACTTTGTCGACCGTTGGTGTTTCATGTCAGCTATGTGTTCTTTGACGCGTGTCTCTATACTCCGCTTAGTTTGTCCTATATATGAGAGACCACATTCACAGTCTAATTTGTAGACCCCTGCATCTTGTAAAGGTATTTGGCACTTGACAGATGGTAATAATTGACTTATCTTCGTTGGCGGCTTGTAGTAAGTTTTGATTGAAGCTCGCTTCAAGATGTAGCCAATCTTGTCAGTGACTCCTTTGACATATGGTAGTACGGCAGGCTGGCGCTCAACTGTGGCTGTCTTCTTTCTCCGGGATCTGTGACGCTGACGCGGTGCTCGGAGGTTGTTGTCTCGCAATACCTGCTTGACGTGCTGTAGCTCTGCGTCCAGGTGTTTCTCGTCACAGATCCCGCGAGCTCTCTGAAACAGAGACAAACCAACGGCAGAGAGTTGTCTAGGATGGTGGTGAGAAGCACCGTTTAAATACCTGTTTGTGTGGGTAGATTTTCTATACACAGAATGGCTTAAACTATGATCAGGATTTCTGATTATAAGTACATCTAGGAAAGCTAGTGTGTTATTTGCCTCTAACTCCATGGTAAATTGAATATTGTTATTTATGGAGTTAAGGTGTTCTAGGAATATGCACGTACTGTCTGTTGGTAATATGGTGAAAGTGTCATCTACATACCTCTTGTAAAATCTAGGAGAGATAGGTGCTGTCTTTAGAGCTCGATCCTCGAAGTCCTCCATGTAGATGTCAGCCACTATGGGGGATACTGGAGAGCCCATAGCCACGCCATCCACCTGTATGTAGTATTTGTGGTTCCACAACAGGTAGCCAGTTGTAAGGCAGTGCTTGAGTATTATTGCATATTCCTCTGGCATGTCGTTCTCCACTAGTCTCCTTCGTACAATTTCAATGCAGTCTTGTACCGGTAAGCATGTGAATAAAGACTGTACATCGAAACTCACCATTGTTTCATTCTGAGTGAGTTGTAGGTCTTTAATCTCACTCACAAATTGGTAAGAATCCTTCACATACGCTGTTGTGTTGCCTCTGAGTGGTGACAGTACCTTTGCTACGTGCTGAGCCAGTTTGTAAGTTGGACTGTCGATCTGGCTTACAATTGGACGTAGAGGTACATTTATTTTGTGTATTTTTGGTAGGCCATATAAGCGCGGTGATTTTGCATATGTAGGTAGTTTAACATCAATTTTTAATTTGTCGGAGTATTTCTTTATTAAATCATTTGTTTCTTTTAATATTTTATTCGTTGGATCTTTATTAACGATTTTATACGTACTTTTATCCGACAGAAGTTGTTCTATTTTTGTATTGTACTCTGATGTGTCCATGACTACTGTAGCGTTCCCTTTATCTGCACGAAGTACTGTAATATCTGACCTCGCACGCAAGTTTTTTAGAGCAATTGATTCTTCCTTAGAGAGATTTGGTTTCGGCAATTTACTTCGACGTAAGACGGAAGAAACATCTTGACGCATAGCCTCCATATCCTCTTTGCGTAAGTTGTTTTTTATCATACAGTCTTCGACATTGCAGATTATTTCTTCGAAGGGAATTCTACGTGGTGTTATTGCAAAATTTTGGCCTTTTTCAAGTACTTTAACGGTTGCTGCATCCAGAGTTTGTTTTGAAATATTTACTACTGACGTTGACGTTTTAGATGTATGTATTTGCGTGTCTGTGGTCGATGCCGGTACATTCACGTTCCATTTACCGGTTTTGTTATTTGATTTTTTTAATAATTTATTATATTTTAAAATTTGTCTGTTTTTACACGCAATATATCCAATAATATAATATGTCCAAATGTAAGCCAGATCGACAGTCCAACTTACAAACTGGCTCAGCACGTAGCAAAGGTACTGTCACCACTCAGAGGCAACACAACAGCGTATGTGAAGGATTCTTACCAATTTGTGAGTGAGATTAAAGACCTACAACTCACTCAGAATGAAACAATGGTGAGTTTCGATGTACAGTCTTTATTCACATGCTTACCGGTACAAGACTGCATTGAAATTGTACGAAGGAGACTAGTGGAGAACGACATGCCAGAGGAATATGCAATAATACTCAAGCACTGCCTTACAACTGGCTACCTGTTGTGGAACCACAAATACTACATACAGGTGGATGGCGTGGCTATGGGCTCTCCAGTATCCCCCATAGTGGCTGACATCTACATGGAGGACTTCGAGGATCGAGCTCTAAAGACAGCACCTATCTCTCCTAGATTTTACAAGAGGTATGTAGATGACACTTTCACCATATTACCAACAGACAGTACGTGCATATTCCTAGAACACCTTAACTCCATAAATAACAATATTCAATTTACCATGGAGTTAGAGGCAAATAACACACTAGCTTTCCTAGATGTACTTATAATCAGAAATCCTGATCATAGTTTAAGCCATTCTGTGTATAGAAAATCTACCCACACAAACAGGTATTTAAACGGTGCTTCTCACCACCATCCTAGACAACTCTCTGCCGTTGGTTTGTCTCTGTTTCAGAGAGCTCGCGGGATCTGTGACGAGAAACACCTGGACGCAGAGCTACAGCACGTCAAGCAGGTATTGCGAGACAACAACCTCCGAGCACCGCGTCAGCGTCACAGATCCCGGAGAAAGAAGACAGCCACAGTTGAGCGCCAGCCTGCCGTACTACCATATGTCAAAGGAGTCACTGACAAGATTGGCTACATCTTGAAGCGAGCTTCAATCAAAACTTACTACAAGCCGCCAACGAAGATAAGTCAATTATTACCATCTGTCAAGTGCCAAATACCTTTACAAGATGCAGGGGTCTACAAATTAGACTGTGAATGTGGTCTCTCATATATAGGACAAACTAAGCGGAGTATAGAGACACGCGTCAAAGAACACATAGCTGACATGAAACACCAACGGTCGACAAAGTCTGCTGTGTATCAACATACTCAACAAGGTACCAACTACTATATCAGATTTGATAAGCCACAAATTCTCGCTAAAGAACACCGATTCCTACCAAGGATGATTCGCGAGGCTATTGAAATCAAAAAACATCCTAATTTCAATAGAGAGGATGGTTGGAACGTACCACCAGCTTGGGAGCCAGTACTAAAATTAATTGAACCCAAGAAAAATAAGAACACAGCACGACTTCCAGACACAATAAGCTCATTCTGCATGAATAGGAACGGTTAATAGTAATAATTTAAAATTGTATAAAAAGCGGGGTATGTAACAATTAATTCATTATTCGGACACCCACCACCTCAGTCCCCCGAGATCATGGACGCTGTAAAGGGTCCGAAACGTCGGGAAATAATTTAAAATATTGTAAAACTATAAAGTTTTAAATAAACGCGATAAAATCCGATATAGAATCATCTTATACATAAATAAAAATAAAAAACGAATGGGGGTGCGTAGTAGGCGCTACTTAATGCGCCTCCAGTAACGCCCTTGTGCCCGTGTCGGGCCGGATTGGGAACCCGGTCCTGTTAGACACCGTATCGTCGGGACTGTTCAGAGGTGAGCCGGACAGTCCCCATGGAGGAGAAGTCTGGCCTTTTCGCCGAGGCCAGCCTGTCGCTGGAGGGATCCTGTTGCCTGCAGATCCGGGACCCTCCAATTAAAGCGGCTGAAGGCTCCCGCAGGGTTTTGGTACGGTATTGCACTCCCAAAGTGCCGAGTCCGACATAGGTCTAGGACTGCCTACCCAGGTGTCCTGGATATCATCCGTAAATGGATTCCCCTGTGTCACAAAAAAAAACAACTTTTATATTGTCTTTTTGGTACCAATTTAGTGTCCTTAAAATGTTCCTAAAATGACAACCTAATTTATTATGTTGGTGCGAGGAGTTACATTAAAACCGATAGTCGCAGGTTTGATTCCCGCTTATAGCAGATATTCGCATTTATACAAATATTTATTTCTGGTGTGATTATATACCCTCGTGTCTCCTGCCTGTGCTTCGGAGAACACAAAGCCGTCGGCCCCGGTTATTATCATAGACACATGTTAGCGGTCATTACTCGTGATAGGGTAATTATTATTCGGCATCCGCATTTGAGTAGTCTGGCGGGTTAAGCTTCAACACTATAGGGACCGAGGTCCGAAGGTCTACGCTCTGTATTGGGACGTAGACAGACAGATAGTAGTATAAATTTAATTTACTTAATACTAACATAATTATGTTTTCGTTTAAATAACAATCTCTGTCTGCGAGAAAGAGCGTAATCTGTACAAGCGTAAGCCTTAATAATTATGAGCTTGTGATGTCGAGACGCGATGGCGGGATTAGGATATCTCGGAATAACTAACACTCTATCTCACTTTAATATAGTTTTCTTGTAATATTTTTCGTTGAATTAATTACTAATTGATCGAGAATTTCGTTTTACAGATTTGGAATGAAAGGAATTTTTTATAACGACATCAATTGTGATAGTCGCGACATGTTTCTAAAAAACATGAAAAAAAATTTAGAAAATAATTTATTTTAATACTTAGTTGTTATTCAAGTCGAAAAAACATACTAATGATTTGTCGTTTACTTGGCATCGTAAAAGATTTTCAATATAAATATATATTGAAAATCTAATCTAATTTTCTAATCTAATCTATATTTCAATATATATATACACGAACAAGTAACATCAGAAGAGAAAACATAAATTTCTAGAACTTCTATGCTTTCTTTTAAGAAGTCGTTTCTAATAAACAATGAACTAACTTCGAATATTAAAACCTTAATCATTTTAAGATCTAACTAAATAATTTCTCCATTTTTTTTTTTTGCTTACTATAAATATTTATGAAATAAATAATGAATTCTTTTATTGACTTTGTTCTCGAAGTTGTTTTAGCTAAGGGAATTGTAAGGTTAAACTATGCGATTTGTCATAACTTTGATTAACTATGACTTGAGTCTTGACATTAACTATGCGATCTGTCATAATTTTGAGCAATGAAAAATTGATGATTGATTCAATGAAATGAAACTTTCATCCCTAAAATTACACTTTGAAAATCGATCTTTCAATCCAGGTGTTATAAAAAAATATTTTCTACTTTTTGTATTTTTTGTGTGTAAGTGTATTTTTAGTTTATTTTAAATTATTATTTTTTATTTTCTATTTTTCAGTTCCATGATATCTTGATCCTTGATATCTGTGCAAAGTTTCAAATAAATCCGACAATTCGAAGGAGGTGAAATAACATTCAAGAATTCCGCTACAAACATGTCAAGCTAATAAAACCGTGTTAAAAAAGCAAAACATTCATTCATACAGCAAATATGTTTTCTCACATAAATTCGACCCCGTGTTGTACGATATTTCTCAACACGAAAAGTCACATTGCGCATACTCTTTAATAAATAATAAACATCGCTGGAAAACACGCGGCGTGACATTAACTTCACACATAACTGCGTTAACTCCGACGTGACTAGCGGCGAACAACTCACCGGGGAGCTCCCTCTAATACGCAAATATACATTTTCGTTTTGCGGATTAACATGTAAATTCCGTTTGTCGCAAACATTAATTTTGGTTGTTCATATTTTAGTTACAGTGTGACAACTGCATCAACAATGTTTCTAAGTGCAACTCTGTTTCCAAATGAAGTATTGTTTCGAAGTAAATTTTAAGTTTTCAAATTAATATTAGTATAAATGTTTATTTCGTATACTGCATTTTGATTTTTTACTGACATACAAATTAATTATATAATGTTATCATCAGTAGTTGTTATCGGTGGATTTTCCTATTGTTTTCTGTTGTAATATTTAATTAGTTGTATACTTATATGTTGTTAATTCGATAACTGATCTGATGAAGTGGAAGAGTCGCCTTAACACCGACGATCGCGGGTTCGGTTCCCGCTCGAGGCAGAGGTTTGTATTTATACTAATATTTGTTTCTGGTCTATATATTCTTGTGGTTCCCCGCACCATGCCTCGTAGACCACATAAAGGCATCAGTCACCGTTGTAATAACAGACATCTAATGCGACCGTTACTCATGATAGGGAAATTATCCGCCAACTTGCATTGGAGCAGCGTGGTAGAGTAAATACTAACCCTTCTATATGGAGAAGAGGCCTTTGCCTAGCAGTTGGTTGTTTACAGGCTGCACTATACTCTGTTATTTATTTATTTATTTATTTATTTTTTTAGGTCAATTTACAGTTACAATTACACAAATTAGAGTTTAAACATATTAAAAAATTACAAGAACCAATTAAAAATTCACACAGATAGACATGAAGTAGTAATTAAAGCATAAGTTGAGCTCGCAATAGAAACAGTTTATACACAATTGACATTAATGGTAGACATAGTAAATATTTATGTAATACACTTATAATACTACTAGCATGGTTTTATTCTAGTTCAAAATAAATGCTTGAAAGCTTGCGTCTAACAGAAGTATGACTTACATTGAACAGATCAATATCAACAGTCATATACAAGTCATTAAATTGTTTACCAGCTCTCAGTAAAAATGAATTTTGCCTATAATTGCTCCTTGCCAAAGGCACATGAATAGGTTTAAAATTTCTAAGATTACCAGTAGGAACATCAAACTGTAACAAAGACAAAAGGTCGGGGCAATTAATACCATTAGAAACAATTTTGATCAAAAATGTTGTGTCAGCTATTTTGCGGCGATTTGTTAACGGTAATAGATGGTGCTTCCGACAAATCTGATCGTATTGGTCGGACTTGTATGTTTCTCCAGTACGGTAACACAAGTATTTTAAAAATCTTTTTTGTATGTTTTCGATTCTGTCGATATAAACAGCATACCTGGGACTCCAAACTTGTGAGGCATATTCCAAGCCACTGCGGACGAGTGCACAGTATAATATCTTCAGCGTCTTGGCATTAGTGATATCTTGCGTGCTACGAATTAAAAATCCCAGAGCTTTAGATGCTTTGGATACTATAGCGTCAATATGTTTGTCAAACAGAAGTTTAGAGTCATGCGTAACACCAAGATCACGCATAGAATGCACCCGCCGAAGATCCCGCTGTTGGAGTGAGTATTCGTACGAAATTGTATTGACTCTACGACTAAATGACATTATTGTACATTTTTCCGGGTTCAGGTCGAGATTATTTTTAATACAATACGATTGGAGTAGATTAAGATCTTCCTGCAACAAGATGGCGTCAGCGTATGCGTATCCTTGCCAGCGTATCCTTGCGAAGATCTTCATGTCGTCAGCAAAGCAAAGTAGTTTAGATGTTTTTAAGCACTTCTCGATGTCGTTCACGAAGATAATGAACAGTAGTGGGCCAAGTAGTGAGCCTTGTGGCACACCACTAGGGATTTCAACCCAACTAGAGATATAATTATTAATAACTACTGCCTGACAACGATTGTCAACATAGGAAGCAAACCAACGCAACAAGTCACCATGGATACCAATCATCTCCAGCTTATTCAAAAGGATGTCATGCGGTATCCGATCAAAAGCTTTGCTATAATCGGTATAAATTACATCTACCTGATAGCCATCATCCATAGCATCAGTAATGTAATCACCGAGCAAGATCAGATTAGACACCGTTGAACGTCCCTTAATAAAGCCATGCTGTGAAAGACTGATGGAGTGACATAAAGCCGAGTAAGTCTGCCTATATATCAATTTCTCAAAAACCTTTGCAATGATGCATAGTTTAGAAATGGGTCTATAATTGGATACCTCAGACCTGCATCCTTTTTTATGGACAGGAGTGATATATGCTCGTTTCCACATATCAGGGACACAGCCTTGAGAAAGAGAAAGTTTAAATAATAATGCAATAGGTTTTGAAATCGATGCAGAACAATTGATTAGAAAGCGAGATGGTAAATTATCGGGCCCAGCTGACTTACCCGGATCAAGACGTTTTATTATCTGATGTATAATCTTCTCATCTACTGTGATAGACGAGATGTAAGAAGTGCAATTAGAAGCTTCCCGAGACACTCGATGAGATCCACTTCCCACATGAAGGAATGATGACATGAAATAATCGGAAAAAGCCTTACATATTGTCTCACCGTTGTTAACCTCTTGTCCATTATATCGAAGTACATTAGGTATCTGCATCGACTTGTTTCTATTTTTTATATAAGACCAAAATCTTTTCGGACTACCTTTGATTGAGTCTTCAACATTATTTATGTAATTTTGGTAGCAAGTCTTTTCTAGGGATTTAAATCTTTCTCGCAATAATTTGAACGAGATTAGATCACTTTGGTTCCCGTAAATTTTAAATTTACGCAGGTGTTTCTGTTTTTCATTAATGAGTTTTTTCAATGGTGCAGTGTACCATACTGGGTAAGCAGTACAGGATGTCATTTTGTAAGGAATATACTTATCGATTAGAGCATTTACATTGTTGTAGAAGAAAGAGATACATTCTTCTAGGTTCCGAGACGAAAATTCAGCAACCCAATCTATGGTACTTAGTTCCCTGTTAATTGCTGAATAATCACCACGATTAAATAGAATTTTCCTTCTAGGCGCTGGGCTTAAAGATGAAATTTGCTGATTAGGAATATTAATAACTAGAGCACCATGGTGTTTGTCAATAGGTACCAAGGGGTCTCCACTAAAATCAGTGACATGAACAATGATATTAGATAAAACAAGGTCAAGAATTTTACCAAAATGATTATGGTTACCATTATATTGACGCAAATTTAACGAACGTATTTCATCTATAAGAAGTATCTCATTGGGAGAACTGTGATTACTCGGCTCGAACGATTTATCAGAAGTTGAGCTAGGCGTCCATTTAATATAACTTAAATTAAAGTCCCCTACAATAATAAATCTACTAAGAGGGTTAGAAATAACTACGTTATTCAAAGACGTCAGAAAATTTTGCAACTGTTGTGAAAAAGATAATCCCAAATTCTCCTTACATAAATATAAGACACATAAGTATATATCAAGACAGTTTTTATTTTTATTTTTATTAAATAAACTAACAAGCAACCACAAGTCTTCCGCAGTCGAATGGTAGTTAACTTTTGGAATCACCTTGAAGTCACGGCGCACCGCAATCAGAACCCCACCACCCCTGGTCAATTTCGTAGCAGAGTAGTCGCGATCGCGGCGAAAAACTACATAACGCGCATCAAATAACTCCGTATCGAATACACTGTCAAGTAACCAGGTCTCCGTGATAACTATAACATCGAAGGTACTAGCACAAACATTACGATAGAACTCAGTTGTCTTAGTACGAAGTCCCCGAGCATTCTGATAATAAATACTTATGTCCATCATGTTAAGTTAAAAATAATAGAAAAAAGCAAAGCGGTCAACATAATAATATGTATATTAATACAATATATATTTGAGCAATATATACTTCTATAATTCATATAATCATTGTGAATAATGTATATTAGGATACAATGGTTTACTAAAATATTTACATTAAATGTTCCCACTAGCATTTCTAAGCATTTATTATAAATTAGGCAATAAGCATAAATTAAATCAAAACAAAAAAAACTAAGAGCAATAATAGGCAAATCAAGTCTACAAATAAATTCAACCACAACAAATAGAAAACAATAAAAGAAGGTACACAGGCAAAACAGCAAAGCGGTCAACATAATAATATATATATGAATACAATATATATTTGTATAATATATACTTCTATAATTCAAACACTTATTATAAACAATGTATATTTGAATACAGTAGTTTACTAAAATATCCACTCCAAATGTTCTCACTAGTATTTCTAAGCATTTATTATAAAATAGGCAATAAGCATAAATTAAATCAAAATACAAAAAACTAAAAGCAATAATAGGCAAAACAAGTCTACAAATAAATTCAACGACAACAAATAACAAACAATAAAAGAAGGTACACAGGCAAAGCGTCAATCGCGCATAGGTGCGAGGAGTGAGGCTTATGTAACAATGCGCGTACGCAAGCAGGAAAACAAAGTTATACATTACCAATGACTCAAGCGATAACAGCGAACAAAGGAGCCGGACACTTCGATAGGGCAAGACAGCGGCTGTCAAACTTTCTGCAGTACACATAATTAACATAAATAAAATTAAATTTATGATTAATAATCTAAAACAATGTATAAATTTGATTACAAAATTTTGTTTAAATCGGATTCTTTACCAATTATATGTACTGGAGAAGTGTCATTTTTACGTACGTGAATCTTCGAATGTTTCACCCACACATAAGATACGTTTTTTTCTTTAGCAATTGATTTTACCATCGTTAATAATTTCTTGTTTTCAGCTGTTAGGTGGTCGTTTACGAAAATCTTAAGCGCAGAATCACCAAATCCCAGCTCGCTGCCCGTGATGGTTTTTTTAAGTCTTGCAGCGGCCATGAACTCATCTTTAATGTATCTATTTATAAAGCTTACAATTATATGTTTACTTTTGGGGTTATGAGTGGGCACTCGTGCAACATAATTAATTTGTGTCTTTGGAAATTGGTAGCCGATCGCCTTCGAAAGGTTCTCCAATATGGAAAACAGATTTTCGTCTTTTTTAATCGGGACGCCTTTAATTTCGACATTGTTCAGCCTCGCCCATTGTTCCCTCCTGGTGTTGTCCTGCATGAGAACCATTACATCCTTCGTAGTAGAATTAAGGCGATCATTGACACCCTGCAGTTCCGAGGACATGACTTCGACCCGTGTCAATTTATTTTCAAACTCATCTATCTTTGCGCTGTTGAATTCACAAGATGCTTTCAAATCTAAAAGCTCATTTTTGATGGATTCGACAGTTTCGATCAGAGTAGGTAGTGAACTTAGGTGTTTTTTCATTACTTGGATCTCTTGAAATACGAGGTCGAGCGTCACAGGACCCGAAGGAGCATCCGTAGAGCCTGTCAATATACTGCTTCCAGTTGCATCAATATACGATGTCGAGGTTTTCAAGTTATCCCGCACATTTACAGCTGGTCGGACAGGTGTAGTAGGACCACTTTTAGATCCGGATATTTTGCATTGAGGACATCTCCAAGAAGCCTGACGCTCACGACCCAGTCTTCGGTATCCCACTTCACCTATACTAGCACAGCCAAAATCGAGGTGCCTATTACAACCACTGCAAAAAACTCCGTCGTTAAAATTATCACCGCAAGCTGCGCACTTCATCTTGAAAAAGTAGAAAAAGTAGAAATAAAAATCTTAGTAGAAAATTGATAAAAAATTTGGGAGCCACTGGCGTTGCCTTGAACAAAATATTAAGACTGTACTGTTTGCTAGCCCAACGATGACTGATTTAAAAAAAAATAGACACTCGATATGCTGTTATACTGTAGTTGCGAGCCGGAACTAGAGAGGGCGCTTTTCTGTCTATCCCACAGACTCGAAAGGCACAGTTTGAGCGTAGATAATAAGATAAAGAGATCTAAATAGAGACAATAATAAACAATATTTATATATATATATATATAGTACAGGCTGATATAATTAAAAAAATATAAATCAAGTAAAACCGCGCGTCACATTATAACAAAATAATACTACTTAATTCTCCTATGATACAGAAACAAACTAATAAAACTTATTCCATTAATATCGTTATTCCAATAACAAAAGTAATTAGATTCACGTCAGCGAAGTACGACATTTTAATTATAAATAAAGACGCCATCTCGTGATCGGAATTTCATATGATATTCCAGAATGTTCATTACGTTTTTATTGAAATACCCGATACGAGTAACACGCGATTGTACTCATCTGACTCATTAAGTCGTATCGTGATGTTTTTTAGCTTAAGAACTTTATTAAACTTGTTTTGTAAACCAAAAATACTTTTTTTAAATTAATTTGACTAAATATTAAGATAAGCGCCTTCTAACAAACGAACTTGAACTTTCTCACATTAAAATATACTTATTATTGTTTCTTTAATTTACTACATACTGTATCAGCCTGAAAACCATCTACTGCTGAGCAAAGGCCTCTTCTCCATATAGAAGAAGGGTTGGAGTTTAATACACCACGCTGTTCTACTGCAGGTTGGCGGATAATTTCCCTGCCATGGGTAACGATCGTTATCAGATGTCTATGATAACAACCGGGACCGACGGACCGACCGACGTGAGGATACCCACAAAAACTTACTATATAATCACTACATATTATAAAATCTCTGTCTGTTTATCTGTCCGTGTGTCTGTTCGCGATAAACTCAAAAACTCTTGTACGGATTCATGCGGTTTTCACCAATAGATATAGTGATTCAGAGGAAGGTTTAGGTACATATACATAACCCGGGCGTAGCCGAGGTAGGCCGCTAGTACTACATAATAGGATACATTAACTTTAAGAACATATTTTCTTTTTATCGTAAAATAATATTCGTGTAACGTCAAGGGTGGCGGACGCGACATCATTCGCTCGTTAGTGACATCATTTTTTATGTTAAAAAGCCGTTGGGGGTGAAAACGGAATATGTTTCATATATAAATAAACTAGCTGCACCTTGCGGTTTTACTTGCGTAACTTCCGATCCAGTGGGAATGTCGGGATAAAAAGTAGACTATGTAAATTAATTTAAAAAAAAAATCTTATTTTTTTTTCATAAAAGAGTAAACAGAAGCTAGACAACAGCCACTCTGTTTCTGGTGCCGACATTGCTAATCTTTTTGTCCTCCTCCTCCCATATATACTCGTATTTTGCCCAAGTTACCCATACCATTAAAGAACATAAGCAAAGCGTACACCTTTTGTCATTTTTTAAATTTAAATTACTTGAAGATAACCATATGGGAATTGGTGCTGATGGTATACCTCTTTTCGTAAAACTTTCTTGAGGAAATTGTGTTTGAATAAGTGTGGAAGAAAGTATAAATTGTATCAATATTTAAGAAAGATTACGCAGACAAAATCAGGTGGATGTTAAAAACTCCCATATCAAAATTATCGTGTTTCTCAAAGTATTTTAAAGTATCGTACTCTACTCTTGCAAAATATTTTAATAACTTATAAGGCGGCTTTTACATGCAAATTAACTTTTCAAATTTTATTATAAATATTACAGTGGATGTCGATAAATGATATCAGATCGATACAATTACATCGATTTAAGTAGCGCAATCGACAAAGTTGACCACTTTATTCTTCGATATAAGCTTTGGAAATACGGAATCCGAGCTTCTTTATAAAAATATACTGGATCATACTTAAATTAGAGACCTCAGACAGTTGATGAGAATGGATTTTAATCTGTGGAGTATATTACGCGATCCGGTACCGCAGAGCTTAAGCTTGGGGCCTGTATTATTCTTTGCATTCATAATCGGTATTTTTATACATTTAATACAAGCAGAAGCAGCAGCAGCTTCGCAGCAGGCGGATAGTAAAGGACCTAGTATCTTTACACTAGTTTATGTATAGTTATTTGCTTGAACAAATTAATCTTAGAGTCCCACGTCTATACTTTCGTCGTTCCAATAATAAAAGTTGCAAGATCTTTAACAAACCTTGCTCTAGAACGAATCTCAGAAAACAAGCTCCCATTCTCCGATTTGTTCAAAATACAACAAAATATTTCAGTTTGTGCTCGCTATCGACATTTTCGACAACTGCTTAGCTATTTTTAGAAATAAACTTACCGATCATTTACTAGTGAGTTCTTTAAGTATGTTTATAGAAGTGCCTTGAATAAATAAAGTTAATAAAATATAGTGATTTTCTTTAATTAAACACTTCAATCTTATTATATTTTTAGCTACCAAACATTTTGACGACTTGGGCAAATAACGGTAAAATTCAAACTATGGATGCGTAAGGGATGATCAAATAAAAATATATATTTGACTTAGTCCGTTTTATTCCTACAACAAATCCGTTTCAGGAAATATTCGGTTAAATCATACGGTAGAGTTAATTTAAAACGTTCGATAAAGGGTTAACGGATTCTGCTCACGACACCTGACAGTTTAATGCATCGCTTCACAGTTTGGATCGAAATATGTCGATATTTTGGTTCATCTGCAGACGTCAATGTACACAAAAACGAACTTCGAGTGGGATCCGCGTCTACAGGATTCCGTAACATTGTAAAATATGAAACACTTTATTTAGTAAGATTTGATTCAAAGGTTTCTATGTCTTTTACCGACTGTCACTGTTGGTCTACTCGTAGCAACGGCTCGTTTAAGATCCCAAATTTCCGAATGAAAGAAATGAAATGATAATTATCATATAAGAAGCTTTTGTCTAGGTGTGGGACTTTTTTTAGTTTTTTAATCCATCAGTCAGTAGTTATATTTATTCTTTAATCATTTTTATTTAAATACTCTAATTGGCAATATGATAAAATAACAACATGTAATCATATTCAGTTTAGTTTTGAATGTAATAAAATTTTTTTTTTCTATTTTTAACTGAATTTAAAAAAAAAGAAGGAATTTCTCAATTCGATTCTATTTTTTTTATGTGTGTTACCTCATAAATTTTTACTGGGTGTACCGATTTTGAGGATTCTTTTTATATTCGGAAGCTGGTGCTTATTGTATAGTCTCATTTAAATCTGAGCGAGATCTGACGAGTTGTTTTTGAGTTATACGTAATAATGCGTATTTAATTAATTCCACTACGTTGATGATGTTTTCATTTTTTTTTATCGGTTCAAAACAGTGTGGTCAACACTTATATTATTAGTATGTTTAAATTCTTGGGATCTTTATTTTAGTATTAAAAATTTAGATTTAAGAAAGAAACTTTAAGAAACTTGTCAAGGAAATGTAACATTTCCTCAGCATAATTTAAGATGATTAATATATCATCTTGAATTATTTTGATCTAATTGATTGTATCTTATTATAGTTGGTCATTTGTTAAGTTTATCAAATTAATTATTATATATAGGTATTTATATATATGTATTTTTTTAAATATGTATTTATATATACATAGTTTTCACCCCTTACCATACCTTCTTTGCTAATCCTCTGCTCAAAGATTGCCTAGAAGACATCTCTGTGTTAGCGATAAAGCCGCCTGTTGCAACTGATGCAATTTGATTAATTTGATTTTCATGTATTGTGTAAAAGTATAAACGTATAAATAATTATGAGAAACTTGTGACTCATTCCACTGCGTTTTATATAACTTTCATCATGATAATTGTCTATAGTACTGTACTGTATCAGCATGTAAGCAACCCACTGCTGAGTGAAGGCCTCTTCTCCATACAGAAGAAGTCTAAGGTACATTTTTGTTAATTAATAAAAGTATAATCAAAAATTCACTATTATAGGCTATCGCATAACAGTAAATCAGTAAAAAAAACATGAATGAATTATATTGCTGTTTGTGATTTTTGTGTAGACATTTAAAATTTTGCTAAAGCTTCTGCTTATTTTATATATTATAAAGGATCCGGTATGGTCTAGTGGCTAGGATACCTGGCTCTCATCCAGGAACGTCTATAAAGCTAGAATGTTCAAATGGGCAGAATCACTTAATTTTATTATGAAAAATAAGTGCTCATTTAGTGCTAATTTAATGCTGCAAAATTAAATTTTACGCTCCAATAGTTTACCGAAAAATTAGAAACCTGCTAACTTTATATTAAGCTAGCAGTGCACTACTTCTTAAACGCTAACCGCAGGATATAGCATCAAATCGAAATGTAGATAATTTAGTGCTCAATTAGTGCTAATTTAATGCTGCAAAATTAAATTTTACGCTCCAATAGTTTACCGAAAAATTAGAAAACTGCTAACTTTATATTAAGCTAGCAGTGCACTACTTCTTAAACGCTAACCGCAGGATATAGCATCAAATCGAAATGTAGATAATTTAGTGCTCAATTAGTGCTAATTTAATGCTGCAAAATTAAATTTTACGCTCCAATAGTTTACCGAAAAATTAGAAAACTGCTAACTTTTAATTAAGCTAGCAGTGCACTACTTCTTAAACGCTAACCGTAGGATATAGCATCTAATCGAAATGTAGATAATTTAGTGCTCAATTAGTGCTCCTGACATACGAAGACAAAAATATGAAATAATAATAATAATAATTTTTTTCATAACTGAACTTGCCAATTTAACAATATGAGCAGAGAACCTGCTGAAAACTTGAAATCTAGGTAAGTTATCGCCTAATGACCTAAATGAATAATTAAGTGCTCAATTAGTGCTCTTGATATACGAAGACAAAAATATGAAATTATTATTTTTTTTATTTTAATAACAGAACTTGCTAACTTAACAGTATGAAAAGTAAAACATGCTTAAAACTTGAAATCTGTGTCAGTTATCGCCTAATGACCTGAATGAATAATTAAGTGCTCAATTAGTGCTAATTTAATGCTGCAAAATTAAATTTTACGCTCCAATAGTTTACCGAAAAATTAGAAAACTGCTAACTTTATATTAAGCTAGCATTGCACTACTTCTTAAACGCTAACCGCAGGATATAGCATCAAATCGAAATGTAGATAATTTAGTGCTCAATTAGTGCTAATTTAATGCTGCAAAATTAAATTTTACGCTCCAATATTTTATCGAAAAATTAGAAAACTGCTAACTTTTAATTAAGCTAGCAGTGCACTACTTCTTAAACGCTAACCGCAGGATATAGCATCAAATCGAAATGTAGATAATTTAGTGCTCAATTAGTGCTAATTTAATGCTGCAAAATTAAATTTTACGCTCCAATAGTTTACCGAAAAATTAGAAAACTGCTAACTTTATATTAAGCTAGCAGTGCACTACTTCTTAAACGCTAACCGCAGGATATAGCATCAAATCGAAATGTAGATAATTTAGTGCTCAATTAGTGCTCCTGACATACGAAGACAAAAATATGAAATAATAATAATAATAATAATTTTTTTCATAACTGAACTTGCCAATTTAACAATATGAGCAGAGAACCTGCTGAAAACTTGAAATCTAGGTAAGTTATCACCTAATGACCTAAATGAATAATTAAGTGCTCAATTAATGCTCTTGATATACGAAGACAAAAATATGAAATTATTATTTTTTTTATTTTAATAACAGAACTTGCTAACTTAACAGTATGAAAAGTAAAACATGCTTAAAACTTGAAATCTGTGTCAGTTATCGCCTAATGACCTGAATGAATAATTAAGTGCTCAATTAGTGCTAATTTAATGCTGCAAAATTAAATTTTACGCTCCAATAGTTTACCGAAAAATTAGAAAACTGCTAACTTTATATTAAGCTAGCAGTGCACTACTTCTTAAACGCTAACCGCAGGATATAGCATCAAATCGAAATGTAGATAATTTAGTGCTGAATTAGTGCTCCTGACATACGAAGACGAAAATATGAAATAATAATAATAATATTTTTTTTCAAATCTGAACTTGCTAATTTAACAATATGAGCAGAGAACCTGCTGAAAACTTGAAATCTAGGTAAGTTATCGCCTAATGACCTTAACGAATAATTAAGTGCTCAATTAGTGCTCTTGATATACGAAAACAAAAATGTGAAATTATTTTATTTTTATAAAAGAACTTGCTAATTTAACAGTATGAAAAGAGAAAATGCTTAAAACTTGGAATCTGTGTTAGTTATCGCCTAATGACCTTAATGAATAATTAAGTGCTCAATTAGTGCTGTTGATATACGAAGACAAAAATATGAAATTTTTATTTTTTTTATTTTTATATCAGAACTTGCTAATTTAACAGTATAAACAGAGAATATGCTGAATACTTGGAATCTTGTACTTAATTATTCATTAAGGTCATTAGGCGATAACTAACACAGATTCAAAGTTTTAAGCACTTTCTCTTTTCAAAATAGCAAGTTCTGTTATAAAAAAAAATAATTTCATATTTTTGTCTTCGTATATCAAGAGCACTAATTGAGCACTTAATTATTCATTAAGGTCATTAGGCGATAACTTACCTAGATTTCAAGTTTTCAGCAGGTTCTCTGCTCATATTGTTAAATTAGTAAGTTCAGTTATGAAAAAAATTATTATTATTATTATTTCATATTTTCGTCTTCGTATGTCAGGAGCACTAATTGAGCACTAAATTATCTACATTTCGATTTGATGCTATATCCTGCGGTTAGCGTTTAAGAAGTAGTGCACTGCTAGCTTAATTAAAAGTTAGCAGTTTTCTAATTTTTCGGTAAACTATTGGAGCGTAAAATTTAATTTTGCAGCATTAAATTAGCACTAATTGAGCACTAAATTATCTACATTTCGATTTGATGCTATATCCTGCGGTTAGCGTTTAAGAAGTAGTGCACTGCTAGCTTAATTAAAAGTTAGCAGTTTTCTAATTTTTCGATAAAATATTGGAGCGTAAAATTTAATTTTGCAGCATTAAATTAGCACTAATTGAGCACTAAATTATCTACATTTCGATTTGATGCTATATCCTGCGGTTAGCGTTTAAGAAGTAGTGCAATGCTAGCTTAATATAAAGTTAGCAGTTTTCTAATTTTTCGGTAAACTATTGGAGCGTAAAATTTAATTTTGCAGCATTAAATTAGCACTAATTGAGCACTTAATTATTCATTCAGGTCATTAGGCGATAACTGACACAGATTTCAAGTTTTAAGCATGTTTTACTTTTCATACTGTTAAGTTAGCAAGTTATGTTATTAAAATAAAAAAAATAATAATTTCATATTTTTGTCTTCGTATATCAAGAGCACTAATTGAGCACTTAATTATTCATTTAGGTCATTAGGCGATAACTTACCTAGATTTCAAGTTTTCAGCAGGTTCTCTGCTCATATTGTTAAATTGGCAAGTTCAGTTATGAAAAAAATTATTATTATAATTATTTCATATTTTTGTCTTCGTATGTCAGGAGCACTAATTGAGCACTAAATTATCTACATTTCGATTAGATGCTATATCCTACGGTTAGCGTTTAAGAAGTAGTGCACTGCTAGCTTAATTAAAAGTTAGCAGTTTTCTAATTTTTCGGTAAACTATTGGAGCGTAAAATTTAATTTTGCAGCATTAAATTAGCACTAATTGAGCACTAAATTATCTACATTTCGATTTGATGCTATATCCTGCGGTTAGCGTTTAAGAAGTAGTGCACTGCTAGCTTAATATAAAGTTAGCAGTTTTCTAATTTTTCGGTAAACTATTGGAGCGTAAAATTTAATTTTGCAGCATAAAATTAGCACTAAATGAGCACTTATTTTTCATAATAAAATTAAGCGATTCTGCCCATTTGAACATTCTAGCTTTATGGACGTCATCCAGGAGGCTCGGGTTCGATTCCCGGTACCGGAAATGTTTTATATATTTTTTTTTACTAAACTATGAGTATTTTTTATCAAGCGAATTGATTCACCAAGTGTAATTTTATTCGATGAATGGAATAATGATTCTTTATTAGATTCTTCATCGCAATAAATATTGTGGAATATCGAACCTCTCTTACTAACATAATATAGTTCTGTTGGCACTAAGCCAGTCTGTAATTCCTGAGAGGCTGTTAAACGTTGTTTATTCATTTATTATTATTTTAAAAATACAAATAGTTTACATTTACCACATTTACAATAATAATTAAAAGCCTAGATTTCAAAATATAAAATTGATCCGCAAAATATACTAATTACACACACAATATGAAACGTTGATTATGCACTGCCGAGTAATTTAAATAAAATTTCTCTTAATTTTACAATTGAAATTTAAAAAAAAAATAACGAAATTTCAGTAACAGAAATAAAAATATTTTTTACACATACATAGGTATTAGTAAAAGAAGCATAATACCACATACATTAAATTTTAATACAATTAGATATTGGTTACATCATTACCTCTAGTCATGAGATTAATTACATTATCTAAATAACTGGTACTGTTGGCCCTACTGGTTTTGACAGACTCAGGACAAAAAACGGAGGACAGACGTGAGAGACCTCCTTCTTGTAATGTGATTGTAAACTGCGACTTAGGTGTAAAATTTTGGATTTCCGAAAGGGAGCTAGGATGTCCTAAAGATGTCTTCTAATGAAAAATAATGTACCTCGCTTTACAGCGTCTATGAATGTAGAGGCGCTGTGTAGAGCGCGGTATTGAGCGACTGACGGGTGATAGTCATTCGTCGCTTTCATTGCGTCATGTCACGTCACGCGTTTGTGGTTTGGTTAACTAAAGCTTTAAAATTCGATAGAAAGATTAACGAAAATTCAATAGTAATGGATTAATATACAATAAAAATATATATATTTTCTTTTTTTTAATAATATTTCGACTAGATTTATTTTAATATCAAGTATATTAATAAATATATAAAAAAAACATGAGTCAGCAAAAAAAATATTCCGGTACCGGGAATCGAACCCGAGCCTCCTGGGTGAGAGCCAGGTAGCCTAGCCACTAGACCATACCGGATCTTTGAAATTGTATCAAATAAGCGGAAGCTTTGGCACCACTTCAAAAGTATACGAATCAAGTTCATAATGCAATGGCAATTAAAAACTAGCTCGTTACGGATTTCAAAAAATAAAAGATCATGGCAATTCTACTGTATTATGAATACATTGTACTAAAATAAATGCAAGTACCTGGATGACCGAGCTTTGCTCGGTTAAATTATATTTAGATACATTACATACTGATGAAACATAAATAATATTTTCGATCTTACCGACATGATAGTAACACAATAGGAAAAAAATAAAAAGAGCTCTCAATAATAGTTTTTCTCACAAAAAAATAAACTTGAAAAAAAAGGAAAAAAATTGGTTTGTAGAAACCGGGATTCGAAGCCGGATTTTCTGATTATAAATCTGCCCGATTCCCATCAGAGCTATTTTAAGCTTATTAATGACGGCGAAATTTACCTTCGTATTCTAATGATATTTTTTAATTGCGTAAAAAAAGGGCTAAAACGACATTTTCTAAAAATAAATCCTAGCTAGATCGATTTATCGCCCCCGAAACCCCCCTACATACTAAATTTCATAAAAATCGCTGGAGCCGTTTTCGAGATTCAGATTATATATATACAAGAATTGCTCGTTTAAAGATATAAGTTAATGCATAAATGCGACCACTTTATTAATAATAATAATGAAATTTTATTAACCAATCTTAAAAAAAGAAAACGATCTCTGCTCGTCTGTATGAATTTTTTGTATGTCCTCGACATCACATATATATTTTTTTGTTCTCTAATCAAATAATTGGAACAAGAATTAATATAACAGCCTCACGATATACCATAGCTGGGAAAGATTGGTGCTTTGACCCGCTGATCTATTGTAAATTGTTGAAAAATCACAAATTTCTTAGTCGAAGAGGCTTTAAGAGCACTTTTGAATCATCACCTTACAAATTGTACAATATGTTTTAATTTATTTAAATAATCTTATTAATTATTTATAGTTAACGTGAACACCGATTCGTAATGTAGATTCTGCTAGGAGAATCGGAAAGAAACTTAAGAGTTACTCTTTTAAATACTGCTAATAAATCTTTGACATTTATATCTTCCTTTACTGAAAAATATCTACCATCACTACCACATCAGTGTTTGGATGTCAACTGCTGAACGTAGGCCTCCCACATCATATCTGGAGAGATTTTTCAATACTCGCCACGCTTGACAGGCGGGCTGCTGAGCGCAGTGTGTTTTGGCAAGATATAGTGACGCTGCTGGCCTGCTACCCATCACAATTATAAAAGCCTCTTTTATATAAATTACATTCAACTCCTCTTTCGACGAAGTGTTTTTCGATTTTTACATTTGGAAAATATTTCATTAAGGGATATTCATTTCAAAACGTAAATAGTTTAATTAAAATCTAATCGATCAATAGTTTGATTATAATCTATATAATTTTATTTTTATTAAATATTAAGTTTAGATAGATATATATCTTAAGTTTAGATAGATAGATATACATATAAATTGTCGATAGAAGCGATACAATAAATAAGACGAGGCCGCGGCAATATCGTAATGGAACAAACAAAGTACTTCAACCGGGTCGTTATGAACCGAACTTATATCTCAAGTGGGACAATGTACAATTCTATTATTTTTAGTGTTCCGTACCCAAATAATAAAGGTGGAACCTTATTGCTAGTATTACAATATATATTGCTATTATAACATTACATATAATTATAACAAGAAACGTATTGTATACTATATCAGTTGTGTTTTATATCGAAGTTTTACACATAGAAATACTTTTACCTACATGTAGTCCTTTCCTTTTCAATTATTAAACATAGATTAAGCTCAATACTTAAAAAGGGTTCAGAGGATGTAGAATGAACATACCGATATACTTTACTTCCTCATTCGTATGGATATCGACGTTCATAAGAGGTACAATTTTGAATAATTTATTTGATAGCAGCTGTGCTTGCGGCTTTGCACTTTCATTTGCGCTCTGATTACCCTCCGGGGCGGCCCCGAACGATACAGTCTTACTATCTTGTTTTCCTTTGGAATATTCGAGTTGTCTGCTATAAAATGTATCCTTTATTTTGAATAAGGATACGGGAGATTGCGCCTTGTTTTGGTATCAGGAAGATAAGAGTAATATTTTTGTGAACTGTCCTGATTGACCTGGAAGTGCTTGTTAAAATCAAACGCCTCCTTGTCTTTATAAAACTGGGTTTGAAGCTTTTTTACCACGCTGCTCCAATACAGGTTAGTGGAAAATATCACATTTTATAATATTTTTCAAAATATTTTAAAATAATAACATTTCCCGTTTAGACATTTCATAAAAAATAATATAACGAAACCTTTAACATATAACAGACATTGTGTACTATATTCTGTTATTTCAAATATATTTATATAATTGATAAAGAGATCATAAAATGGTAGGAAAGTCAAAACTGTATATTGAATATTTTTTTAAAAGAATACTTGGGGTGTGATCTAAAGTCGATACCAAAGCCAAAAATATAGTTTTTAGAATTTATCACATCAAGCAGTTACTGCGAGACAACAAGCTCCGTGCACCGCGTCAGCGTCAGATTCCGGAGGAAGAAGACTGCCACATCTTGAAGCGAGTTTTAATTAAAACTTATCATAAGTCACCAACAAAGATAAGTCAATTATTACCATCTGTCAAGTGTCAAATACCTTTACAAGATGCAGGGGTCTACAAATTAGACTGTGAATGTGGTCTCTCATATATAGGACAAACTAAACGGAGTATAGAGACACGCGTCAAAGAACACATAGCTGACATTAAACACCAACGGTCGACAAAGTATGCTGTGTGTCAACATACTCAACAAGGTACCAACCACTATATCAGATTTGATAAGCCACAAATTCTCGAGAAAGAACACCGATCTCTACCAAGGATGATTCGCGAGGATATTGAAATAAAAAAACATCCGAATTTCAATAGAGAGGATGGTTGGAACGTAACACCGGCTCGGGAGTCAGTTCTTAAATTAATTGAACCCAAAGAAAATAAGAACGTAGCACGACTTCCAGACACAACATGTTCATTCTGTGTGAATAGGAACGGTTAAAAGTAATAATCTATAAGTGTATAAAAAGCGGGGTATGTAACAATTAATTCATTATTCGAACACCCACCACCTAAGTCCCCTGAGATCATGGACGCTGTAAAGGGTCCGAAACGTCGGGAAATAATTTAATTGAAAAATCGTTAAACTGTAAAGTTTTTTTAAACAAAAAAAAAAAAAAAAAACGCGATCTAGACTTGTAATTAAATGAAACATATTTATTTATTATTATTTATATACTTAATAATTAAATTAAGTAGCTTTTGATATAAAGTTCTTAGTTACTATTGAAAAAAAAAACGCAAAATTAAGCATTTCGTATTTTGTCCCAAATTGTTTCCCGAGACCGAAATAATATCATTTCGAACATTTCATACCCTCGTGGTTTATTATTTTACAAGCAGTGTTTACAGTTCAGTCGTCATCAGCGAGGTTTATATCGTCAAACGTTGTTGTTCCGCTCTTAAGTGCCGTTTCGTTTAATTTCATTCGCAATCAAAACATTCGACTGTACTTGTTAAGATATACATTCATGAAAATTAATTATTTTGTTTGAAAATTTTAGCACCTGCGTCCCAGATATGGTATTGCGGTTGTATGACAACGGTTTTTACAATGACTTTTGTTTAATATTAAATATATAGTGTAGTTTTGGTGTGACAAGAGCACAATTAATGACATTTTTTTTTGTATTGTATCAGCCTCTAAACCACCCACTGCTGAGCGAAGACGGTGTCTGTATTAAAACGTAATGGAACTAAACCATTTTTGAAAAAAAAAAGATCACTGGTGATGAAAAGTGGATCACACACAAGAACGTGCGAAAAAATTATGGTTAAAGGGTAATCAAAGTCCACAGACTGTAGCGAAACCTGGATTAACACGCAATAAGCTGATGCTGTGTGTATGGTGGGATTAGAAAGGCATCATTCATTATGAGCTTTTATCGCCGGGAAAAACCATCGATTTGGGTCTCTACAACAACTAATTCTCATTTGAATGAAATTGAGAAAAACGGCTGGAATTGATCAGTAGAAAAGAAGTAGTCTTTCATCACTATAACACCAGACCACACAAGGTACAAAAGGGATTTTCTTAAAATTTAAATTAATGAAACGAATATTAATCTAAAATTTAAAAAAAAATATGTTTAAATTCGATTTTCATTCCCCTAAAAATGTAAATGAATGCATTTTTTACCTTGTCAGGAGGGTTCGAGCCTGTATTCTATTACCTGCGTCGAATATAAATTAATTCATTGAATATTGACACGATTTTGTATTTTATTTCCACTTTATCCAGATCTCGCATCACTGAGGCGAACTACGTGACATAACTAATAAAAAATAAAACGAAAAATAAGTTCAAACAAATTAAATTACCGGTGGGAGGGATGCGCTGTGCCGCGCTTCCGGCTGCATGGGTACCACCATCTTGCTTGTTTCTCCCGTGAAACAGCTTTGCTGTGTTTCGGAGAGAAGGGCAAGACAGGCAGTGTAATTACTGGCACCGAGACTTTAACACCTTTATGTCTCTGGATAGGCAACACATAAATGAGTTGCCTGGGCTAGTTCCAGGTAAACTAGTTTATGTTCATGGGCGACGTCAACCACTTACCATCAGGTGGCACGTCTGCCAGTTTGCCTATCCAACTAACATTAAAAAAAAAAATTAAAAGTGAAAAAAAAAAGAAAAACAGTCTAGTGCTTTGTTCAGTTATGATGGTCACTGAATCGTAAAATCAGAACTAGTATTCTGCTTAGTGTCATCGTTTTAGGATTAAGTCGTATTTTAACTAAATTAAAAAAGAGGAGGTTCTTAAATTGCGCTCGAATTTATTATGTTTGTAAGGTCAGAACTCGATAGAAGGGAATTTTTTTGACGTGATAACGTCTTGTAAAGTTGTAAATCGATGAATGCCGGCTGCACCGCACGAAATATTTTCACGTTTCGCGAGCGAGAGCGCGGAACAAGCGATATAGAGAGGCACGACCGGCTTAAGCGTTCGGCTTGTGAATGAAAAACGAGAACGCAGATTGGAGGATCTAAAATATCACATATGTACTTATATAAGTTGTTAATAGCACAATGTTACTTGTACTTTATCTTCATAATTTAAGAAATAAAATATTTGAATTAACGAGTGCAAATAAATGTTAATTTATCGAAAAAAAATGTGTAAATAATTGAATTAACTCATTCTACTCATTAATAATTTTTTATCATGAAGCGATTTTCAAACTATCTTAATATCAAACTTTTTTTTAAATTTCTTGTGACAATATTTCTGAAAGAAATTAGTTGCTCACTTGTTGTCGTTGAAATATATAATTATATCGGGTAGCAAAGGAATCTCCTTCGTAAAAACTAATCTAACTTCACGATCTTTTACAACGTACACTATTACTTTTGTTTGTTGAAGTAATTCGACCATAACCCGCTTTCTTCGCGATATTATTCCAGTAGGTATGAGTAGGTATGAGTTAACATTGTCATAGAAATTAAATTGTTTTTGTGTTTTTTCAGTCTTCACACAGAAATCGACAATTTCATTTCGATATTGATGATGCTTTTGTATCTTATATCTTTAAACGAGCAATTCTTGTATATATATATATAATCTGAATCTCGGAAACGGCTCCAAGGATTTTCATGAAATTTAGTATACAGGAGGTTTCGGGGGCGATAAATCGATCTAGCTAAGATTTATTTCTAGAAAATGTTGTTTTATCCCTTTTTTCAGGCATTTAAAAAATATCGTTAGAATACGAAGGTAAATTTCGCTGTCATTGATAAGTGTGTAACAGCTCCGATGTGAACCGGGCGGATTCGAATTAAGAAGACCTTAGGTTCAAATCCAGTTGTCACCAGAACTATTTTTCTTTTTTTTTTTTTCAAGTTCCTTCTTTTTGATAAATAAAACAGCGAGTGCACAGTATAACGTTTATTCTTAGACTGACTTATACAGTACTTAAAAGAAACTAGTAAATTGTTGCCACAGACTATATAATAATCTTAGTCACATATATAACACCTCCACCCTTAATAAGAACCAATTATACAATACAATATAAATAAAAATAATATTAATTTGAAAACAACTTATGACTAAATGCTTATTACACAATTTCTATGGATTCGAATCAAAACCATAACGTTCCGGTACATTACGTACTCTCAAAGGGTAACGGCGTGTGTTTAGAGCCGTTGCAAAATTATCGTTGGTACCTTGAAGCACCCTATCACCCCCCTCACCGAGCTGAATGGCATCGGTCTCGTCATTTCTATCTAGATGTGAACTCGAGCCCCCCGACCCCGCGAAAGGATACACCGTGTGATCACTTTCTGGAACTATTGTGTTCCACTTTTTAGATTTGGTAACTGGAATTTGAGATGACGACCTGAGCTTCATCTGGTCTATGTGTCGATGAACTACGGTACCCTCAGTTGTCTCAATTTCATAAAAAAGAAAGTGTGAAAGTGAGAAAAACTATTATTGGGAGCCCTTTACTAACTGGATGACCGAGCTTTGCTCGGTATTTTATTTTTTTTATTTTTTGTAATTCGTGTTTTTGGAAACTATTATTTACATACGAATTATGAACTGATGATATATGAATAATATTTTTCGATCTTACCGAAATAATAATAAAAAAATATGAACTGGTTATTTAAATAAAAAATCACGAGTACAATTTTATTAAAAACTTCTAGAATATTATTAGAATACGAAGGTAAATTTCGGCATAGTTTACAAGATTATAATAACTTAGGTGGGAAATCTGTATACCTGGGTTCGAATCCCGATGCCTCAAGTCTCATTTTTTTTTTTTGCCTTTTTTATTCAAGTTCCCTCTTTTGTAAAAAAAAGAACTATTATTGAGAGCCCTTTACTATCTGGATGTCAAAGTTTTGCTCGGTATTTTTTTTTTTTTGTTATTCGTTCTTTTTTTTTTTGGAAATTCTATTTAGATACGATAAAACTGATGGAATATGAATAATATTTTTCGATCTTATCTATATAATAATATAGTATTTTGTGTCACAAGGGGATGAAAGTACTATTTTTTGTCCGAGCCGAAGGCCAGGGTAGCAAACATACGGGAATGGATGTAGTACTTTCGTCCCATGTTGCGCGTACTTTTTTTTCCTACCTAGGCCGAAAGTTCATGTTTTGTCCCTGTGAAGCGGGGACAGAAAGTGTCACTTTTTTCCCGCTTCACAGGGACGAAAATCGAACTTTCGGCGGAGGTAGAAAAGAAAAATATATAAACTGATTATTTAAATAAAAATCACGAGAGCAATTAAAAACTGCTAGAATATCATTAGAATAAGAAAGTAAATTTCGCCACCATCTATAAATTTATAATAGGTCAAGTGAGAAATCGGGCACAGCGGGCGGTCTTGAAAACGGAAGATTTTTCCTTTTTTTTTTCAAGTTCCTTTTTTGATGAAAAAATATATTATTAGGATCTCTTTTTATTTTATTTTTAATTTAAATAACCAGTGACTATTGTTATATTATTATATCGGTAAGATTAAAAATATTATTCATATTTTATCACCCTGTAATTGGTGTCTAAATATAGTTTAACCGAGCAAAGCTCGGTCATCCAGGTACTGATATTTAAACGATGAGTTAGAACGAATACAATTTTGGAGATTCCGCAGAGAGAAATTAGGGATTTTAGTAAGCTTTTAGAATTTCAATTATGATTTTCGAAGAATCAGTAAAAATAGTCGATTGACAATATCCAATAATCCTTTTTTCTTTAAATTAAATTAAATTATATTCTGATTTAAATATTTTTCATCTTTACAAATTCATATTTTTAATCATGCTTACATAATTTTAAATCTAAATATCTTAATATTTATTTTATATTATGGGGCAAAAATTTAACTACAAATATAGAATAATTTGCCTCTGAATATGATAAAATTACCGCAAATAAATAATTAATGTTATTTTTCAATTTCAATATAATTTTCTAAAAAGTGTACAGTTTTCAGGAACATTTATGTTTTAATAATATACTAAATTAGCTAAATAAAATTTAAAGGAAAATATTTATTCAAAAACTTTACTTGCCCATGTACTATTAAATATTACAATAAATGTAATTATTAAGTTATGATGTATAATAGTTTATGAAAATAAATATAATAAATAAAATAAATAGTTAATGTAACCAAGGCGAAAGATTTATTTGTGAACAATAAACTCTTAGACAAAAGAACTGATTTTGTTTTTTCACCTCTAGATAACTACATTATCCAGAACTGTTATAATTGAAAAATTATTTTTGTGTTTGATGCTCCATTTACCGAGGGACGATATAGGCTATATAAAAACACGCTACGGCCAATAGGAGCTGTGCATTAATAAGAAATGTTACAAAAACGGGAAAAAATAATCTTTTTTGAGAGCTTCCGTTTCGTCCTTTATTATTCCTCTTCCCGAGACATTTATTACTATAGTTCGACTTTTAAAGTAAACAACATCACGCTTTTTATTCCCCGAAGAGGTGGGCAGAGATGCACATATAAAATGTAACACCAAGTTTTCACTAGTTATGAGTCCCATGTAATATGGGGCGAGCCTGTTGCCATAAACCGGGCACCATTCCAGACTCTGTGCTATTACTGAGAATTTTTTATTAAAAAAAAACAATAATACGTTGACCAACCAAGGAATCGAACATGAAACCCCTTGCTCAGTAGTAGCGCTTGCGACCATTCGACCAACGAAGCGAGCACTCTTAAAATATTGGTTTAAAAATATTTAATTACGTATTTTCCTCAAATTAACGCGGATGAAACCGTAGGGCACAGCTAGTACATTACAATATTCTTCTTTGATAACGATTGCATTATGTAAGTCTTAAACAAATCCAATTCATATAAAAATAATTGTGAATCTATGATTACAAATATCAGGGTTGATTACTCGATTCCCTTTTAATTAAAATCATTAAATTAAATTAATTTATTTGAACTAAAGTTAAAAGTAGGTCTAGTATATCTACTTTCTACTTTACAAAAGTACAGGTTTTAAAAATGTTTTATTCGTTTTCACCAAATCTGTTTTTAGCAAAATATGTTTCAATTTGCACAATGGATGTCTTCATTGTGCTACTTAATTGAAACTTATATCTGTGTTACAAATTAGACTGAATTTGTTTAATTTAAAGTCTAGATCTGATTTTATCGCGTGTATTTGTTTAAAAAACTTTACAGTTTAACGATTTATATGTCCCTTGATAAATTTAAATGTCCCTTAAATTTTTGAGTTCTTGCATAGGTACCAACTTTAATACAACGTAGATAAAAATATAATCAAACTTTACGAGTTTTGAATATAAATTTAATTATTAATTTTAAGATGCTTAATATATTATATACCTTTTGTTACTTTCAGATCATTTTATTAAGTAATATCTTATTTTGACAATTAAGATTTCATTCAACAAATATAATAAAAATGACAATATTATTCGGTATTCTTTGAACGACATTAAGCAGTCAATAGGCCTGGTATTTGTTTCAGACAAATAAAATGGAATTTTGAGAATATATTTTATTCTTTTATTACCGTTACACGAATCACGAAATTTTATTTTACAAGTTCTGTATTTTTGAGAGACTAAGAGCGATTTGTCAAAGAAAATTAATACGAGATATATTTTTTTTGTAAAGACCTTTTTTTCGCCAAGATATTGACAATATCTTGTTATACGTAATAAAATATAAATTTTACGAGCTTTAAGAATTTCGTGAAAAAAATATGTAGGATTTTGTCTGCCTCTTTTTGGAGTTTACTCCTTAAGAATCGATTTTCATATATAAGGTGCCCGGTATGAGAAAAATATGAGAGGTAAAACCTACTTACTATTGAATGACCTCGTTACTGTTTCGGTGCGCGCGCACCTATGGTGCGGTGCGAAAGTAATGTTGCTCTAATTAATATTGAAAAATAATATTTAAAAAATAAATGATAATTGTCAGATAATAATAATTACATAATTTATCAACATTCCTAATGAAATATTTGTGCACATCTGAAATTGACTATTGTGAAAAGTTTAATGTAAAATATTTCGCCGATTAGTTATAATAAATGTATATAAAATGAATAAATATATATTTATATATGTATATTATTTTCATTAATTTGTTAATTTACCCTTTCATATGGTATTAATCTTATTTTCAGTTGGATAAACTCTTTTTGCGTATGTTTAGACAATCGTACTTAAGGAGTAAACTCCAGTCGTGCGTCGGAGCTGACACACACAATTTTTTTGACAACACGACGTTTCTATGTTCATATTAAAAATACAATACAGAAAATCATAAAGTAGGTATGTCCCTGAATTGTTCGTAGTATTTGTTTCACTGGAATCGACCGACTTTATCAAATACTAGCTGTACCCCGCGGTTTCACCCGAGGTTCGAGGGAAAAATGTACTTAAATGTCTCGAGAAGAGAAATAATAAAGGACGCAACGGAAGCTCTCAAAAAAGATTATATTTCCCGTTTTTATAACATTTCTTATTATTGCTCAGCCCCTATTGGTCATAGCGTGATGTTATATAGCTTATAGCCTTCCTAGTTAAGTAGGCTATACAACACAAAAATAGTTTTTGAGAGCAATGGAAGCCAAAACAAATATTTTTAGAATTTTCTGTCAATCTGTGAACTGTTTGTTTCGGCATCACGCAAAATCCGTTGCACGAAATTGAATGCGGTTTTCACAGTTGTGATCCTGAAGGTTAAATTTAAAATATTATCTACGTTTCATCTCGATACACCGTCTAGAAGTGGAGTTATTATATAAACACGTTACATAAACATGTTATTACATAATCACGTCAATATTATCAAATTAATATAAACGCTTCGTCCTCGACAGCTCCCAATAGGATGAGAATCCTATGTTGGAGTCCGGAAACACAAGCAGTACAACCGTGAATGGCCTTATGCCCTTAACAAAGATTTATCATGAGCACAAATAGAACTCACATCCGTCGTGCAAGTTGCAACATGTAAAAGGCGATTAAGGCCAAAGTGGTGCGAACAAGAGTGCACGAACCAGGATGGTGATATGCAGCAGCGTCACCATACTCTCCCACAACACATTGCGCTCGCAAACCCGCCTGCCAAGCATGGTGAGTATTAGGAAACCCCGCAGAGATGATGGGGGAGGCTTACGTTCAGCAATAAAGATCCAAAGGCTGAAGCGGATGAAAATCGAGATCTCGAATCTAATTAAAACCATAAATGAGAGGTATTCCCGACCACCCGGCAAATATTGGTCAAGGTGAACCATTTCTTTTTGGCAAAGCGATTTCAATTGAAACGTGTATTTCGGCTTGACACGTAGGTTACATAAGAAAAAAACATATAAATTTTACGTAAGAGCTGACGACGCTGAGGAGAGACTTATCGGGGAAACTACAAAATTTTTCTTGTTAAAATTAAATAATTTACCAGAGTAGCAAGAAAATATTTGCATTTAAAATAAACGCCGCGTAACGTGAACTCTAAGAAAACTCATGACGTAGAATTGAACGCCTCATTGCTTCCCTGATGCTGCGTCAGTGACGAAGTGTAACTAAGTGAGGTGATATTTTAACCTAACGTTATTTACACACACAAAAGAAATAAGAAATGTATAAACTTCACTTAATACAGGGATTTAAAAACTATTTTTATTGTTTACACAAAATGTTATATAGTTGTATTAAATGTTCAAGTTATTCAGGAATCTGGCGATGCGCACCACGCAAGCACAGATATCCAATCCGCAACAAACATATGTGAAATCTATATAAAAGTTTGATATAAATGGAGATCAAGCGACACGTTTTATTATCCCAAAACCGTGGACTATTACGTAACTTGCGCGATCGCGAGTAATTGCTATGGTGTCGAATACTACTTGAGACTCAGCTAGTATTGAAATTCGACACCACAGCGATTTATAACGATCGCGCAAGTTACGTAGTAGTTCATAATTTTTAAATATCATAATTATAACAGAATAGTTAAATCAGCCTATAAGCTTAAAACAATCATCATATTTCTACAAAAAATCAAACATAAACACAAAAAGCAGTTTTGAAATAATATCTTTGTAATATACCTATTTAATTAACCAAAACATTACAAATCTTAAAATCAAAAGAAACCCTCCGGTACGGCTTTTTTACCGTTTCCCCTATTCTAAAAGACGTATTATATTTTACCTACATTTAAAACCGCAGGAATGATAACCTTAATGAATATTACAACAATTAAGGGGTATTTCACTGGTACGATGTCACCAGGCAACGTCATTTACAACAATACCGCCCAGGCCCCAACCCAAACGGACATTCCATTTTATAGGCAGATATTTTGTTATTTTCAGGGTTCCATAACAAATGGGTACCAATGGAATAACTTTTTTTTCTATCTTTCTGTTACATAGATTTTTTTTTAATGACTGTAGTAGGCAAACGCTTTAGCTTTTCTTTAAAGATCTATGTATTACTATGATTGCTAAAAGATAAATAATATAAAGAAATAAAGTTATATACTAAGAGCGGCTTAATGTATAAAGTTAAGAAATATATATTTAGATTAATCTTAAAAATTTGTAGAACCCAATATGGAAGCCTTTATGTGCAAGTTTTACTCGTACTTGACCGACTTTTGACTTTTTTATTCATACATTAAGATTTTCATTTGGACGTGTTAAATTACTATTAATACACACAACCTTCTCATTTTTAAAATCGCTAAGTAATAACTATTATGAAAATAATATATTATGTACTCGTATATTCGCAGTTGTTATTAAATTTCTCTTGGCCTTGTTTCAGCAAATATATTCGTCCAAATGTCATCAGAGACGATAACAAATCTTTATGAATGGCAGTTATGTTAATATACGGGCACAGCTGAATTTCCAGAGAATTCAATATGATAAAAATATTAGCAATCTTTGTAAAAACCATCTTTGTTAATAATATTTTTCTCTGTTAATTACGTAATGTAAAAAATATATATTTAAGGAGTGCTCTTACCTTAAAAATTATTTTTTCTTAATTTCAAATAATCTGCTTAATAATGAACCTGTTAACAATAATTTTAAATCGACTTATCTAAGAATTAAGGAGTACCGCGTTTTTTCATCTACAAATTAATTGGACATTAATTGGAAATCTTCCTCGGAAATTTCTTAAAAAAAAAAAATTAAATAATTAAATTTTCCACTCCGTGAGGTATAATTATATTCAGAATTAAAATACATTTTATTATTTATGTATTTAGTTTTAATTGAAGTTTTACCACCGCCGTGATACCTTATGTTTACTCTATTTAACCTATTAAGGTACAGTAAAGGAAGAATACTGAATTTATTATATTAATGTATGTTTCCCTCTATATCTTTGAGGCTATTATTGAATATTTGCTCATAACTTGAAAACATACAAACAAAAACAAACAAACAATATTAATTCGTGATATGGATCGAAAACATTTTGCTTCGTTTACAATCACTTGTTGAATTTTTTCACAGAAGTATGAATATATTGTTTTTAAGTGTTTCATATATACACCATCAAAATCTTAAGGTACATAATACGTCAACAGCATTCTGTGACTTCTCCTTAGAATAATCTTAAAAGTGATTCTCTTCTATTAAATTAGAACCTTAAATAATGCCGTGTTGTTTAATACCATTACTCGTATTATTAACGGTAAAATGGATAAGAATAAATTCAAAATATTTCTATAAAAATCTTACTTGAGGAGGATTTTGTAGAAATTTTTTGATAGTTATAAGGATCGCTTGAATAATCAAAAAGTAATTTTAAAATGTGGTAATATGTGTTATGTTTCGTCACGTCATAGAAATGAATTCGTGTGTAGAGTCTACACTTTTACTAAAGTTAAGTATTAAGTTTCGGTCATATTATGTATGATAAAAAAGTAAATAAATATGCTTAACACACACACACATGGTCGTCTTTTCTAAGGTAGGCAACTTAATTACTGTGTTTTAGGCAACAACCGACCGTTATGCGTATACTCGTATATAATTATGTTGATATGTATGTTGATGTACATAAAATTAATAAACATATAAATAAATAGTTTGAAAATCTCTTAATAATTATTATAAATAATAATTTTAATAAACATAGAAATAAATAGATTGGAAATCTTGGTTCCATTCAAATACACGCGAAAGATACTATAAAAAGAATGTATACATTATTTACAATAGTTATATTAATAGATTTTTCTCGTTCTGGTGGCAGTTATTGATAGCTTCACGCGTCCGACGAGCACGTTCCAATCTCACGAGATATGACATATGCAGGAGATCACCACCGTACTCGCAACTGCAATGCTATTACAAATGCTTTGGTAAGACTGAGCACGTACGTTAAAGCGTCATTTTGTGTAATGATACAGCGCTGACAGACATCAACGCTTGAAATGTGAAGCGTAATAAAACAACGCTGTGACATCCTAACGTAATGACAAATACGCGTGCAATGCGATGAAAGCTTTAAAGAACAGTTTACTATATAAAATATCATTTAATTAAGGTATTGTTTTATTTTTTAGGTATTACGGTTTCATTCGATGAGGGAAACGTCCTTATATTGACTGTGGGATCTCGAGACAGTGATAATATGCGATAGATCGCTCGATTACGGCTTTTCATGTCTGGTAGATATTCCTTTAATCACGTCAAACTTTAAATTCTACTAACTCCAGCTGACAACTGGTCTGTTGCAGTGGTACGAACAGTTGCCTTAACGCCGATTATAGCGATTGGTATCAAACGTCTATGATAACAACCGGGACCGACGGCTTTTACGTCCTCTCCAAGGCATGCTGGGACCCACAAAAACACACACCCAGACCAGAAACAAATATAATATGTACGAATACAAATATCTTCCCCGAGCTGGAATCTAACCCGTGACTACCAGCATTGAGGCGACTACTCGCACCATTACGTCAGAATGGTTGTCATTACAAACTCAAAAATTATTTATATGTAAAACGGGATACTTGCTACGTTTGTTGTTGGTTATTTTGATCTCTAAAAATTCGGCACTATTCCAAGCACCATGGTCACCATCTTTTTGGAGTTTACTCCTTAAGAATCGATTTTCATATATAAGGCGCCCGGTATGAGAAAAATATGAGAGGTAAAATCTACTGATGAATGACCTCGTTACTTTTTCGGTGCGCGCGCACCTATGGTGCGGTGCGAAAGTAATGTTGCTCTAATTAATATTGAAAAATAATATTTAAAAAATAAATGATAATTGTCAGATAATAATAATTACATAATTTATCAACATTCCTAATGAAATATTTGTGCACATCTGAAATTGACTATTGTGAAAAGTTTAATGTAAAATATTTCGCCGATTAGTTATAATAAATGTATATAAAATGAATAAATATATATTTATATATGAATATTATTTTCATTAATTTGTTAATTTACCCTTTCATATGGTATTAATCTTATTTTCAGTTGTATAAACTCTTTTTGCGTATGTTTAGACGATCGTACTTAAGGAGTAAACTCCAGCGTCGGAGCTGACACACACAATTTTTTTAATGTACATCGTGTAGTGCCGAAATATATATATATACCTATATGTATATATATTTATTTTTTAATTTAGTTTGTTTGTTCAAGAGTAATAGTAGGGAACATGCAAGTGATTCCAAATTTACTTTTTTTCCCGACGGTTCTGTCGTTACGCTTTAACCATTACCTATTTTCTAATTTCGTTTGCTAAAATGTAATCAAAAAGTATAAAATAATCAAGCGAGATTGAAATTCGTGAAACGCGCCGAATAAAAAATATGAGGACTGAAATAAATTCAACACTTAGATAAACTTCAGAAGAAGACAGGAGTAATAAGTAGCTATAGTTCTTTAAATTAATGTTTTGTTTTTTAAAAATACAAACAAAACCCCCAGAGATGGATGATAGGGGACGACTACGTCCAGCAGTGGACATTCAACGGGTGACGTGTGATGGATTTTTTCATTCTACCCTCAAAGGTTTAAATAAATTTATCGAAAAAAGTTGTAATTAATTCACTCACAAATTAACTCAGTCTTTGTATTATACAAAATAATGATAATTTAATGTTAATAATTTATTTCAATTCATAAAAGTATGCAATTATTCACCAATGTTTTCTTATGACGTCATCACGTTAAATTATCGTCCGTAAACCGACTTTACAGACAACCATTTTTTTTAATAGCTATTAATCCATCTAGGTACTGCATATAAACAAAGTATTAGTACACTTATGGGCATAATATACGTAGCTACGTCGATGAAATACATATAGTAGTATTCGCACTCTCAGCGCGATTAACAGCCCTCTGAGTTATGGGACTCAGGAGTGTCAGCGGCCAGCGGCCATTTGTCTCGCAAAATCGAGTGACAGAGACTGCCATAACCCTCAATAAGATAGCTATCGTAAGGCGTTTAATATTCCCCGTTGACATGAAACGCTTTCATGTTAGTTATGTTTAATGCTTCTTCTCTGATATTAAGAGGATAGCATAACGGCTCTTTCTCCATACAAACGTAGTCGACTGTTTCCTCCCTGGATAATGACACTAGATCAAATATTTTTGTAAAATAAAACCTGTAACTACCATGACCATGCCCCTATGTCTTGGTTTTTTTCATATTCTTACTATCATAGGGAGTAAGAGTCTTCAAAAACTAGAAATATTGCCTAATTTTTTATATATTTTCAGACACTCATTTAAAAAAAAATACACGTATTTACAAAAAAAAAAAACGAGAACATACGGGCATAGCTAAAGGATTTTTTAGTTACATTAAAAAATTGGCATGTTTTGTGGAGTAAATAGTCTACTACGAAATGCTGTTTTGGTCAATAATTTTATATATAAAACTGTCTGAGCTACAGTTGTCCCTTTCTTGATGTTTGTGGATAGGTCTGATGGAGTGAGACAAGAACATTTTCCTTCCTCCTTTTCTCTTAAATGAAAATTTTGGATTTGAGTAATCAATAAATAACTCAAATTGCTTATGACTTTTATATGAACTTGTGTGTTCTTGACTCTAAAATTGTGATAATATATACATAATATATATTTTTTATTTACAAAGCTATATATAGTACTCAATATTTCAATATTTTGTTACACATACTTATTGCGCATTTATACAACAAGTTGACTATGTCCTTTTATTTCTTTACATTTTTAGTGTTTTTTTTTTTTTTTTTTTGTAATGTTATCACTTCGAACGTTGTTATAATAATTATAACGAAGCATTAATTAGCAGTTTATGTGTGAATTATGTATTTACTCAATCTGGTAAGTCACTTTTTGGGCGTAAACTATTTGATGAATTTTTTGAACTACCTTTTGATGTATATCAAAATGATATCCGAACGATGATAGTTCTAGTGGTGGTACAGGTCATGATTCAGCGTAATTAGCGATCACAAAACACCGAGGAGCCTGAAAAAAAGCTTTCATCAAAGTGAAATGTTAACTGTAATAATATTTTAACGCAGTACCAGTGTTACCAACTCTACCAACTTTTAGGTAGATCTACCAACTTTTAGGATTTTTCTTCAAAAGTTGAACTCCTTATGTTTTAATAAATTTTTTTTTTACAGAAAATTGCATTTCAGTTTCCGGCCCTCATTGTCGAGTAAATTATGTTACATTGATCTCTTAAATCCATAATATGCTTCGATTTTTTTATGGATATTGTCCATTTTTTAGTTAATATTAATTTTTTTAGATCTACCTACTTTTCGAATTGAAGATGGTTGGAAACTACCAACTTTTGAAATTGTATCTACCTACCCGATAAAATTCGAGTTGGTAACACTGGGCAGTGCTGTAATGTATGCAAATTGCAGCTCTCAGTGTGAGCCTGCGAAGCGGCGCGCGACAGACCTTTTAACGTTATTAAGAGATTTTATATAATTGTGTTCTCTGCGAGACTAGAATCTAAAAAAAAGACAAAAAAATACTATTTGATGTAATTCAATTTAAAAAAATTTTGTTTCTTTGTTTTTTATTTTACTTCAATGTTAAGTGTTCAGTGACATATTTCTATTAGAAGTTTCAACTTCAACTACAAGCATAGATATGACTTAGCATTCGAATTTATATAATTCGCTATGGTTATATCTCGTTATAGTTAATTAGTCCTATTTATTAATATTTTGAACTACTAGAAAATCATGTATTTACGTATTTTTTCTTCCCTTTCTATTATTAATTTATGATTTTGCAACTTATAAATACTGATGAATTGTGACGACTTATGTACATTTATGTGGGTATTTGTGTATTGTGTATATATATAATTTATATATTAAGTATATAAATGTATTTTATGGATATGCCATGAAGGTAACAACGGTGCACCACCTACCTTTTCCATGCATATCCCGTATAGTCCGGGTTGTCTGGAAGAAATCGCTACTTAGCGATAAGACCGCCTTTGTACATTTAAATACTTTGTATATTTAAGTTATGCGTGTATAAAAGTGTAACATTAAAGTATACATAAATAAATAAATCAGTTGGACCGTTGTTGCTGTTGGCAGGGTTGCTTTCCGCTCCAGGACTGTGGGTTAATCTTCCGCTTCAAGTTTGGGTCTTATATTTATATGTGAACTGAACTAAATCAGCCTGTAAACAACCCACTGTTGGATAAAGGCCTCTTCACCATATAGGAGAAGAGTTGCAGCTTAATTCATCACGTTGCTCCACTGCCAGATGGCGGATAAATTTCCTATCACGAGTAGCCGTCGTTATCATATACCTGTCGTCGATAACGATCTAGACCGACGGCTTTACGTGATCTCCGAGGTATAATGGGGAGATCCACAAGGACATATAGATACCCAGACCAGAAACAAATATTTGTAAAAATACAAATATCTGCCCCGAGCGGGAATCCAACCCGCGACCGTTGGTGTTGAAGCGACTACTCGCACGACTAAATCGGAACGATTTTTATATCAGTATTATGTTTATTAACATTTAATTAAAAACATATACAAATATGTATTTTAGTCAGCTGTTACTTAAAACTAGTTGCCTACGTTAGACGGTTAGAGACAGTCGGCCGGTTACACGTAATTACAAAAAAAAAAAAAAAAACTAAAAAGTAGTTTCTTACACATAAACTAAAAAATAAAATTATCTCAGTAAAATATTTTTAATAATAACTTTAAAAAATCCATTTAATTAATAAATTTATTTAAAAAAAAAATGGTAATTATGATTTCGAGAACTAAGCGTAATTTTTTTGTTTATTTAGATTATTTAAATACTTCTAGAAGACACACGTCGTCCTTTTCTTTTAAGTTACAACTCTCACATAACTTAGAGTTAGAACTAAAGTACCTATGTGTCTAACTGTCTAAGCAAAGACTTTATCTGTCAAACAGATAAAATGTCATCAACAACTTTAATTTTTTTTTTTTTTTTTTTTACTATACTTCCACAGGCTTTATTTGCCCATGCCTTTTTTTATTTACATTTTTATATTGTTATTGTTATGTTTCATGCGTACTTATTTAGACAACGAAACTTCAGCTAAGCTTAGGATCTCTATCTATCGCGAGTCCTTGCACTGACCACAAATTCGCTGATTTAATATATAAAAATAAACTTAACTTACTTAAAAAATAAACTTAACTTAATATTTTTTTTTATGTTTTTTTTTTCTTATATCTATTTATTTACATTTTTTTTTTAAATTCTATTGTGTATATAGGTACTTTGTTTTATATTTTCATACTAGCCTATATGCATTCTTACTACCTTAGCCTATTTACATTCTTTCGTTTACATGCTTTGAGTTATATTTATCTAATTTTTGTAACCAACATACCAGATTATTTTGTCTAGTTTTCAGCCATCACATCTTCACCACCAGTCTTGGTTTGCAATCTTCGTTTTACATTTTTTTTTCTCATTTATCCGACTCCGTCCCAGTCTTCCCCGAGAGACTCCTCAGCTGTTCGAGCACATTCTATTGAGAATTCAATCATCAATCATTCAATCATTCATTCAATCATTCGTCATTGGACGGCGGTGTCTCTTTTTTGTATCGCCATCTTGAGGGTGTGCTCGAGTATTTCCTTTGATGTAGCCTCCACCGCCTTTTGAACAAAACGACCGATTGCGTCACCACCGTCGTCGGTGTAGTAGATACAGGTCTTTGTGTGTCTAGTCACTGCGACCACAGCATGCGGAACACTGTCATGAATCCGCAGCCTCCTAGCCTTGGTCTGGACGATGATGACTCTCTCGCGTGTCTGTCCCTGCGCCTCGTGGATAGTCATGACGCTCGACCCCCGCCCTGTACCATATCCCTGGTTTAACAGCGTCTTCTTCTCCTCTTGTGTGAAAACCAGGTATAGGGTCCCGTCCTGTCTTTCAGGGATTCGAGCGCCAGTGAACCTCTCCATTCTCAGAGAGTGGACAATGGAGTTTGAGGAATAGATGTTTTTATAGACCTCGTTGATGGCGAGAGCAATCACAAATTAACAACTTTAATTAACTAATATTCTCTTTGTAATAATCATTTTTCTTTTTAACAATTACGATTTTTTTTTACTAATGGTTTTTGAGCCTTGTTTTTTTCAATTAAATTTTGTGCTATGTAAGCTGAAAAAACATTGTATGTTATCCATGCTAGTTATTGATATACATATGTATAACGAACTTTACTGTACTGTGTTTATATCAATGTAAAAATATGTATATTCTTAGAATGCTTCAACAAATAAATAAATAAAATAAAAAAAATCAACAAGAAAAACTAGGTTGAATTAATTATTATTTCGCTTTCTCTAAAAATGTTAAAAGAATGATAAACAGTTTTTTACTGTAGGAATAATACTAGTAAATGCAAAATAAAAATAAAGTAATACTAATAAATACTATAGACGTGAGTGATGTATTAACATTAGTTATTTCTTAACAAAAGGCTACGAGAATAATTCGTTTTACGGAAAACTGACAGCGAGTTCCATTGTGTTAACACGCTGTGGAGACACGTTGTATATAATATATTATCTTATTGTTAGTGTATCTTGCTAGTAATAAATCGAGGTACTGTGAGGTTTGACGACCGTTCTGGTGTAGTGGTGCGTGATCGCGACTCGCGAGTTTGATTCCCGCTCGGGACAGGTATTTGTATTTGTACAAATATTTGTTTCCGGTCTGGGTGTATGTCCTTCTGGGTCCACCCGCCGTGTCTCGGAGAGCACGTAAAGCAGTAGGTCCCAGTTATTACCATTGACACCTGACAGAGAGAGAGAAGAGATATAGTTTGCGAAGCGATAACTACCACTACCAGCAACAAACTTGAGGAGAACTACTGAGGAGTTATTTCGTACATATTAGTTACAGTTCCTCATCTTATCTTATATTATGAGATCATCTTGATGAATATAAAACTCAAACGTAAAAGAGTCACGCAAAACAGTTATAATAATAAAGTCGGTTTACGGACGATAATTTTACGTGATAACGTCATAAGAAAACATTGAAAAAAAATTGCATACTTTTATGAATTGAATCAAATTATTATTACTGAGTTATCATTATTTTGTATAATACAAAGAATTCAATTAATTCCTACCAAAAATACTGCTGAAAATCAATCTCATTTTTGAAGTCGGTTAACAACAATTTTTTTGCTTTAATGGTTTTTAGTTGTGACAAATGGAATAAATTATGTCGCCCACGTCATGCAGAAACTCGTTTAATAAAACTGAGTTATTTGCGAGGCTGTCACTGCTACACGATATAAGCACATGAGTAAAGAAATACGGTTTATTTACTCATGTGATATAAGATCATTTAAATGAGGCTGTTGACGACAATGTCAATCGATTTGGCAAGTGTAGGCGAGGATGAAATGAGATAACTGAACGAGACACGAGTGTGCACCAATTTTACGATAATGGTATGGAATCTTTATACTTGCAAATTTTTTTTAAAATAATATTCCATTTTTACAAACGATGGTGCGTTGTGTATACTATTATTATTAAAATGTCTCCTGTAGCTGTACTTACTTGTGTTATTATTTAATATACATATGTTCATTGGAAAGTTGGCTAGCCATCCTTAACACAAATCATTCTGAAGAAATGGGTAATTAGCCATCAGAGGTGAGCCAGACAGTCCCCATGGAGGAGAAGTCTGGCCTTTTCGCCGAAGCCAGCCTGTCGCTGGAGGGATCCTGTTGCCTGCAGATCCGGGACCCACCAATTATAGCGGCTGAAGGCTCCCGCAGTGTTTAGTACGGTATTGCACTCCCAAATTGCCGTGTCCGACATAGGTCTATGACTACCGACCCGGGCATCCTGGATATTATCCGTAAATGGATTGCCCTGCGTAACAAAAAAAGCTAACTTAATAACGTATTCGAGGTGGTGTAAGAAACGACTAAGACTATAGTGGTGCGAACTACTGTACACCAACCAGTATGGTGATGAGCAGCAGCATCACAAGTATTTGCAAACTACGCCAGAGATCGTGGTGTAGGTATGTTCGCACATCCAACAGCTGATCTGGTGGTAGATTTTTCCGTTTTCAAGGTTCCTTCAAAGACTAAATACATTTACAACAGCAAGCTGAATCTATAAATAAGAAAGATTTTTATTTGTATTGAATAAATTCTTAACTTACTAAAACCATTTTAAAATCCTTTTATTAAAGTCTCTTTGTATAGAAGTTAAGTCGTCGTAATCCATTCACACGTGTCTTCACTTGTAATGCTGCTTTGTATTATTATCTTTTATAAGAAAAATAAAATATAAAGGGGCCACAATAATATCGCTCGTATTAATAAAAGACTTTCTTTAATAAAAAATAATGGTGCCCTTTTTATAAAGTCTGATCTAGAGACGAGATCAACGCTGAGACAGAAGCGAGAACAATGACCCTCATCTCTCTTCGAGCGCAGCTCTAAAACTAATTCTGCATCAGAAGTATACAATCACGATATGACAATGCTCAGTTCAAAATAAAGATATTCAACTAATATTATTATGAAGGGAAATAGCCAGAGAACACGACGCTCGACCAGAAACAATGCTAAATTTTCAAGTTCGAAATTAGTTTATAATTGCCAATTGGTTTTACCTACTCAGTGGTTAATAATGTGTAGCCGATGATAAGCACACTTTAATGCGTTTGTTTCATTCAATATTGTTTTTTTTTTTGTATAGGATTTTTTATTTATTTTATTTAACAATTTATGTACACTAGGATAATAATAGGAAATAGAACTTATAAACAATGATGGTACAAAGGCACTACTTATTACATGATGGGATCTCTTCCAGTAGTCCTGCTACAGGAAAATTATAAAAAATTATTATTGTCGTACAAAATTATACAATAGTCGCAAAATTAGCGTGTACAATCTCAACATTTTGAAAAAAAAATATAATAAATAATAGATACGTAATTATACAATATATAAATGCATACATATATAATAATGTATACACACGTAGATACAAATAATATAATACTTATACATACACGCATACACATATACGATATATACGATAATATATTCCAATATGCATTAATTCATTAAATTCATTTTAAACTAGGATTAATTTAAGTAGAATTCTCTCACTCTTTTCTTAAATAGTGATAGTGTTTTATAATCGCAAATTTCATATGGTTGAGAATTCCAAAGTCTAACGGAATGTACAGTAAGGGAGGGTAAAGGATTAGTGTGAATTTAATTTCGCCTTTACAAAAGCATTATTATTACAATTTCATTCAATAATCTTGATTGGATTACGGTTTACGGTCATCGGGAATTACAAATGTATATGAAAACGAAAGCGACCCTCGTGTCGTACAATCCCCAATCACTCACTTAATCCATGAACCGTAATGTATGTATTCATCTGTAAGCCGCCCGATGAAGAGATTATGTATTCATGTGTACGTCAGGAAACGATTGAAATGTGTTTTCTGTAAATATTATTTTAATCCTTTATTTGTTTTCTTTTAAACGTTTAATTTTAATAACAATGTGTATTTTTTTATATCTATATTGTAGTTGGAAGTGCTGTAGATGATTTTATTTGAATAATTGAATTAATATTTCGAAATATAATTATCCTTTGGAGCAACGGTGAAATGTCTTTACTAGAATTATTACATTGTCACATTTGGCTATCATTCTTTCTACTTCACGCTATAAGTTCTTCAATAAAAACGTTACAATGTTCGAAGAAATAAAATATTCTGATAAACTTAACTGTATAAAAATAATATTATGATATATGACAAATAATTTGAAATCTTTTCTTTTCCACCTGTATCCATAACCTCACAGTACAGTACTGTACTGTACTGTATCAGCCTGTAAACAACCCACTGCTGAGCAAAGACCTCTTCTCCATATAGAAGAAGCTTTGGAGCTTAATCCGCCACACTGCTCCAGTGCGGGTGGGCGGACAATTTCCCTATCTTATGGTAGGTAAAGGTTAGTTTAGAAAGAAAAATAGAAGAGTCACTTAAGTCGGTGGGAGGGCGAATAGGCTCATTATCGAGTAGAATGGAGATACTGTCTAGTGAGTTAGGTGAAACGAGGGCCCTCATCACTGAAAAACTAGATACCATCCCACATACCTAGGACGAGGATAAACAAAAGGAAGAAGACATAGGCTGGAAACAGGAACTAAAAACAATAGAAAGCAAAATAGATCAAATAACCACAATAAAACACCAATGCAAACAAGAACCTCAGAAGGATCTAACCCCTGAATTGATAACTATATCAGAGAAACTGGAGATCGTGTCCTCCGAATTGCGCACAATGAGAGAAGCAAATAAGACCATAGCTTCGCCTCATATGCCGTCTATCGAGACCGAAATAGCAGTCCAGGAAGTCCGACAAACTCTGGACTCTTTAAAGGAGGGGGTAACAAAGCTTAACCCATATACTAGTTCACGTACCTTTGCTCAGGTCGCCGCTAAGCCGAGATCCGAGCACCAACAACAGCCAAATCACACCCTCATAATATCGTCTCGTGATCCTAAGGCGACGAGCGATAACGTCCTGACTAAAATCCGGTCCACTTTGGACCTAAAAAAGTCCGGGGCGAGGGTGAAAAAGGTCCGGAAAGCGAGAGACCAAAAGGTCGTGATGCGGTGCGCAACAAAAGAGGACATGGCCCTAATAAGGGGTCAGGTTCAAAATAATAAAGAATTAACAGTCCGGGAACCCTCAAACCAGGACCCTTTGGTATGTGTGCGGGGAGTGCTGGCATGTTACTCGAACGAGGAAATTATCGACCATATCAAGGCCCAAAACGGACATATCCTCGATGGAGTTGACAAGGCCGGACTTAGAATGAAGGTGCGCTTTAGAAAGCGTGCCCGAAACCCGCACGAATGCCACCCTGTTATCGAGCTATCTCCGGAGGTCTGGGAAAGGTTTACAGAGATCCAGAAAATCTATATTGGTTTTGGACGGTGCTCGGTCGAGGACCAGTCCCCCCTCGTTCAATGCCTCAAGTGCCTTGGTTATGGACATACCAAGGTGCTCTGCAAAGAGAAAGAAGACGCTTGCAGTTACTGCGGTGGCGGGCACACGGGGAAGGACTGTCCCTCGAGAGCAAAGAACGAGCCGCCGAAATGTGTAAACTGCTTCAGGGCCAAAAGGGGTGACTTGGAGCTGGTGCACACTGCTTACAACATGGAGTGCCAGGAAAGACAAAAGTGGGACAACATAGCTAGGTCGAGAGTCCAATATTGCTAAGGGCGACCCGGAGGCCAAAGTGGTGGTCCCTAACAGAGTAGCTGATAAAACAGGCTGCGGCTTACGCTTCATACAAGTAAACCTGCAGCGCTCTAAGCTTGCAACGGCTGAGCTACTCCAGGTGGCCTCAGAAAAGGGAATCTCATTCGCGCTAGTCCAAGAACCGTATATAGGCAGAGGCCAGGCCCTTGGGGCGTAGTGGGGCGTCTAGTGGTAGTACCTTTCAGGCTTCGTCAGCCGACCCTCTATCTTTCGAGGGTGGTGAAGTCACACTGGTCCGCAGACGTTCTACAAATCTCTCACCAGTGGCTCCAAGTAGCTGTTGTACACGCAGCGGCCACGCCCTGGTAAACCACGTCGGCTCGTGGGCTAAACCTGGTGTAGGGGAGTCTGCACACTTCGGTGGACAGACCTAGTCGCGGATGCCTCCTGCGTAGTGTACGAAGACTGGCTTGATGAAGAAGGCAATCCACAGCAGATATGCAAGGGATATTGGCGGATTCAGCAAGTTAGCAAGGCCATGTGGAGGGCTAAGGGCAACAGTAGAGGCCAATAGCGACTGTTGGCCAGAAACTGCATCTGACCCTTTCTCTGATTGTAGCAGTTCTCTGTTCCATCGGACCCAGGAAGGGAAGGACGAGAGAGTGCATCTGCGATAAGCGCAGTTGCCTATGCACTATAATATATCCCGCGCAGATGACTGCAGCTTTTGGAATATGGCTCAACGAGATAAAAGTCCTGTGGCGATGGACAGAGGTAGAGAGGTCGGGTCGAGATGCACACCCGGCTTTGTCTGATGTCTGCACATGGGCGACTTAGAGAGAGTGGTCGTTCTTGCGCTGCTTTTGGGGCAACAGCGTGGGTTGGGCAGCACTCTAAGTGACGAAGCAGCTCTGTTTAGGGAGGCACTGCTTCCCTCGCTCAGCCGAGGAGGGGACTAGAAAAGGTGTCCTAAACAAATGCTTGCCCCGTGATGATTGGGAGGTAGTAACCACGGCTGCCTATGCATCCCATATTTCGTGGTCGACGCTACAAGAAAAATAATAAAACATCCGTGATGACATTTGGTGCGTGGAATGTGCGCACACTCCTTGATCGAGACGCAAACCTATGTCCAGAAAGAAAAACCGCTATCGTAGCTCGAGAACTGCGCCGCTACAATGTGGACATAGCGGCACTCAGTGAGACCCACTTGGCAGACGAGGGACAGCTTGTGGAGGATGGCGGTGGCTATAAATTCTTCTGGAAGGGAACGCCGGAAACTGAACCTAGACGCTCTGGTGTTGGATTTGCAATTAAAACCAAGATAGCCAATACACTTGAAGAATGTCCAAAATCCACATCAGACCGTATCATATCATTGCGTCTACATCTGGACAGTGACAATTATATTAACCTAATCAGCGTATATGCGCCAACGATGAATAAGGATGACGAGACAAAAGGAAAGTTTTATGAAGAGCTCACACAGATACTTGGAAAAATCCGCCCAAACGAACAAGTATTATTGCTAGGCGATTTCAATGCGCGGGTTGGCCGCGACAGTGAAGCATGGCCGAAGGTTTTAGGCAGGCATGGTATTGGAAAAATGAACAGCAACGGCCAGCTGCTGCTTGACCTTTGCTCACAGTTTAATCTTGCCATTACGAACACGCTCTTCCGTCTACAAACTAAATACAAGACTACCTGGATGCATCCGAGATCGAAACATTGGCACCTTATAGACTACGCGATTGTTAGACAGAAGCATATCTCCCAGGTGCAGGTTACCCGCGTTATGCGTGGCGCAAACTGCTGGACAGATCATCGGCTTGTTATCACTAAACTAAAAATCCGACTGCATCCCCCACGTAGATCATGCAGAGCTAAACCAACAGGCATCAATGTCGAGAAGTTGGAGGCCATTGACACGCGGAAACGATATGCCCAACATTTAAGCGATAAAATGCAAGCGCTTAATCTAGATGATGGTGAGCTTGCTACTAATTGGAGCGCTCTTTCCTCTCAAATAGTTGAGGCTGGCACTGAGAGTTTAGGTCTTAGGAAACGTGTTAGCGAAGACTGGTTTGATGATAACGACCAGAAATTAGCGGAAGCACTACAAGAACATCGTGCTCTCTTAAAGAAACAAGACAATCGTCACCGTGACCAAGATCTGTCGGACAAAATCAAGCAGAACGGATCTGAATTAAGAAAGATGACAAGGGAGATGAAAGATGAGTGGTGGATGCAAAGGGCTAAATATCTGCAGTGGCTCTCGGAAACAAAGCAGCTGGGATTATTCTACGCGGAAGTGAGAAAAATCATAGGGACGTCACATATAAGCGCAGTTCCTCTAAAAACACGTGATGGTTCACACCATCTTACCTCTAAGGAAGACGTTCTCAAGCGTTGGTCTGAACACTACAGCGAACTGCTTAATGTTGACCGTTCAGCAGATCTTCATTACCTAGAGACTATCCCGCAACTTCCTCAAATACCAGAGCTTGATGAGCCCCCTACTTTACAGGAAGTTACTGCAGCCATCAAAGGACTTCAAAACAAGAAGGCGGTCGGCATTGACATGATCCCTGGTGAACTGCTGAAGTACGGAGGAGAACAACTTCATACTGCGATATGGAAGCTTTTTGTACAGATGTGGCGCGAAGAGCAGGTTCCATCTGAGTTCAAGATCTCTAGTATCTGTTCACTGTACAAGAACAAAGGTGACAGATCCGATTGCAATTCATATCGCGGTATCTCTCTTCTTTCAACATCCGGAAAAGTATTTGCCAGGGTTCTCCTAAACCGTCTTATTCCAGTGTCTGAAGCTTTACTGCCAGAGACCCAATTTGGTTTCCGTCCAGAACGAGGGACAGGTGAGGCTATTTTCTCTGTTCGTCAACTTCAAGAAAAGAGTCGAGAACAAGGTCAACCAATGTTTCTGTGTTTTGTTGATCTAGAAAAGGCCTTCGATAGCATTCCCCGCGAGGCTATGTGGAAGATTTTAACCAAAATGGGCTGTCCTGACAAGTTCGTACGGATGATACGTCTTCTACATGACGGCATGACATGCTGTATATCAGTAAACGGCGAACAAACGGGGTTTTTTCCCGTCACCTGCGGCGTTAAACAAGGATGTGTACTTGCGCCGACTCTGTTTGCTCTTTACTTCGCCGTAGCTGTTAGTGATGCCATAATGAACATCCCAGAGGGCATCCGTATACGCTTCCGTACTGATGGTAAACTTTTCAACCTAAACAGACTTAAGGCACGTACCAAGGTTTCCTGTGACAGAATTGCGGAAATAATGTACGCGGATGACTTATGTTTTATGGCGGAATCCCCAACATCTCTACAAAGATTGATGACTGGTTTTGACGAGTCATGCAGAAAATTCGGTCTCAAGATCAGCGTGAACAAAACTGAAGTAATGTCTGTTGGAGCACAACCAAGCGATCCACTCCAAATATGTCTCGGTCAGGATGTTCTGAAAAATGTGGAGAAGTTTAAGTACCTGGGAAGTGCCATAACATCCAAATGTGACTTTGATCCAGAAATCAACGCCAGGATTGGTGCAGCCTCTGCAGCCTTTGGTAAACTTAGATCCAAAGTTTTCCGGTCGCATGATATTAAGTTGGCAACTAAGATCTCGGTGTATACGGCCATAGTAATACTGAACCTCCTCTACTCGTCAGAAACATGGTGTCTCTATCGGAAACAAATTCGCTGCCTTGATAGATTCCACATGCAGTGCCTCCGTGACATCATGAACATCCACTGGTCTGACCACGTGAGAAACACTGAGGTTTTACGCCGTGCTAACATATACGGAATAGAGGCATACATTATGCGAAGACAATTGCGTTGGTGCGGACACGTCTCCCGCATGCCGGATACAAGGGTTGCGAAACGTATCTTTTACTGCGAGCTTCAAGAGGGCAAGCGCAAGCAAGGCGGACAGCTTTTGCGGTATAGGGACGTTTTGAAGAGGCACATGAAGCGGTGCGAGCTGGATCACTTGCAGTGGGAATCACAGGCTGAAGATCGCCAAAAATGGAGGCAGCTTATCAGGCAAAAAGTATCCTCCTTTGAAGACACAAGGAAAACTGACCTTGATACCAAACGAGACGAGCTGAAAGCCCGACCACCTGCGGCTATTAACTATAATTACAGCGGCGGTGTCCTGACGTGTCCCAAGTGCGATCGCACATTTCGTGCGAAGATTGGCTACATCAGCCATATCCGGGCGCATGAGAGGGCGGAGCAGAGGGATGCAGCTGCAGCTGAGCCATGCTGTATCGCTGCGGTCGCTGTAGCCGAAATCGGCTAGGACCATCATCATCATTATAGGCAGAATGGGCGAAATGAGACAGTACCCCGGTGCTTAAGTTATTCAATGCACACTGAGCCGCTAGAAGCCAGTAAAGGCGGCAATCATAGTCTTCGGCGACAGTGTGGAAATCATTCATGATCCCCAGATTGTCACCGAAAACGTGGCTGCAGTCTTCGTAAAGGCTGGCCAGCTTAGGCTAGGGTTAATGTCAGTATACTTTGAAGGGGACCAGGACATGGAACCGTATATACAGCAGATGAGAGCTGCAACCGACAAAATCCCTACTCAACACCTGGTAGTGGCAGGCGACGTCAATGCCTGGAGCCATTGGTGGGGCAGCAGCTCCGAAAACCATCGAGGAGCACAATTCCATGGCGTCATCACGGAAATGGACTTCCATATCCTCAACAGGGGACAAATTCCCATTTTTGAGACATACAGAGGCGAAAGGCTTTACTCAAGCTGCGTGGACGTGACTCTAACCAGTCAGTCTATTCTTGCAAAAATGGAGAACTGGAAAGTGGAACGAAATCTGATTTCATCTGATCACAACGCCATTACATTCGGTCTGCGTCTTGAGGGGCCCCTAAAACCATTGGAGCCAATCTCGACGCGCAGATACAACACCAAGAAGGCGAGATGGGCAGAATTCACGACACTCCTGAAGTTTGGCCTTGCAGAACAAGACGTGACTCTGAGTAGTGTCTCTAATGTCTCAAACAAAGACGAGCTGGAGGATATATTGACCAGATATACATCCGTAATCCACGGTGCATGTGAAACAACCATCCCAAAGGTGAAGCCATGGAAAGGCGACACCCGACCACCTTGGTGGTCGGCTGAACTACATTCCCTGAAAAAGGAACTAGTAAGAAAAAAACGCCGTATTAGAAACGCTGCACCCAGCAGAAGGATGTACGTCGTTGAAGAGTACATTCTGGCTAGGGAAAAATACAAAACAGCGGCGAACGAAGCAGCCACTCAAAGCTGGAAGGAGTTCTGCACGGCACAAGACCGTGAAAGCGTGTGGGACGGTATTTACAGAGTCATCAGGAAGACCTCTCGGAGACAGGAAGACACGTTGCTGAGAGGTGCAGCTGGTGAAACACTCTCACCGGAACAAGCAGCTGAACTCCCGGCGAAAACGTTCTACCCGGATGACTCTATAGAGACCGAAACCGCCTATCACAAAAACGTCAGAGAGGCCGTTGAATGCAGAACTCCTGCGGAACTTCAAGATCTTTCGGATGATGACCCACCCTTTACGACTTCGGAGCTAGAAATGGTTCTTTCGAGCCAAAACCCGAAGAAAGCTCCAGGTCCTGATGGGTTAACATCCGACATATGCGCAGCGGCAATAAACTGTGACAGAGAGGTGTTTTTAGCGTTAGCAAACAAATGCCTGTCACTGTCATACTTCCCCAAACAGTGGAAGGTCGCTCACGTATGCATCCTCCGCAAGCCAGCTAAAGAGGATTACACCCACCCGAAATCCTACAGACCTATAGAGATCTTATCTTCTATTTGAATTTTCTGTATCATTGTAAAGTTAGTAATAATTTATTGTGCTTTAAAGTAAATCAATTTGACTTATGTATCAACACAGCTCAACATTCAACTTTTCAACAGCACAGCTAATGGACTAACTTCGGTGTACACGTCTTATACTCTATCTCTTCCATTGTGCTTTATTACAACTATATTATGTTGTCTTTCGTTACACGTTAAATATCAAAATATATTGCGTGGTTTGGAATAAATAAGCGGATAATATGAATGTCGTGGACACCCAGAGTTCTTCGTGTTTCGGAACGCAACGAGAACCCCCTATAACCTCGTAAAACGTTGAGTGTGAGGCATTTCTTTTATTTTTATATTTAATTTAATAATAACATTAAAAATTTCGTTGGTTATTTTTTTGGAACGAAGTTCTTTATGAGACGACGGGGTTCCCTAACCGGCAAAGAACGTTAGTGACGAGTACGATTTTTTCGTTTAAAAACCTCTTAAAAATAATTCTACAAAAGAAATATTCGAAACTAAAAATCAATATTCACTTCTTTTCAATATTTATTCTCAATTGTAAATTATGAAAATTATGAAAATTTGGTCAAAAATCAAGTACCTATTTTTTTACATAATTCGAATGAGAATCATGTTCCGAGTATTCTCCTTAAATATTGATAAAGACTCTCAGTCACTCTGTATAATATATATGTGTATGTGTGTGTGTGTGTGTGTGTGAAAACGACCCAACACGAAGAATGTATAAAGGCGAAGCCCCAACTGAACGATGCTTCTTTAGTTTTTAACTCACTCTTGTTTCTAACATCGAACAATTGTATGTATGTATGTATGTGTATGTATGTATGTATAAATGTATGTATGTATGTATGTATGTATGTATGTATGTATGTGTGTATGTATGTATATATTTATATATTTGTGTATATATATATATATATATATATAAGTATACTTATATGTATATTTGTGTCATTAAATATAACATTTATTGTTAGTTATTTATATCTGTTTTTTTTTTATTGTTCCTTTTTTATATACAAAATTTTGCGCCCTTCGCCTAGTTTATATGCAAGTCCTCTGCCCAAAGGTTGCCTGGAAGAGATCGCTGTATTAGCGATAAGGCCGCCTATTGCAACTGATGTAAGTTGATTGTTTTAAATTCTGTTGTAAATGTATGAACAATTAATGTATTGTTCTTTTGTGTATTGGTGTTCAAAAGGAGTAAATAAATAAATAAATAAATTGTCACGCATCATTAGTTGTAATTTTATAGTAATTTGAATTTTAAATTAAACTTTAAATTTTTTTGCAACCTTCGGCTGTCGCTTTTGATTCAAGCGTTTTACAATCGCTTTACACAAATTACTGAGAGAGAGCGCATCGGGACTCGCCGGTAGTTTGAATGTCAGTTCCGAAGTTTCAGTTGAGCGAAAATCCGGTGTGTACTATTTAAGCTGATTTATTACGAACTAAGTCGGACAGTTATTCGTCCGTAGCGAATATGTAACTGTCTCAATTTAGAGTTGTACGAAGCACGAAGCTCGATTTGAAATACAAAAGCTCACTTCGAACTTCCCGGCGACGGATTGGCGCAGTGGTCACAACGGAAATTACACTGGTTGGTTCATTCGTTTACTGTAATAACGTGTATTTAGAAAGGCGATACTATTATATTTTAGTTTCATTAATCTGCGTTTAAATGGATCATCATCATCATCATAATAATATCAGCCATTGGATGTCAAATGCTGAACGAAGGCCTCCCCAATCGACCTCCAGAACGAACGGTTTGAAGCAGCTCCCATTCAACGGCTTCCGGCGATCTAGTGGACGGCCGTCCGACGCTAAGCTTGCCGGTACATGGTCTCCACTATCTCCAATATGAGCTATGTGCCCTGCCCACTGCCACTTAAATAGTTGCTTTATACTTAAACTATACAAATAATAAATCTGTTAAACCTCCGTTTTATTAATACACTATATATCATCAAGAATAAATTTCAATAGCGCGTATTTTTTTGTATCAGCGCCATCTCTTATCGTGTTTTTCTCTGATCACGTATCACGTAAAAAGTACAAAACCAATGTTAATAACTTTAATACATAAAAATTGGAAATAACTCACAGTATAATTTAGTTTTTGTTTCATTGTAATTAAATTTAAAAATAAATATTTAAGAAAATAGAAATAGGTACCTACGCCGCCAACGCCATCTGGTCTAAGGAATCTTTAAAACTCACAAAACTTATATTTGAGTTATTATTTTGTTAAACTTAAAAGTTTACTAAATATGTCGGATAGGAATAGAAATCGTTTTAATATTTTAGATAAACATCATTTTCAATTAATATACTATTATGTTAAATATTAATTATGTTAAATTTCACTAAATATAAAAACGATATTCTACAATTATACGATAGATGGCGCAGATAATTTTATGAATCGCGCTGACCAAAACTTCGGCCAAAAGAATGACACTCGCCCGTATTTAAAAATCTGTTTTTCTTTTTTGTATATAATTAAATACTTTAGGGTACTATGGTCTTGATTGTTTGTTCGTTGTTAAAATTTAAAATATTTGTTCGTTATTTGTTTGTTGATTGTACAAAGTTGGATGTTTATAGCTATTTAAGTTGTAATCTATATATATATATATATATATATATATAAAGTCGTGTTAGTTACACCGTTTATAACTTGAGAACGAGTGGAACGATTTTTATGATTTTTGTGTTTTTGTATTTGTCTTCGTCGGGAATAATACTTATTAAAATATGGTATTCATCAATGAGAAAATAATTAATAAAAAAAAACAGTTCAAATGTTTCATCCGTACTATCTATATACATATATATGTATGTATGTATGTATGTATGTATGTATGTATATAGATATAATAAATCTGTCACTCAATCCGTCTATTATAAAATATTTTCCAGTATCGACGCAGGTGTAGGTGATAAAAAATATAAATGTATAATTTTTAAAATTTTAGTTAAAGACCCGTGCGAAGCCGGGCGGGCCGCTAGTACTTAAATAAATTTTAAACGTTATGGAAGAATTTGCTAAGAAATGAACAACGAATAATCGCAAACAAACCTAACGAAGAATAATTGGGAGACTGACGCAGGTGCTTGAAGTCGTCACGGCAAAGCGGACTTCTCGCTGAATGTCGTCGAATATGCGAATTATTCGATTACGAATTAATCTGTTGTTTGACTTTGAACATGTGACTACATTTATTTAAAGCGGGATATTTACCATGCTTTTTATTTGGTGGGGTTCGATATTTTGACATTTATCAGTCTCGTGAACAAGACATTCGTAGATAATATCGAAATATCGAGCTCTACCAAATGAAAATAAAAAAAACATAATAAATATCCCGCTTTAACTAATTGTAGTTATAAAAATAGCCATGTTAATTTAAAATCTTGTATTTGAACATGTGGTTCGATTATGCACTTTCAGTCAGTTTTTCGTAACAAGCGCAGGCTAAAAGACCTAACGTGACCTGGAATTAAATGAAAGATTATTTTATTGATAGTCTATAAAATAAAGTCACTCACTACTTACTCTTTCAAAAATCGTCAAAACATATCAACCATTATAAACTCAATCATATGTCCTGCATGTATATAATCTTGTGAAAAGTTTAAATTTATTTATTGATAGTTGTAGAATCATTTGTGGAATTTTATTATGTATGCGAATGTCATAATATCAGTTACTGTATGATAATTGTTATAAATAAAAAAGTGAAAGATGATAATGCTGTTCATTATGTTGTTTTAATGATGTGACAAATGTTAAGGATATTAATAATTATTATATTAATTATATGTATCACAAAAATCATGTTACTTTAAAAGTGTCACAACGTTAAAAACGTTTAAGTTTGTACTGTATTTATCATTTGTGTGTTATTGTGTTGTTATATTTGACTAAGTTATTTTATTTAATTATAATCATAGATAATTAAGTATCAACATTTGATATCTTTGATGAGTGAGTGAGAGTAAATAAGTGAAAATGTTTCGCGTATTCTGAAGTCATTCACTACAAGACAGCTGCTCACTGTCTTAAGACTTTGGCAGAATACGAAAAGTTGGGTATATTTACACATTAAGTTCGTTTTATAGTTCAAGACTTGACCATCAAACTTATGAGTACCGTATTGCATTCAGCAATAAACTTGATATTTTAGAACTTGAACTTGATATTGTAGTAAGGACCATCAGGCCGGCTAGGTAGACGTTTCTCATTTAACATTTACCGATGAGTCTAGTAGACAGCAAAAGATTAAGTTGACAAAGAGAAGATTCAAACGACGATAAAGACGATACGACGAGAAAGACTTAGAAAAATGTTAACATTGCGCGTTGTTTAAGATAAGATATAAGCACATGAGTGTATGAATGTTTTTTTAGTTCGCGTGCGAATTTTTCCATTAAAATTGTCTGATAATGTGTGGCCAACTTTAATGTTAAATAGGCGCGGTCGAACTTATTTCTAGAGTTGGATGAAAATTAATTAACTTCGTATTAGTCGTAAAACGTTCATTATATCGTGCATATGGTACATAAACTGGTATAAAGACTAATTTGGAATTAATTAATTTTCATCCCACTCATGATATTGGGTTATATTTAATATTTTTAATCTTTCAAATTTAATTACATATTATGGTGAAAATATTGTAACAGCAAGGTTAAAATGTAGTGAGTTTTGTTTTCAAGTTTACGTAATTCCTCGTACTTGAGGTAACTAATAATAAACATTTACATTTTTATTTATTACAAATAATAAATTATTTTGACTCATTTTTATAATAGAAAATTTCCATTTGGTAATTATTTTATAGGAATTACCGATGAACATCTAACTTTACGAAATAAATTATTTGTAATGGAAAAAAATTATTGAAATGAAAATGTGTGTAGAGCGTTAAATATCATCAAATATGTTCGATGTGTTGTGAGCAATATTCAATATATTGTACATACTACGAGTATCAAAGGTTCGGAAACAATTTCCATATGTAAATTGATAAATAATTAATTAGAAAGTAAAGCTTCTGTTCTACTGCTGTGTAAATAGCGAAGGAGATGATATGGTTATCTTTATAGCTGTAATATTCCACCTCGTTAGGGAAGGAGTTATCTAAAAATCTTTCCATAGTAGTCATCATAGGCAATTGTCATCAAATCTAGATCCGTAACATTCCCAGATACATGCATTCAAGAACTGCGAGAAAACTTCTAGACTGATTTAGTCTGTATCCTGCACTAAATTCTGAATATTGAATTTAATGAAATATATTTTCTATTTTTTAAACAACGTTTGATTTTTTAACACAGAAGATATGATATATTTAAACGAGCATCACTTTAGATAAAACAAAAATGATTTTATGACCGATAAATAGAAAGGGTTAATACGGTAAAGCCTACTTAAGCCACATCTACACTGCCAGTATCATTAGCTTATACAACAGTTTCCCAGAAAACGTTCAAAAAGCTTCTATTGCCAAATTTAAAAAAAAAATTGTGAAAGAACGTTTGTGTACTAAAGGATACTATTCGATTAACGATATTCTAGAAGACAGTACGCATTGGGAATGATGTGATCGCCGCCAGGCTATTTCAACTTATAGAGAATTATTGTTTATTTCAATTAACTTTGGAAAAATAAAATCATTACGTTAAAAAAAAATATTAGTCCCGCTGAGTTTCTTCCGCCAGTTCTTCTCAGGTCCGAGGCTTCTTCCTTCCGAACTGGTAGTAGACTCATGAATTTCAGTAAATAATTGTAATAATTTTATACTGAATAAAATATCTTGACTTTGACTTTGACTTTGAAGTAAAAATACTTACAGCAATGACCTTTTCTGATATAGTAGTGACGAAATTTCCTTTAACGGCGATTGACGCTATTTCAATCCTCGCTTGAGGAAATTTTTATTGGTATAAATATTTTTCTTGTCTAGTGATTTTGATAATTTTTATAGTAATAAGTATGAGTAAAACAACTTGAGAGCGAAAATTTAGATAATAATATCGATATAAATAATAAAAACAAATCTAGTAGATATAACTGATACTGTGTAACTCTTAGTGGTCGAACTCAAAATATCCGACCTATGAAAATATTTTTTTAAATTATATAAATGTTACTGCAATGTGTTTTTATAGGTTATATTTCGTATATTTTAAGAGAAAAGTGCTCCATCTATTATATCTGTTATATATTATTGTCTACATTCAATTTCTCTTAATTTTAATATCTGCTTAGATTAAAACTTTTGTTTTAATCGAAGAATATCTGCTCTCGAACGCCAACTTTTGGTGTCGACAAGTGTCTTATATACGATTATACAGCGCCCTCTCTATTTTAGTCACAAGTAGGGATGTTCATCGGAAAAAATATCGATAATTTTACTCTCGATAATTATCGTATCGCGTTATTGATAGCTGTCGATAATGATCGAACGAACAGTTATCGATAATTATCGGATAGAAATTGTCAATATTGGGCGTTAGATATAACTGTTCATTCGATAATTATCGATAACTATCGATAACATGATACGATGGTTTTTCCGAACAACATCTCTAAGAAGAAGCATTGGAATTAAATGCAACACACTGACTCATTACAATAAGCATGCCCCAGTTTTTTTTTTTTTTTTTTAGTCGATTACGTACTGTGATTTGAACGTGCAACCTTTCTTTGAAGATCCATATGGTTTATCTAGTAGGCCATTTTGACCCTATACCAAATGTACTCGAAAAAATTCAAATTTAAAATAAATAAGTATTAGGTACCATTAAATTGATAATTATAAAGAACTTAAAAATAATCATATAAATATTTATGGCAAATCCAATTATGTTCTTCTACCTCGTTAGATGATGAATGATTTTTCTAAAAATTCTTTCATATACTGATCACAGGTCAATTGTCATCGACATCACAGTAGCTGAGAGCTACCTTTAGAAAAAGTACCTACCTGATGGTCGAGTGTTACGTACAAGTGTTTTGTATTATTCTTGTGTAATTATTATTTTTTAACAATAACTGTTGTAATATCTGTCTATTTTGTTTGTGTTGTTTCTTATATTGTGAGTGTCTAACTGTAAGTATATATTAAATTACATATTCGCAATGGATATCGAACCGCCAGATCCTGGTGGAGGTTATGATCCTGAAAATTTAACATCTTCAGTAAACAATAGAAAAAGCGTCCGAATGAGGATAGTTTAACTGATAAAAATACACCGCAGTCCAAAAAAGCTGTCACTTCTACCCTGACATCACCTTCTATACAGCTTACATACATTCACCCAGATTTTAATAATGAAAAGTTACACTACTCTGTAAATGATTCTGCTCCATTTGTGGTTCATGTTTCAAAACGTGAATTAGAACCAAATAGTGGAACGATACTACGACCCATACAGTTTGGCCATTTTCTTTTTAAAAATAATATAAAAAATGTTGTTATGGATGGCATTAAGAGAATAGGTCGCAATCGAATCTCCATTGAATTTAAGTCAGCTGAACATGCTAATGCCTTTTTAGATTTACCAGCTATCAGTAATGCGGGATACATAGCTTCGGTCCCTTCCTATAGTGTTTCTCGTATGGGAATAAAATTGTAAGAGAAGTACCTGTCGAATGGTCCATGGAGGAGTTAGTAGAATATTTAGAAATCCCAAATGGTTATGGAAAAGTAGTAAGGGCACGAAGAATGAGCAGGAAATCTTTTAATGATAGTAATACCCCTGTATGGATTCCCACACAGTCCGTTGTTCTCACATTTACGGGGCAGAAACTTCCTCTAACTTTCTCTAAACTTACCTATTGCCTACAATTCAGTGTAATAACTGCTGTCGTTTTGGACACGTGAAGGCACAATGCAGGTCTAAACCTAGGTGCTACAAGTGCTCCGGAATGCATGATGGAGAAAACTGCTCAGTACAAACCGCCGCTTGCCTGTTTTGTTCTGGTCGCCATATGGCTAACGACTCATCATGTCCTGAGCATTCTAGACAAAAATCTATTAAGCTTGTTATGTCACAGGAAAGTATTTCTTACCTAGAAGCCTCTGCTAGATTTCCTCAGGTCAGGCGCTCATTTGCCGACTCAACCAGAACAGTTTCCCCCACTTCACCATCTACGAGTGTTATAAGGCAATCCTCTCCTGTAACATCTACATATAAAAAAACTGTAGTGACACAACGTCGTCCCATTTTACCTACTAGCCCTGGTTATGATCAACAAGCCTATCAGGCAATTATTGAAACCCCTCCTTCAACCACAGGTAATGGGTGTGCTCTCCCACAAAATACAATCTCCCCTAATGATAATTTAATAGAACAGTTAATTTCTGTTCTAGTTAACATGATTTCCCGGTTTAGTGACACCGGCTTACCGTACGAAACTCTAAAAAACTTAACTCAGCTGACTTGTCTTTTAAATCAAAATGCCGAACAAAATCATTCAATGGAACTGTCGTAGCTCTAGAAATAAAAAACAAGAATTAATATATCTACTTCAAAAATATAATCCGTTTGTTGTTGCCATCCAGGAGACATGGTTGAAGCCTGGCTCTCATTTTAGAGTTCCAGGGTTTTCAATACTCCGGGATGACAGGAACGATGGCAAAGCTGGATCAGCCATTTTTGTGTCCAGTAAATGTCTATACACTTTTATCCCTATCCCATCACATAATGATGAAAATAATGTTGTAGTTGTTCGTGTATTTAATACCTCTTTTGTGTCTGTATATGTTTCTAGCCCTAGTCCTACTCTTCTTTCTCAATTCTCAACAATTTTGCTCTCGGTCCCTCCCCCCATTATAATTTTAGGAGATTTTAATCTGCACCATATATCTTGGGGTTCCTATTTTTGTGACAATCTATCCTCACTTTTCCTAGACATAGTTGATAATAATAGTTTAGTGATACTTAATGATGGATCACACACTAGACGGGTTGCTCCATTGCAAAATCCTAAAAGTGCAGTGGATATATCACTTGCTTCCTCTTCAATCTCATCCCAACTTTCTTGGACAATTCTCCCTAACTCCTTTGGTAGCGATCATTACCCCATAGTCATCTCTTTTATTTGCTCACCTAGTCCCTTTATAATAAACTATCCGCCAAGACAAAAATTTAAACTGAATAAGGCTAATTGGTCCCAATTTGCTGTGATCTCGGATGAAGAAGTATCACGTATTCCCTCAGTGAACCCCAGCAATGTTCACTCACTCTATCCTCTTTTTAAAAACGCGCTTATGCGAACTGCGGAAAAAACAATGCCTCTTAAAAATTATACCAATTTTCGAGTTTTCTCCCCTCCATGGTGGGATACCGAATGCACTGATGCATGCAAGCGCCGCAAACGTGCTGAACGCTTGTACTCTCTGTCCATGACAACAGAAAACTACCTATATACGCTATAGTAAAGCCAATACCAAAGAGCGATAATGTCCTGGAATTAAAGGACTTACGCCCGATTAGTGTACTGCCGTGTATCTCTAAGGTTCTAGAGAGAATAGTTTGCGACCAGGTGACTAAATATTTAAATTCTAGTAACATACTGCCTATCAAACAATCAGGGTTTCGAAAATATCACAGCACTACCACTGCCTTGGCTGACGTAATAGATAATATACTGGCTGCTCAGGACATTGGTGAGGCTACTATTCTGGTCCTCTTAGACTATTCTCGCGCTTTTGATTCAATAAACAGATCTCTATTACTAGCCAAATTAAAGTATCATGGGTTTTGCTCAAATACTATCTCGTGGTTCAATAGTTACCTTAGTGAACGCACCCAAATTGTAGAGGTGAAAATGATGATGGCTCCACCATGAGATCAACACCTGCTTATGTAAATAGGGGCGTTCCTCAAGGCTCAGTTATCGCACCCGTGCTATTTGCGCTTTACTGCGCTGATATTGTTGAAAATATAAAACACTGCAAATATCACATCTATGCGGATGACATACAGATATACATATCTTGTAACCCCAACGAAACGAGTTCTGCTGTAAACAAACTAAACTCAGATTTGGCACGTCTTTCGGACTGGTCAAAAGCAAACGCCTTAGTATTAAACCCTAGCAAAACGAAATTTATGGTCCTCGGAACACGGAAGCAAATAGAAAAACTGTCTTTGAATGTTGTTAAGATACGTATAGAAAATGAAGAGATTGAGCGAGTGAAAAATGCGCGTAATCTACGTGTCATAATGGAAGAAAATCTTAGGTTTGAGCAGCACATCGTAAACACGGTTCGAAATTGTTTTTATAGCTTGAAAGTTTTATACAGAATAAGAAGTTTTATACCGACTTGCCTTAGAATTAGTTTGTGTGAAACATTAGTACTATCAAAGTTAAACTATGCAGATGCAGTAATTGGGCCATGTCTTCTCTCGCGAACTAAAAACTTAATACAAAAAGTGCAAAATGCATGCGCTCGTTACTGCTATGATATCCCTCCCAGAGAACATATTTCACCCTATTTAAACAATTCAAAGATGCTACGCATGGAGCATCGAAGACATCTACACCTTGCCACATTACTTTTTGGTGTCATACAGCACAGAACACCCTTATACCTATATGAGAAGCTGCAATGGGCACGTGACAAGCGGAATATTCACTTTACGCGAACAGCTGCGGACATGCTTGTCACTTATACTCATCGCACCGCTGCGTTTCGAGGTAGCTTTAGGTATGCAGCAACCAAATGCTGGAATAATTTGCCGCCACCAATACGAACAGCAGAAACAATAATACAATATAAATCCAAGCTAAAATTTCACTTACTTAATGTCCAAATTTGCAACTAATGAGTTATAATAATCTATGAATGTATTGGTTGCAATGTTTATTTATGTGATGAGAAAGTAGGTATGAGGGTAATTTGTGGCAAGTGTTCAAAAACATAAGGTCATACAACTTAATTAAGTCTCTAATCTGTTTGTTTTATTATTTATAACTACTTCTTCATTATGTATACTTACCTACCTTTATAATAAATATACCTACTTACTAATATAGAATTACTTATCTCAAACTTTTTAAAATAACATTTACATGCTTAAATAACAATATTTATTATATATTCAGGCATTTTATATTTATTTATGTGTATATGTGTATGTGTGTACGTGTATATGTGTGTACGTGTGTGCCCGTGTATGTATGTATGTGTATGTATGTATGTATATATGTATGTGTGTATGTATGTATATATGTGTGTATGTGTGTGTATGTATGTATACAACTATTATACTTATTGATTTATTTATGACCATTATGATTAATCTTTTAGCTGTCACTGTTGTCCTTTCCCTTTCATATCGCCCTCAGGATGTCACAGAATATCGGTGTTGAGAATATCTACTTGATAATCCCAACTTATGCCGAGTGGTATTCCTTTCCAGTGCAAAGTTACATTACAGTGCAAAATTTGGGTGTAGGTACATTGAATGAACAGTTTGCTTACAATTATTAGTTATAACAAAGTATTTAATTTTATTATTTTTTAGATTAAGTATAAACATAAGAAAATGTGTTTAGTTTGTTTTCTGCTCTTTTATTGTTTGTTTTTATTGATAGTCGTGTTTAATTAATTAATAGTCAATAAGCTGTTTTGTTTAATCTTGTTACTTGTAATTGTCTACTCGTTATATTTGTTTCTGTCTAATGTTACTTTGTTACTGAATAAAGCTATTCTATTCTATTCTATTCTATTCTATTCTATTCTATTCTATACTATAAGAGAGTTGCAGCAGAAGTTGTTAGAATATTTTCCCAGAAGAAGAAGAAAAGCTGGCAAATTTTCTGTGAAATTATATCTCCTTCCTCACACCCCTCTTTAATTTGGAAGAATATTAAAAAAATTCGTGGTTCCTTTAGAGTAAGTGATAGCCTCCACACCAATGATACATCTGCTTGGATAGATTCCTTTGCGCAAAGGTTAGCACCCCCATATGTGCCCTCTGTAGAAAACTGCTGTGTCTATTTAACACCTCCATCCACAGCCTGCGGGGATCTCGATGGACCCTTTTCTCTGGAGGAGTTTCAGATGGTACTGGGTACCTTGAAGGACTCTTCTCCGGGAGTTGATTGTATCCCATACTCTTTTATTGTAAATAGTGGTAAGTTTGCTCAAAAAGTATGCCTGGAATTTCTAAATGAAATATTTCAGTCTGAAACCCCTCCGGAGGATTGGAGAAAGAAAATCATTATTCCTATTTTGAAATCGGGCGAAGATGGTAGAGACCCTTCTTCATATCGCCCCATTGCTCTCTCTTCAACAATGGCCAAAATTCTAGAACACCTTGTTAAAAATAGGTTGGAATGGTTAATGGAGAATAAGGGTATACTGGCAAAGACACAATTCGGTTTTCGTAAAGGTTTAGGTACATTGGATAGTCTTAGTGTCTTTGTCACAGATATCCGCATTTCTTTCTCGAAGAAAGAGGATGTAATAGGAGTATTCCTTGACATATCGTCCGCATATGATAATGTCCTTCTTCCGGTGCTCAGGCAGAAAATGCTTCATCTGAGTGTCCCTGTGAAGATAGTGAACTTCATATCTAACTATCTGTCTCCCCGTTCCCTCATAGTTAACTGTCAAAATTATTCCCTCCCTCCTCGATTAATCTGGAAAGGTCTTTCCCAAGGTTCGGTCCTCAGTCCTCTTCTCTATAGCATTTACACACATGACCTCGACCTTTCAGTCAGTTGTTTCTGTAGTGTTTTACAATATGCGGACGATCTGTTGTTGTATACTTCCTGTAGAGATCTAATAGAAGGTTCGACACGCCTTAATACTGCCATTATCTACCTTAACTAATGGTTAGACAGACATGGTCTGTCAATTTCGGTAGAGAAGAGCAGTGAGGTCATATTTTCTCGCAAGAGATCTGTCCATGACATAGCAATTACTTCCAATAGCCATATTTTGCCAGTTAAAAATAAAGTGAAATTCTTAGGAGTATATCTCGATTCTAAAATGACTTGCATCCCTCATATTAACCATGTCCTTAAGAAGACGGAAAAAAATCTTAACATCATTCGATCTCTATCTGGGGTCTGGTGGGGTTCCCATCCATATTCGCAGAAGCTTTTGTATAATGCCCTGGTTCGTAGTCATTTTGATTATGGATCTTTTCTCCTCGAACCCTGTAGTAAATCATACTTAAAACTGTTAGATAAAATACAAGCTAAGTCACTTCGGATCATTATTGGTCCAATGAGATCTTCTCCAATTAATGCGCTTCAAGTGGAGTGTGTTGACGCTCCCCTTCATTTACGGCGACAGTATCTTTCTGACAGGTTTCTTTTTAAGGCATGGCAATGCTCCTCTCATCCTATTATTGACAAACTTCACACACTTACTCGACTTATCTCCTCCTCTCCCTATTGGTCCCATAAGGACACACCTTGTCTTGTAAAAACTTTTTAGAAAATGGTCAGCCTCCCATGCCCGATTACTCAGTTTAATCTCAATCCCCTCTATGACACTCCTTTTGCCTCACTCATATATTCTCCAAATATTATTCTCAACCTTCGTATTGATAAAGATTCCCATTTAGCCAACTTACAATTCAATTCAATCACCAATAGTCAATATAGAGACTGGCTTCTTATTTTCACTGACGCCTCAAAATTATCCGAGATTGGATGTGTCGGAGTAGCAGTCTGGATTCCAAAATTTAATATTATCTTAAATTTTAAATTACCACCAGTGGCTTCTGTTTTTACAGGAGAAGTTTTGGCCATTTTCGAAGCACTACGATTTATTGAATCACATAATCTTAATAAATCTATTATATTTTCGGATTCTAGAAGCTCTCTGGAAGCCATCCAATCTAACCAATTTAGGTCCAAATCCAAATTTCCTCTTATCTTTAAAATTAAACAAATTCTTTTTACTTGTCATTCTAAAAATATTCAGGTTGCGATTGCATGGATAGCAAGTCACTGTGGCATTAGAGGAAATGAAAGCGTAGACTCCTATGCTAAGGAGGCTACTGTGTCCGGAGGTCTCAGCCAATTTAGGGTGTACTGTCAAGACCTCATACCACTAGCCAGGACTCACTTGATATCAGACTGGAATAAACTTTGGTTGCAGTCTAGTAGAACCAAGGGCAAACATTACGCAGATATACAGCAATTAGTCCCTAACAAACCTTGGTTTTTCAAGTATAAAAAAGCAAATATAACAGTATGTTCCACCATCTGTCGTCTTAGACTCGGACACTCTTGCACTCCTGTTTTCCTTGCTAAAATTAGAGTGAAAGACAGTTCATTTTGTGAGTGTGGACTGGACGAGGGATCTCCTGATCATATTTTCTTTTCTTGTCCAAGGAATACATCCTCTATTTACGATTATCTCCCTTCTGATATATCCCGCCCTATTAATCTTAAATCTATTCTGTCATATGTATATACCCCGTTTATAGATATTTTATGTACATTTGTCTTAATAAATAATATTAGGTTGTAGAATTGTTTGTCTTACACTAACCCATATAAGTTTGTATATATTTGTCTATGTCTTGTTTCAGGTTGAACAACAGATTTTGATTTAATTTCAATAATTTTTTTTCTGTCCTTCTCTATGTACATATATTTGTAGTCTCACAAAACCAACATTTTTAATAAAGTCAACTTAAAATAACCGAACAATTTCAAATACTCTGATGCTGGCAAATCCTGGAGGAAGCTAGAATTTAAAAGAAGAAGAAGAAGAGAGCTATCTTAAAAGAATCCATCATTGTGTAAAACACATTTTCTTTCAACTGCAAAGTCTAACCAGGCTGTATATTATAGAGATTAGATTTGTTAATTATTTATGACTTTTAAATACAAAAAAGCTATTGAGGAACATATTACTTCAACGTTCATCAACGCTTAGTGAGTGGGAGTAATTAAGTGTCGTCCGCCGTCAACCAGTGAGCCGGAAACTGTGTTCACAAATAACTTTTTCTTCTCATTCCACACATTTAAGGCTTTGAAAAACACATATTTAATTATACAAATACAGTAAAATCTTAACCTAGTACTAATTTATTATCAAATAGCTGCTGCCTGCGACGTCGTCTGCGTGAACGTTATTAGATTACACGTTGTTACAGAATGAACGTTGAAGAAATAAAGGTTCACTGCTCGTGAAAGCGGGATAATATGTAGCCTATATGTTGACCCGACTTCTTAATAATATTCGTGGCAAATTTGAAGTAAATCCATGCAGTACTTTTTGAGTTTATCCCGGACATACATACATAAAAACAGACAAAAATTTTAAAAACTATATTTTTGGCTTCGGTATCGATTGTAGATCACACCTATGTATTCTTTTAAAAAAATATTCAATGTACAGTTTTGACTTTCCTACCACTTTATTATATGTATATAGCTGACATATAATTTTGTTTCAGTATAAATTTTATGATATGATGTTACAAGAAATAAAACGCGCTCATATATTTCTCATGGGGATAATAAATTACTTTAATATAATTATGTTAAAGGGATAATATCTTACGTCTGAATTACATTTAAATTGAAAATTCTAATAAACACGTTCGCGCTCCTCACACTCGATCAAATACATATCGGGTGAATTTCTCTTTGTTTCGACGTTGAATTATTCATTTCGAGACCCTTCCGACCTCAGCGTTACACCAGGAAGTCGTTTGAAACGAGTTCATAATTTAATTTATATATCATTATATTGTTTCGTTATCGCTAAGAGCAAATTAAATGTTCACATGAAATTTGGTGCGTTTTACGTTTGACCCTTTTGTAATCTATTCTAGATAAGGTAGGTTTTATTATGCTTCTATGGGTTACTACCTTGGGTTTATAAATGTAGGAATGCTAGTTTGTACTATAGTTCTGTCATTTTATAAGCTGGAAGCTTGATATTTATTTGTAGGCTTGTAATTAGAAGTAAGTTAATACGTGTTCCCAAGTTTTTGTACTTTATATTTGTGCGTGAGATGAGGGAAAAAAAATAAATAAACGTCTCACACTCAACGGCCCCCAGTAGGATATGAATCCTGTGTCGGGGGTCCGGAAACACACACAATACACAAGCACAAACACCCAGACCACGACAAATATCTGAATGACCTATATAAATATTTGTCATCTGCGGGGATCGAACCCGCGACCGCTAGGAGAATTAAGGTTTCCACCCGTTCAAAGCCGCTGACTCAAAACAGCTAGTGATAAGAATGAGATTACCTTTGTAAATTATAATGGAAAAGTTAAAGATTTATCATTAGTCCCTCGTGGTTGCACTCACCACATATTTATTACAAATGATGTTGTATTATCATCACCATATCAGTCATTGGATGTCCACTGCTGAACGTAGGCCTCCCCTATCGACCTCCATAGCTACCGGTTTGATGTTGTATAGCATTTGACATTTTATTTATTTATTGTTTACCAATAGTTTTACAATTAAAACAATTAATATACTCATGACAAATAACATTCGTAAATTATATATCTATATTAACGATAAATACGACATGCTTTATAATCAGTTTATAGTAAAAGGTACATTATGTGTGCTTATTTGCTATCTATAAAAGTTCATACAAAAAATTCTTTTTGAATACTAAGATAGAAGAGCTAAAAATTAAGCATTTTTCGATAGTGTTCATTTTAGGTTTAAAACCATTCGATTTAATTGATAGTAAACTCCATTCGACTCGCCTGATAGTCGATAGTCTATAGATATTAGGAAAATCTGTAACTGTTCTTCAATATTATGTTTTGGACCATCACGTTATTTGTAAATGCATTAATTATTGTTATCAAGCAATTTTATCATTCCTTCTCATGTTTGTACTACGGTTGTTACTGTTTTTGTTATTTTTTTTTTGAAAATGCACACACACACACACACACACACACACACACACACACACGCACGTACACATTGTAGTTAAATTATCCGCCACCTCGTAGTGTAGCAGCGCGGTGAACTAAGCTCTAACCCTTCTCCTAGATGGATAGACGCTTTCGCTCAGCAGTGACTTGTTTACCTGCTTTACCTTTTATATATATAGTGTTAGATGTACCCACACTTTGTAAAATATTAGATGTACCAACTCTGTTAGATGTACCCACATTTTGTAAAATCACTATGGCGGGTAGAACTATAGATGCATGCACTTAGCGATGCACGCGCAATTCTTTGCCAGCCAGCGCTCAGAGCAGATGCATTTGGACTACCCGGAATACGTGAGCCATTTTATCTTTCTTTTTGCAGTGTTTAGTTTTATTATTCTTTTGTGTTGATTTTACTTGTTTAGCTTCTATTTAATTAATTTTGGATCAAATTGTTAATAAACAAATTTCTTGTTGTTTTTGTACTTTTTTATTATTATTAACCACTTCTGATGCTAAAAATAGTATCTAATAAATACTTAATAATACCAGCGTCATGTTAAATTTTTATTTTCACTTTGTTGTATAAAAAATGTCGTATTTGTAGGCCGTACACAAACTACGAGTACTTCGGGAGATAATTTTAGCGTCGCGAATAATAAATAACACTCACGGTAAAAAGACAGAGGATTACGTTACTCGGATAGGCTTTTAAAAATACGTGATCCTTTAACATTGAAAGGCTTACGGTGTCGCTACTCGGGACTTTTATGTCGGCTTAGTGTGTTGTATCAATTAATTAAAACGAAAATTTATTAACCTACTAGCTAGTAATGGAATAAAAAGAGTAAATTCGCCAGTAAATTAAATGAAATAGTGGTCAAACGCAAGCCTATCTTAAATATAAAAAAAAAGTACCAACGAAACTCTATAACTAAGGCTCTCCTATCCGTCCGCTCTTCTATGTGAATTATTCTAAGGTACTCGTAATATTGGAATGTTAGACGTGTGGGGAGTTGTTTGTTAACTAAACATTTAATCTCGGAGCGCAGCCTCTCGAGGTGTGTTTATCACTGCTTGTGTGAGTCGTGTCTACTACGAAACTGGTCCTTATTACCCGACTGCGACAGAAGGAGGGTTATGTTTTTAGAGTGTATGTATGTATGTCCATTTCTTTAGCACGCCCTACAGCCCAAACGGCTGGACGGTTTTTGACATATGTGGTGTCGTTGGATTTGTCTAAATTGTAGTAGTGACATAAGCTATATAAATTTTCAAAATGGCGCCCGCAAATGGCGGAATGAGGGGGGGAGTTGATTTTTTTTTCTTACTGTAGCAATATGGGTATCAAATGAAAGCTAGTAAATTGTTTTTTAATTTTTAGTTTATAATAAGAGTATTTTACGCAGTCGGGTTTTTTGTTTTTTTTTAATTAAGCATACTTGTTACAATTTAGTTTCGAACTAAACTAAATTGCATCAGAGTGTAAACGTACTGGGCAAGGACCACTTCTCAATATAGGAGAAGGTTTGGAACCTAATCCATCAAGCTGCTCCGCTGCGGGTTTGTGGTTATTTTTCCTATTTAGTATTGATCGCTATCAGGTGTCTATGATAACAACCGGGACCGAGCGCTTCACGTGCTCTCTGAAGCAACTTGGGGAGACCCAAAAGGATATACAGGATGACTGGTAAATTACTATCAATATTTAAGGAGAATACTCGGTACATGATTCTCATTCAAATTATGTAAAAAAAATAGGTACTTAATTTTTGACCAAATTTTCATAAATTTCAATTCAAGTAAATGAAGCGTTGACACCCTACAGTCATGCCAGCGGCACGTGCACAGGTGTTGTACTGTGCCGCTTGTTCACATCTAAAAATTGCCAAAGTTCATATCATTTACCTAGTCAACAAATTTGTTGCTTAAACGAGTAAAATATCTTCGTATTTTTGCCTATCCTAAGCTAGGATTAAAGTATTAAAGGGGACTGGATCGTGCTTGTTTATCCTGCTACCCTATTAACACGTGGCGGCGTTTGGACGTAGGTAAACTACCTGTTTTGTGTCAAAAGTGCAGCTAGCTGCTAGGGTGTCCAGACGACGCGTACATAATTAGATAATTGTTGAATAACTTTACTTAAAAGTTTATTAATATTTACCTGTTTTTTTTTTACATAATTTGAATAATAATCATGTACCGAGTAGTCTCCTTAAATATTGATAGTAATTTACCAGTCACCTGTATACCCAGACCAGGTACAAATATTTGTACAAATAAAAGTGGGAATCGAACTAGCGACCGCTGAGATTATGGCGACTAAGCGCACCTCTACACAAAACGGTTGCCACACCGATAAACTATCATCGTATCTGTTACAATATTTCCAAAATGGAATTGTTTTTGAGAAAGAGTGTATGTTCATTTAGTTTTCAAATAATACTTATATCTACTTAATTCTTATATGAATGTGTGTGTGTTTATGTGTGTATGTGTGTGTGTGTGTGTGTGTTTTTAGTACAAATAATTAATAAAATATTAGTTTTTGGGAATTTAAATAGACTACTAAGACGATAAAAAAAACATAATGCTATATTAAAAGTAGGTATAATTATTTTTGTTATTAAAATAAAAATCGTTTTTGTTATAAAAATACTGTTACTTGTTTTATTACGGTTGGCTACGTTCCGGCTTAATGAGACACGACACAAAAAGAGTAAACGGCTATCAGTCACATGTGTCACGCTGTGTGTTGTCCGACGCCGTGACACGTCCAGCGTCCCTCTAGCAGTCGACGTCACGAGTAGCAGCTTATATTATAATGAACTGTCACTTGATGAAGGTTCGAATTTCCAGCTACCGGAACCTTAACGACTATTTAGTGACATTAATAAATCATCGATTCGAAGCTCAAGTTGTTACACGTTGATCTTGCATTAAATTAATGGTGGGTCATGAGGATGAAGTCTCGTTAACACGCTTCTGCTTAATTACTGACTTAATTATAAAATACCCGATAAGGAATTCCGGGCCGCGTCATACATTTTTAGATAATTTTCGAATCGAAATAAATTTTTATATTTTTAGGTAATTGATGAAAACTTCTATTTCTTGGTTTGAATTTAAGATTCAACCTATTTGTTCTGAAAAAAAAAAATCAAAGAGGTAGATTTTTTATTGAATGTAGTAAATTACTTTTTTGTTACGCAACAAAATGTTTGTTATTTTACCGATTTTTATAATTGAATCCTTAAAATGGATATACAAAAATAGACTTCGCAACAGGAGGTCTTAAAGGGTCGAAGTGAGTTCAAAACTCCTACGTTCAATGTAAACGGATATTTTAAACAATTCGTATACATTTCGAAATAAATATCTGAAAATTTTATTTTAACATTTAAAATTTCTACTGACACATGGAGTTCGTGACCTTTTCATATTTAAAATAATTGAGTAAAACAAAAACTCGTCGGGTATTTATTTATTTATTTATTTATTTCTTACTTACATCTAATATTACAGGTCTAACCCAATTCATAATAAAAGTAAAAGGAAATAAAATATATAGTAAAAGGAAAAAAAAATACAGAAAAAAATTAACATACAATATAAAAATAAGAGATTAGCAGCTATTATTATCTTATGTATTATTTATCGAGTACGAACAAAACAACTTTATCATTTTAACGTTCTATTTAGTTTTTTTTTTTTGCGACGCGTTGGTGCAGTGGTCACAGCAACTGATGATGTGATGATGCGCTAGCGGTCGCGGGTTCGATTCCCGCACATGACAAATATTTGTATAGGCCATACAGTGTGTGTTTCCGGACCCCCGACACAGGATTCACATCCTACTGGGGCCCGTTGAGTGTGAGACGTTTATTTATTTATTATTATTTATAATGAAAGTCATAAAATGTATACACATCGAAAAAAAAATCCAATATAATTAGACATTATTAATATTATTTAGTCATGAATAGAATTAAATAAGAAATTAAACGAAATAGTCAAATTAATTACAGTCATCGCAACAGCTAGAAATTTAAAAAAAAATTATAAAATACTTTACAAATAGATAAGTCAATAAATAAAACCCATTAATGTCAAAATAAATTATAACCTAGGCCAGACTTCGTAATGCAGTTGAGAGTTTCGTATTCAGAACATTTTAATTTCTTTAACATGTGGAAAATAAAAAGAACGCATGACAGTACGTTCAGCACAGTGAGAATCCGGAGTCCGGAAAAACAAACGACACGAACACAAAAACACAGTCCATGTCATTTGTGTGGCTTATACATACATTTTTCATTAGCGAGCAGTCAATGCTCTGACTACTGCTTCAATCCGTCGGCATAATTATGACTTTTTTTTTAAATACCAGTAAATATTCGTAAAGGACTTTTTTGTTTTCAATGACAGTTACTTTCTTTTTAAATAAAAGTACTGTACTGTATCAGCATGTAAACCACCCACTGCTGAGCGAAGGCCTCTTCTCCATATAAAAGAAGGGTTAGAGCTTAAACCACCACGTTGCTCCACTGCGGTTTGGCGGATAATTTCACTACCATGAGTAACAATATCTAGTAAGTAGTATACTAAGTATCTATGATAACAACCGGGACCGACGGCTTACACGTGCTCTTCGAGGCACGGTGGGGAACCTACAAGGACATAAAACCAGACCGGAAACAGATATTTGTACAAACACAAATATTGGTCCCGAGTGGGAATCGAACCTAAAACTATTAGTTATTAGTTGAAACAAATGGAAAGTAGGAACTGATGAATAGAAAATAATAAGCTTCCATGAAGTTTCTATTAGACTACCTATTCTATTATTACACAACCCCCTTGGCGCAGTTGGCAGTGATCCAGCTTTCTACTTCAGGGTTATTAGTTCGATTTCCGCTCTGAGTTTGCGTGTAATATATATTTATTTATATATGTACATTTATTATGTTATAATATGTATATCAGTCGGCTGTTACCTAATACACAGGCATTAAGTTGCCTAACATAAGAACAGACGACTGTGTACGTGTGTGTTAAACATTAAAAAAAAAATTACATAGGACGTTAAAATGATAAAGTTGATTTGTTCGTACTCGATAAATAATATTTAAGATAATAATACCCGACGAATTTTCGTATCGTAATCGTAATATCATCGTAATTTATTTTAGTATCAACTCTAACGCATTGCCCTTACTGTAATGTTCAAATCAAATCAAATCAAAATCAGTTTATTGCCACACAATATTTCTTAGCCTAACATTAATTAACATTTTACACTTAGGTCTATGGCAATGGGAGGTGACTCAGCTTGTGTGCTGACGCAGGACCGTGGTCCCGTGCAGCGCTGATTTTCAGTCCCCCCTCCTCCCTGAGCTGTTATGCGGGAGTTAAGCCAGTTGATCCCCCGATCACCATCCGACATTAATAAATTAAACCAGGATCAATGTAACTTAAATAAAATTAATGCTAAACTAATTTAACCCAACTTTTGCTTTTGTGTTTCGTGTGCGTTTTATGTGTGCGTGTGTGTATGTATGTGGTGAGTGTTTGTGTGGTGTGTGTACACATACACATATACACAATATGTGTGTGTGTGATAGTGTTTGATTGTCTATTTAGTTAGGGTTATTTTAAGGTACAAAAAAGTCTTTTATGTTGAAGCATTTCCAGTATGCATGCTTTAAAGTTTCTGCAGCGCGTTGTCTCCTTATTAGAGCTTTTTTGTATTTTGCTTTAAAAGATTCGGTACTGGATTTATTTGTAAGAGAAGGGTAATGTTAGTGGTAAAACTAAGAATAATAAATAAATAAATAAAAAAATAAGTACATTTTTCCCTTTATTGTAAACCAAGAATAAACAATGTTACAACAAATAGTAAATAAGCACAGTAGGCGACCTCATCGCTAGAGCGATCTCTTCCAGGCAACCTTAAGGCAGAAGAAATGGTACGCTGATGGTATAGATGCATTCTGTATGATTGAATCAAACTGACAGACAAAATCAAATGTAAACGATGTGAAGCAATTAACGAGGTTAGAGGTTGTAGCGAGCACGCGCCGATTAATGTTACCTGTTTAAATAATTCGTATATGATTTGACTGAGTGCATCAGTTTTACGCGTAAATTTCTGTTCCATCATGATTTTCCTATTTTACGTAACGGCAATCTCTTTTCATTCGATTAGGACTCGCAGTTGTTACAGTGATTGGTTGATGTGCTAACGGTCGCGGGTTCGATCACGGTACATAACAAATATTTGTGTAGCCTATAAAGATCTTTGTCGTGAGCGTTTGTGTTGTGAGTCGTGTTTGTTTTCTGACCCCCTACACAGGATTTACTTTCTACTGACACTGAGTGTGAGACGATTATTATTATGGTTATTATTCATTATATTTTGTGTGATAGTGAACGAAAATTGTGAATCGTAACTTACCCTCAGAGGTAAGTTACTTCTAATATTATTTGCTTAAAGTTAGTCTTTAAGTATATATACAAAGTGCATTTTCATTCATATATAATCAAAATCAAAATCAAAATCAAATATAAATAAATAAATAAACAAATAAATAAATAAATGAATGAACGTATAAATAAATGTACTAATAATTAAATTGCAATTATTATTTACGACTTGAGATGCTATCTTGTTTTAATATTGGCTCATTGGCGTAGTTGGCAGTAACTGTGCTTTTATATTTGCATATTATGTATATATTTATATTGACTGGTATATGTATGTATATTTACGAATATCAGTCGACTGTTACCCAAAAGACAGACATAAAATGCCCACTTTAGGAACAGACAACCGTGTGTGTATGTTATAATATATTTATTGTTATTGTATTGTGACCCAACATTCTACTGACATCTTTTGAGACACGATGTACGTTAGCGAAGACTTATTTAAATAAAGATTCGCATTAAAAACTTACTGTACTATTCAGTGTAACATATATTTAAACTTATTTATATTATATGGACAGACGACTTGAGGAAAGTCGCCGGAAGCCGATGGATGGAGGCTGCTTCAAACCGGTCGCTCTGGAGGTCGATGGGGGAGGCCTACGTCCTAGGGATCCTGTTGCCTGCAGTTCCGGAACCCTCTAATTAAAGCGGCTGAAGGCTCCCGCAGAGGTTTAGTACGGTATTGCACCCAGAAGGGCTGAGTCCGACATACGGCCTAGGACTGCCTAACCAGCCCTCCTAGATATCACTCATAAATGGGTTTCCCTGAGATACAAAAAAGTGTGGTGACGCCGGCGACCGTCACCATCCTGGTTGATGTCGATTTGTTCACACCACTATGGCCGTAGTCATCTTTTACGACAAAAAATAAGAGATCGGAATTATATTATCTGGCAGTCACCGCACAATTCTGAACATGGAAGATATTTTTAATTATTTTTTTGAGGTTTCTCTGTAATCGACACTGAAGCCTATCTACCTGTCTATTTATTATTTTGTGAGTCTGTCTGTATGTATCTTTGCCGCGCATCATGCCAAAACTACCGAATGGATTTGAATGAAACTTGTAATGATTTGAATCCATACTACGAGCTAGGAAACTTTTTATCTCTAAATTCAGTTCCCTTGGGAGAGGGGATGAAAGTGAACGAAGTCGAGAGTAAAACTTGTATCAAAAATATACATTATATTTTTATTATATGTTGGGTTACGGTACGGTGTTTACGACCGTTCTGGTTTAGTGATGCAAGCAGTCGCCTCATTGCTAGCAGTCGCAGGTTCGCTTTTCGCTCGGGGTAATTTGTGCAAATATTTGTTTCTGGTCCGGGTGTGTGTCCTTACGGGTCTAGTCGCCATGCCTCAGAGAACACGTAAAGCTCTCAACCCCAGTTGTTATCACAGAGACTTGATGACGATCCTTACTCACGGTAGTTAAATTATCCGCCATCTCGCAGTGGGGCAGCGTGGTGAATTAAGCTACAACCCTTCTTCTATATGGAGAAGAGGCTTTTGTCCAGCAGTGAGACGTTTACAGGCTGATTCAGTTTAGTTCCAAAAGAGTGTTGTTATTATTATGATTTCCTTAATAACTTATCTGTCTTACTTTTTGAATATATTAGAAATACTAGCAAACCCGGCGAACTCCGTTTCGCCACCAACTTATTTTCGTAAGGGATACTCACACCACGTACTGGCGCCATCTGCTCCACCACCGTGCAAAACCATATTGGTTTGTAGTACATGCTATGTATCAGAGATGGCGCTGTATGTGAAAAATGATTTTCCCTGTTTTCCTGCTTTTCTGTTGAAATTTTTTCTGAATTTTGTTTGCTATAAACCTCACGTAGCCCGGGACCTTTTTAACGAATGCAAAACTGTGGAAATCGGTTCGTGCGTTCTGGAATTATAGCGTCAGGAAGGAAAACCCGACTTATTTCTATATTATAGATTATAAATATAAAAAGGTGACCACTGATGGTTAATGACCAAGATAATGTAGCCACACTGAAAGCCCCACTACCTTATGTTTTCGACATAATTAATAAATAAGAAATAATAAAGAAATAATAATGAAGAAATAGATAATTATAAATTAGACGCCGATAATTGTAGCGGAAGAATATGTACAGATATCTTAATAATAAAACAACTTTTTTTAAGAACATATTTATTACGAAATTTTAGTATATTTACAACGCAAATATTAAAAACTAATAATTAAATGAAATGTTAATGAATTAATTGATAAAGGAAATGCTGCCAACATTTTTAACACCAAACCACGTAGACATGATTTATAACAAAATCGTCGGTGAAAAACAAAATGTAAATATTATGTTCTTGGAAATAAACGATTAATTGATATTATTATCTATACATATAATAAAATGGTAGGAAAGTCAAAACTGTACATCGAATATTTTTTAAAAGAATACTTGGGGTATGATCTACAATAGATACCGAAGCCAAAAATATAGTTTTTATCATAAATATTTTTTTTTGTATGTCCGGGATAAACTCAAAAAGTACTGCATGGATTTACTTCAAATTTGGCACGAATGTTATTAAGAAGTCGGGTCAGCATATAGGCTACATATTATCACGCTATCACCTACGGGGAACGAGCAGTGAACCTTTATTTCTTCAACGCATTCTTTAACAACGTGTAATCTAATAGCTTTTACTCAGACGACGTAGCGGGCAGCAGCTAGTCATGAATAATATTAATTGGGAAGTCACACACAGCTACATAATAAGTGCATTTGACATTAATATAACTTAATGAAGGTGGTTTAAGGATCTTTAACAGCAAATCTCTGTACCTATCCTAATTTATTTACTGAGGACCAGACGGTATAATATATACGAGATAAAAGGATCCTCTGCTCAAGCTATTTGTAAAGGTATAATGTCTTGGGTTTGATTATATAGTAACATTTACAAACAAATCGTCCTCTTTTTGAAGTAGATGCGATACTAACGAATCTTAATCTTAAGATTAAGGGTCTGTATTATTTTCCGTTATTTCAAATATATTTTTGAAAAAGATACTCAATAAACTGTCGCAATAGTCGGAGCCAGAAGCAGAGATGGCGCCACTGAATCAAAGATGCCATTTGAGCGCAGATATTAAAATATAGACAAGAGAATTGACAATACGATTAGATATGTATAAAGTAGGAATTTAAATAGATTTGATACTGTTGTTAATTAAAGATAAATTGAATGAAAGTAAATGGAACCTAATTGTAACAATATCGTAAAGTTATGTATGTGATTGAGAGTTGTATTTGTAATCTTTGTTTCATTTTTGTCTCAACGTATTACATATTGTATTAACCTATATAGTAAACCTATGTTAATTTTAGTTTAACAATATCGACATAAAATTACTTTAAATAAAATAAATAGACCTGTTTAAAATATATTTAAAGCCTTAAATTGTAACCTTAAAAAATATACTCAACTGAACTGAATCAGCCTGTAAACAACCGACTGCTGGGCGAAAGCCTCTTCTCCATATAGGAAAAGGGTTAGAGCTTAATTCACCACGCTGCTCCACTGCGAGTTGGCGGATAATTTCCTACCATGAGTTACGGTCACTACGGTACGGTAACGGGTACTTACGGTCTCAGATGTCTATCTGGTTGTAATAACTATGACCGACGGCTTTACATGCTCTCCGAGGCACGGTGGGGAGACCCACAAGGACATACAACCAGACCGGATACAAATAGCTAGAATTCAAGAAATATTTAAAAATAGCTACACTATCTATATCTATACAAATAATAAATCTGTTAAAACCTCCGTTTTATTAATACACTATATATCATCAAGAATAAATTTTAATAGCGCGTTTATTTTTTTCAATCAGCGCCATCTCTTATCGTTTTTTGTTCGTGCACGTATCACGTAAAAAGTACAAAACCAATGTAAATAACTTTAATACATAAAAATTATACATAACTCACAGTATAATTTAGTTTTTGTTTCATTGTAATTAAATTTAAAAATAAATATTTAAGAAAATAGAAATACGCCTACGCGACATAGACGCCATCTGGTCTAACGAATCTTAAAAACTCACAAAACTTGTTTTTAACCGACTTCAAAAAAAGGAGGAGGTTCTCAATTCGTCTGTATTTTTTTTTTTATGTTTGTTACCTCATAACTTTTTACTGGGTGTACCGATTTTAATGATTCTTTTTATAGTCAAAAGCTAGTGCTCGTCATGTGGTCCCATTTAAATTTGAGCGAGACGTGACTAGTAGTTTTTGAGTAATCCTTAAATAATGCGTATTTTTTTCCTGATACCGCGCGTCGCTGCGCGGGTCGCGTTGCATACAATCGTTCCTTGTGACTTAATTTGTTTCGGAAGACTATCACATTTTGTTTTTTATGTTTACTTGTTACTACGAGTTAAACTATACAATATTATATTTTGTTTCTCAGATTACGACTCAGGTGTAGAGTTATGTTGCGCTGAACTTAAAGATTTCAAGCGCGTCCTGTATTTAAAAGATCATATCTCGAAAATAGTTATACAGCAAAGTGTAAAGGAATAACTTTTCATCGGTGATTAACTAGACTAACCGTTTACTAACTGTTACTAATTGTTTTAAAATTTTTAATTTGTTAAAATATTTATCGGACACCATTTTGCGTCATTTGTCATAGACTAAAATCTTAAATGTGACATTGTGTGTGCAACAATAGTGTACCTAAGTATTAGTCTATTAGCAGCGGAATCTTTTATGATGTAATCTCAGGAAAGTAATGACAGTTAGAATCTTGGGTGTCATTGAAATGAAATAAATAAACAACTTAAATTAATTAATAATTTAACTTAAATGTTTATAACATAATATATAATAAGTAATACCTAATGAAAGGCAGAAAGGAAGGCACGTTATGACTTATGCCGTTGTGTCGTTACGTTTCCATAATGCAATTCGATAGGCAGAATATAAACAATATATCCCATCTGTAATAGATTTCAAATAATCTGACGTCTTTCCACTTGAACGTAAACAATAGGGGTAATAAACCAAACACGCACGGAGCCCATTCATTTTATCTATTCATTCATTTCTATTTGGAAAGAATAAATAATTAAATTTGTTACAGTATTTTATTTGAATATGTATTCAAAAGTATCGACATTGGTTAGTTTGTAACACGCACATGGTGAACAGATCTTGTTCGGGTAAATAGACGCTAGTAAAAAATGGCATGGTGCATCTTATGCATCTGCGACGGCTCGACACAATACGCAAGCGGTCAACTGTCAATTGTTTTTTTTAACCAACCTTTTTTTGTTTTGACTTTTCGGTTTGGATAATTGAATATAATTAATCAGGTAGAAAATTTTACTTAGAAGGGAGATAAATAATACAAATCGACCTCAACTATAGTTGACATGTTGACATGAACGGTTGAGCGGATATTGATTAAGGGATTTAAAGATCATTAAATACGTATTTAAAAATATGTCATGAATGAAAAATAATAACCTTTGTTTTCAATAAAAAAAATTATATCGATGCTAAATTGACAAAAAAAAGAAACTCTATAGGTGATTTGTAAGATCATCGTAGTATTTCGAGTTGGTGTGGATTTTTTGCAAAAAAAAATTCCTTAGGTCGATTGCGGCTTTTTCGAGGGTGGTAAAATACCTGTAGCTTGTGGACTGTAACCGCCCAGCTTTGTATAAATAAATCAGTTATCGAACTACAGATTCACTAAAAATCAAGAAATAAAACAAAATTTTAAGAAAAAAAAATAACCGACTTCAAAGCAAATAAAAAACGGTAAAACAAAAATGCACTAAAAAGTAAAAAAATAATTACGTATTCTTTTGTCTGTAATCAAATTATTATGATAATATAATGTACAATTATTGTTGGTTTTGGAGTCGGTGTCAGCCAAGGAAATACGATAATATATGTAGCAATAACAATAGTGACTGTCACCGCCCAGCTTAGTATCTTCTAGGTAAAAAAAGAAAAAAAATTAAATAAATAAATAAACGACCTCAAAACAAATATATATATTTATATATATAACAAAAACTGGTATATTATCATCATATTTCCTGGGCTGACACCGACTCCAAAACCAACAATAATTGTACATTATATTATCATAATAATTTGATTACAGACAAAAGAATACGTAATTATTTTTTTACTTTTTAGTGCATTTTTGTTTTACCGTTTTTTATTTGCTTTGAAGTCGGTTATTTTTTTTTCTTAAAATTTTGTTTTATTGAGTTATTATTTTGTTAAACTTAAAAGTTTACTAAATATGTCGGATAGGAATAGAAATCGTTTTAATATTTTAGATAAACATCATTTTCAATTAATATAGGTACTATTATGTTAAATGTCACTAAATATAAAAACGATATTCTACCATTATACGATAGATCGCGCATGTAGGTGATAAAAAATATAAATTTATAATTTTTAAAATTTTAGTTAAATACCCGTGCGAAGCCGGGGCGGGCCGCTAGTATAATAATATATTTGTAGGTTAAATTTGCAAACAGAAATTGTACAATCGTACGAACAAATCTATGGAAAACCATGGCTTATTCCAAAGAAAATTATTTCTGATTCTGAAAACATTGTAATTAAAAACCACAGAATTTGGATAACAAACCTGATGTCAGTGTGTGCGTGAGTGTTGCGTATATATAGTAATCGATATGACAGATATTATTTAAAGACTATTTGACTAAATGGCTTCGTTTTAAAGTAAACTAATAATGTGATAAAATAATAGGCATTGATATAGTGGCGCAATTTTTATTATTTTTAAAATCTGTGCATAGCAACAATGCGAAAATATCAAAAACCTGTCGAAAGCCCGAACAGCGCCATCTAGCGGGAATATGTCCAGGAGAAGACGTTGTAATGACCCTTAATGCAATTCGTTTAACTTTGTATAAGTATATGCTTTTACATGCTATTGAAAATATAATCAATCAATAATTTTGATTAATCAGATAACAATCACACAAAGGATGATATTTGCGAATCACGCGGAACAGATGAACCGCAGCGCGGTGTTCGATCGCTCGTAAAATTGTTTCAATTACCAAAATCCGACCGTTTTGAACATCATACGGTTAAGCCGATTAACATTTCCATGTTGTGTTTGTGATCCCACGTTCCATCCTATTATTAATTAATTCTATAGAAAATGAAATGTTATGGAAAACTGTTATTTGATATAAGCTCTAAACTAAAAAAAAAAAAAAATTGATTATGTATTAAAATCACAATTTCATATTAACTCATGAAAATGTTATAATTTTATTGTGATAGGGATTATAGTACATGGTAGACTGAGAAGAGCGTATGAAAACCAGATAAGGTAGCAGGTTAATGATGTATCCAAGGATCTGCTTTAGGTGTATGTCTCCCCACTGTGCCTCGGAGAACACGTTAAGCCGTCGATCCGTTGTTATCATAAACATCTGATAACGATCTCATGAGAAATTATCAGCCAACCCGCTGTGAAGCAGCGTGATGGATTAAGCTCTAACCCTTCCCACATACACATGGAGAAGAGGACTTTGCCCAGCAGTGAGACGTTTACAGGCTGATTTAGTTCAGTTCTGTTCCATCATAATATATCGTTGAACATACCAACTGTAGAAGGTCGGCTATCGTCCGGATAAAAACACACATCACACATACACACATGTTGTGGATGAGGATAATTATATTTATTTTAGACCAGGACTTTACAATAACGTGACTTAATTTTAAACATGCCGATTACAGCGGCGGCCAATAGACGACTAACTTTTACCACTTAACAAAAATAATTTTGTATTAATGTAATTAATTCGGTCCAGGATTATTTAGCTGATAAAGACGTGTGGACTTAGTGGCGCTGTATTTCATGCAAGATATTACTAATTTTGTACTAAAACACAGTTTATATATTATTTTCAAAAGAGTAACTGCGGAGTTTCTTGCCGATTCTTCTCTGCAGAATCTACATTCCGAATCGGTGGTAGCTTTACTTTTACAAAAAATAATAATAATCACTACAATATTAATTTTGTAAAATGACGATTCGAAAGTGCTCGTAGGGCCTATTTGAATAAAGTTGTTTTTGATTTTGATTTTGACTTTACACTAGTAATAAAAAATTATACCGACGTACAGATTATTAAATACCTACAAACAAACATACAACATTACACTTTGTATATTGCGTCGCTTACACCAACTCTATGAAGAATAATTATTTGTTTAACTGTAATCGAAACACTTTGAAAACTGCTGGGTTTTATAATATTTCACCATTAAAACTACATCAGTAAACTATTCAGTAGTTATAACTAGGCTTTAAAATATGATGTAACTATCTAATAAGAATTATATTGAAACCAGAATAGAAATATTTTTATAAATGTTTTAATGTAAAATATTTCGAGCAAGATGTTTTAACGATGAAAATTGAAAATTAAAGTCATGTTCAACATCTCGGAATGACAATTAAGCAACGTTCAGCGAGGCCGCGAACTTAAAAGATATAATATTATTAATAAAACAATTCACAATAATTGTTTCGTGTTAAACGCTCCTCCGTTGCCATTTATTTGCTGAAATATTTTAATACTAGCTGTAGTCGCTATTTCGTTCGCGATTACACATTTTGTACTTCATCACCTCTCTCAAACACAACTAAATTTCGTGATAAAAACCAATGTCCTAGCTCTAAGTACTATAATTCATACCATACCAAACATTTATATCCATTCTGTAGTTTTGTCGTCATGCGCAATCAAGATACAGACAGACAGATAGACGAAATGATAATTATTAAGGCTTTGGCTTCGATATCGTTACACAGTGACCTCAAATAAAAAAAATGTAGAATCTTTAGGCTTTTTTTAAGTGAAGAAGTTTTGGCAAACTCAATTTAAAATTTATTAATATTAATAGATAGTTAAACATTCTATTACTTATTACCCGACTGTGACAGAAGGAGGGTTATGTTTTTCGAGTGTATGTATGTATGTATGTATGTATGTATGTATGTATGTATGTATGTATGTATGTATGTATGTATGTATGTATGTATGTATGTATGTATGTATGTATGTATGTATGTATGTATGTATGTATGTATGTATGTATGTATGTATGTATGTATGTATGTATGTATGTATGTATGTATGTATGTATGTATGTATGTATGTATGTATGTATGTATGTATGTATGTATGTATGTATGTATGTATGTATGTATGTATGTATGTATGTATGTATGTATGTATGTATGTATGTATGTATGTATGTATGTATGTATGTATGTATGTATGTATGTATGTATGTATGTATGTATGTATGTATGTATGTATGTATGTATGTATGTATGTATGTATGTATGTATGTATGTATGTATGTATGTATGTATGTATGTATGTATGTATGTATGTATGTATGTATGTATGTATGTATGTATGTATGTATGTATGTATGTATGTATGTATGTATGTATGTATGTATGTATGTATGTATGTATGTATGTATGTATGTATGTATGTATGTATGTATGTATGTATGTATGTATGTATGTATGTATGTATGTATGTATGTATGTATGTATGTATGTATGTATGTATGTATGTATGTATGTATGTATGTATGTATGTATGTATGTATGTATGTATGTATGTATGTATGTATGTATGTATGTATGTATGTATGTATGTATGTATGTATGTATGTATGTATGTATGTATGTATGTATGTATGTATGTATGTATGTATGTATGTATGTATGTATGTATGTATGTATGTATGTATGTATGTATGTATGTATGTATGTATGTATGTATGTATGTATGTATGTATGTATGTATGTATGTATGTATGTATGTATGTATGTATGTATGTATGTATGTATGTATGTATGTATGTATGTATGTATGTATGTATGTATGTATGTATGTATGTATGTATGTATGTATGTATGTATGTATGTATGTATGTATGTATGTATGTATGTATGTATGTATGTATGTATGTATGTATGTATGTATGTATGTATGTATGTATGTATGTATGTATGTATGTATGTATGTATGTATGTATGTATGTATGTATGTATGTATGTATGTATGTATGTATGTATGTATGTATGTATGTATGTATGTATGTATGTATGTATGTATGTATGTATGTATGTATGTATGTATGTATGTATGTATGTATGTATGTATGTATGTATGTATGTATGTATGTATGTATGTATGTATGTATGTATGTATGTATGTATGTATGTATGTATGTATGTATGTATGTATGTATGTATGTATGTATGTATGTATGTATGTATGTATGTATGTATGTATGTATGTATGTATGTATGTATGTATGTATGTATGTATGTATGTATGTATGTATGTATGTATGTATGTATGTATGTATGTATGTATGTATGTATGTATGTATGTATGTATGTATGTATGTATGTATGTATGTATGTATGTATGTATGTATGTATGTATGTATGTATGTATGTATGTATGTATGTATGTATGTATGTATGTATGTATGTATGTATGTATGTATGTATGTATGTATGTATGTATGTATGTATGTATGTATGTATGTATGTATGTATGTATGTATGTATGTATGTATGTATGTATGTATGTATGTATGTATGTATGTATGTATGTATGTATGTATGTATGTATGTATGTATGTATGTATGTATGTATGTATGTATGTATGTATGTATGTATGTATGTATGTATGTATGTATGTATGTATGTATGTATGTATGTATGTATGTATGTATGTATGTATGTATGTATGTATGTATGTATGTATGTATGTATGTATGTATGTATGTATGTATGTATGTATGTATGTATGTATGTATGTATGTATGTATGTATGTATGTATGTATGTATGTATGTATGTATGTATGTATGTATGTATGTATGTATGTATGTATGTATGTATGTATGTATGTATGTATGTATGTATGTATGTATGTATGTATGTATGTATGTATGTATGTATGTATGTATGTATGTATGTATGTATGTATGTATGTATGTATGTATGTATGTATGTATGTATGTATGTATGTATGTATGTATGTATGTATGTATGTATGTATGTATGTATGTATGTATGTATGTATGTATGTATGTATGTATGTATGTATGTATGTATGTATGTATGTATGTATGTATGTATGTATGTATGTATGTATGTATGTATGTATGTATGTATGTATGTATGTATGTATGTATGTATGTATGTATGTATGTATGTATGTATGTATGTATGTATGTATGTATGTATGTATGTATGTATGTATGTATGTATGTATGTATGTATGTATGTATGTATGTATGTATGTATGTATGTATGTATGTATGTATGTATGTATGTCCATTTCTTTGGCACGCCCTACAGCCCAAACGGCTGGACGGTTTTTGACATATGAGGTGTCGTTGGATTTGTCTAAATTGTAGTAGTGACAAAGGCTATATAAATTTTCAAAATGGCGCCCGCAAATGGCGGAATGAGGGGGGGGGGGGAGTTGAATTTTTTTCTTACTGTAGCAATATGGGTATCAAATGAAAGCTAGTAAATTGTTTTATTCTTTTTAGTTTATAATAAGAGTATTTTACGCAGTCGGGTTTTTTGATTTTTTTTAATTAAGCATACTTGTTTACGCGTTGTTTACGCGTTGCTAGGATACGCAACATCATACTATCTCATTCTCTCCTACACATTTTTGTATTTGTGTTTCTTATCTGTCGTTTTTTCCGTGGCATCCCGTTTCAAATCACAACGATTCTAAAGAAGTTTTACTTCAAAAATCTTCAATGTACTGAACTGTACCTGTTACAGTTTTATTTTATGTGAAGATAAGATAAAGCGAAATTAAATACATAAGTAGTATTACTTTAATTCGTTAAAAATTATATTTTGATTAAACAGCAGTTTAGTAACAAATTTATATAGCATATCGTAAAAAAATTTCCTTAGTATCAATCGAATTAATTTTTCAAGAGATTATAAAATTCGGTGAAATATAATATAATAAAAAATGAGGGAAACGTCTCTTATTTCGTGTACCATTCATTAACTTATTTTCAACTTCTCACAGACTGTAAACAGACTGTAAACAACCTACTGCTAAGCGAAGGCCTCTTTTACAAAAAATAGAAAACCTTGTACCCTATGAGTGCTTAGTGGAACGCTAACAATCATCATCATATCATCATGTCAGCCATTGGATCTCCACCGCTGAACGTAGGCCTCCCCTATCGACCTCCAGAGCGACTGGTTCTAAGAAGCCTCCATCCAATGTAACGCTAACAATAGTACCATGAAAAGAAGAAGACAAATATAGTATCGATAGCTGTGACCCGCGGTTTCACCCACGTTAATTTGAGGGAAAAACGTACTTTAATATTTTTAAATAATAACTCTAAGAGTAGGGGGAGCCGAGCAAGGGGTCTCAGGTTTGATTCCTGGGTCGTTCAACGTGTTATTGAGTTTTTTTTTATTTTTCGAAAATTCTCAGTAAAAGAGTGATGTTATATTTACTTTAAAAGTGGAATTAAAAAATGTCTTGAGAAGACAAATAATAAAAGACGCAAAGGTAGCTCTCAAAAAAGATTATTTTTTCCCGTTTTTGTAACATTTCACATTATAGCTCAGCCCCTATTGGTCGTGGCGTGATGTTATATAGTGTATAGCCTTCCTCGCTAAATGGGCTATCCAACACAAAAATATTTTTTCAATTCGAATCAGTAGTTCCTGAGATTAGCGCGTTCAAACAAACAAACAAACAAACTCTTCATCTTTATAATATTAAGTATAGATTATGCGTTTAGACAACATTGTTTCAACGTTAATATACTTACTTACTTAAATATACTTTATACTATACATTACTATACTTAATATACCTTAAAAAATTTCATCTGACCCAAATTTGAATGCTGAATCGAATTTTCTCTCAAAATTTATTATTTAACTGTTAAATAAATATAAATTTAATAACTGATTCCGATTGCGCGACCACCGCACTGCTGTTTTCCATATCGACATTTCTTTTTTAATTTTACGAGTTGGCCTGAAAGCGCAGATTGCTTTATTCTCTGCATGTTTTTTGTACGCAGTGAACATGACATTCTGACGACCGTTCTGATGTAGTTGTGCGAGTAGTCGCCTCAAACCGCGCGCCGGCGGTCGCGGGTTCGATTCCCGCTCGGGACAGATATTTGTATTTGTGGAAATGTTTGTTTCCGGTCTGGGTCCATGTCCTTGTGGGTCTCCCCAGCGTGCCCAGGAGATCACGTAAAGCCATCGGTCCGGGTTGTTATCATAGACACCTGATAACGACTGTTACTCATGGTAGGAACATTATCCGCCAACCCGTAGTGGAGCAACGTGGTGGTTTAAGTTAACCCTTCTTCTATATGGGGAAGAGGCCTTCGATCAGCAGTGGGTTTTCTACAGGCTGATACAGAACATGACACATACTGACATCGTTTTTGAATATCCTTTTTTAATTGAAAAAATCCTCTAAATTCGATTGTAATAAATCACGGCTGCTATAAAATCCGTTGATCGTATCGCTGACATTTCACGTTTTATTAAAAAATCGTTTAACTTTTAAGTGTGAGGTGCTTTGAGAGGATACTTCTTTTGAGTATCATACTTTTAATATTTGTATCAACAATAAACTACTTTTAAAGAAAAATAATGCAAAATTCTAATAACTGTTTGCACTTTTATAATAATCTGACTGATCCGTTAGCACAGTTCTGTTGGCAGTGACCGTACTTTCTGCTCCAAAGTGTGTTTCTTTGGTTTGATTCGTGCCCCATGTCTGGGTGTAATATATATTTATTTATGTATGTATGTTACCTAAAACACAGGCATTAAGTTGTTTATCTCAGTAACAGACGACTGTGTGTGTATGTTAAACATTTTATAAATAATATTTTCATAAATATATCACATACAAAAGTTGCGCTCCAAATTTTTACAGAAAGGAGAAACTTTTTCTAAAATCCAATAATTTTAATCTAACGAGAGACGTTCTATTTCACTTAATTTTTATGTTGTTATGTTTTTTATTTCAGTTAATTGTTACGTTCTATTACATTATATGCAAAATATTTTTGACGTGATAACGTCTAGTAAATTGATGAAAGCTACTGGGTTCATGTTCAAAGAAGATGACGTTATTGTCACAATTAGTGAGCGAGAGCGCGGATTAAGCGGTAGAGAGGTACGATTGGCTCGGCCTAAGCGTTCGGTTCACGATCAGCGGTCGGCCTAACTTATGTCGCGTCCGAGTAGAAATGACAGCCGCAAATGGCGGCAAACTGTTTTGTCAATATTGAAGTAACGTCAATTTATTGTTTTTAAAGTTATAATAGTGACAACAATTGCAGCAAAAGAGGTTATTAATTCTTGCGCTTTAAGAATTTGATTAGCGATATAATTTCATATATTTGTTATTTGATTATTAAAAAAGTAGCATCGGTCGGCGAGTGCAGTAATGTTAGGTTTCCGTCTGACACAGGTTCTCACCGGGCACGGCTGCTTTGGTGACTACCTGTGTCGGACGGCCCAAAGGGAGCCGACGACTGAATGCCACGATTGTGGCGCGGCGGTGGACTCTGCCCAGCACACCCTCGAGGTGTGCCCGAGATGGGTGGCGCTGCGTCGGGGGGCTGACGTCAGTCCTCGGAGGGTACTTGTCGCTTCCGAGCATCATCACCGCAATGCTCGGCGACGACGAGTCCTGGAAGGCGATGGTCTCCTTCTGCGAGACAGTAATGTCCCAGAAGGAGGCCGACGAGCGGGTGAGAGAGGAGGCCGCCGACGTGGCCTCCATCCGCGGGCGACGAATGGGGGTTCGTAGGAGGCGCTACTTAATGCGCCTCCAGTGACGCCCCTGTACCCGTGTCGGGCCGGGATGGGAACCCGGTCCTGCTAGACACGGCGTCGTTGGGACTGTTCAAAGGTGAGCCGGACAGCCCCCATGGAGGAGAAGTCTGGCCTTTTCGCCGAAGCCAGCCTGTCGCTGGAGGGATCCTGTTGCCTGCAGATCCGGGACCCTCCAATTAAAGCGGCTGAAGGCTCCCGCAGGGGTTTAGTACGGAATTGCACTCCCAAAGTGCCAAGTCCGACATAGGTCTAGGACTGCCACCTGGGCGTCCTGGATATCATCCGTAAATGGATTCCCCTGCGACAAAAAAAAAAAAAAAAATTAGGTTATATTACAATTTTGATTAAAACTTATTAGGAATCATATAATTACAATCCTATAAAAAGTTAGCTGCTTTTATTTAGTATATTTTTACTATTTTCATAGGTAATTAATGATAATCTAATTTGTTTTGCTAACTTTAATTAAGTTATTAAACTTAACTTCTTTATTAAACTTGATTATTTCTTGTATTACATATCAAAGTATTTAACTTTATTTAGCTTTTATATTAAATACAATTACCTGTAGCTTATATACATATCTATAAAAACTCAAAATTGTTCAGGGGAAGGAAGGACGCCCATCTTTTGCAAAAACTTAATTATATTTGAAAATCAAAAATTAATGATTTATAACCATAGTTTTAAAAATATTTATGTTTTAATGACAAGTTAACGCACTGCAATCGAATATATTATTATATCAAGCAGATTTTGGGAGGCTTTTCAAAAGCATCAGTTTCATGAATTTGATTAATGGTTTCAATTCCATAGTTTTAAATTAAAACTTCATTAACATTAATTTGATTAAAGTTTATTTCTAAAAAAAATCATTATAATAATAATGCTTAAATTACCAGCGAGCACTTATCACATGTTGCAAAAAGCAGTAGTACTGACTACATGTAGATTGTAAGTAGTTGAAGTAGAGTAAAATTTCTTCAATGTGAGCTCAATCACTGTGGCCTACCACAAACATAAATTATTATATATATTTGTTACATTTCAGTAAAAATAAACAATCAGGTAAATAATAATACTCTTTATTGCACACCATTAAAAAAGTAACAATTGTAATGAAAAAAAGAAAGATGTACGAAGGTTTTAATTACGCCGTTTATATACATTTGGCTTTGGCCCATGCCATCAATTTCCCGGCTATCTGAGATTAAATAAGAAACATACCTATAATAATAATAAGTATTAATTATGCATAAATATATATATATATATATATATATATATATATATATATATATATATATATATATATATATATATATATATATATATATGTATATATATATATATATATATATTATTGAACAGATGGAGTGAAGCAGTTAGATAATAATAATATACTTTATTGCACACCAAAACAGAGAACTAAATTAAGGACACAAGCTAACATCATTATAAGCTGTACAACCAGGCGGTCTTATTGCTAAAGAGCAATTTCTGCCAGACAACCTGAGAGTGACAGTAATATTGCATTTGCAAATGGGCAGATGGTATAACAATAATAATATATAATAATAATAATTTATAATAATAAATAATATATAATATTAAATAAATATAAATAATATTAATAATAAATATATATTATACAAAATAATGATAATTCAGTGATAATAATTCAATTCCATTCATAAAAGTATGCACTTTTTCATCAATGTTTTCTTATGACGTTATCACGTAAAAATTATCGTCCCTTAACCGACTTTACAGACAACCTTTTTTTACGTTTTAAGGTATGTTTATCAGAGAAAATTTTATCCATTATTATATGTGATGTGTTTTTGTTTTCTCGAAGTAAGTGATGAAGATTTATACTTCATAAATTTGAAATAATGACTTTCACTGGTGCCAAAAGAGCACAGATGTTTTCGCCAATATCATGTAGAATGGAAAATACACGAAGGAGATAATTCAGTGCGTCGAGATTACAACCACACCAGAATTTTGTAGACCGTAGAAGTAGTTGATATTATATGAAATGAAATGAAAATATCTATTTCGTCATGATGTGATTACAAACACTTAACGAATGTCAAAAAAAGTCTAAATTTGAATTAAATAACTCATGGTAGTAAAATCACTTACAATACAGAAATGACTAAATTTTAACATTAACTATATTAAATAAAAGCTTAAGTAATGTACTCAATATTATCCAGCTACAAGTTAACCTCTAGAAATTATAACAAGCTGGTTCTAGTTAATCCAGCAACACAAACAAAATTAAACACTGTTAAACGGAGAATTAATTCACTGTACCTCTCTATATGACTTTGGTTAGAACTGTGACTACAAGTAGCCTCCAACTGTACACGGAGCGAGAGACAACGGATTGAACAAATGTTTGCGGACAACTGCGTCGTTCGTGCTGCTTCCTATTACAACGGTTCTCACTGAATATCTATATTTTCACGTGCATTCGTATGTTTTAGGATGTTGAATCCATGCGTCATAAGGTTAATGTCGATTTTGTGAGGTCACAAGTTTCTAGCATCATAGAATGTGTCATTCTTTATAATAAATTGAACTTAAGACTAGACATTTTTTTTTATAATTCTTTTGGCGATACGCTGAAGTTGATCACGTCGGGGTCATCAGTTTAAGGAGAACAGTGAAAAACGGGGTGTGAGGAACAGGGTCTAATATTCCTCATCAAGCATTGGATGTCGCTACAATTCTATTTTATATTATCGATGAAATTTATGAATATTTCTTAGACACGCAAATAAAATTTGACTAAACTAATTATAATTATGAAACATTGTATATTTTTTTCTTTAAATTCTCCTGGTTTATTTTTTATTTGTTTCTGTGATGACAATCGCTTTTGTATAGTTGTGCGAGTAGTCACCTTAATACCGGTTACGGGTTAGATTGCTGCTCGGGACAGTTATTTGTTTGTTCAAATATTTGTCTCTGGTCTGGGTGTATGTCCTTGTGGGTCTCTCCACCGTGCCTCGTAGAGCACGTAAAGCCGTCGGTCCTGATTGTTATTATATACACTGATAACGATCGTTACCCATGATAGATAAATTATCCGCCAATCCACAGTCGAGCAGCGTGGTGGATTAAGCTCCAACCCTTCTTCTATATGTAGAAGAGGCCTTCGCTCAGCAGTGGGTGGTTTACAGGCTGATACAGTATAGTACATGAGTACAGTCTGTTTATATGTCCTCGTGGCTAAGCATGTAAAGACGTCGGTCCCGGTTGTTATTAAAGACAACTGATGGCGATCGTTACTCATGCTAGATTCGAAATACAGTGGCATCTTTCATCCTACAATTCTCACAGGATTCTTACGAACGCGAAAGCCGTTGTAAACAATACAACTTGTTAATATACACACACTACACAATCTATAAATACAAAAAATGACAATTAGCAATTGGGACACAATTTTTCGACAATCGTGAAAATTTTGTACGATCGATCGTAATAGCAAAATTTTTATAATGAATCATAAATAATTCTGCATGAACGCGTATCCTGAAATGTACCTAAATTTAACTAAAAATAAAATTCTCAAGTTTTTACTATATAACATGTTAATAAGGTAAACAAAATTATAATATTAATTAAGTGTAAATAAGATCCTTAACTAAAGATGTTACAGTTTCTACAATTTCACAAATAGCTCGCGATGTTCTGGCCTTTGTAGTAACTTGATATGATTTAGAGTGAAATTCAAATATCCCGTGTATTACAGGCTTCACAGTGACCGGGACAGCCTTAAATTAGACTTGAAACGAACGTAACTACACTCGATTTTCCTATTTCTGGTTACCGTTGCTCGTGTGTCTGCATTCAGCTTTTAAAACAGGACAGAAGGACGATATAAACTAAGTTGCGTATTAAATAAGTACAATGTATCTTGTAATAAGTTCAATCTATCTCTATATGTCTCTTCTCGGTATTTATAAATGATATTACCTCTTCTATAAATCACTGTAAATACTTACTTTTTGCCGATGATTTAAAAATATTCAAAACCGTCACTTCGAATAATGATGTGGAGCTCATCCAAGCTGATCTTGATGGAATAAATATGTGGTGCAAATTGAATGGTATGATTATTAACACCAAAAAATCTTATCACATTAAGTACACAAAGAAAAAAGTTCAGTTGCCATCATCGTATAAATTACAGTTAGATACGTTACAGGAGGTTGAGGAGATTCGAGATTTAGGCGTGACAATGGACACACAATTGAAATTTAAAGTGCACATAGACACAACTGTAAAAGAAGCAGCCAGGATGTTAGGTTTCCTTAAAAGAAACATCAAAGGATTTGTTTCTCCTCAAACCAAAATAATCCTTTATAACTCACTGGTTCGCAGCAAACTAGAATTTGCATCAGTTGTGTGGAGTCCCCAATACGCAGCACCATCTCAACGTCTAGAAAGAATACAAAGATCTTTTACTAGATACCTGGCATATCATACTTCCGGCATCTCTCATAAGGCCACCTATGACTTGCGGCTGAAACACTTTAAAATGATGTCACTCTATAATCGCCGCATAATATTAGATCTAACTTTCCTCAAAAAGCTGTTGTCAGGACAGATGGCATGCAGTGAATTGCTTAATAAAATAAATTTCAAAATCCCGTACAGATATCCGAGAAATCCTATCACTAACATACTTGTTGTACCAGTAAGTAGAACAAATGCCCTAAAACATTCTCCATTATCAAGGATGTGTTCTGAGTACAATCGATTTTCCGCGTCCATTAAAGATTTTGATATTTTTCATGACTCAGTGACTAATCTCAAAAAAAAACTTACCGCACATTTCTGTTCGTAAATAATAATATGTAGCTTAATATTTATGCAACTATATTTTTTCATTTTTTCATTTTGTTTTGCTTCTACTTTATTTTAATAATTTGCTGCAACTCAAAAATTGTAGATCGAAATTTATTTTAAACTTAATTTAATTTTTTTTTTAATGAGAGTGATGTATGCACCAGTAATTGGCATGCATACCAGACTATGTACAAGACCAAGATTATTGTAATATTTTGTATGTTATGCTGTTGGTGTGTCATTAAATAAATAAATAAATAAATAAATAAATGTATGATAAAGTAGAGAGGGTATCGTAGGCGACGTATGTAATTATAGATTGGACTAGTCGTATTGTTCTTAACTTATTGATATATAAAACAAAAATATACGAATAATGTAAATTATTTACGTAAATAAATGGCTAGCCTGTCTTAAGGGTGGAAATATTCACTTTTATTAACTCTTACTACTAAAGACTTTATTACAGACTTATCGTTGAATCAATGGGTTGTGTTTTATCATGTTTTATTTAATCTTAATACTAAATATTCGCTAAGATTAAGATAAAAACCGAAAACAAAAATGGTACTGGGATTTTTTTAAATTATATAACTATACTTTAGGCCCTATGATAGATGGACTGACGAAGGGACGGATATACATAGTGATATAATTTCGATAGTACCCAAAGAACAGTCGAAATATAAAACACCTCCTTTTGTTCAAGTTGGTTAAAAAGACCATGATATAAGGTTGGATAATAGTAGATACATTTTGAGTTTTTCTACGTTATATTAAATATTTAATAAGAAAATTGTCCCCATTTGGAATGTAATCATCAAGCCCATATATACATGTATATACTAAACCCTACACAGAAACAACAACCATCGTCTCCAAACGTCTTACGTAATTGTTTAATCTCCACAAGATGTGGTAACATTAAGATAATAAACTCCTTACGAACTCATAAATGGTAATCGTAGGTACATACTTGTAAAGTGCAATTCACGACTCAACGCATGACACGAACTGTTATTATATGTGAAAATATGGTTTACTTACTCAACGGCGCCCTGTAGGATAAAAATGCAATATTGGGGGTCAGAAAAAATACAACACAAATATAAACTCCCAGAGCGTAACAAACATCTGTACTAAACAAAATTTATAACGAGCGGGGATCGAACCTGCGACCGCGACACAGCCAGTTGCTGCGACAACTGCACCGAGTCATCGCTTAATGATGATCCTTTCAACTTCATGTGATATGATTTTTGGCAAATGTCATAGCAATTAGTTGAATTGTGAACCATACGTGATAAAATCAACCATACTCTTAAGACATCTCTATTTTCCGAATGATGGTTTTGATGATAAATATGGTTTCAGAACATGTTAAAATATCATACATGGTTATATATATGGCTCGGCTATATACATATATGGCTTGTAAAAATATAATTTTCTTAAACACACTAAAGGAGTAATTGTTGAATCCCCGAAGTCTTGTACTAGAATCTACATTACAAGTACTTTAAAAGTTATATATAAAAAGAATATTATTATACTATAAAAAGAATATTTTGTTATTGATTTTGAACACAAAATTACATAACTATTCACCTAACTAGACAGTGTAATATACGTTGTGTGAAATAACGCGACATTAAATAATTATGTGATAGCGAAATTTATGATTGGAAGTGTGAAGAGCACACAATATGTAAATGCGACGACAGTCGTGAGGCGACCGTCGTGACACGAATAGCTTCAAACTGTTACACAAACCGCAGATAGAAGATAATAACGTTGAATATGTACCGAGAGATTCTCGAACCGGACTTATGTATATATGAATGTAATGTTAAACCGTTTACTAAATGTATTAACATGAAACTGTTCTACTATAATTTCAGTTGCTAATATGAATTTAATTTCTACGCATTAAATTAGGAAACCTATTAAAATATTTATTCAGGTTTGTTCATAATGATTTCTTCTTAATTAATAAAGAATTATTATTTTATGTATTTCTAAATGTTTATAATATACTAGCTAGACACGCAACTTTGTTCGCGATAGCCATCCTCTTATCTAACCTATAATATTAAGAGCCTTTTGTACATTCCGTGTTTCAAGTTATTTAGACCTAATACCGAGTATTACATCAACAGCGTTACCATATCCTGACACTAGCTACGTTCACCAACCCACATGCCAAGCTTGCTGAGTATTGGCAACTGCCCATACCACATAATGATTTTTTTGTCTGAATTCAACAGTACTGAATCAGCGTATCAGCGTTCACTAGAACACTTTTGAGAGTGCTCTTCTCCATATAGGACAATGGTTGAAGTATAATCTGCCACGCCCACTAGATTTAATTATAGTAATTGTCATTATGATGTTATGTGTATGATAACAATCGAGATCGACGGCTACGAGTCATGATGGCGAGAACCATAAGGATAAACACCCAAGACCAGAAATAAATTTGCAGAAATACAAATATCCAAGAGATTACATAAATGAAACATTGCCTTTACGAAGTGTTGAAAATTCGAATGAATCTTCTGGAGCATGATATTAAAAGCGACAACTTCGCCTGTAAAAGAGTTCAAGCGTGCCATTAAATTGAAAGTCACGCATTCACAATCGACCCTGTAGACGATCGCAGTTGATACGTGTAATGTTTCGTGAATGGCTCCTTTTAGGATTAGGGCGTCGTTTTCACACTCCTTCAACTGACTATTAACATTATTACGGTCTCTTTAATCGTACCGTAAAAGGTCATATTGCGACAGTTACACGTCCGTCCTGCTGTTACTACCTTATACCTACTACCTGCAGAGACAAAACAATTATAAAATTATATTATACTAGCTGCTGACCGCGACGTCGACTGCGTGAACGCTATTAGATTACATTTTGTTACAGAATGCGTTGAAGAAATAAAGGTTTACTGCTCGTTCCCCGTTCATCGTAGGTGATAGCGTATATAATATGTAGCCTATATGTTGACTCAACTTCTTAATAATATTCGTGCCAAGTTTGAAGTAAATCCATGCAGTACTTTTTGAGTTTATCCCGGACATACATACAGACAAACAGACAAACAGACAAAAATTCTAAAAACTATATTTTTGGATTCGATATCGATTGTAGATCACACCTATGTATTCTTTTAAAAAAATATTCAATGTACAGTTTTGACTTTCCTACAATTTTATGTATAGATTCTTTATTGCACGTTAAAAACATTTTTATAATTTAAATCTACGAAGGGCGAACTTATCTCTAAAAGAGATCTCTACCAGTCTAACCATGATGGTTAGAGATGAAGTTAACGCGGGGCACAGTAGTGCAAAAGAAGATAATAAAAAGCCAAAATATATTGTACAATATATACATACATTCAACATATATACGATATAATACGTATATATACCCATACATACAAACCCACTTACATACATGCACATTTACATACATACCGGTAAATTGGTATGACCGTTGTATACAATTTACAGTGTATTAAAAGGATACAGAGAAAACGAGCAATTTAACTCTCCCCAGTAACGTGGACCGAAACATAATTTCAAGGATAAATTAGAGACGATTTTACTTTTGCGGCTATAAGACGAAAAGTACACCAATTTTTTTTTATGCAAATGAGGCACCCACCATTGCAAATGTAATTTTAGTATTATTTTGAATATTACTCTATTACTTAGATTTCTTTACTCAAAATTTTGAAGACTAAGATAGATTTTAAGAATTCATAATTGTTTTACGTCTGCACCCATACCACTGGGAGCTAAATCCCATTGAGCTGGTTTGGGCGCAGGCTAAGGAATATGTTGGGAGAAAACGCTTAAAATGGCAGAAATAAAAAAGCTTTTCGAAGAAGGATTTAGAGGCATAACAGCCGAAAAATGAGCTTGTTACGTGGCCCATTTAATAAAAAAAGAGGAGAAAATGTTTAATCTCGATAGTGTTTCAGACAGTTTTATAATTAATGTCACCGACCGCGACAGCGACAGTAATGAGTCTGATGACGATGAATAAAAACATTTATAATAAGAGCAGTTATTTAATTTCATTATGGTTATTATAATTATACCTTTATCATTGCACTACATGTAAGGAGATACAAAGCATTAGGTAACGCCTCACCACTGTGCTAATGCGGGTTGGAGGATGTTGAATTCTTCGAAGTATTAATCCTATCAGATTTGCAGGTTTTTTCATCATGTTTTCCGTCATAGTTAGAGCAGTCGGTATTCTTTAAACGTACTTAGTCGTCGAATAATACGAATAAGTCATTGGTACCTACGAGGCACGACTAGATTTATTTATTTATTTATTTATTTATTTATTTATAACCCCGGGATCCGATATCGACAGTCCAGCGTTTCTAACCACTCACTAGGCTAATGCCATATACGATTGTATCATTCATTCACTTTGTCACGAGATTATTTTTATTTTAGTGTTTTACAATGTTTAGAAGACCTAAAAACTAATTTGTACATAGTTTCAATTTATAGAAATAGAATGTATATACAACCTTTACAAATAAATTATAACTGTGTGTAAAAATCGAACGCGTCCCTTCTGTTATGTCTTTTCTGCTTGTTTTTATTTTCACTTAAATAAACAGTACCTATATCTAAATTTAGTTTATTTGATAAAAAGTCGCCAACAAGCCCTTTGTTACAGGCCTAAGAGTTAATTTCCGAAAATTTTGAATTGTCACTTGTACTTTTTCGGTACAACTTGATAAGTTAGCATTTTAATTTTTCATGTGCACTTTTGTACAATTTTAAAAACCTTTTATTCTGATATACAACTTCATAAGTTTGGAAGTTGACAAACAAACGTACGTTAAATACACAACTTTCGAACTTAACCGCATTAATTGATTGATATGATTCAATTTTACTTTTCAATCTCAATATTCCATGCTTTATTTTCAAAATTGAAACAAGAATTTACTAATATTATGGCACTATGATAGACTAATTTCCTTGGTCCTCTTATTTTTAATTTAACATCATAATTACCTTCCACAAATTACTTATTTCTCTATTATTTAGACAAATTAATATATCTCGCCTCGATAAGTCCTTATTATATTACGAAATAAATTACTAACCCTGAGCTCTCAACTCGGAAGCAGGAATTTATAAAGAGGAGTGTTTTTGTTCAATAAATAATTTTCCATCAAGATAATGAATAAAATCCTTATTAAAATTTATATTGAGTCTACTTATCGTCTTGTCAAGATAATACATATGTAAGTTCGTGATTAGCAATTTATTTTAAATTTTATATTAAAGACTTTCACTTTGTTAGTATATAATTATGTATCAAATATATTATAAATAACTAGTAGGTAAGAGTATAATGTCATGAGTACGTGTAGTAACGCTCGCTTTTATGCAGGTCGTTTGACTAAAATAATTACGACAATTTTGCCCGTTGAAGTTTGAAGTGGTCGCAGGTTCGATCCCCGCACAATGACAAATAGTCAGACCAATATTTGTATGGGTCATGCAGATGTATGTTGTGGTCTGGATTTTTGTGTTTGTGTCTGTGTTCTGTGTGTTTCTGGACGCCTGACACGAGATTATCATTCTACTGGGAGCCGTTCAGTGAGAGGCACTTATTTATTTATTTTATTTCTTTCCGATTCTCAGAACCAGAATCCGTTGGTACTCGTACCTTATGTACTAAACATAAATCAATGCAATTTCACTAATTGACTATTCACTTTTTATCAATGTGAGAATCGTACCACGCATAATTAGTGACTATTCATTGTATGAATATGTGAATATCAGAGTCCACTGATTTGATCATTGAGTATTTGTATGTGTATTGAGTATTCACTAACTCGTTACTGAAATTCAACTTTACTAATGTAATTAATGAAAATTCCACTGATTCATGTTTAGAGAATAGCATCACATTAACATTATACAATATTGTACAACGACGATTTAAATTTGGTTTTGAATCATACTTGAAGACAATATTTTTTTAATTATTTGTAGGTTTCCGTCTTACAATGCTCGATGGTAAGTTTAATATAAACATTTTTAGGTGCACCTTTTTTGAGTACATATAGCGAAGCCCTACCTGGAATACAGAAGAAATTATATTTTTTTACGATTGATGATAACTTACTAGTTATGGACACGAACTCACGAGGATCATTGCTAGCGGTTTCCACACGATCAATATAATTATAATATTATACTTATTTCTTGGATTTCTCTTTAATAAACAATTATTTCACAGCTAGTCTTTTTACTTCATGAAAATTTTTACAAGAAAACATACACGTGACATGCTGTTTGAAATAAAATCAGATAACTTACGGGAATCGAAACCGCGACGGCGCGCGGCGTTGAGGCAACTACTCGCACCACTACACCAGAACGGTTATCGACATTGTAATTACTCACTAAAAGTTCGTATTGTAGCAGCCATTAATTTTGCTTGTTCAGCTCGTACCAAACTTGTGTCCTGCAATTAGTTCAGATGAAATAAATTAATTAACAATTCAAATGCTTGTCAGCGTGCGGCAAACTATCTGCGCGATAAAATGTATTCATAAATTAATTTATGAAAACCAATAAAGTAAATTTTGCGGATAATGTATTTTTTTAACAGAATAAGAATCCCTTACAAAAATATTTACGAAGTACGTTGAGATTTTTTTTATATCTTAAAACTGTTTTCACAGGTATTGGATCAAGTAAAGTGGCATCCTGTTATCCTGTTCCAGTAAGAAAACAAACCGGGAAATTGAAATATTTTCTTGTCTCCAGTCCTAAATAAATCTTGTAAAATTTAATACTGTTGTTGTTCTTGAAAATCTATTGTAGAATAAATGTTTTATTAAATTCAATTTGCTAATGGAATATGGTTACATAACTTGCTGGAGACACAGAGACATGCCCATAAATATCGACATCACAAGAGGGGTTATTACTACTCGTGTAGTCACTTTTTGAATAAGTTATCTGTTTTATTATTTTTCAGAAACTAGACTTCCGCCGCGGTTTCAATTGCGTTAATTTTTAATAGCCTTACGTTAACGGTCATTGTTCTTTTTCTATAATTTGTAACATATAGGTATATATAGCTTACATATTTTCTACAATAGACCTTTAATGCAAAAAAATAAAATAAAAATAAGTTTAAATAAAACTTAAGAAGAAGTAAGAAATATAATACAGCAGGAGGGTTTGTTTGTTTGAACGCGATAATCAAAGGCGCTAATGGTCCGATTTGAAAATATTTTCGGTCAAACCAGTTGGCGTATCTAGCGTTTTTATAATAGTGATAAAATAATTTGGTGACCGAGCAGTAGTCGGACGAGATGAGCGATATGTAGAGACGACTAGACGCTTACTAAGTCCTTGAGACAATAATCATTTCGTGCCTTATATGCTTATAAATAAAATGCCATATATTACTTCTCAGAGCCGATAAAGCCTCGTGGATAGAATGCGTGAATCGATACTAGAAGGTATTGGATTCAAATTTGAGCTTGCAATACTGACTGTTCAAGTGTCGAATTTATCTTTTAAATTCGTCTCATCCTTGTAAAGGAAAACATCGTGTGCAAACTTGCAGATTTCCGAAGATATTCCGAGTCGTAATCCGAAAATCCTCATTGAAGTAACATGATGGTTTCCTGTCCAGTCATATATTAAAGAAGAAATCTTCAAAGTAGGTCGATGCCGAGCAGGTGCCATGTCACATCGGTCGTACGTTATATCCGACCGACCGATGTAAGTTTGTAAAAGCGTCTATTATTTTCAGTGTTTCTATTTAAATTTTACTTTGAAGCAATAAAAAGTTTTAAAATTTTCGGATAACGCTTGAATATTTAGTAACTTTTGTGTTATATGTATTTTTTTAATATTTTTACAATTTTTAAAATCTTTAAATTAAGAAAATAATATGTTCGTCATTGCAAAGTTATGTCGATCAGAAAAATTTACATCTGTCAAAAGGATCACGCTAACTTGTACAGGGTATATTTATCCAAACTTATTATCTTCTGTATATATTGTCAGATAAATCAGTATCTTTAGTACATATGTAAGCGAATCGTTGAAAAGAGGTTGTACATTTTCGGATATCAAACCTTATAAGGAATAAAATATATTTGAAAATTTAAAAAAAAATGTTTTAATATAAAAAATATAGGAAGCAATTTCATCGCTCATTTGATATCACAACTACCACATTTATTCAATATACGTCACTATAAACACGATAATTAATTCAGATGATGAGAAAATAACTCATGTTATGGGTAACAGTTTGATAAGAGCTTTTAAATTCTGGACTAGATAGGAACTACATAACCCATAATTTACTCATTGTTTGTAAAATGAAGTACGTAGTTCCGAAGACAATGCGAGCTATGGATATAACTAATTCTTTGGTACTGAACTCAACTGAATCAGCCTGTAAATGTCCAACTGCTAGGCAAAAGCCTGTTCTCTATATAGGAAATGGGTTGGAGCATAATCCACCACACTGCTTCACTGCGGGTTGGAGGATAATGTCCATGTCATGAGTAAGCATCGTTATTAGGTGTCTGTGATAACAAATGGAATCGACGTATGTACCTACATATTCTCTGAGCCACGGTGGGGATACCCACAAGAACACATTCAGACCAGAAACAGCGGGGGCGGGAATCGAACCGGTGAGACAACTACTAGCACCACTACACCACAACCTTTTTCACTATTACTATTCTGTATTTAGCTTCCTCATTAAAACAAGCTACCTTATCTTTCGTTGACGGTAGTTTTACTTCTTGCAGTTTATTGTTATCTCGCAACTATTAAATCGTTAAAACTTATCAAAAAGATAAGAAAATACAATTTAAATACATTGTATTAATATGACCCATTTAAAAACGAAAAAAAAAAAAAACAAGTGTAAGTCGGACTCGCCCATGAAGGGTTCCGTAGCAGCAAGTAACATCATATAAAAGTTCTTGTAGTTCATTGTAACTTTGATCGATGAATAGTGTATTTTTTTATAAAAAAAAATCTACTGACTAGATCTCCTTCAAACCAATGTTCGGTGGAAGTTTGCATGGTATAATGTACATAATATATTTTTTTTAGTTTTATCTTTCTCTTATTTTAGAAGCTACAGGAGGGGACGGGACGGGACAAACATTTTACCACTTTGGAAGTGTCTCTCGCGCAAACTATTCAGTTTAGAAAAAAATGATATAAGAAACCTCAATATCATTTTTGAAGACCAATCCATGGATACACGTATGGGTTTGATGAAAAAAAAATTGAGTTTCAGTTCTAAGTACGGGGAGCCCCTATTTTTGTGTGAAAATCTTAATGCGGTTCACAGAATACATATTCACAAATACTTACCATGTTCACAGAATACTTACGAAGTTACAACAGTATAGTTCTTACAGTTTCTGAAAAAAGTGGCTGTGACATACGGACGGACAGACAGACAGACATGACGAATCCATAAGGGTTCCGTTTTTTTGCTATTTGGCTACGGAACCCTAAAAACATATTTAAATATATTACTGTTCAAAACATCTTCTGAAGATATTAGTGATTCGTTATTAACAATAAACATCAAAGGAAATATTATAAAACAAATTTCCAATTAGTCTAAAACAACTCTGACAAATGAAACGTAATGAAACACTGATTGGCCGCGAATTAAAGAACACTGTTTGCTCAAACGACTGTCATCAATTTTAAATAAAGGTTCAGAGTAATTACGAAATAGTTATTACAATTAAATTTAGATTGAAATGGGTTTTTCCTTTTAAAGTGGTTACTAATTTTCACAATAACTTGTTTTAATATAATTAATGAAAATATTTTTGTTGTATTACACATACACACATCAGCCGTTGGATGTCCACCTCTGAACGTAGGCCTCCCACATTGTCTCTGGGTAGGTTGGGCAATACTCTTCAAGCTTTGTTAGGTTGGCGAGCGAAATGTGTTGTGGCTATGGTGCCGCTGCTGCCCATCGTCCTCCTTGATAGTGTACAGTTGTTCATACCACTATGGCCTTAGTCGCCTTTTAGACACCTCGGCAAGAAAGAGGACAGTACTATTTCTCTCTGCCGGTCACCACACGGTCTAATTACGATATTAACCTAAACTCTATTTTTTCCTCACAGCAGAAGATGTATTTGCCCATGAGGATAGTCCTCACAAGCTATTACATTACAATACATTGAGCAAAACAACAATTCGTCATAAAATTCATCATAATATTTCGGGCATATGAAAACATGGCGATTATATAATCAAATAGCTTCTTCCATAATCCAGTCGTATTATTGAACTATTTTTATTATTTCTTATACGAAGTATTAAAAGGAATGTATTAACGAAATATTCGTTTTGTTTTATTATCTGACATTTAAATTATAAATATTGTTTGCAATATAACCTGAATTCTTCACATGCTATTTACAATAATTATTTACAAGTCTAAAATTAGATCATGTCACTGACAAAACTTCAACATTAGCACATATAATATTATTCTCACATAAATCTTACTTACAATTTAGTTTTCACCGGTTCGTTAACTGGAACTGTAATAAGTTATTTTTACTAAGAACTAGAGAATACAGAGATTTAATTCCATACCGTTTTTTTTCCTTTTAATTAAAAATCAAGCGAACTGTTGGAAGGGGCTTCTTTTCTTAATTTTAAGTAAGCGATGCAGTAGCGACGAAACGCGACAATATAAAGTAGGCACACGTTGTACCTATATGTATACATAAATTATATGTATATATATACATAAATTTTATTGTCGCATTTGAAGAAGAAATCCTAAATGTATATTTGATCATATTATATACCATTGCGTTAAGACACTTATAATTTTCATCGCTCACCATGAACAACGGATCAGAAGTTGCATAATTTTCTTTCAATCAAAAATCACCACACAACACACTAGATTGAAACTCGCTCTGAATCGTATCCAAACTTTAATATTAAGTGTCGATAGAGAAGTTCAACAATAGCGAAAATAAAGTTTGATATTTACCAAGCACTCGTTTCAAACAGTGCCCTAGTTTGTAAAGTACTCAGTAGTTTATGACACGAGTCCGGCGCCTGTTAGGACTTGATATGAATAACTTCAGATTCAGATAATTACAATATTCCGTATAGATTAATTTCCTTTACGATTTCTAACAAGATTCTCGCATTATAGAATATAAAGATAATATTTAAAATTAATTGATTTGACTGTAGTCTGTACTGCATCATCTTGTAAACAACCCACTGCTGAGCGAAGGCCTCTTTTCTATATAGATGAAGTGTTGGCGCTTAATCCACCACGCTACTCCAATGCGGGTTGGCGGATAATTTCCCGAACATGAGTAACGATCGTTATAAAGTGTGATAACAACTGGGAAAGACGGCTTTACGTGATGTAAATATCTGTCCCGAGCGGCAATCGAATCCGCGACCAATCGGCGCGCGGCATTAAGGCCACTACTCGCACCGCTACATCAGAACGGATGTCATCTAATTAGTTAAGAATTATTTCACGCTGTCTCAGTAATAACCATTTTCTTTTAGATCGTCAGTGATTACAAGGTAATTAAATAAAACACATACATATTTGTTTTTCTTCATTCGTCATATTGTAGTAAATGACGGGGGTAGCTGATAAATACGAAAAAGACAGCGTTGTAATGAGATAACAGCACGAGCACCGGTCGACATCACCCCTACTACGTTTGGAGGGTATAAAATGGGCCGCTCTGTGGTATCGGCACGCATTTTTAACGATTGCATCTCGGTGCACGGACTGCTGTCTCAGTACGAGTCTCTGCCTCCTTCACTGTCATTAGTCGGTACTCTTGCTAACTATATGGCTTGTGTAAAATCTTGATTTACTGTATAATCTATGTTAATATTAATTGTCTGTGCACCTGCTATAAAATTATTGTTAATTTAATTAATGTCGGCTCATTTATTAAGTCATTAATAATATTTAATGTAATAAAACATTTATTACTGTACTGTATCCTTCTGTTTTACTACTGATGTCCGAGCCTATCCCGACATAAACGTTATTTTGTTATTTAATTATACCTTGTCCAACCGTTTATAAAAGATAACTTTTTGACAGTTCAAGAAATTTCGACATTAGTGACACCCTCACATGTTACAAATTCGATTTGAAATAATAATCGATTTTATTTAAGAAGAACTTTCAATCGATTTAATTAAATATTTTTAGTTAAAATATTAATTATTCGTTTCTTAATTTTTTTAGACGTGTGTATAATTACATTTTAAGACAGTCGTCAAAAAATTATTAAACGATTGAACAGAGTTATTGTTCTTTACTCTTGTTTTAAACTTAAATTCCATGATTTCGACTGAATCCCTTGCAAATAATCAATCTTGGAGTCATAGATACTATTTTTATTTGTTTTTTTTTTTTTATTAAATTTATAGAAACAATACTTACATAAAGTGAAATTATTTTTATCATATGATCGATTTATCGTATTTCAAGAACTGTTTCATAGTCTGTGGTTGTTTGTTATGCACAGGGAACTTAACTACTCGTCAATAAAGTACCATTAAGTACGACATTACTGTAGTACATTATTCCGAAAGAAAAAAAAAACGATAATTTATAGGCGTGAGCTGTCAAAAAGATAATAAACAGTTGGACAAGGTATAGTATGATTATATCATTTCTATTTATTAGATATATTTATATTATTAAATTATTAATTGAAATTATGTGATTCCGATCTCATTGCCATTAACAACTTCTATTGAAGGAAGCAACTGTTCCCCGTTTTTATATTTTAAAATAATTATGTAAAAGGAAAAATGGGAGAGGAAAACGTAACGTCCACCACATTACAGTAGGTTCCAAACATCCGTCGCTGAACACGGTATCTTTCTGTAGAGATCGGCAATTTATGGTGTGCCGGCACTTGTTTTAAATAGTAGACTTGCTATTTCTTTATAAATTAATGAGAGGAAAGATAGATAGTGCATGTTTGCTGGGTCTCTTCCGGTTTCGCGCTCCCTCTAGGATTCCTCGCGCTACTATAACTCCCCTCTGCCCTCCTCTGAGAAAAACTGTACTAGGTTCATATTCACCAGTTTGTAGGCTCTGTAAGGTTTTGAACTCTTGCAGTGATGTAGTTGATATCAATTTTTACTCTTACCCAAAATTCTATGGAGCTGTACTGAAATATTTAAAATCCAACTTGTAGAATTTTATATTTATTATATATATAATATTTTTTGTTTTTTTGTTTTTTGTATAGTTCTTAACACATAGTTGTACGAAGCTCTTATGCATGCGGAGCTAACCTTTAAATGTCTGTTACAATAAGTTCAGACAGTTGTGAAAGGATATGTAAGAGGGTATCATTGTAAACAGACGTTGGTTAGTCTAATAAATAAATAAATAAATAAAATAAATAAATAGTTATTGGAAGGTTAGTAGATGGAATAATTGCAACAGGCGAAGCTGTGGTATTCATAAAGGTCAAAACCATATAAATTAATCGCCACTAGGAGATAGAATGATCGTATGTATATAAAGTTATGTACGTATCGCCCCATCACGCACATTTGTATCTATTCTTATATAACGACTAACATCACCCTCAATCATAGTATATTATATTTTATTCGAGCCATGTCTTAACAGCAAATATGAAGGGAATTACTTTTAAAAAATGAATCTTAAGACTGAAGTGAACTAAATCAACCCGTAAATCTCCTACTGCTGGAGAAGGGCCTCCTCTCCGTGTAAGAAGGAGAAGGGTTTGAACTTCATCCAACATGCTGCTCTACGGCGGGTTGGCAGATAATTTCTCTACGATGTAACGATCGCTATCAGATAATAGCAACCGGGACCTACAACTTTACCTACTCTCCCAGGCACGGCGGAGAGATCTATAAGGACATCCACCCAGAACAAATATTTATCCAAATACAAATATTTGCCCCGGAAGGGAATGTAACCCGCGACCGCCGCCTGTAAGGTAAGTACTCGCACCACTACACCAAAATCACAAATTTAACTTAATTTTCACCTATTTCATTCTATAGAATAATTCCATCAGAGTATTTTATATTATTTATCATCTTGTTTGTTACTTGGTTACATCTCATTCATTCTTTAACAAAAGATATTTGAAGCAGATTATTATATTCGGTTCAACTTAATTAATTTCTTTTGACTGAATTTGTTTCTCATCAAATTTAATGTTTTCTCATCCTCTTCCGGCATGTTACAATATAATTTTGCTCTTATCACATTTTATTTTTAATTTTTAGCACAAAATTAATTAATATAATTATAACCGTCATGAAATTTTATAAAGAAATTTAATGAACGCTACTAAAAAAAAAACTTCCACAAATTCTCCTGATATTGAAGTAAATGAGGTACGTTAAAGAAATTAAGTAATGTTGGCTTTTCGTGACTTCAATAACATTAATAAAACCGTCCTTCGGTTCCGCCATACATTTATTATTTCAACGGTGAGATTCAATTTGATGAAATAAAGAGATTGATTTTAATATTTTATTGAATATTACGTTGTTAGTACCGAGAACATTGTTAATGATCTGAGATGCAAAATATATTTTGTGAAAGTTTGCCGATAATATTTGCTATTTTGCATTGTTCTTGTAATTGTTTCTGTACCGTTCTCCAAATAAATAAATAAATACATTTTTTTCTGATATTATTACCGTTCTGGTGTAGTGGTGCGTGTAGTTGCCTTAATGCCAGAGTTCGCGGGTTCGATTCCCGCTTGGGGCAGATATTTGTATTTGCACAAATATTTGTTTCTGGTCTGGCTGTATATCCTAGTGGCTCACCCCACCGTACCTCGGAGAGCACGTAAAGCCGTCGATCCCGGTTGTTATCACAAATATCTGATAGCGACCATTCTCATGGTAGAGGAAGTATCCGCCAACCCGCAGTGGAGCAGCGTAGTTGATTAAGCGTCAACCTTTATGCGGAGAAGAGGCCTATGCTCATCAGTAACTCACTGATGAGCATAGGCCACAGGCTGATTCAGTTCAGATATTATTATATCCTTGTCAATATTCCTTTCGTTCGAATCGATATGAATCATCGGTCTCATCGGACGGTAATTTCTATTCATCTGGTGTATAAATTGTTTTACGCTCAGCAGCCCTTTTTATCACACTGTGGACATAATCCCCCTCGTTTTGAATGTGCCCTTTTTCAAGGAATATAGGAGGTATAGTTATATCATATTTATTAGCTATATAAGCATACATATTAAATACTATGCGATTTCGATTCTTGCCAGCGCAATTGACTGACACGTATCGAAATTATTTTACACCCTTCCATACAAACATATTTATGAAGTCATAAACGCAACTGGCTACTTCTTTGGCCCCACGTTTGGCAAAACCTTCATCCCACATATAGCAGTAACCTTGTTTGCAAAACATATCTTATATTGTGAAATAATAGGTTTTGATGGTAATACAATACACCCATTTGTCCGTGAAGACATGACAAAACCTTTTGAAAATCAAAGGTTGCACAAACGATACGTGCATTAGAATTCCTAGAAAGAAAAAAAAGTCCTAGAAATTTTTTTGCTATTTAAATGGTTTTGCATACTGTTCTCTAAGGTCGTCAGATGGATTTTGTTTTTATTTAAAACTGTGACACTGAACACAAGAATCCTTTTTGGATAGATAGAAACTCAAATTAAAATGAGTGTTAACTATGTTTCTGTATTGTCTAAAACTAGAAGCTGTATTTGAATAATTATTGAGTTCACACCATTCTTTGTATAAATTGAACATCCGAGCGATGTTCAAGTCACCATCTAAATACAGTCTCTTGAAAACTGTTCTACTATGATGAGACTCTATCGATACATACAAATTGACGACACAAACCGACCTTATCATTTCATCGTCAACAATCCGACTAAGATTTTTATATTTATCCCTCATACATTTTTCAATTGAAGTTATTTCGTTATATTTATTCCAAAGCGTCCGAACTAACCTTTCATTAATCGAATATGTACTTAAAAACATGGTTTTACAGACCTCTATTTTTGATGAGCCCTTAGGCAAAAAATACTTGTAAGTCAATTGACGGTTATGCTTTAAATCTCTTTAAAAACCCCTTTTCTTCTTCTATTTTTTCGTATAATTAGCAACATGTAACCGTTGTTTCTCACGATCCGAATTTCCAAATTTCCAAAACTTTTCAAATGCATCTTGTCTTTCTTCAAGAGTCAAAGATATCGTAACATTTATTTCAACACGTGCAAGGCTTACTGAAAGTTATTTCTGGAACTATAACGCCCTTTTTGGATGAGTATTCTTTGCCTGCATTTATTAAGCGCTTTCTTTTAACTTATTCCCTATTATGATAATTTTGGACACGTTTCTTACCTCTACTTCTAATAAAAGACGCTGGAGACGACTGGTATGAAGACATAGCAGTATTGATCAATGGGCAGTTGCTATAGTGTACACCATCGTGAGTGGGATAAAAACAATCATTACATATTTCACCATGGGTTTTTGCTGGTAATGCCATATGTGTTTGTCCGTTATTGTCAACAGCCGGGGTAATGGGTTGAAGAAAAGGTGACAGATCTGATATCAAGTAGAGCTAATATTTAAGAGGGACACAACACCATGCTCTTTTTCTGACGAGAGTAAATATTGTGAGGATGCATTTTGATACACAGCCATAAAAGAATATTCAACGACACAAGCAGGTGATCGTATGTTCTGGTTCAAATTTTTACCCGTTGATTTTAGTATTCGCTTGTTCCGTGTACGTCGTCTGAAAAGTCGTCATCATAAATGTCGTTTATCTTTTCTATTATGTTATGTGCTTCTGGGGGTAGTGGGGAATTTCATTCTTGAAAATATTTATTATCGGTATATGTAAAATATATATAGATTACTAAAAACGCAGATCAAAATTTACTAAACACCGTTAGACTATTCACAATAAAAATATTTGAAAGTATAAAAATAATGGAATTTACTTCTTTTTATTCATACAGGTAAATTATTACGCAGATCAGATTACTTCTTTACAGAAAAATATATTAAATATATACAAATAATTATTGTTTTCCAATATAATAAAGGTGGAAGTGAAATTAGTTCTAAGAACAAAGTGGGATGGTCAGATACGACCGTTAGATAAAAAAGCTTGTCCACAGAATATCGTCGGTTGCGATCACGCGTCACTATCATATCCATAGAAAAATGTAATATTGCTACATACAACTTGAAAATTCAAAATGGAAAATAAAAAACTAAATCAACAGAATATTGTAGAACTATGAGTAAGTAAATACTATTTTCATGTAAATTAAATTTTAAACTGATTTAAATTTTTCGATAGAAAACCGACGGATAGTCAGAACCGACGTTTTAATTATGTATTTTGCATTTTTTTTTATAAATACAATAATTAAATAGTACCAATAAGTTAATACATAATTCATTAACTTCCCAGGAGTCTCTGGTATGCAGTCCTCCTCATTAATGCACTTTTCGTGAATAAAATTGGTAGTTCATACGTTTTTGCTTGTTTCTTTCACAAGTTTTAGCATAAGCTTTGATCGTCCTGTTTTCATTGTGGCACATCTTTTTATATATGTAGTATGTAAAAACTAGACACGAAATAATTAATAAAAAGGCAAACAAAGATAAACTATTGTAATTGTTTAGGAATAAATTAATCTGCTGCAACGCGTGGGTGAGTTCCGACGAATAGAGGCGATTGCACAGATTCGTCAGGAGCGTGACGGGCGGCGGGAGATCCCCGCGCGTCGTACAGAGACGAGTATACACATGCGTCATTTTACTATGAGCGCCTATCAAATCCGTCAGTTTACCGACTGATTAATTTGAAAACTAAAATACATATAATTTTTTCTTTGGTGTAGTCATAATATTTAGACAATCTAGTATCCAAATATGGTAAAGTGAATTTCGTATTTTTTTCAAAACCGACACTATTCTACGATCATGACGATATATATATATATATATATATATATATATATATATATATATATATATATATATATACATCACGAAAGATATTTTGCGTCCTTTTATGAAACGGACTCACGGCGTCCATCACTACTACTGGCTTTATCACTAAAGTGTCTGCGTATATTGATTTCTATTTCGCATTATATATTCCTGGTCAACTTATATTTTTAAAAAGTTTAAAATTGTGGATATTCGCTCTTCAGTCATTACAGGGTACTAATGTCGTCCTTTACGTTTGCACTTCCCTGCGTATAATTTTCGTATACACCACACTGTTAGTCTTTTTACACGTATATCAATCGCGAGGAGTAGCACGTCCTCTTATTCATGAGACGTTGCCGCTTTGTGCATGCACGCGTTCTATCAGACTCATTTGGAAATATTTCAATTACAACTACAAGATGTCTAAGTGGTCAGCGTACAAGGTTCTCGTACGGACGACTCGGGTTCGATACCTCGCGATGTATTATTATTTTATTTTATTTTTCTATCAATCTATAAAGTGACTGTTATTGATCATTGAATTTTGAATTAAAGAAAATAATTTTTAACTGAATTAACACAGACTTAAAGAAAGAAAACTCAAAAAGCAGAGAGGCAACGGGATGAGATTTAAAACAATGGACACAGGTCAAAACAAAGAAAAAAAAACATATATATGAAATTACAAAAATGTTTTGTTACTAACACAAAACTTCAACTAGATTATTTACGAAAAATTAAAAAGTTATTTGTAATTCGTAATTCGTCTCCCTATTCATTATAAAATATTTATATTCTGTCATGTCTTTTCACTTTTACAATAAGGAATGTACTTTAAACATACAAATGTTGAGAAGTATACCGACTTACTTTAAATGTTTAAATGCTTTAAATACTTTATCTCGTCGATAATATTGAAAACGCTCTTCTTCAAACGTCAAAATCACGTCAAAATTCGACAAAATTACATGTTAGCTACTGTAGACATAGATAAATAATACGAGAAAAGGGGTAGACAAAATTTTGTCGTGCGCGCATGCTAGCCGGACAGGCCACCATTTTAAAGATATTTGACATGTAGTCAACATTATAATATGTCATAATTTATTTTTTCAATTTCTTATATTATTATTTTTATTTTTAAACTTTGTAGTAAATTGTTATTAAAAACTTTGATTCATCACCAACACAAAATACTCTTGCATAATAATACATAATACTCTATAATACTATATATTTGCAATTTGACAATAGAAGGGATGAAATAGTTTTAAATAGATTAAGAATAGGCCACTGTAACGTCACACATATACATCTTATCACTAAAATCCCGAAGAATGAATGCTCTAGATATGATAGTGAGCTGAACATAAAACATTTATTAATTGATTGTCCAATGTTTAAATCAGAAAGAAGTAATGTTAATCTTCATAAGACATTGAAAGAGTGTCTAACCGATTATAAAAATACTGTAAAATTTTTAAGATTAACTATTATACTTTAATTTAATTGCTATAAAATACTGTTAATATCTTTTAGTCGCTAATGACCCTAGATGTTAAAAGCGACTTAAAATAAATAAATTAAAAAAATATTTTTGGAGATTAAAATACCTAAAGGTTAAACTTTTAGTTTAATAAAAGGTACGTATTTTTTAAATTATTCAATAAATATTAAAAATATAACGTAATGTTAACAATATAATTTACATTTGTATTATTTTAAGACTAACTATACATTATTGTTAAAAAAAAAAAAATTCACATTCTAGAATAAAGTTATTTTAATTAAATATTTTGATAAAGTATGATAATAATAGTCAGTGAAATATTTAAATTATATCAAAATGACTATAAATTTATTAAGAATGATAAAATTTATTTTTATTTTCATCTATTTTTCTGCTATAAAATAAAATAAAAAGCCTTGCAGACAATTCACAAAATTAGCATAGCATCAATTATTGTGCTGTATCTTTCATAGAGAAGAAATATCAATACTTCTATGAAAGAATTCTAGATAAAATTACTATTAATACAAAAAGAAAAAAAACTATATACTTTAATAAAATTTCTTAATTACTTTTGTTTTATTTAATCTTCCAAAATATAAATATTCAATACATAAAATTATAATTATTAAATATGCGACTTAAATAAAACTGTTCTAGAGAACTGATATATTTAATTACACATACAGTGTTGCAAATTAGTCATAATTATTATTATTTGTTTTAGTTTTCCTAAACAAATTATTATTGTTGATTTTATTGCTTAAATGCTCATAATGAATAATATCTGAGTAGATACTAGAAAATAATAATTTTGTTTCTTTCTATATAGAATAACTGTACATATTTATTGAAAATAGGTTTTGAATTTATAATGCACTATTTATATACTATATAATGCATATAACCATTTATCTCAGAAACGTTTTTTAAGAACATTTTAGGACTTATGTTTTTTTGTAAATTCGCAGTCTATGCATCATGTACACGCTGTAAACTCTCGTTGACCGCGAGACGCGCGACTAGCGGGCGACGCCGCGGGCGGAACGAAAAGTACAGAACGACATATGTACCTTTTTACATCCTTCGGGTAGTAATGTGTGATTTAAATGAGACGTTTTGTTTGCTCAAAAGTTCGTTTATTAATCCTTTTTTATTTATTTATTAGAGTAACACAATTTATATTAGAAGGGAGGCTTACATACATACACTACACCTTCCACGGCATTTAAAAAAAAGAAATTAATTTGGTTTTATTTTTAAATATTTTTTTTTACGCTGAATTCTACATATTTCAATTTTACATAATAAGCATTACAAAAAGTTTAAAGTTTGGATTAAAGTTTGGATGTTACAACGAATGTTTCTATATTAATTATATAGGTATTCAATTATAACAAAACCCTGGAGTTAATGCTAAATAATTATTATATTTACTTATTATTACTATTTATTCTAAAGGAATAGAAAAATAAGAATATTATGATAAATATTTACTTAACTTTAAAAGATATACGAGTATAATATTTGCAACTTCTTGCAAAAATAAATGTCAATCCGGGAAAATAATTTTGTATAGGTACCACTTACCATTCTTACTTTATAATTAAGTAGTTATTCTATAGTCAATTAATTAGTTATCGTCACAAATAATTGTATAATTTTCAAATCAAATATTACAAGTCATAACAACTTTATTATTATTACATCTCGAGAGTCTTTAATATATTTTTTTTAATATCTACTCTTTCTATGCTTCCATCCGGCTGATTTATCATAACACATTTATTTATAGACTTTTATAAGTTTAAGGGGGTTCATACCTCTCTCATATTTTTTTTCATTCATATTTATTAGTGCACCTTTATTATTTATATTTTTATTAGGCCTTTTGCAGTATCGTCACGGTGGCATGTGCCAGCGATCCCGTGGCGTCCTTGTTCAACGATGTATTTTAGTGGATATTCTGACTTCGCAGTCAGCGAGTCCCACATACCCGTCGCCTGCGGGTGGCAGGATGCGTAAACGCATTTCACAGCGTCAAAAGAAGCAGTATAGCTCTCACGGTCACGCGACGACTCGCGTATATCATGATCGAGATAATAGGCGGACCATCATCATTATCTCTTATTATTAATCATATTCAATTGTTTATATATATGTATATTATTTAATGCCTCCCAGTAATGGATATCGTGTACGCTGATGATGTTTGCCTAATGGCCGATTCACTAGAGTCTCTACAGGCTTATATAGACTCTTTACACCAATCCTGCCGTAAATTTGGACTAGTTATAAGCACTAGTAAAACCCAAGTATTAAAACAGGCTCCAAGAGGTAGTATTGGAGATCCTTCAAATATAAGCTTGGAGGGCAATGCCCTCGTGGAAGTTACAGACTTCAAATACTTGGGCAGTCGTTTAAGAAATGATAACACCCTGGCATCGGAAGTACCAGCCCGAATCGCAAGTGCTGCTGCGGCCTTTGGCAAACTTAAAACGCGTGTTTGGAACTCACATGACATCAAATTGCAAACTAAAATTTTAGTATACCAAGCTATCGTCCTGCCTACCTTACTTTACGCTGCGGAGACCTGGTGCTGTTACAGAGCTAACATTAAGCAGCTGGACATCTTTCACCTTAAATGTTTAAAATCTATACTGCGCATCAAGTGGCAGGACCGAGTTCCAAACACTGAAGTCCTTCGTCGAGTTGGTTTACCCGGAATCGAGGCACTTATAATTAAACATCAGCTTAGATGGAGTGGGCATGTTGTGCGCATGAGTGAGTGTAGATTGCCAAAGGCAGTCTTCTACTCTGAGCTCTCATGTGGAAAGCGCAAACAAGGAGGACAATACCTGCGCTATAAAGACGTCCTTAAGCGCAATCTTGCGGCCTGCAACATTCCAACGGATGGTTGGGAGGGCCTTGCCCGTCTGAGACCGGAATGGTGTAGTACCGTCCACATCAGTATGGAAGCTTTCGAAGAAAAGCGTCTAAGTGACCTTGACGCCAAACGCCAAGTGCGGAGGACCCGACCAAAACCTTCCTATACCTACACATACAACTCATCTGGCCAATTATATTGTACACCTTGCGGCCGTATCTTCAAGGCTAAGTCCGGCTTTGCGAGTCACATGCCTATCACTATGACCAATTAAATATATAGGAGTAGCCGTCGCCGGATACGGTGTGGAGGACATCATCATCATATTATTTAATTCTCAAAAAAAAAACGCTAAACTTGGAACTTATTAAACGATTAACAGTTTCACGATTTTCGGTTGATCAGATCGATTATTATTTATCGATGATAAAGCTAATGGTCAATAGAAACAATTTTTAATTTTTTTTCATTCATTATCCCACTACTTTAACAAAATAATATTACATAATTTTTTACACAATACGCAGTCTATCAATTTTCCTACAATTAAGCATAAATCATTATCTTATGTTTTATTTATATATTTTTTTCATATACCGTTATATTCCTTTTACAATCAAATAGTTTTTCTTCAAAATATTTATAATTCATAAAACAATTTGTTTATTTACTTTTAAAATTCGGACTTGAAAACATTGATTTTTTTTTAATGACATGAAAGTGTAATAACGTAAAGCGATATTAATACTTTATTTTAAATTTTATTAACAATGGAAATTTACTTACATCAGGTTGAAATAAGATTCAGAGATTCATATAATTAGTATACGAATAACTTGCCATATACGTAAAAGTCTTGCGTAAAAGTTACAAAAAAAAAAAAAATTAAAAAAATTATAATTTTTTTTTACGAAACCATATTATATGGCAATATTTTTGGTAATTATTATAAAATTAAAGATTTAAAGTAATTAAGGTATATCCATTGTCATTTGTAATGAATTTAATAACTAGTTATATATATATATATATATATATATATATATATATATATATATATATATATATATATATATATATCGGCTTTCTAAATATGTATAATATTGTAAAATTATAATAAATTATATAAATATATATGAATTTAAAAAAAGTTATATACTTTGTTGAGAATACAAAATTTAAGATATTTTATAGGTAATTGTAAAAAAAGGTAGCTTAAACAATTAGTTTCGTTTTTAATATTTGAATAATTTTGTTGATTACCTTGTAACTGCATAGGAAGATTTATGATGATGTATGTAGCAGCTAATTTTACAATACCAAATACACCTGTATAATATTTTCAGCTGTAGATAAGTGTAAGACACCTTAAGGACATTACATTACATCATTCCAAATTAAGCAATTATGCTGTACTTTTAAATAAAAAATAAACATTTTTAATTCACAGAAATAAAATTAATAAAGAATGTGTATTTAAATTCAAATTTTAAATTAATAGATTTTTTTCTCTGAAATATTATCTAATATTATTGTTTATTTGTTATCATCTAGTATCAAAGTAATAAAAGTTGTATGTTTAATATAATATATATTTGTATCGAGCTAATGAATGAATTAAATGATGTACAATACAATGTTTATCTTCATTACTTGAGATAATATATGAATTACGAAATTTCGTTCCATTCCTTCAATTCATTAGTTATTTCTGCGTTTCATTTCCTTGCTCTAGACGCTAGTAATTCATTTATTTGTATTTGATAATCAATAATAATATAATATGTTTGTCAATAATAATATACTACCAAAGAAACTTCGTTTATCATAAATAAAACAAGTGCACCGTGCGAAGCCGTCCACCACCGTTCTGGTGTAGTGGTGCGAGTTGTCGCCTCAACGCCGGGAACTAATGGGCGTCGAGTTAGCCATCTATCACCAATACCGTAATAGTTTGTCCATTTTTACCCCAATTTTTAGCCTAAAAGTGACCTAGAAGGCACGACTCCAAGGTTCTGTCCACCCGACTAGAGATTATGGACGTGAGTTTATGTATGTAACAACTTTGGAGTCATAATGACTCAACTAAACAACTGACAATATTTTATTTAAACATTTTCTGACATTTGTATGTTACTTTTAATTAAAAAAGTAAAAATATTTTAATAAAATTTATTTCATAAACAATTACTAATTAAAATTGAAAAACTATTTTCATAAACAAGTATAAATTTTGAGATATTATAATGGTGCCAATTCACTCTCGACTTCAGAGACTCGAACGTTCTATAGTGTATAAAATATTATCCGGATTTTTGAAATATTGTAAATTTTAATTTATGTATATCTATTTAATTTATCTCTATTTTTTCTATTAAAATACATTACGTATTTAAAAAATAAAGAACGAACCCGAATTGTCCGTACAAGAGACCCGTGTCCGCTGACCACTTAGCCATCTTGTACTTGTAAGTTGTAGTTATGAAGCTAAACTTTTGACTACTACATAAACTGTACGTAAGTAAAATTATATTTAATCTATGTTAAATCTTTGATTTTTTTGCTAAACTATTATAATACAAAACTATTGTAGTTATTATGTTTATGAAATTAAAATCATGAAAATACGTAAAATATTAAGATATCAAGATTTTTAAAAACAAATTGAATTATAACACGTAAAATCATTAAATTAGAATGTTTGACATTCAGAGATTTTACATGTTTTTTCCTGATATTTAAAAACGTGGTGGACACTGACGGTTGGACTGCTTCCTAATTGTTTAACTTTAACTTCTATCGCGGTCGCTTTAAATTTGACAGGAGTTGTCATATCTAGCGATTGTATTTGGCCAATCCGCAATTCGTATGTTATTCCTTGTTCACTGTAGTCGGCTAGTCGCTGAGCGAACTGTGAAGAGAGCTATACTTGGTGTCTCTTTGATGGATCGCATCAGAAATTAGGTGATCCGTCAAAGAACTAAAGTTACTCGGCCCGTAAAAGGTGCTTTTTGCGGTAAAAACTGTAAAATAGGCGATAAGTGTTATTCTGTGTCACATACAATTTTTTATTTATTTAATGTAAATGACCAGAGGGGTCATCATCGGCCACTTCGATATATTTCTATCATTAGTACGTATTCTGATGCGTAAATAGTTAAAAAAAATAATAAAGTTTATATTAAACATACTTTTAGGTAAAAATTCATTTTGTAGTACTGAACTGTAATGTCCCCTTCATTACCTTACATATGTTAACGATCTTCAAAACGTTATCAAAAACTGTGAAATGTACCAATTTGCGGATGATACATGTCTTTTATCGACCCATCGCGATATAAAACAAGCAATAAAAAATCTTCAATTTGATTTTGATCAACTTTCGAAATGGTCACATGATGTTGGTCTAATATTAAATGCAGAAAAAACGAAAGCCATCTATATAAACTCAACACATAATAGATTCTCTGGAGATATACAAATTACTGCACATAGCCACCAATGTTTCCACAATCCACAAACTTATACATGTACTTGTAGCACTATCGAATTTGTTAAAACACAGCGTTACCTAGGAATTACAATAGATACAAACTTCAATTGGAAAAACCACATAAACAATGTTTACGACAAATTACGTGCCCTTTTAGCAAAATTAACCCTAATAAGACACCAAATTCCTTTCTCGATACTATTAATATTTTATAAATCCTTGGGAGAATCTATTATATCTTATGGACTAAGCACCTACGGTCTTACATTTAAATAAAATCTTGATAAAATTTTTCATCTTCAATTAAGAATATTAAAAACAATTGTACCCATATACATAAGAAATAAATACAAAAATGATTACTTGAAATTATTTAATTACTGCAAAGTAATGCCAATTCATACTAAAATAAAATATGCGTTATTAATCGAACAATATTTTAATTCTAACATTCAAATCAAATTAAATCATAAGAAAATTACCAGAAATATTACAAATCAAACATTACAAATCCCTAGACATACTAATTTTTATGGAAAACGTACACTTAAATATATTATTCCTTTGTTGATAAATAATCTGGCATCAGATTTAAAAGAAAAATTTCAAAAAAAAAAAAACTTTAAAAACATACTTAAAAAATTCTTTTTAGACCAAAAACAATTTAATAAAACAGTTTAATAATACATAGAACTCGTACTCGTGTCGATCGCTGTCTCGAGCTATGTTTATTGTTTAGATGTAATTTAGATATAGTTTTTTATTTTATTTTATTTTATCGGCAATAAATGATACACAGTAAAGTTTCATTGTAAGCTTATGTTGTACCTTAAATTTATATTTGTCTAAACTTGTAACTGTTAAATAAATAAATAAATACTAAACGACCCACTGCTGAGCGAAGGCCTCTTCTCTTAGAAGACTTAGAGCTTCATCCATCACGCTGCTCCACTGCTGGTTGGCGGATAATTTAACTACCATGAGTAAAGATAGTTATCAGGTTCTGTGATAACAACCGTGGTGGGGAGACCCACAAGGAAATACACCCAGACCGCAAACAAATATTTGTACAAATACAAATATCTATCCCGAGCGAGAATCTAACCCGTACCTCGTACGTACAATTCGGTTTCGATACTTAGTAATACTATATTTTTTTTCAATTTATAAAAGATAATACTTTCATCGAGAATGAATTGGCACCAATAATAATATCTTATATTACTTATTATTACTTGTTTGTGAAATTTGGAGTTTTTTTACCTTCATTAAAAATTGAGTAGTGCAATAAATAATATAAATAATAATATTAATATATAATAATACATGGGCTTATAAAACATATAATATATTAATAGTGGAATAAATAATAACAATAATATAATATATGCTTAAAATTAATATAATAGGCTAGTTGACTAAATTTCAATAACTGCTTAATACTTTAGCTTATTATGCATTTTATGGAAAAAAAAATGTTTATTTAGTTTTAATCGAGCATTTACATTTTAAATTTCGCGTTTTAAAAAAACAATTTAAAGGAGATGGATACGATTCCATACATTCTTGGGCCAAAATGTAATGAAATGAAAATTGTATCAATTAATGCATTCAGGCTTATAGATCCCTCGCTGAAAATTCTCTATATTTTGGCTATCTGAGAGCGGAGTTATTAAACGTTTTGTAAAAATGAGGTTATGTTACAATGTCTATTAAAAAACCCAATCACTAAGTTCTTAAAGCACTAATGTTTCTTACATTTAGTGAAGAATGTTTGAAAACTCATTACAAATATCAATAACTTGAAACACTAATAAATATTGTTCAGAATAAAAAAAAAACCTTTGAATGTATTTCATACTTAATTCTTCTCCTATTATTATTATTAAAATGTCATCTAGGAAATGTAGGTAAAAAATAAACGGCTAGTATCGATGTCAGTCAGTTGTTAGCTGTCACTAAAAATATGATTTATTTTAAATCAATACGAAATCGATATTATTTTCAAATATTAAATGATATTTTCGCTATGAATGTAACTTTATTTAAATGAACTTTATCGTTTACAACTTCAATATTGTGCATCTAAATACTTTGAGTTAATTAACTAGTAGAAACCTTTCTCTTTTAATTCTGTAATCGATTTTAGTTGAATCGATACCCGATTAATTTGATGAAAACAATCTTTTTCATTTTCCTCCGCTTCCAGATTCAGAATTAAGTTGATTTTTTATATTGTAAGATAAAAAAATATAACCAATTTTTTAAACCATATCTCTACTTATTACATTTTGGCCCAAAAGTCCCCATCTCCTTTGGGTCTAAAACGCACAAAACTATCATGGCGTCTTGAATGACGTCACGCCACGGCGTGAAACAAAACAAAGAGTGATCGTGTCTTCGTATATTTTAGTTATCGTTTAAAAATGAATTCCTCATATTATAAGTACTGTATAGTGTCCCAGTGTAATAGCACGACGATAAAAACCCCAGACAAGTTATTTATATAATTATGTTCCAAACAATAAAGAAATACGGAAAAAGTGGCTAAATCTTGCAAGAAGTGAAGATGCTCATAGTTTATCAACGGTTTCAAGAATGTATTTTTGATGTATTTTTGTGAAGATCGTTTGATGCAAGTGTTTTACATAACACAGTCTATTACTTAATTTTAGCAAACTAGATGTTTTGTAGAATCCGTAACGTTTTATTTTTTTTTTCTTCTAATTGATGTTACAAACATACTCTTTTTATTATTCTAGTTGGTGAATGATATGATTAATTATATGGAGTGTCATATTAAGGGAACAGTATCACAAGTCCATATGAAACAAGGTTGTACCTATGGCAAGTAAATTTGGATGTCAAGAAAACGGAAGAAAACGAACATGCAGCTGGACAGAACGACCATATATATTAAAAAAACAAAGAAAGATGATAATAGCAGAGTGTTTGAATGAATTGAAAGAAAGTTGTACTTCATGTTCTTCTCTTATAGATACTTCTGATAAAAGTTCAAGTATGTATAATATTAAACAACATAACGACCTAAATGATTTAAAGTTTGAAATGGCAAATACCCAGTTATTACTATAATAAAGCTATTCTGTTGTATTTCTTTTTCAGATATTGAAACAGATGGAGGTAATGAGCCAGAAATGTTATGTCAACAGTCAAGAGATAAATCTGTTCAAGTATTTATAACTAAAAAATTCAGAAGTAAGGCTGTGCAGACCAATGTGAAATTGATTGATTAGGCATTATCACCTTTGAAACATTCTGTAACATCCATGTCCACATCCCCATTTAAAACTGTAACCGTTACAAAATTAAGTCCTTCTGTATGTGGTATAAGCAAAATTGCAAAAAATATATTTATTGAAGAACATTGAGACAGTGATATTTCTTTATATATATATACCATCTGTAGCTTCCAATAGTCCGTCACTATCAATGGCTTCACTACAAATTAAATCATCTTCTGATTGTAGTGAATTAGTTGAAGAAGACAAGAAATAGAAGTGACAAAGGCCATGTTGAATACAATTAAAAAAATTGAGAAAAATCCAATTATTATCAATCCAGTATTACACTAGTAAGACCTCCCAAGTGTTGAAAAAGGAAAATGAGTAAAACTGAAGCGAAGGTAACTAAACAGATTGCCAGCTTGAGGATTCATATAGAGTTATTAGGCGCTTACATGAATTTTATTTGCTTAGACCACATGCATGTATTAATTTCAAATTTGTAAAAATTATTGATGAGATAATAATCATAGCATGTGCATTAATTAATTTGCAAGATTCTTTAATAAAATAAAACTAAGGAAAACTGCAAGATTGTCTTTTTATTTCAAATATGTTATAGTTTTACACTTGGATATAATAATGGGTATACATTAATTTTCCTAAAGTTTAATAGTTTATCAATATTAATTTCAAATTTTGTAAAAATTCTTGACTAGATAATAATCATAGCATGTGAATTAAATAATTTGCAAGATTCTTTAATAAAATAAAACTAAGGAAAACTGCAATATTGTTTTTTTATTTCAAATATGTTATAGTTTTACACTTTGATATAATAATGGGTATACATTAATTTTCCAAAAGTTTAATAGTTTATCAATATTAATTTCAAATTTGTAAAAATTCTTGACAAGATAATAATCATAGCATGTGCATTAATTAATTTGCAATATTCTTTAATAAAATAAAACTAAGGAAAAGTTAAAGATTGTTTTTTTTTTCAAATATGTTATAGTTTTACACTTTGATATAATAATGGGTATATATTAATTTTCCAAAAGTTTAATAGTTTATCAATCAAATTATCAACATACTCAATATCAAATGGCACACTTAAAATCTCCACTTTTTGATTCTCACTATAATCTTGGTCCGCTATACAAAATAAACAATTTTCTTTCCTGTTAAATACATTTGAAGCTACATTTGGGCACAATATTTTTCTGCAACTTTTCCATTTTTTATGTAATTTTTAAATGTGTTGGCCTTAAATATTTTAGGCTAATACCAACTCTAGACAGTTTTGATTTTCTCCAATAACATTCACCAAAGTGCATGATGGTTCCTCACTTCTGCGATGAACCCACATAAGGCAAGCTATTGCTCGTTTACATGCCTTGTGAAGCTACGCAGTCTTGACATTGAACGGACATAATAATATTATGTTCATCAACAACCAGTGTGCATCCATATAAATTTACGTGAACTCTGTGTTCAGGACATATTTTACACTTAACAGTACAAAATTTATCGTCACCCTTAATGATGGACCTATCTTATGGCGTCATCTCCATATTAAGCTCGCGAAAACCTGAAATTATACAAGTTTGTTACTATTTTGTATTTTTTTATACTTTGTAAATATAACCTCAAAATCAGTAGGTATCAATTATCTTGCAAAATGTACGTCAAAACATTAAGTTATTGTGTACCGAACTGAAATATGACATAGCATTTAAGCTTATAATTAATATTTTGTACTTATGTTTACTTACAAGGAAGTTTTAACATTGCAAAATTCAGATGAGCAGAACTCACTGTTCTACGCGAAAAAATTGCCAAGCATAACGGCATCGATTCTGGGCGAATTATTACTGTTTGCTTTGCTAAATCCAGATTCCATGGTGAATTCTTTCAAATTATAACTTGCAAAAACTTGAAATTAGTTGTTAAAAACCAAATTTTATTAAGAACGAAAGAGTATCTAATATAACCTGTGTAGCGATAATCGAAATGTCAATGACACGCAAGATTGGTGTTTCGCACGGCGTGACGTAATGTTTTCTGATTGGTGTTCACTGTCACGTGTCTAAAGGTTATATTTTACGAAATATATATTTTTTAAAAATATTAATAATCTTTCACGCTTTTAACAATTGAAATTGTTTGTTATTTTCTCCATAATATAATTAATAATTATAAGCCCCTATCCATTATATTTGCTCTTAGGCTTGTGTCCAACAAGCCTACTATAGTTTATAGTTATCGCTTTTTTACCCGACTGCGACAGAAGGAGGGTTATGTTTTTCGAGTGTATGTATGTATGTATGTATGTATGTATGTATGTATGTATGTATGTATGTATGTATGTATGTATGTCCATTTCTTTGGCACGCCCTACAGCCCAAACGGCTGGACGGTTTTTGACATAAAAGGTGTCGTTGGATTTGTCTAAATTGTAGTAGTGACATAGGCTTTATAAATTTTTAAAATGGCGCCCGCAAATGGCGGAATGGGGGGGGGGGGGTTGATTTTTTTTCTTACTGTAGCAATATGGGTATCAAATGAAAGCTAGTAAATTGTTTTATTCTTTTTAGTTTATAATAAGAGTATTTTACGCAGTCGGGTTTTTGATTTTTTTAATTAAGCATACTTGTTTACGTAATGTTATAATTATTATGTAACGAAATGTGTAGTGGTTATAGTACGAGATTTTTATAAAACTAAGGGTTAAAATAGGTTCCAATCCTCTTTGAATTTGTATTGTGTGATTTATTTATTTTTTTTTTTTCTCTTTTCTTTTCTGTAATTTTGTTTCTTATAGTAAATTCTTTTCCATTTATTTACAAATTTTAGTTTACTTAAAATTAATTTACTTACTTAATGTTAAAAGAAAATAAATATGTAAATAAAAATTTAGAATTAATAGGGAGACCAATTACGAATTACAAATTTTATTTATTTATTTATTTATTTATTTATTAATACATTAAAATATATATACATGCAGTGCCTCATAAACAAAAGTTAGTTTTACTGTGCACTGTAGTTAAACTATACTTAATCAATTATATATAAAATTATAATAGTATGTAATCTAAATATAAAAATGGAATTGATTCGTCCATCGCATCAACGCCGTAAGTAGAACCGGTATCTATACACATTCCTCTAAAAAGTGCTTTTTGAGTTTATGTTTGTAATTTTTTTCGTTCATTTCATCTTTTAGTGTTTTTGGGAGTGAATTCAATAATGTAGGAACAATATATTTAAGTGAATGTTTGCTGTAGTTATTAATGACTCTGGGGATTTCTAATTTTGGATTCTTACTACTTCTCAGTCTTTTACAGTTGTCAACTTTTATTTGGATTTTTGTGTTCAGATATTGTTCTGTTAGTACAAGATATTTTACTTTAACGTCAACTGGCATGACTTTGCAGTAGTTGAATAGGAGGTGATAGTTTTGTTTATGTTGTTCTTTAATTTTGTTAGGTACCATGGCTTTTAAAATACGCATTTGAAGTTGATATATTTGATTTATATGACTTTTATATGTTAGGCCATAGCTACTTAGTCCATATGATATAGATTCGCCTAATGTTTTATAAATTGTTAAAAGTGTCAAAAAAGGAATTTTATTTTTTATAATTATTAATTTTGCCAGAAGGGCCCGTAATTTGTCACAAACATAGTTAATGTGTTGTTCCCATAGGAGACGATCGTCGATCAATAAACCCAAATATTTCTGACAAGTAACAGTTTCTACTGACGAACAGTTACATCCATCATAATGATGTTTGTCTGTATGTAAGCATTGATGATTATGAGTTATTAGTTTAACATCACCACAATATCTGTTCCTGCCTGAGCTTATGTACATTTTTTTTGTTTTATCAATATTAATAACGAGACCATGGTCATGTGACCATAATTTTAATAATAACTTTTAATTTTTTTATAAATAATTTATTTGAAGTTTTGTCCTATATATTTAGAAAGGCAAAAATTGTTAATATTATATATAATGATTACTATTAATTTTATAATTGACACTAGCTTTTCGAAGCGGTTTCAATTTAAGTCACATGTAATAAAATGTATAATAATATATAGGCTGATAAAATATATATATTAATAGTGGCATAAATAACAAAGAAGAACATAGCGGTTGCGGCGGTACCGGCCGGGGGGCCGGTGGCGCGTGCCTATAAATAGCGAAAAATCATGTCTGTATTGTCTAATGACAAAAAAAAAATATGAACGTTGTATATAAAGACATTTTGTAGTATATTTAGTATCAGCATTGCACTCGTGCGGAACCGGGGCGGGTCACTAGTTCCTTAATAAATAAATAAGCTTTCTATCTTCCATATCCATTTTCATGTCTAACTAATATTTACTAATTATTATAATAGAAGAAAACGTAAAAAATAAGGATTTTATTTTAATTTCAACAAAAAAACAAATGTCATGATTAATTAATAAAATATTTACGAATATTTTGTGATAAAAACGTAAAAAATAAAATATATAAAAGACAGGTCATTGCAAAGTTTTATTTAATTAACTTTATGTTGATTTTTAACAAAAATTACGAATTTAAAGTAAATCTATACGGAACGTACTTTACAACATCAATAGGTCACTCTTGTTTGACAACTAACTTGAGGTTTATTTTAGTTTAGGTTTTGAAAGTCAGCGTCGAATAAGTATGACCGACCATTGAAAAACATGAATGACGTCATCGGAACTGTAATATGTCCTTTTTTGCGCGCAAATGTCGACTGTCAATTCGAAATCTCATTTTTTGGAATAAATTATAGTCTTAATTTTTTTTTAATCTAAGGTAAGTGACCTCTCTTTCGGCGACTAAAGCGAAAAATCGATATATTTCTATAATAAGTGCGTATTCTCATGCGTAAATAGTTAAAAAAAAAAGTTAAATTAATAAAGTTTATATATAACATACTTTTAAGTAAAAACTCATTTTGTACTGTACTGTACTGTATCAGCATGTAAACAACCTACTACTGAGCGAAGGACTCTTTTCTATAATTATAGAAGAAGGGTTAGAGCTTAAGCCACCACGCTACTCCATTGCGGGTGGCCGGATAATTTCCCTACCATGAGTAACGATCATTATCAGGTATCTATGATATCAACCGGGACCGACGGCCCACAAGGAACATATACCCATACCAGAAACAAATATTAGTATGAACACAAATATCTGTTCTGAGCGGGAGTCAAACCCGCGACCAGCTGGCGCGCGTATTTGAGGCGACTACTCGCACCGCAAGACCAGAACGGTCAATTTTTTAATGATATAGTTTTGTCAATTTTTTATTAATAATTTTTTTTTCGATGATTAACCTAAATTTTTAAATTTTCAAAAACAAAATTTATGAATAAGAAACTGATAAATATTTTTTTTTTAATTTATCCAACATAGATTTTTTTAAGCTTTTCAAGAATTGCTCCAAGAATGGAAAAAAATCTTGAAGGAGATGGGGATTAGTGGGACAAAATTTAATACGTATAATTAGAGATATGGTTTAAACAATAGGTCATATTTTTTGTTTTAAAATATAAAAAACCATCTCAATTCTGAATCTACAAGCGAAGAAAAATAAGAAAAATATTTTTCATCACATTAATTGGGTATCGATTCGATTACAGAATAAATAAATAAAAGGTTAGTACTAGTAAATTAACTCAAAATATTTAGATGCACAATTAAAGTTGTAAACAATAAAGTTCATTGAAATAAAGTAGTATTAATAGCGAAACCATCAATTAGTATTTGATAAATCAAAATGATTATCGATTTTGTATTGATTTAAAATAAGTCATATTATATCATAATTTTAGTGACAGCTTTGACAGCTGACTGACATTGATAGTATTGATACTAGCCGTTTATTTTTTACTTACTTTTCCTGTATGACATTTGAATAATAACATAAATAATATTAATTGATTAATATTATATGTACAAGTTAGCTTGATCTTTTTCACAGATGTAAATTTTTCTGATCGACATAACTTTGCAATGACGAACACATTATTTTCTTAATTTAAATGATTTTACAAATTGTAAAAATATTAAAAAAATAACATGTAACACAAAAGTCCCTAAAGATTCAAGCGTCATCCGAAAATTTTAAGACTTTTCGTTGCTTCAAAGTAAAGTTTAAATAGGAACACTGAAAATAATAGACGTTTGTACAATGATACAACGGTCGAAACAAAAATCCGTCCGACCGATATATATAATTATTTTTTTTTAATTTTAAATCTGAGATAACTTCTAAAGTATTTTATGTAATTTTAATGAAATAAGGTAAAGAACAGTTTTGATCTACATTAAATTTCCAAGGTAACTAATATATTTATTTGGATAAAGATCATTCATTAGGAGAAATTAGCTTTGCAAATATAGTAATATTTTTAAATTAATTACTGAAAAATAAAAATTATTACTGTGAGTAAACCTTAGGACATAGATATATGCTATCGCGGATTTTTTGTAGGCCTTTTTATGATATACAATTCCGTAGTACAATATTTTGATGTATCTCATACGGTTTAACCAGCGTTGGAAAAATCGTTTTTTTTAACGGTTTCGTCACAAAACATGGAATTTTCTCTATTACTCTATTATACAAATACTTTATCAGAATGTTTTGTATGTATGCGTAAACCTTCGGGAATACATTTTCTAAATAACAGTGATAACTGCATCAAAATCCGTTGTGCGGATTAAACGAAGAAATATCACGAACAGACAGACAGAGGCGGAGAGCGACTTTGTTTTGTAATATGTAGTGATTTGGACGTATATTATTTAGTTTTTCATTTTGTAAATTTTATTTATAAGGTGCCTGATACAGGGGATAGCTAGGCCGATAGACAGAATATCAGGAATTGAAGTTATTCTCATTCATTATTATATTTAATTTATAATAAAATTTATTACACCTTTTTTTAAAGTTAAATGTATTAAGTTATTAAGTTTCGTTTCATTATGTCACTACGCATAAAATACAAATAATAAAATCAAATCACCACGCAAGTAAGACTTTAACAAAGAGTATAATAATGTTTTCATTCGTCCGCCATTTTAGTGATATTAAACATTAAAATAAACCGTTCGCGTCGTCGCGACCTTGCCGCGCGCAGCTCGCAGTGCATATGAGCGGCAACGTCGCATTTCGCTCCAAACGCGACCTTGTCGTTCGAATCATAAATGAACCAATGAACGAGACGCGCATGAACGAGACGCACGATGCGTCTCGTTCATGCGCGTACAACACAACATATTTTACAGTGGACGCACTAGTATCGGCGCTCCTTACGATGATATACGTGCAAAACGTATATTGAAATTCAGCGCCTCTAGCGACTTTTCGGTGAACTAGCAATATACTCGTTCAGTTATTCCGGAAGAAAAATTACGTCAAAACGATTTTTTAAATATAGGCACCTGAGGCCTATAGGTATCGTTTGGCGCCAATCTCGGTTTGAAATAATACTGCGTCCGATATACGGGCGCCGTAAGTCGGTGGACGCACTATTACTATGCAGATTTTTTACCGTTGACGCAAAATGAGTTGCAGGATGTATATATATATATATATATATATATATATATATATATATATATATATATATATATATATATATAAGAAAAAAGAAATCTTTCTTCTTCGCAATACTAGTATAGATTTATTGCTAACCGCAACGTTAAACTTGCGTGTAATAAGAAAAACAAACATTAAAAAAATCAAAAAACCCGGCTGCGTAAAATACTCTTATTATAAACTAAAAAGAATAAAACAAGTCTGGTTGATCTGAACTGAAGAAAAAATGCGTAGGAAGTAATTGACCTAAACTGTAACAAATAGTATATTTAAATACGGGATATAGCGACTTTGACATTCGGGACTCATTAAATAACCTAGACTTATTCCTATCCAATATGGTTAGCCGCCGATACATAATGTATTGAGAATACCACCCGTCTTATTCGGATCATCTGGTATGAATTCTTTGCGTGGACACTGGCCATAGGTTTTCATTTCTAACGAGATGTCTACAGCATTCACATGATATAGTTTCAAAGATTTACCTAGTTTAGTAGTCATTGTAGAATTGTAAGCGTCAACTAGCTTTGTTGTTGGAAAAATCCTCACCGCTTCTCCACCTGCAAATGTACCTACCAGTGGAATTCTGCGACTGTCCAATACTTTAAGCTGGTACATAGTCAATTCTCCAACACGTATGTTATTTAAAATGTCCACGAAGGTATTATCTCCAGCTTGTCGCACGTTTTGAGGTAATTCACAGAAACTGAATGATCGCCATAGATCGATTTTGCCTGTTAAGCTTGGCGGTTGTCGAAAGCAGTAAGCACCGCCTGTGGTTTTAGATACGGGTGGCAACTGCATGAGATCTCCGAATAAAATAATATTTATCCCACCGAATAGGCCCTGATCTTGTTTTAGTTGTTGCAGACGAATGTTAATATTTCTTAAGGTCAAGTACGGCACCATAGAAATTTCATCGATTATTAGCCATTCGATCGACCTCCATTTTTGTTGCTCTCTTTGTAGCCCCTCTTCGGTGATAGGACGTGCTTCAACTCTACCTTTTTCAATAGGTAGCGCAAAAGTGGAGTGTAGTGTACTTCCACCAATAATCCTGGCTGCTACTCCAGTTGATGCAATGACTGCCACCCTTTTGCCTGTGCCTACACAACTTAATCTACGAATCTGTTCTGTCATAACTTTCAAGGTGAACGTTTTGCCTGTTCCAGCTCCTCCGGTAACAAAAATTAATAGTTGACCCTGATTTGTCGGGTCCAATAACTTTTGGGATATACTCTGAAACAAATGACGCTGACTAAAACTAAGCAATGTAACCGCTGTTTCAAATTGTATGTCAGACATCGAAACGTCATTTGGCTCTTGAAACTCATCAATTATAATTTGCTCTACGTCATCTAGCAAGCAATCAATAGGCTGATGGTCATTGTCAAAATTGATGTCAATATTTTGTTGTCCTTCACCACCTGCTGCCAAATTTTCAGCTACAATACGACTAATAGCTTGCTGTATTTCAACTTCTACTTTAGCCATACCTTCGGCATCAAACCCTTCATGCAGTGGTCGAGCCCAAAAAGCTTCTTTAGCGGAATCAAATTCTTCTAACAATTCTTCTTCTGTCGGAACGTGGGTCAAAATCAAGGAGTAGTAATATGCCTCTGGATCTGAAGCTAAATTAAATAAAGCGTCCGAAGTATTGCTGGGCGTCTCCGCTTTTTCATCCTTCCTACGTTATCCAATAAAATGATATATTGAACATTTGCTACTTCGTCGTTATGAGTGTCATAAGCGTCAGCATCTTGCTGATCTTCATCAAAGTCAATTGCTCTAGTTGAAACTACATCGTACCAAACTGCAAACTCACCAAGACTCAAATGCTCAAGAGAATGAGATCTGTGATCGTCAGGTACGTTCACCTATCAAGCGTAAAAAAGATATTCCTTGAGCCGAAATCTTTTGTCACTGCCCATCACACGAGTTTGATAATAATCAAGTGGCGTAATAGGAACAGATCTCTGTTCTCTTAAGCCATTTCGGCCGTCTGGGAATAGTTTTGTCCATGCTAGCTCTTCAGCACTTTGTTCTTTAAGTAAACTAATGGGAGGTACAGTTTTTCTCTTCAGTTCGTAGATGGGAATCGGTCTTTCTCCAATATCAGCATTTGTAACAATTTCAGTTAAATTCGGTACATTGGTATCAATTGGTATTAGCGCTGTAGGAACAAAGGCACACCCATTATCGAAGACATTGTTGATATCTTCGTTTCCACTGGTTCGATTTTAAGTTTGACCTTGCTCATTTGTTACTAACGGTGATATTATGTTTGTAAATGCGCTAAGGGCTGTCATACTATATTGCATATCTTTACACCGCCTTACTTGCAATGCTACTTCAAGATGTTCACATAAAGTAGATAAATCTGGAAACTTCATCAACATCGAAGTACCTTTGACAGGCGCGACAAAACCTTTGGGTCCCCTTGAATGTGAATCGAATAAGTAGTTTGTATCGTTTGCTTTCATTACTGCTACTGGAAAATTTGTCTAACAAGTGACGATTCCTTTGTCGTGTGTAGCAAAAAATAAATCAACTCCGGATGACAAATTTGAAAAGTATCCTTCAAGAACTTCTGATGACGCAATGGAATTAACAACACCAACGACAACATCCAGTTGAATATTTAAATTGAATATCGTAGTGGCTACAGAAACGGAAGGCAAAAGTTCATCGGTATATAAAAATGATGGCCTTACTACAAGTCATGACATGCACTCATTGAAGTACTTATTTCCAGCCAACAAAACACGATCTAGGTCAGAAGAGGCCCATTCGTTTAATTGTTTGAAGAGGAATAAGCTATTGCTGTCGCAGCATTAGCCGTACACTGGCGACCACATGATGCCTCTTCAAATTGCTCACTACCCTGGTGAAAAGACCCACGCAAGATGTGTCGGTAATTTCCCAAACACTTGTAATGGTCCTTTGGTTCATCTCTAATCGGATCTTCATTATTTAGAGTCGCTACAGTTTCCATAATACTTGATCGCAGCTCTTCATTTGTAATATTTGTATTAATTTTAACATTTGAATACAAATGACTATTGATCACCAGCCAGTCTAATGCCCTTTTGATTTTATCTATAACTACCGAAAACCTTCTGTCACTAATCACATTTTCCAATTTTTCTGTCACAATACTTATTCCTGCATTTGCTACATTTGGTGGAAGCTGCTCTATTACGTCTTCGATTTCCTGCGCGAACAGGATCGCCTGTCCCTTAAAACCCTGCTGACCGTAACGACCATTCAGACGCACTACTTTTACAAAAGCTCTTAACTGACATATTATTCCAATAAGCGTTAGATGGGCACTGATTTTTTAATAATTTACTGGCGCATCTGTTGCAACAATTGATACGAGCAGGAACGTTTAATGGTGCAACTGCTATAGTTGCAGTTAAGACGCCACGTGATTGTTTTTTATACAGGAGCTTTCTACACACATAGCATTCAATATCAGCTTCTTGAAAAATCATATTATTGAATGTGGTATGGTCGCTTGCAAAAAGTTGTCGTCGGACTCGAGACTGTGATCGCAATTCGTCTAGTCGCCTACTGCGAGAATTTGGGGACTCGATTTCTCGTACGTGCTGCGCATGATCACGCATTTGTTCGTGCCGCATAGAACGAGAGGTCGGAGATTCTAGTCCTCGTACATTCTGGGCGTGATCACGCATTTGTTCGAGCCGCATAGAACGAGAGGTCGGAGATTCTAGTTCTCGTACATTCTGGGCGTGATCACACATTTCTTCGAGCCGCATAGAACGAGAGGTCGTAAATTCTAGTTCTCGTACATTCATGGCGTGATCACGCATTTGTTCGAGCTGCATAGAACGAGAGGTCGGAGATTCTAGTTCTCGTACATTCTGGATGAGATCACGCATTTCTTAGAGCCGCATAGAACGAGAGGTCAGAATTTCTAGTTCTCGTACATTCTGGGCGTGATCACGCATTTGTTCGAGCCGCATAGAACGAGAGGTCGGAGATTCTAGTTCTCGTACATTCTGGGCGTGATCACGCATTTGTTCGAGCCGCGTTGTACTAGAACTTGGAGAATCGAGTTCTCGCAAATGTTTAGCATGCAAACGCATTTAGTCCAGCCTTTGTAACCGGTCAAACTGTGATTCTCTTTCACGAACCTTAGAATTATGATTTCGCTTCTAAGTAAGCCTTTGAGAACGAGATGAAAACGTCTCTTTCGCCCTAGCTTGAGACTTGACGATGTTACGCTTCTTTCGATTTTCTTCGCTATCAGCGCTAACTTTAGGTTTGCGAGAAGTCAGATTACAGATGCTTGTTATAAGATCTTTACGTGACTCATCCAAGAGCTGGCTATAGTATTGTGACGATCTCTTTCTTTGATTTTTCAGACGTTACTCTCGTTTACTAGGACTTTCAGTTTTTAATTTAGAGGCCTTTTTACGGCTATTTTTTGTCTTTCGTGACAATGCCATACTTTACTAACAATTAATGACTCATTATGAAACAATTAACAATGGAATTAAATAAGTGTCTTTTTTCAAGTCGCAATAATTATATTTCTTATAATTTGACTAAAGTAACATGAACTATTAAACAACGTATAATAATTTAAATACTTGTTTTACAAAGTAATATTATTTATTACACCTACACAGATACTATATACTATGAATTTAGATATATGTTTTAATTATTTACTGGAAAATTAATGATGAAATACAGCTATTTATTTTTTAAATGTTGACTTACTTGAAGAATTTGGTACACAGGTATATCCTATACACAAAATTATTCAAGTATTACGTAACAGACAACAGGCATTTTATTTATGGTAACCTAGATAAGTAATTAAATAATAATAAATAGAAGAAAGTGAACAAAAAAAGTCCGCAAACCCTGTCTAAAACCACAAACTATTTTTATTAAAAGCAATTATTCAGTATAATATGTTAAAGAAATAGGTATTATAATAGATTATTAATGATATTTATACATATACTTAATAAACATACATAGAAGAAAGGTAGAAATCAAACAACAACTCGAATAGCAGTGCGGAGCGCAGTAAAAATTTCGAAAATTGGATACGTGCGACAACAACGTCTACCCTCACGTGTCTGCCCGTTCGGGTAGCCGTACCTAGTCTCACCTTCTCGCCCCGCCATGCCCTGCCGCGACCGGTCCACGCAGAAAATCTCGCGCCAGCGTAGCGCCACAGCGAGTATTGATATTCATCTATACCAATAATATAAAGCTGAAGAGTTTGTTTCTATGTTCGTTTGCTTAAACGCGCTCATCTCAGGAACTACTGGTTCGAATTGAAAAATTGTTTTTGAGTTTGATAGTCCATTCATCGAGGAAGGCTATAGGCTATATAACAACACGCTACGACCAATAGGAGCTGAGCATTAATCAAAAACGTTACTTAATGATCGTAAAATGTGAAAAGGTGATTTTATTGCATTATTAGTAGTCACGCATATGAATCCTTACGAATGAAAAGCCCTTCATTAATAAGGTAATTTAATGAAGAAAAATTTTGTCGTTTGTAGTTTTTAATATGGACGCATAATTTAGGAGTTCATGTAAAATCAAATGAAACGACGCCGCGTCTTGCAGCGCGTAGGTATAAGACATAAGTCGTCCACGTTGCACGTGGACGTTGTTGCCTGTTGGCTTAAAAGATTTAGTATGTTTTTTCTTTAAATTAACGCAGGTGAAACCGCGTGGCACAGCTAGTTTATTATAAGAATATACAATATAAGTCGAAATTCTGTTTTTTACTTTATGTATTAATATAATTTAAGGTATATTTTTTTCTGGCAAACAACGTTTCGCTCACTCAAACAGAGTTCAGCCCATGAAAATTTCATGGCAGTGCTATTCCTGACGCGATACATTATTCGTATTGCTAGAAAACGATAATTAATAAAAGGCACGATTTATGAATATTTCGACTGTCCCTACGTACAGTATCTAAACTGAAAATTTGCGATTTTTTTATTGCACTAAGAAACTCCTTTTTATATTTATGTTTTTATACAAAAAAAGAGAATAAGCTAAAAAATACATATTAAACCACATTTTTCATCAGTATAATATTGATACTTAACAAATAAATGACAATTTTGTACACAAAATTAACTTAAAAGTGCTCTCCTGTAAAGTACCTTTTTTCAGTTTCGATAGTATACGTAGGGACAGTCGATTTGTGTTAAATAAAACAACAGTATAAACATAATGTGATATATATATTTTTGAACTGGTCTTTTTACTAGCTTCCATTTGATACCCATATTGCTACAGTAAGAAAAAAAATTCAACCCCCCCCCCTCATTCCGCAATTTGCGGGAGCCATTTTGAAAATTTATATAGCCTATGTCACTACTACAATTTAGATAAATCCAACGACTCTCATATGTCAAAAACCGTCTAGCCGTTTGGGCTGCAGGGCGTGCCAAAGAAATGGACATACATACATACATACACTCGAAAAACATAACCCTCCTTCTGTCGCAGTCGGGTAAAAATGACTGTTGATCAGGATTTTGTCGAGCGAAATCTCATTCAATCTCACGTTTTTTTTTTCTTACTGTACTATACTGATTGAAACAAAATGTAACCCGTGGGATGGAGTAAAGTGTGGGATAATACCAAAATTTCTCAGAATCACTGGCACAAGCTTATCAAGTCGATTACAATACTTGATTTTAACTAATACTATGTAACATAAAAGCTTTCGTCTAGTTATGTTTAGGACGAGGATAAGTCTATTAGAAATAAAATTAACTAACTAACTCATCTGGCTCAGTGACCCGAAGTGAGTCTTGGCCTCCGAAACAAGATTCCTCCACTTCGCACAATCTTGCGCGATTTCCCGCCAATTATTGACTTTGATCTCACGCAAGTCTGCTTCAGCCACGTCCTACCAGCGGTTTCTGGGGCGACCCACTGGTCTACGTCCAGTTGGTCGACCCAGATAAGCTCTCTTGACTGCTCGATCCTCCCCCATGCGTTCGACATGTCCGAGCCACCGCAACCGATGAGATTTAGTAACACCAATGATGTTTGGCTCAGACACCAGGTTTTCAATTTTTGTGCAAAGGTTGCAAGGATGTTTAACTACAATGTTTTTTTTTTTTTTAATTTGTAAGTCTGTTATATTACAATATTAATATAAATTTAACTTATGAAAAAAATATATAACTCATTTTCTTCTATATTTTTGTCAGGGACATCTCGTTGTAATGTTCAACAGTAATCCGCTAGAAAACATGGACACCACTTGCCCTTACATAGTTTTTCTATGACAGAACTGTTTCGGTGAAATCTTTTTGTGTCCGTCTGTGTTTATCGTGCGTAACGGTGCCCAAAGTGTTAGGAGAGAATTCTATATATTAGTGAAAAATATGTATTTTCAACGAGATATTATAGCTAAATATATTAAGACCCAAAGCCCAATTGCAAAACACCTCTGCGACAATACTTTTATAGTTACTTGATCGGTAATTTCCTAGAAAATTTGAAGTCACTTTCATGAAAGATTCCCCAGCTGATTTTTCCAAATCACTAAGCTTGGTTTAAATATTTAATCTTTCATTAATTTCCTGATTTGCGGGCCAAGAAATAGGCTCAATAGACGAAGAATTCGCTTGAATATCAGGATTTAATGTGTCTTTTTCGATTACTTCTAGCGTAGCGGACAGATTGGAATTTTGAATTGGTCCTGGTATAGTAGTTCTTCACAATGAATGACCGGTCATTTAGCCGATGATACGTCAGGATACTTAATTTTACTTATTGTGTTAATTGTATTACGTTTTGTATCAGTAACACAAAAATAACAATCAGATTAGTAACTCGTTGTATGCATCCAAATCTTAGGAATGGCATATACCAAGATCTCGCCAATCCAGTAAAAAGACCCACACGTAACACAGACACACAACAGATGTGTGGAGCTCACATGACAAATCGTGTTGTCCGATGGAAAAGCCAAAATACTGTTCATATAACTTGGTTACTAATGGTGTGTCATAATTCTTCGCTCAGTTTTTAAAGTAATGTCACCACAAATATTACAAAACTTTTCAGCGTCATTTTTAAATTTTCTTCACATAATTTATGAATCACTGTTTAAGTGATTAATTCTCTTAATGTGAAATGAAATTTAAAAATGGTTAATTTTCAAGTTGGTACAACTACCAGCGGTAACACGATAACAAGACTAGATCGAATAAATATTATGTTAAGGAAAGGTGGCTATTCAGAATTAGTAAGAACCTTTCTTATTGATTTTTTTTTATTTACATTTAAGATACACTTGTAAACAACATCACTAACCATCAAAATGTTCAAACAGTTTGTAGGCGCTTCGTTCAATCTTGTTACATAGAAAGTTCTTAAATGCTACATTCTTAAACCTACATACAATAACAATAAAAAAAAAAACATACTTATTTACACTCACAACTTTTTACAATATCCCAATACTTCTTTTACCCTCTGTTTTAATTTAAATTTACACTTAATTTTCTTTTCGTCTCTTAGTATTTGATATTTATTACATAGCTTTGGTACTACATATTTTCTAGTCCTTTCCCCATAGTAATTATTAACTTTCACAAGCTCAAATTTTTCTTTCTTTGTTCATTTTTTGACCGGTTTGACGTAATAGCAGTTATAAAAACAAAATATTAGATACGAGTACACAAGAGAATTTCGTAAGAATTTAACGTTCAAATAAATGATTCCCTCGCGATGTAAATATTTCATCTGAAGCTGAAATTCGTATAAGCAAAGACATAATGGGATTATCTTTGAAATTTGTGTACAAAACAGACGGTATATAGGTTTATGAGATAAATGGGATTTGTTTGTTTGGTACGGAGTGATGGTGGTTAACGGGGATTATAATATGCGTGAGCTCAGTAACGTTAGCATAATATATATGAGGGTATTTAACTTTTATAAGCCTTAAATTATAAATTTACGCTGGACTCTAGTATTATAGAATTAAAAAAAAAACATCTTTTCAACTCTCAGAACAAAACTACGTTCATTACACTTGTATAGACAAATGGCATAGCGCAACCGCTTGCAATTCTTTGTGAGCAGTATATCTTTTTAGTTTACAATACACCGTTGTAGACACAATTTATATTTCTTTATTGTATTTTTTTTACTGCATATTATGTATCATTATTTTTTTTGGATTATTTTTTTCAGAATTACTTGCAATTAATATTTTCTTAACTATATACTTATTTACTATTGTGAAGAAATTATACACCTTTTCTGACTGATTCTTTAATTAAATTAATTATATATATACAATATTTATTACACAATTATATATTATGCTTAATACAGTATATAATGAGAGAACTAGTGCTCGCTTCAAGTCCAGCCCCAGAATGAATTCCTCGTCCCTGCTTTTAGCTTATGAACAAATTGTACCCACTTAACATACCCCCACTATAATCGATTCCGATTGGTTTAGATGAAATTAATTTAGTTGCCAGATTCTTACAATTTTTAAAACTAAAATTAAAAGTAATAATTTTTAATGAAATAATACAATTTTTTTATCGTAAATTACAATTAAATTAATAAAAATCACAACATTCGGCCATCCGAATATGTGCAACCTCCTGGTGCACATAAAAAATCACAACATTCGAATTATTATATTATACTTATTATTTGTACAAACTTTACCTTATATACTAGTATTATATTATAGGAATTTACATGAATTTATTTATTAGTCTTAATTTATTATTTACAGTTTTATTTTTGAGTTTGTTGTTGCAGCTCTGACAGAGGTGTGTCGTCTTCGCTATCACTACTAGAATCATTGGCATTATCATCAGATTCCTCAGAAAAATTTGACGTTCCTAAATTAATCCAGGGTCGTATTCTATCCGCTGCAACAACAGTCTCAACTCTCCTTTTCTTATTACTAAATCCTGGAACATTAATAATCTTATACCTATCATTTCCTAAGGATTCTACTACTTTATACGGCCCGATGAATTTAGATAATAGTTTTTTACTGTTGCCATAATTATAAAAATTCGTTCTCGTTATTTTAACTAAGTCACCTTTCTTATAGACTGCAGCAGGGGTCCTGTCGTCATCGTAGCGGCGTTTCTGTTTTGCCTGACTCTCTCTGATATTACGATCTGCTTCCTCTCGTATGCCTTGTAAGTCAACTGAAGGTTGATCTTCACCGATATCGAGCTTATTTAATAGGCTATCTCTTAACCTAACCCCAAACATAACCTCTGATGCAGTCTTTTTTGTTGTGGAATTTATCGTGTTATTTATTGCCCATTGAACATGTCCCAGTTGCATGTCCCAGTTACGTTCGTCAGTGTTGACGTTCAATTTACTTATTGCTTGTAAAATCGTTTGGTTAAACCGTTCTGCTTGACCGTTCGAACGGGGGCATGCAACCGCATTAAGTGTATGCTTTATGCCATGGACGTCGCAAAACTTTTGGAATGCTGTCGAGGTAAAAGAAGTACCTCTGTCAGAAATGATCCGCGAAGGTAATCCGAAATCAAAGAATAAATTTTCTAAAACTTTTATAGTATGCTTAGTTTTCGTACTTTTTACAGCCCTTACAAATAAATATTTTGTAAAACCATCAACTATAGTCAAAATGTATACATTCCCTTTCTTACTTTTGGTGAAAGGACCAAGGTGGTCTATATGTATCGTGTGAAAGGGAATATCTACCTTTTTAATGGGGTAAAGGAAACCAGTTTTCCCTTTAGTGACATTATCTTTGTTATATGCACATTGCAGACACGATTCAACGTATTTTTTTTTACGAACCGCCGTAATTTTGGGAACCAGAAGTTGCCTTGAATTCTCTCAATAGTTTTTGTTATACCTAAATGACCTAAGTTATCATGATTTGATTGACAGATTTGAAAGCGCGCTCCTCGAGGTACAACTAAACACAGCTTCTCTCCTACTCTCCTATATAACTTGTTGTCTTTAATCACGAAATGCTTTTTAATATCTTTAATCTCCTCATTATTATTGGGTCTTAATATTTTTACTATACGCGATATGTCTGGGTCAGCCATTTGTAGCGACAGAAGCCAATGCTCCTTTTCTATGTTATAGACTGTAATATTAGAGTCTTCAGACAGCTCAGAAAGGTTTGAATTTCGACTCAATGCGTCAACATAAGCCATCCGAGTACCTGATCTATATTCGATTTCGAAAGTAAACTCGCTTATTTGAAGCCACCAACGCGCTTTACGTGGGACCAAGTCTCGCTTAACGAGGGTTGTCCTGAGTGCATGGCAATCGGTCACGACTTTGAAGTTAATACCTAGGAGATAGACGCGAAACTTCCGCAACGAGCACACAATCGCTTGGGTTTCTAACTCGTAAGAGTGAAGATGCCGCTCTTCGGGTGTAGTTTGTCGACTAAAGTAAGCCACAGGTTTTAGAGCTCGAGGATTCGACTGCCACTGTAACAAAATTCCACCAATACCTAGAGAACTAGCATCTGTATGTAGCTCAGTTTTGAGTTGAGGATTATACAACGATAAAATAGGGCGTTCTACGAGTTTATTTTTCAATAAGTTAAACGCGTGGTTTGCCTCATCGCTCCAGTGAAAAGGAACTTCTTTTTTCAGCAAATTAGTAAGGGGTCTAGCGATTTCTCCGAAACCTCGAACAAATTTGCGAAAGTAACACGCAAGACCTAAAAACTGTCTAGTTTCGTGCACAGACTTCGGAATCGGAAAGCGCTTTACAGCAGCAATTTTTGTCTCATCTGGCCTAATTTCATTAGAAGATAATTCGTAACCGAGATAATTTATTTTATTATCAAAAAACCTACACTTAGAGAGTTTTAATGTGAGACCATTTAGACGTAAAAGTTTAAGAATCTCTTCCAATCTAGCAAAGCCCTCTTCCAAAGTCTTCGACGGTATTAAGATATCGTCTAAATATGCAAAAGCAGATTCAAATCTTTTTGAACCAAGCACTTTATTGATCAATTTTTGAAACACAGCCGGTGCATTCGCAAGCCCAAACGGCATTCTTTTAAATTCGTAATGCCCATCGGGCGTGACGAAGGCAGTAATTCGACGACTTTCTTCAGACATAGATATCTGATAGTATCCTGAAGCTAAGTCCAATGTGGTAAAGAACATGTTCCCACTCAGATTGGTAAGCTGATCCTCTATAAGTGGTAACGGAAAACAATCCCTTCGAGTTTTCCTATTCAACGCCCTGTAATCGACACATAACCGCTGTTCACCCGTCTTTTTCTTAACCATTAGGATCGGACTCGAATAGTCAGAGGAAGACTCTTGGATTATATCGTTCTCTAATAATTCGTCTACAATGGAGCGAACTTGTTCTCTTTCGGAATAGGACAATCTGTAAGGTCTATATACGACAGGCTGCTTATCAACTAAATTTATTTCCATGGAAACGTCTTTAGCACACCCTATTTCACTCAGACTAAGAGCAAAGCAGTCCCGATAGGCCTGCAATAGAGAAAATAGCCTCCCAATTGTTTTATCACTAATACTATCGCCAACTTTAATATCAGACCTTTGCAAGGGTTCTAGTGTCGACACGTCCTTAACTATCCTGTTAACATGACATATTTCTCTCTCGACAAAAGTTTTTGCCCTAGCTAATAGATAATTTGCTTCAAAGGTTAGCATTTCGGCTGCGAGATTAGTCAGTACTAAATGTCCCTTGCCTTCCTTGAAGCGATATAGCCCCTGATGCAAATGGTACTCATTTCCAGGCTCGGCACAGCTGTATCCTTCGACATACAAGTCTCCAGTGAACAATGGATTGCCTACCGAAACTTCGACTAAGCCTATATTTGTTATGTTTGTCGACGACGTTACAATCAACTTAAAATGAACGTCGTCGACAGAATAATCACTACTCGAGGTTTTATATAAAAGTAACTTTCTATCATCTTTCATAACAGCGATGAGAGGGAGTTCAGTAAAATCTTGCCCTACCAAAAGAGGAGTCTGCATAAATTCGTCGTTGACGACGAGAATTTCCACGACAGCCTCTACCTCATCCAATTTCAAAGAAATCGCACTTTTATAGATGGGAGTAACTGAAGAATTTCCAAAACCCTTAATTGCCGGCAAATCTTTCGAATGCCTCTGCAATTGCAGCGTCTCTGCGTCAGATGCACGCATTAAGCTGCACTCGCTACCAAAATCAATATATGCTAAAAATATGTGACCATTGACCTCGGCTTTCTTAAAGAATTTATCGTTACTGTTATTAAGTGTAGAAATGGTCAGTGTCTTTCGTGCGTCTAACGTAGTTTTAGATTCCGAGCTTTGTACAGCCGATGTTCCGACCCTACAAGTTGCTTCAAGATGACCTACGCGCTGACATTTTTGACATTTGATCAAGGGCATCGGGCACTTAAGGTAAGTATGACCCTTACCCTTACAATTAAAACAGATAGGATTGCTATTAGTATTACTGCCATCATTTGAAGCGTTATTAAATCGAGTGTTACTAACATTGTCATTACGTTTCTTAATAGGAAAATTATCGTAAGAACGTTGAGAGTTGAGAAAATTCAAAAGATCTTCCGGCTCCTCACAATTTAAGGCTTGTGCGCCATTTCTAACAGACTTATCATTAATACCGTGAATAACACAGTCTACGGCCTTTCTACCACTAATTTCACATCTGTTTAATAGGGTTAGCTTATCATAGAAATACTCCCGTAAATTCTCATTGTGCCTAGAGTGCGAGACAGCATCTCTTCGAGAAGCCGACCGTAATTTTGCTCGCTAGGAAACGCCCGTTTAAGCTTAACCTGCCATTCATCCCAGGTGTAGTTAACTGATGGTAAAGCCTCGTACCATTTTTTTGCCAAACCAACAAACTTTTGTAAAGCAAAATGTACGGTCTGCCTCCCGTCCCATCCATAGATTGTGGCACATTCGTTAACCTTCCTAATCCAACTCTCGACATTTTGCGTCCTACTGGAAGGATCGAACTCCGGTACGACGTTATTAAAGTTGTTACTACTAAGTAAGTTCGATTTCTGCGTATCAGTTTGTTTAACAGAAGATAAAAGTCTCATCACATCGTCAACACTAAAGCTAGGCGTGGGTGTCGTAACGATAGTCTCCGCAGGCAACGGTTGAGTCAAAATATCTGACCTGGTACTGGTGTTCGACGCGCGTTCGATGTCTTCCACTGTCCATGTCGATGGTGAATTAACTCTGCGTACTTTGGCAGTGGATCGCGATGCTGGTAACGGGTTCTTACGACGCTGTCCTTTGTTGTTCATATTGTCCCCTTGGCTCATTGTAACCTCAAAAAAAATATAATAGTACTAGAATAAGTGTCATTTGTGACTAATATAAAATTTTTACTGTGAATTTTACGAAAAATAATCTTGAGAAATAATAAACTGAAGAAGAGTTCAATTCCGTAGATTGAATAAAAACTAACATCAGATTCCAATTTGGCAAAAGAGATCTTTTACTGGGTCAGCTAGTTACTAATAAAAATGCTAAAACTAAAGTTACTAAAGTAAATAAACAGAGAGAAAAAGAAAACAATCTAGGTAAACCGAAGGCGCATTTAGCCCACGTGAACTGGAGGCGCATTTAACCTCATAATCAATAGGCGCATCTAGCCTAGGTAAACCGAAGGCGCATCTAGCCCAGGTAAACCGAAGGCGCATCTAGCCCACGTAAACTGGAGGCGCATTTAACCTCATAATCTATAGGCGCATCTAGCCTAGGTAAACCGAAGGCGCATCTAGCCCAGGTAAACCGGAGGCGCATCTAGCCTCATAACATGGAGGCGCATCTAGCCTCATAAAAATATAGGCGCATCTAGCCTAGGTAAACCGAAGGCGCATCTAGCCCAGGTAAACCGGAGGCGCATCTAGCCTCATAACATGGAGGCGCATCTAGCCTCATAAAAATATAGGCGCATCTAGCCTATGTAAACCAAGGCGCATCTAGCCAAGGAAAAATAAAAATATAGGCGCATCTAGCCTATGTAATAAATAATAACGTATACATACTATCTACGTATAATTTAATCATATATTATATGTACATGTATTATTTTATTGCATAAGTATAGCCTCGTAGTATGTACATTAATTAATGTATATATATTAAATAATTGATTGTTAAACCTTACTGAATATGTTATAAATATTATATAGGTATATATTGATAGGGATTATCTGTATATATATATATATATATATATATATATATATATATATATATATATAATAGAATTAAATAAAACAGTACATCAAACCTTCAAAATCTAATAAGCACGTACTAATTACGCAGGGTCACAAGTATATTCTTGGATTATTACAATTATGTTACAAACTAAATCACAATACACAAAATCATACATCACGTTATCGCAACACTGTCAAAGAGTAGCCTTGACCAAATGATCCATGCAACACTACACAGAATATCATTATCAAGAGTAGCTTGACCGAATGATATTCCGATAAAAACCGCCGAGTAATTTGTCACTTTTTTTTTTTTACTATTACCTACAATAATAAAAATTGTTATATTGTTAAATACATAATAAAATATGTTATATATCAATAAAAAAGGCCCTTGCCAGATAAGCCGGGAAAAAATGCCCCCAAAGCAATCGGGCTAATTTTTTTTTCTGAAATACCTTATACTGTGGACAACATCTCAGCCCAGTTTCAACTCTGAAATATCACGCGTTTTTGAGTAAAAAAAAAAAGTTTTTTTTTTTTGAAATCCATTTTTCTCCGAATCTACTTGACAATATTTAAAAAAATGTTTATGGGTTTTAAGATATCACTAACTAGTATTCCTAGAAAAATTCGCTCGATAATCGGGTAAGTTGGTCATAGGTAAAAATGCAATTATATTTTTAAAAAAAAATTTTTTAAGCCAAAAACGTATGGTACACCTTAGTTTTTTTTTTCACGAATTACTCTAATATTGATCTACAACATATATTTTTTTAAGATTTTTAAAAATATTAGACGATAGTTAAAAAAAATTAAATATAAAAAAAAAAATTTTGCCTTAAATTCCTTAAGTAGGTACAGTCATGTAATTTTTTTTATACATTATCTCTTCGTCTCAGTTTACAAAATATATTTTTTTCATACTTTAAAAAAATATTAGATGATTGCAAGGATCATTAAACTTGTTTTTTAATCAATTTTTTCAACTTGTTTGTACTTAATTTTTTTCTTCTAGAGTCATTATTTATTGCTCTGCTCTTGAATAATTATTTTATACATATATTTAACAATATTAAATCTTTTAAACAACAATAATAAATAAACAATCAATTAATTATCATCATCACTATCTTCATGGATTACAAAAGTAATACTTTCTGTGTTGAATGAACGACTCAATTTTTATGCAGGTCTAGGAATTTTTGAAAGGTATCGGCCATATGATAAATGATAAATAATTGCTAAAATAATAAAAATAAAAATAATAATAATAATAAAGTTCGTAATTACAATATTATATAACAATTTGTGGATAGAGAAGTATTATTCTTGCCTAAACATTAGAAACAATTGCAGAGTGATTGACATAAATCATATTAGACGCCACTGAAAACTTTTGAAGACTTAACAAGCTGACAAACCTGAAGTAAGTAAATGATTCACAAAGTGAGCTGATGAGTTTGCCTGGCAGGTAGCATTGCAAGCAGAGGCGGGAAAATTCAATCTGGCACAATTTTTCGAGTAACAAGAATTTTTGGAATTTCGTTGTTTGAAAGATTTAATATTGAAATGAAATGAAATGAAATGAAAATATTTATTTCGTCATAAGGTGATTTTACACACTTAACGAATGTAAAAAAAAATCATTTAAAACAAATACTTCAAATTATTACAAGTTAATGTCTCGGTAGACATAACATTACTATTATATTATATTATAAATATATTGTTAAATAAAAGGTAAAAGACCCAGTTATTGATATTGGCCTAGTTATTGACACTTGCAATTTTATTTTAATTAAAAAAAAAAATAATAATACATTAATAAATATATTTTTTGAATTATTTTTAAGATAATTGATTTTTTGAGAACATTTTATTTTTTTAATTAGAATAAAATTGCAAGTGTCAAACAACTAGGCCAGTTTCAATAACTGGGTCCTTTACCTTATGTATAAAATAATTATTCAAGAGCAGAGCAATAAATAATGACTCTAGAAGAAAAAAATTAAGTACAAACAAGTTGAAAAAATTGATTAAAAAACAAGTTTAATGATCCTTGCAATCATCTAATATTTTTTTAAAGTATGAAAAAAATATATTTTGTAAACTGAGACGAAGAGATAATGTATAAAAAAAATTACATGACTGTACCTACTTAAGGAATTTAAGGCAAAATTTTTTTTTTATATTTAATTTTTTTTAACTATCGTCTAATATTTTTAAAAATCTTAAAAAAATATATGTTGTAGATCAATATTAGAGTAATTCGTGAAAAAAAAAACTAAGGTGTACCATACGTTTTTGGCTTAAAAAAAATTTTTTTTAAAATATAATTGCATTTTTACCTATGACCAACTTACCCGATTATCGAGCGAATTTTTCTAGGAATACTAGTTAGTGATATCTTAAAACCCATAAACATTTTTTTAAATATTGTCAAGTAGATTCGGAGAAAAATGGATTTCAAAAAAAAAAAACTTTTTTTTTTTTACTCAAAAACGCGTGATATTTCAGAGTTGAAACTGGGCTGAGATGTTGTCCACAGTATAAGGTATTTCAGAAAAAAAAATTAGCCCGATTGCTTTGGGGGCATTTTATCCCGGCTTATCTGGCGAGGGCCTTTAGATTAAGGGCCTGTTTCACCGGTTGCGAATAAAGTCACGAATTGCTTATTACGGTCCTATTCAACAGATAAACTACAACTTTCGGTTTCACCGGTTGCGAATAGATGTATTCGACAGAAATAACGGCCGGTAATTTATCGGCCGTATCCAGTGACTGTTAAAGACTATTTGACAGTAAAAAAACATTATTTCAAACGTCATCATCGAAGTCTTAAAATATTTTATACGTTTTGCAGTTTATATCATAAATTAATTTTGTTAAATTATGGATTTTTAAGTTTTGGAAGACTAGTTTGATGAATATTTTCAACATGTTACACGTCCATGAAGGAATTGTGTCTTATATTTTTCGATTAAGTGAAAGTGACCTAAAAACTTTATAGTGATTAGTTTGTAAAGAATAAAATATGTGCGCATAATTATTGTTTTCAATTTCTACAATGTGCTTTTTGCCTAACATACTTCTTTATATTGACTAATTGACTTTTAGTAACTCTGCCATTTCATCAATACAATGTTTACTAACAACTGTGATATTTTTCTACTGGAACGTTTTTAATTATATGCTGTGATAACGATGGAGCAAGCAAAGCAAAGCGTGACAATAGACCAAAATTATGAATATAGTTAGTGGCTAGGTGGCCTGAGTCATGCCATGTTCAAACTATTTTCAACAACTATCATATTAACCAAGAAGAATCTCAAAAATAAAACAGTAGAAGTATATCAAACATGAGATTCCTATTCAAAATAATAACAGAATCAGTTGTTCACTAATAATTAAATTATTTAATTTCAATGTGCCATCAAGACTACCTAAGTAACCGCAGGCTTTATTAAATGTTTCCTTCTACAGATCCAACTTGGGGAAATATTCTCCATTAGCTAGACTGGCATGCACTTATAACGATCTGTCCTCAATATTTTTTGCAATAGCTTACCAAACTTTAGGTTTAAGTTAGTTTATTTCTTTAATAATAACTGATTGATTAATTGTTATCATTTTTAATATCATTGATATATAATTGTAAAACTGTTTAAAAATATCATTATCAAATAATTTTATTTCTTTTTAACAATCTGTATTAATTTATTCATTATTGTAATTCAGTACATAGTTTTATTTTCTTATCATTTTTTAAATATTAATCAATTAATGCATGTTGTGATTACCTCTAAAAAGAAATTCTATTATACTCTTATTATTTTCTTATGTAATTTTTTTTTTGTGTTACTATTTTCATTTCTGTTGGTTATTCTAATAAATAAATTAAACAAAGGCTTATTGATAGAGAATTTGGATATAGATATGTTATCGGAGATAGGGGTTATGAAAACACAAATTTATAATATAGCCACAGACATGGGGGAAGATATATTTGATTACATGCCAGAAAATACTGATGAAGTTTCTAACATTAACAGCACTTTAGTGACTAATAAATATTTAGTGATTGTACCTATCATTAGAAATTCTGTAATAAATTATTTTTTATCACTTATAATAATAAATTAAAAACTTTTGTTGTCTTTTTAATATATAAATTTAATAATAGTAGAAAAAACCAATTTTCAAATAATTGAAAAACAATTTATACACATACATTATACAATTAACTTAATAATTTTGTTATATGGACTAGAATCAAAATATAAATTTACACAATATATAATTAAAAAACAAATTAAATAACAAGAAAAAAAATCTATATCTTACAATTAACTTTATAGTTTTGTTATATGGACTAGAATCAAAATATAAATTTACACAATATATAATTAAAATTTACATAATATAATATAAAACAAAGAGTAGTGGGACTAGCCATTTGCAATACTTTGCTTATAATAAATATTAGGACTCGTGTCAATTATTTGTTAAATAAAATTATAATCTTTGTGGTTTTATTGTTTTATTTACCTTTACATAATAAAGACTCATAGCATACAATCTTATTAAAATAATTTGTCAATCATCTTCAAATAATATGGTTAATTTATTATTAAAAAAATAATTTGTCTTGTATCTAATATATAAAATCTTCAGTTTTCTTATTGTTTTTTTTTTTAATTTCATTTTAGGAAGAATATTATGTTTTTCTAGTTTTAATATATCATTCTTGAGCTCAAACAATTTTTCAAAAAAGTCTGTTAATTAATTTTTGTTCTAATTCTTCAAATTAAATATTTCTTTCTAGATTTTTTTCATTTTCAGTCTTTTCTTTTGGCTCTTTTTCTTTTAACTTATCTAAAAAGATAATTATTGATTGATGCATCTTTCAAAGTTGTATACGGTCTATAATAATGAAGGTTCCTAATATATCCACCTTTTCTTAATATGCTTATTTATATTTCTATAATTTGCTTAGACCACCACATGTTATATAGCACAGCTCGGACTAAAGCTTTTTTTTTTGTTTCGACACTTTTCATTTTAAATATGTACTTTGATAAAAATAGACTACAGAGCAACTAATAACAAAACTTTAAATATTTTTTTCAATCTTAAATCGAAGTCAAACGTAAATGTCAAATAGGTGTTCGTACATTACTCTCTTACATTTCGAAAGCCAAACATAATTATTAATTATAGAATCAAATTTTCTTACTTTTATAGTAAATTTTCACTTAACAATACTACGCAAGTTAATTTATACAGTATTTAATACAAAATTAATATTATTTTTAAGTTTTCAAAATTATTTTCGTATCACAATACTCTTTGTCGAATTTCAAAACGTAAAAAAGCGCTGTTGCCGCACCGTCAAATTTATGCGTCAAATAAAGTTAACTGCCAATTAATTTAGCGGGCAGTTTGATGGTGAAACAGAAAAAAATTCTTATCCGATGATAACCGTTATACGTCGGGTAACTATTCGAAACTTTATCCGCAACCGGTGAAACAGGCCCTAAGACTAATAAATAATTATTTAACGTACCTTTGTGAGCAGTAGATGTTTGCCACTTCTGATATGTGAAGAAATTATACACCTTTTCTGACTGATTCTTTAATTAAATTAATTATATATATACAATATTTATTACACAATTATATATTATGCTTAATACAGTATATAATGAGAGAACTAGTGCTCGCTTCAAGTCCAGCCCCAGAATGAATTCCTCGTCCCTGCTTTTAGCTTATGAACAAATTGTACCCACTTAACATACCCCCACTATAATCGATTCCGATTGGTTTAGATGAAATTAATTTAGTTGCCAGATTCTTACAATTTTTAAAACTAAAATTAAAAGTAATAATTTTTAATGAAATAATACAATCTTTTTATCGTAAATTACAATTAAATTAATAAAAATCACAACACTATATACTCTACTAGCGGCCCGCCCCGGCTTCGCACGGGTATTTAACTAAAATTTCAAAAAATATAAATTTATATTCTTTATCACCTACACCTGCGTTGATACTGGAAAGTATTTCATAATAGACGGATTGAGTTGTCAAACATAATATTTTAGCCCGCGACTTTGTCCGCGTAGAAGTCGAAAATGGTTATAATAGGATTTTTGTTTTTTTTTTACGTTATTAATTTTGTTATAACATATAAATTATTATGTTACAATATTTGAATACTTATAAAATATAACAATCTTTATTATAGAGTAGGTATTTTAAGTTTAAATAAACATTAAAATAAAAATATAAATTGTTATATTTTATGATCAAGAAGCTCTGAGTTTGATCTGGAAAAAGTTACACGGGAGTATTATCTTTTTACAACGAAATCGAAATGCAACACCTTCCGTAGTATTTCTTTATAAACAATTTTTTATTTTTGTTCGGGGTGCTAGAATTACCAGGCTATTCTGGAATATGCCACATACAACTGACTGTGAGAGAAGCAGCTTTCGCTTAAGTATACTCCCGCTGCAGTAAGAGTTTGACCTTAAGCTTTGTTTATGGTAAATACATACTCATATACACTCATACATTATATTATTATATGGTTCCTGGAAATCACCATTTCCTATTTTAAGCAACAGGTCTGAGAACTGTCCGGCAGTAACATCTCCCCTTAGATGGACTCTCATATTTATGGTAAGGCTCAGTTTCGTCACTGCAGGCCACAAATGCTCCTGTACTGTAGTGTATTGTATAAGCCTGTAAATAACCAACTGCTGAGTGAAGGCCTTTTTTCCATATAGAAGAAGGATTAGAGCTTAATCCACCACGCTGCTCCACTGAAATATTATGTTTGACAACGGGTTAGCAGTTAATATCCCTGCCATAAGTAAAAATTATTATAAGGCATGCATGATAACAAACGGGACCGACGGCTTTGCGTACTCTCCGGGCCATGGTGAGTAAACCCACTATACACCCAGACCTGACTACCGCCATTGAGGCGAGGCGTTAACGCGACTACTCGCACCACTACTCCAGAACGGTCATCAATGCTTCGTTCGCTGTATCGTTGGTATAATTACACCAAAATACGATTTTGTCTCTTAGATTTATTTAGAAACCCGCAAGTAATTATTTTTTAAATTTTGATTGACTCGGCACCAGTAGTTGTGTACCCAGTTTGTACACAGTTGGTAGTGCCTGCCTTCTGCTCCTGGATCGCGGGTTCGATTCCCGCCTGAAGTCTGGGTGTAATAATATGTATTTATTTCTATATGTATTATTTACATGTATATTTATAAAAAAAAATATCAGTCTTCTGTTACCTAAAACACAGGCATTAAGTTGCTAATTTATATATTTTATTAAGTAATTTTCTGTACGTATAATAAAGAGTTAAATAAATAAATAAATAATAAGTTGCCTACCTTAGGAACAGACGATCGTGTGTCTATGTCAAACATTTATATAATTTATATTTAATAAGAGTCCAAGACAGCTTTTATCTCCTCCTTCTCAGTTTTAGTGTAAGATAAAGTTAAATGGGTACATGATTTATAATGTTTTCTGATCTTGTTCCAACATTAGTCCGTGGTGCCAATCTGTACTAATTGGGGTGTTAATGACGTGTAATTCAAAAATGTTTCTAAGTTCACTTCGGAGTCTTCTATATCTGTATCATTGTGAACTACAGATGCCTTGCTGATGAGTCATTTAGCTTAAAACCCTTGACGTAACACAACACCAACATTGAAGTAAAAAATATTATATAAGACACTGTATTTACAACTCAATTTTGTTACGTTTAATATAAAGTCTTTCCTGTTCCATCAGGAGCACCCAAAAAAAGATATCACCTGCACGACAATACTGGAAAATATATTATAATAGACGGATTGATTGTCAAACATGTATCAAAATAAAATGTAATTTAAATCAAAAACACTAAGGAGTATTTATATCAAAATAACTTTCTACCCCCTTTTAACCCCGTTAGGGAATGAATTTCGATAAAATACGAAACATGTCTTCAATCAATTCCGTTAAAGAATATTTATGCAAAATTTGAAGTAGATTGGACCAAGGAATCACGTTGTCCCATATAAACTTTGCCTCCCTTTTTCATCCCCTTAGAGGTAGAATTTCGTAAAATCCGTTCTTAGCTGATCTCTACTTGGCAAAAGGAATATTCCTACCAAATTTCAAGTTTTTAGGTCTCATAGTTCCAGAGATATCGTGATGAGTGACTATATCTCTAGAAAGTCTCCTATATATATATATAAGATAAACTTATTTAATTATGTTCCAGGTTGGATCGCTTATTATTTAATAAATTCGATCGGCTTCCATCCATCCATTTATCTTCCGAATCAATAACTTAAAACTGTAACCACACATAGAGAGTATTTACTTTATAAGCCCCGAAACGTGATTTTTATAATAACGATAACTTTTTTCTTCATTATAACGATATAAAATGAAATAACATTTATTGTCATTATGTAGTTCACAAAAAAAGTCTTTAAATTAAACTTTACAAAATATCAAATCTTACAATTAGTGATTTTTAACTCTCTGTTTCCTTATTTCATAACACTTTGGCGCAGTGGTCACAATACTAGCTGATGTGCTAGCAGTCGCAGGATCGTAAAAATTATATACAGACATATACAGAACCTCCTCTTTTTAAAATCAAGTAACAATTAAGATTAGTAATTATAATCTTTTTATTCTAGAACGTTGGAATAAAAGATGTAGTGCTTGTTAGTTCCGTAAAGTTAAACTTCCATATCATGCAAAGAGAATAGGCTGAAGAATGCTGAAGAAGTTCCGCTGATACTTCGATTAACTTCTACTAACTTACTAAGTATTCTTAAAAATGGCAACAATTTCCATTATTATTTTGTAATTTCAACCAGCAACGTCCATGACATCTCATTTAAAAGATTGATCGATGAAAAATTCGAAAGGTTGCGATCTCATGCATTATCAATGAGTGATGGGTTCCTTGGATACACGGAGTATATCAAGCGACTGTAAATACTTGATGGATCACAAACTACCGTTAGATAAATAATATAGACATATTGATACATAAACATGTACTCACGTAAAATCATACAAAAGTTAAATATTTATAACGTTAACTTTAATGGGTATGCAAGATTGTATATCATTTTTATGTTTTTTTATTTATTATACATTTTGCTAATCTGGATGACAAACGTTCGAAAATATATCTTTATTGGACTTTCGATAAGAAATAAATAAGGAAAATTTTATCGTTTTTGGAGACAAAAGAAGCCATGAAAGTTCTTAAAAGAACTCCATCCCTTTTAAAATTAATTATGATTAAAGGAAGTAATTTGAAGCTTTATTAAATGTTTTTTTAACAAAAAATAAACTTTTATACGTATTTTTTAAATTTTAACTCAAAGGAATAAAGATAAAATAGGAGATATTTTTGTAATATGGCTTATATTTCACAAATCCGTTAATCCTGCCTCTCGCTCCAGGGTTGCAGTTTTGATTCCCGCTCAGAGTCTGGGTGTGTTATATATATAAATAATTATATATTTTTTATCAGTTGAACATGCTGATGTTAATATAATTAAATCTTTGAATGTAGAATGAAAAAATTCACCACCAGATCAGCCGTTGGATGTCAGCTGCTGAACGTAGGCCTCCCCCATTATTTCTGGAGGGTTTGCTGTACTCGCCACGCTTGGTAGCTGGGTTGGCGAGTGCAGTGTGTTGTGGCAAGATATGATGACGCTCCTGCCTATCACCATCCTGATTGGTGTACAGTTTCTCGAATCACTATGGTCTTAGTCGCCATTTACGACACCTCAGCAAGAAAGAAGTCGAGACTGTTATATGAATAAATATAAGTCGGCTGTCGCATTAAATATAGGCATGAAGTTTTCTAATATTAACCTTAAATGTTAATTTTAAACAAATACTAGCTTCTGCCCGCGGCTTCGACCGCGACTTCTAATACCTCCAAGAATATGTGTACAGAGTTTCATGATGATCGGTCAAGTATTTTTCGCGTGAAAGCGTAACAAACAAATATACTTTCGTATTTATAATATTAGTATGACACTCGTAAAATAATGTTTACTGATTCATGATCATACTAACGTAACTACCGGACATAGAGTCAACATATTTTGCCAAAATTCATACCCTTAGTGCTTACTAATATATTATTAAGCTACTATTATTGCATATTATTATTTTTGAAGAAACACGCAGATTGAGCTTTATTATAAACTTATGAAAACTTAAGCGCACCAGTCTAGTCGAAAGTATTTGTAATGTAGAAAGTTTTTAGGTTATAAAGTTCGCGTTTCTTATCGTAAAGTTGTTCATCTTAACTTTGATTTAAGATAAAATTTTTAAAAAATTTAAACCGTTTTTATTTTATAGGCTTATTGAAAGACATAACAATTGCGAACAAAGTCACATATATCGATGGGAACTTTGTCACTAATCAACTCTCATCACAGCTTTTATACATAACTAGCAAACCCGGCGAACTCCGTTTCGCCACCAGATGGCTTCGTTTTTTGTAAAACCATATTGGTTTGTAGTACACACTATGTATCAGAGATGGCGCTGTATGTGAAAAATGATTTTCCCTATTTTCCTGCTTTTCTGTTGAAAATTTTCCTGAATTTTGTTTGCTGTAAACCTCACGGAGCCCGAGAACTTTCCAACGAATGCAAAACCGTGGAAATCGGTTGGTGCGTTCTGTAATTATAGCGTCAGGAAGGAAAACCCGACTTATTATTATATTATAGATGTATAAATGTCATAAAAAATATATACATATTGTAGAGTGTACCCGTTTTTATCTTTAGAAATAAACTATGTTTAAAAACCGCGGGTATCTAGGGCTAAAAAGTTTTACAGAATTGTTGTTTTCGTATATAGAAAGAATAGAAAAGTGGTCTGCATACAAATTACACAATATATTGTCTCCACGCCTTACCGTCATTTTATTGTGATATTAGCTCTTTTTATTATTTTTATTTTTGAGAAAACCTCAAACAAGCCCAGGATATTTTTTTAAATGCGTTTTCTAGCTTCTTTATATGTAGACTTGGTAAGAAAGTTTTTGGATAACACATCAAAACATATCTTTTCTTTAGTAGTTCAAAATGTATAAAATTGTGTGGATATTCCATAAATTTTATTAATTTTAACCTGATTCGGTATTTCTCGCGTTTTAAATTGATTAGAGTTTTCGAGGACCATATTGAATATTTGTGTTAGCGCGATTTTGATAACGATACAAATCTACAAGTGACTTTTCTGAACACCTAAATCTGGCAATAAATTAAACACTAAATATACTTATAGACCTTAACTGTCGCAAAGCGAGTTACTCTTTTTGTATAGCTCTGTCATTGTTACTTAAGTGTACTGTACTGTACTGTATCAGCCCGTTAACTGCCTGTTACTGCTGAGCGAAGGCTTCCTCTCCATATAGAAGAAACGTAATAGCTTAATCCACCACGCTGCTCCACAGCGGGTCGGCAAATAATTTTCTAAATTATCAAGTGTCTATGATAACAACCGGGAACGACGGCTTATGTGCTTTCCGAGATACGTTGGGGAGAACCACAAGGACATACACCAAGACCGGAAACAAATATTTGTACAAATAGCGAGCGGGAATCGAACTCACGACCTACTTAAGTGTCCGAAAAACTAATAAGTAAATGGTAAATAAATCGTTTTTATTTTATTTTTTCTTTTGTTTGATACGAGGACATTTGATGTCAAATATTAACGGGTTTGATTTCCAAAATGTATTGCAATTGTAATGATCAAATGCTAGAACAACAAAAATACCTAAATAAAATTATATCTTTAATAGAAACCTACTCATGTGTATTATAAGTGTATTCCTATTCAAAACCCGTAAATCGGGACGGAAGCGGAACTCTTAATGTACTCGAAGCAAATATATGTAATGAGAATTCTGTGCAAAACTGGCGTTGTTTCAATTCGTATTCTGTTATTTCAATATTGATAGAATGCTTCAAGATATCGTTGGAATTAATTCCTAATTATTCTACATTCCTTTATGTTTTAATTAGAAACGTGTAATCGTTTATAATTTTTGATTCCATTGTCGAATAGTTTATGCCATTTTTATTTATAAAATAGAATAAATCCATAATGTTTACATAATGATGTCATTATAGTACAAAAAGAGTTGACAGTGAATCACGCTTCTGATATATTAAATAAATTTGTATGTTTATAGATTAATAACTATTTTTATAGCACTATAAACTTGAAGTTACATAAAAAGAGTAATTTATATAATATACGGATTATCTGTAACATGAACGTCTAAGAAATGCGTAATGGTTCTTCCTGGCAGAACTTGGTGGGTCTGATTGGGAACGGTTCCAGCCTTTTATCTGCCTGATCATGTTATTACTTTCCGGTATTACAACTGGGTGACTTATTTTCGATAAAGCAGGCTAAGATCGCGTCTACTTAGGTGAACTGTGTAACCTGAGGTCAGATCATGGGTTTACGTATTCATGTTCAGTTAATCGTCTTATCCTGTAGATCATCCAGATCAGGTAACTGTAATGTGGTTGCCTCAGCTTCATATTACATATTTTGCCCCAACTAAAGCACTGTGAGAGACACAACCCAGTCAGCGATACAGTAAAAATAAATACAGAACACAAATAGGATAAACGCTAAATCTGTAACACAAGGCTCGCAGAGCAGGTGTACGTGACCAGACACGGTTTATAGAAATTACAATTATAATGTAAAAGAAATACAGATATTAAAACCATATTTTTATACATAGATATAACATTGAAAGTGTTAGCAAAAATTTATGTCATAAATATTCTAAACGACTATATACTCGTAGTCGTTAGAATAAAACAGTAATAGAACTGTATACAAAAATAATAAATAACATTAATTTAGAAAGTAAAATAAATGGGATTATCTGCGGATAGAAAAGAACTTCAGATGTAAATTAAATAGTACCTACCTACCTATTTATTTTTATTCAATTCCGTTTGACTTTCAGCGCCTTATATTAATATCTTATTACAACGTTTTGAACAATCTGACGTCTTTTGTAGATTTTCCTAAATTTAATTGAAAATTTTGTTTAATTTAAAACTTTAGAAATTATAATATGACGTCTCAGGAGAACGATTGACGCAATTTACAGACGAAGAACTTCTGCGATCCGACGCATTTGGAGTCACACGAAACGCTGCTTTAAGCCATTGTTTGTCACAGCTATCACTATTCTGTAAATATGCATATAGTGTGTAGGATAACAAAAATATATTAAAAATTGTAAACTGTGTTCCAAGGTAAAAACAATAATTAATAATAAACTAGTGCAACTAATCGTCGCCTCAGCGTAAGCTCTGTAATTGTAAGCTAGTTTATATAATATGTAAAGTATGATTTTCAACGCCAATAGTAGTGAAAATGAAATTTTGATAATTTAACATATTTTCTTTTACAAACTGACAAAGAAAGTACTGTTATACATATATTTACAATATGTGTTTTTTCCCTCATTCGGCTTTCAAATAATGGTCGCCTATAAAAGATAAATTTAGATTAAACGCCGCCTTTTCCTCAATCATCTCATCTTTAATATGTAAAGGAAAAATTGTGTAGAACAAGGGTCGAATATAATCTCCTTGTTAAGATATTAAGCTGCGATTTTCGGTCGAGATCTTCGTTTTTAATTAAAAAATCAAAATTTAATTATTATATATAATAAGAGCAACAACACGTCTCTGTTCTAAGTTTTCGGCGTTACATCCTTAAGCAAGACGGTATTGAAGAGCTTCTGAATGGCTTTTTTAATTAAGTACCAATGTTCCACCTACTTATGAAGCACCGATGTGATACCGTCCTTGCCAAGGTTGGAGCTTGATCGATTCGACTGATGTCGTATAATTTCCCTACTTTGAGCAAAGATGACTATCAAGTGTGATAACAACCAGAACCGAGACCTTAACGTGTTGTCCAAAGAATAGTAGTGACACAAGGACATACAACCAAACCAGAAATAAATATTTGTTGAAATCCAAATATGTGATCCGAGCGGAAATCGAACACAACAACAAGACGGTTGTCTAATATTAAAACAACACTTTACTAATTATAACTACAGTTGAATACAATAACGAATACACGCGTCCAGTTCATACTGAATAATTGATGTAATGAGGTGTTAACCTCGAACTGGTCGCTGAATTATACATGATGATTATATTATTATCTGACACTTCATTTACACACATGACACATATACACAAACCATAGACTCAGTTATTAGAGCAACTCGGCCTAGGTTTTCGGTCCTGAAAACCTAAAAGGGTCTGGTCAGTCAAATTTGTTAATAAAAATTTGACTAACCCGTTGGCACAGTTGGCAGTTGCCGTGTGGAGAATGAATAATAAAAATATAAGATTCAGATCGTTACAAATATACTAACATAAATATTGATTTTTTCAATAAATTGTCTAATTATTATTTTCGGTGATTAAAAACAAGCATACAAAAACCGACTATTGAAAATAATGTTATAGATTTTTGAATAATAATTAATTATAAGAGACGAATTCAAGAGATGTAAGATTTTTTTATATCTTAGTATTACGTCTACAGGCTTACATGCGCCTATACCCTTTTCTTTTCATGTATTTGATTGTTACATACAGGCGTTTTTACACAGCAAAAGTAAATAAGTACTTAAAACTAGACTTAGTATCTCTAGTCCCTAAGACGAGAGTCCAAACTGACCGCTTTTATCCTAATATATATATACATTTTTTTTATACAATACTATTCTACATGCGTTTACTATCTAGTTGTATTTCTTTCGTTTTGTAAGTGCTATAGAGTATTATTCCGTTTATATAATATAACTATTACATTATTTATAATTGTCCTATTTTGGTACTCTATAATTTCACACCCACCAATATGTTTTATCGGTATGTCTTAATCAGCACCAGCCCCCAGCTGTGCGAGCACATCCTCAATGACGGCTGTGTCTCTATGATGAATTGCCATCTTGAGGGTGTGCTCGAGGATTTCTTTTGTAGTGGGGATGTAAGGTTCGAGCTTATTCCTGGTATCAAGCTGGGAATCGATTACATGGGTCACTCATTCGAAGCGTTCTTCTTAAAAAGTTGGCCACGTGGTTCCACACGCGCGTGCTAGCCCCTAAGCTCAGGGCCAGGGAACAGGAACCTCCAGTTGTTACTATTAATCTGGCTGATGCTTTTAGGGAGCAATGACATGAGTAATAGTACTTGGATGAAGAATTGGGTGAAGTAATTGGAGGAAGTAATTGGGGTCCCAGCGGAATCTTACTGCTGCCGCCTGCTTAACTTCAGCCACGTGGTTGAGCCCAGGTTAAACGGCACCGGTCGCGACAGCCAACGTCAAGGACTCTGAAAAGTCACATCAAGAAGGGTGAGCTTTTCCATGTTCTACCCCCCAATGTCTAAGGATTGACACAAAAATGGCCCGTGTGGGATAGAATTTCACAAACATTATATTAAAAAAATAACACACTTTAAAAAGAATAAGACAAAACTATTACTAAATACTAAAATGTTCTTCCAACAATGACTCGCCCAATTAATTTATTGTGTGGCCTGCATCGCGGCCAAATGTGAAAAGAAAGACCCTCGTTTAAGCGGTCACTAGCAGTCCTCCTCACACATCCCTCTCACCTCGCGATCACATTCTAGATATTTCGAGTAGACAACGAATACCTCGAAGATAACTGAAGTTAAACGAGCCGAGATATTCTTAAATATACGTAAGCGCCTGACCGTTCTAAGTAGGAATTTTCCAGGACTGATACTAAAATTATTCTAATATCTATTAAAATCTTAATTGACTGATTCTGTTGTAACATTTTTTATATGTTACACGGTGAACCTGCTTTTTACCCTGAGGTTGTGGAACCGATTCCCGCCCCGAGTCTGAGTATAATATAATTATTGATATATGTATAATTTCATCATATCAGCCATTTGATGTCCACAGTTGAACGTGGGCCTCCCCTATCGATCTTCAGAGCGACCTATTCGAAACAGCCTCCATCTTCTTCGTCTTCCAGCGACTCTCTTCAAGTAGATTGTCCATCTCGCGGACAGCCGTCCGACAAAAACTCTAAAAATAATTCTTTTGGCTTCTATTGCTCTCACAAACGATAAATAAAAATAATAATAAATATATAAACGGACAAACAACGTTATAACACACGACGGTCCATAGTAGGATGTGAATCCTGTGTCAGGGGTGCGGCAACATACACAACCCACAAGCACAAGCGCCCAGACCATTGTTGATGTACAACAAACATTTGTTTGATCTATACAAATATAATTATGTCATGTGTGGGAATCAAAACCGGGACCATTAGCTGGCCATCAGTCAGTTGCTGGGACCACTGCGCCAACGCGTCGTCCACACTTCTTTAATATTTTTTTTCTATTTCTCATGTACAGACATTGGCTGGTAAAAATTTTATCATATGTATTAATTTTAAATTTATTAAAAACAAGTAATGCCATATTCGGCCGTGCGGTGAACGTCTGTTCCTTGACGAGGTGTCCTAAAAGGCGACTTAGGGCATAGTGATGCGAACAACTGTAAACCAACCAGGATGGTGATGAGCAGCAGCGTCGCCATATCCTGCCACAACTCACTGCACTCTCCAACCCGCTTGCGAACATTGGCTGATGTGGTCGTGGATATTGCCATTCTACCCTCAAAGGTTTATTAAACAAATTTACATAAGTAAGAATCAATCAATCAATCATCAACCAATCAATTGAAAAAAAGAAAGATTTACTTGTAGTTCTTCTTTTGCAGTTTCTGTATCTATGCAAAATTGACTATCGACTATTACTATCAAGTGTAACTTTCAAAGTATAAGAATTACCCAAAAATATAAACATAATTATACAAAAAAAAGTATCACAAGAGCGAGTCTGCCGACGAAAACATGTATGTACATATGTATATCAAAGGCTTTATAAAAACGAATAAAACTCTTGAAATGCTTTCGAAAGTTCTCTGAAAGCTCAACTCACTTTATTTGCTAAACTAAATTCGATATTTTATTCAGCGTAGGCTCTAGAGGCGTATTGAAGAGGCGGGATATGGATATCAAATTGGATTGTCATACTTTTAGGGTTCTCACTGAAAGGGTGCCACTAGAAGTCGGGACCCTGTTGCTTACACTATAATGTCTGTCCGTCTTTTATACTGTCTTTAGACATGGAACATTTATAATTTTTAAAGAAAATTTAAATTAATATGATTTTTACTTGTGTTATAATTTGAAGAATTATCTGCTCTCTGAAATTATCCCCTTTTTTTTATATCGCTGGGAAATGCGTTTACGCATCCCGCCGCGGAGAGGCGGCGGGTATGTGGGATTCGCTGGCACGCAGAAAGTACCAGAATACTCGCTAAAACCCAGCGGTGCCCTCATCGTCGTGATGAGGCGCCACGGGCTCGCTCGCGCATGCAGCCGTGACTCCCCGACGGTTGGCCCACCTATGCGGGCCACCTTCGAAAAAAAAACTCACCGTGGTGGAGCCTCGCTCTGGGGGAACCTCACGGTGAAATCACTCCCTAATCATAAAACGTAGCATGTTGTTCAATTATAGTTGTGCACATGTACGGGTATGTATGACAACCGTTCTGTTCTAGTGGTAGCTCGGGGTATGTCCCGATATGATATGAAGGATGTATGTCCTTATGAGACTCCACCATGCGTCTGGAAGCCGTCGGCCCTTGTTGTTTATAATGGACACTTGATAGGTCGTTACTCATGCTAGGCCTAACCCAGCAGTAGGACATCTACAGGATGATTCGGTTAAGTTACGTCAACATTATTACTTATCACGATTTAACTGGAATATATATCTATTATACATTATAGAAGTAAGTACGTCCTTGCTATCTTAAGCTTTCTTTAAAAAATTATATATGTTTATAGAAAATAATTTTACAATAATAATTAAAGGAGGAACCCTATTGAAGGATTTTTTTATCTAAATATGTTTACATAATAAAATCTAGTCACGTCAACGAAATCGGATCACGAAGCGCAACTTCGTTTTGGGAATTTACCTCGAGTAAGATATTTACAGAATATACATAGCTATTAAAGACATAACATGTAAGTACTTATGATTAAATATACTGCGACTGTAATAGACGAAGTTCTGTACATTGAAGATATTTTAAAAATTAGTTTCTTAGGACGCAAACTACAATTTAAATTCATATAAATCAGCTGAAAGTTTCACTTTTTTGAACGAGTTTTTGAATAAGAAGTATGACTTCAAATACACGTTCAAAATGAATTTAACTAAGCTGAATCAGCCTGTAACGTCCCACAGGAGCCTGTAAGGTCCCCGGCTAAGGCTTCTTCTCCATCTAGAGGACGGGTTGGATTTTAATCCACCACTGCGGGTTGGCAGATAATTTTCCTACCATAACTAACGATCGTTATCAGATATCTATGATAATCACCGGTACTCCTGGATTTACGTGCTCTCCGAGGCAGGGTGGGGAGAATCACAAGGACGTACTCGTATATAACCCAGACCGGAAACAAATATTTATACAAATACAAATATTTATTCAAACCGGTAATGGGGGGAGGCAACTACCCGCACCACTACACCAAAACGTTCGTCTTCAAAATACATTTCATCAAGCTGTCTTTTTTTTCGCAGGGTAATCCATTTACGGATTATATCCAGGATGCCCGGGCAGGCTGGATCTAATATATCGGTCTAGGACTAGACCTATGTCGGGTCGGACTCAGCACTATGGGAGTGCAAAACCGTACTAAACCCCTGCGGATCTGCAGGCAACAGGATCCTTCCAGCGACAGGATGGCCTCGGACAGACTTCTCCTCCGTGGGGACTGTCCGGCTCACCTCTGAATAGTCCCGACGACTCCGTGTCTAGCAGGACAATGAGCCTATGAGATCCGATATATTTCATTCGATATATATCTATATGTAGAAGCGATGACTTTTTTTTAAGAGTGCGCGTAGGTTACAATCAATATGATTAAATTACTTGAATCGATATGTTGAAGTTACTTCCGATATATCGCAAAGTATCGATATATTTATCCGATATATCAGAACGTATCGATATATTTAACCGATATATCGTAAAGTATCGATACAACGATACGATATATAATTTTAAAAAAATATTGATACTTTTTACATGAACATACCTAATCCAAGACCCTCGATATTTATGAAAATTTCATTGCTACACCAGAACGGTCAATGAAAAACTATTACTGGCTGTGAAATTTCAAAATATCGTATCTTTCTGAATTTTTGAGACATTTCAATGATTCTTTCGCTAATGTGATTGAAATTATTAGTCCTCATTCATAAGAAATTCGGTGAAGGTACGGTTGAGCATGTAGCATTTTTTCGCAATCCCTAAGGAACGACGCATTTTCCGGAATGAAAATGAATGATTGAATCTCGTTTCCGGGGTCCTAAGCTACCCATGCCGAATTTAATCGTGAGCGGTCAAGCGGTTGAGCCGTGAAAGTGACAGAAACAAATCGCTCCTTATCAGAATTATTACATTACTAAGGAGTTACTGATCAAATATTTCTGTACATGCCGAGTTTCACGTTATTTGGAGCTAATACTGAGTGACGACCGTTCTGGCGTAGTGGTGCGAGTAGTAGCCTCAAAACCGCGCGCCGGCGATCATGGGTTTGATTTCCGGTCGGGACAGATATCTGTATTTATACAAATATTTGTTTTCGATCTGGGTGTATGTCCTTGTGGGTTTCTCCGCCGTGCCTCGTAGAGAACGTAAAGCCGTCGGTCCTGATTGTTATTATAGACACTGATAACGATCGTTACCCATGATAGATAAATTATCCGCCAACCCGCAGTCGAGCAGCGTGGTGGATTAAGATAACGATCGTTACGCATGGTATGGAAATTATCCGCCAATACGAAGTGGGGCCGTATACGAGAGTAGTAATTTATTTTTGTATAACAACTATTCTACTATATCTCTTGATTAGAGGGTGTCGCTTTTATTTAATACACTGCGGCTTCCTAGCTGTACAATGTTACTGGCCAAAGGATTTTAATGTCTGAACTGGAAACGTCCCACTGCTTGGTAAAGGCCTAAGATACAAATCCTCTTCGTATGGAAGATTCGGATTTTAATATGCCAAGCTGCTTCACTGTACATGGCATTATTTTTAGGCAATAACCAGGACCAAAGGCTTTACTTGCACGAAACGGAGACCTACAAGGTTAACGTCTAGCCCAAAAACAATTATTTGTAATATAAATTCTTCTCTCTCTCTTTCGGAATGAAATTCGCAAATGCTATCTATATAGAACTGTTATTCATATAAGAATTGTTATAGTTTTAATTAGATGAAATACAATATAATTTAATTAATATCACACTACATATAAAATATAGACACGGTCCTTATGTTGTGTACGATAAGAACGAAAATACGATATTTTTATAGAAACGTCTGCGGTAGACTACGTCAATTATGTAGCCTACATGCTTATCCGTCTAAATTGAGGGTAAGAAGCCTTCAGACGCTTCGGAAAAGATTTTTACTAAAATATACGATACAGATAATTTTAAATTATCAAGAAAGAATTTGTTTCGTTGCTTCGTTTTTCACGCTGTAATGCTTTACATAAAGAATATTTCTTAATATAAATCTCTATACCTAATGAATATATAAGCTTATATTATCAAGCTTATAAATTTGTTAGAAAGATACAACTCCAATTATTACAGATTATAATTAACATATATATATATATATATATATATATATATATATATATATATATATATATATATATATATATATATATATGTATATATACATAGAAATATCAATGCAGATATTTAAAAATACACATTATATCATTGCCATCGCTATCATGTTGTATTTTTAATATATTTTTTAATTTTGTTTTTACTAACAACTATCTAATAATAATTACGTATCTTCTAATACGTGTGTATCGTATGAATTTCTTTCGTTTTACTTCATTAATTTTAGGGTTCCGTAGCCAAATGGCAAAAACGGAACCCTTATGGATTCGTCATGTCTGTCTGTCTGTCCATCCGTATGTCACAGCCACTTTTTTCCGAAATTAAAAAAACTTTACTGTTGAAACTTGGTAAGTAGATGTATTCTGTGAACCGCATTAAGATTTTCACACAAAGATAGAAAAATTGAGGTTTCTAAAATATTTTTTTTTCTAAACTGAATAGTTTGCGCGAGAGACACTTCCAAAGTGGTAAAATGTGTCTGTCCCCCTGTAACTTCTAAATTAAGAGAAAGATAAAAGTAAAAAAAATATATGATGTACATTACCATGCAAACTTCCACCGAAAATTGGTTTGAACGAGATCTAGTAAGTAGTTATCTATACTAATATTATAAAGAGGAAAACTTTGTTTGTTTGTTTGGTTGTAATGAATAGGCTCAAAAACTACTGGACCGATTTTAAAAATTCTTTCACCATTTGAAAGCTACATTATCCACGAGTAACATAGGATATATTTTATTTTGGAAAAAATAGGGTTCCGTAAGATATTTGGGTTTTTCGGACACAAGGTGTAAGAAATTAACCAGAAAAGTTACTTATTTTGCGTACGCTGCCTAAACTATAAAAGATAGATCCATAAAATGTTCCAATTAATTGTAGATCTTATAAATATCTACAATAAAGTCCGCGACACACTATACCTATCTATGTCGAGTGAGGCACAACAACCATTTTTTTATTTAAAAATCTTGAATTTTTTGGACTACATTTAAACGCGTTTATTTTACTCATGCTATTAATCCTTATCAAAATAAATTCATTTCATCACTAATTACAGTTTATGTGTATAATATTTGGTCTTTGAATGATTAAAATTGGACGTTTGGTTTTGAAGTTATGGCGAAATTAAAATATTACGATTTCTGCTGCACGGGCCGTTGCGAAGAGCGGGGGCGTCACCAAGGCTGGGGTGCGCGTGCGGGAAGGGCATAGAATACTTTTTATCGCGAAAATAAGGGTAGAAGGGGTTGAAATAGGGGACGAAAATTTGTATAGAAGTTCCTAATTGTCAAACAAAAATAAATCATGTAAGATTGTTCAATTGTTTAAGACAAAGACAAAAAAGCGTGCACGGGGAAAGGGGGGGGGGCGTATCGGGCAGTAGGCTTACCATGTCGCGCGATATAGCCGAATTCCACGCGGGCGAAGCCGCGGGCGGAAAGCTAGTTTTTTATAAAAAGAAAAATACACTATTATTAAAACATCGATTAAAGTTACAACGAACTACAAGAACTTTTATATGATGTTACTTGCTGCTACGGAACCCTTCTTGGGCGAGTCCGACTCGCACTTGTAATAATTATTTTTCAACGAATCTCCGAGAAGATTTATATAAGAGATAAGTTGAATCTGAAGTAAGTTTACATTTACTAAACTCTACGGAGTAAAATGGATAATCTTAAAAGTGAAAGAAAATGTATCACAATGCATCAACACACCTCGACACACGATTTCATCCTTTAGCCGTTAAGTTTGATCCGATCACTTATCTATTTTTAAGATAACTTCTACATTCTTGTAAGAATTTATATTGAACGGATTTAGAAGACTACTAAAATACTACAAATTTTTGCTATTAAACAATATTCATTGAAACGACATGACAGTACGATACATCGTATATTTTAAATTTTATTTTAAGAATAAATTAATGAATAATTGAATCAGCCCGTAAACGTCGCTCTGCTGAGCGAAGGCCTCTTCTCCATATAGGACATGGGTTGGAGCACAATCCGTCACGCTGCTCCACTGCGGATTGGCAGATAATTTTTCCCTATCATGAGTAACGATCGGTATCAGATGTTTATAACAACTGAGACCGACGTCTTTACGTGCTCTCCGAGGTACGATGGGGAGACCCACAAAGACATACACCCAGACCGGAATCAAATATTTGTACAAATACATTACAAATATCTGCCCCGAGCGGAAATCGAACTCGCGACCGCCAGCGTTGAGGTAACTACTCGCACCACTACACAAGAACGGTCGTCATATTTTTCGTCAAAGTTTATTTTAAAAAACTATTATATAATTCATTTTCATTGCTTGTAAAGGTGTAGTCGAGTTGATCAAAACAGCATCTTTCAATAACAACGAGGCTATTTATACTTCACGTCAACGTATCCCCGCGTGAGACGTCACGGGACTGCTGACGACTTGACTTTGTTACTTCATGTGGAAGTTTTAATAGAAAACTGATGTCTGAAACACGTTCCCAAGTTGAATAACACCCAGATCTGACATTTTCATGAGGGCGCATTTTCGATGTATTTTATTCCGATAAATCAGTTTTCGTTGTTAATATGTATGTAGCTTAAATCTTAATAGTCACGGTCAATTAAGAATAAGTTACTTTTTATGAATCCAAATTTATTAATGTAATAAATACATTCGACTTATTTACTTTAATTACGTGTATTACTTTCAATACATTTTATTATAGTTGTGTTTATGGAGTAACTGATTTATTAATTTAAATAAGCTTAAAGGATTTTTTTTTAATTTTCTTTTTGACGCATTAAATGGAAAATGTTCAATAATTTAATTAGGGCCTCGGAGAGGATTTATATTTGCATCGTTCGGAGTGAAAATATTTGGACCGTCGGGAACAGAAACCCACACAATCTTTAAAGCTCATGTAAAAGCTCATTTCAAATCAGCGTCCACGGGGACTCAAAAACAAAGTTATCTCGGTTAATGGATATAATTGGTCATCTAACGAGGCAACTTAGTTGTTACGAATTGATATATATTTAACTATATGTTTATTTTCTTGTTTTTTGTTTAAAGTTTTTCCTTTTAGTACATGTCTTTATATGGTATTTCAGTAACTATCATTTCTTTAAAGTCTCTGTATTTTAAATTATGGACAATAATAATCTGTAGGTACTAAAATATTAATTGAATTTAAAGTTAAAATATAAAATAATCAATCTTTACTCAGATTATAAAACTTACTGTAACTTAGTATAACTATAATACTGACTACTAATAGATATAATATAAAACTTACTGGCGTAGTCGGCGCGGAGTGTACCGCTACACCGTACATGTGTAGACTCCGCTACGCGACTATAGACTTCAACGGCAGATCGCTACATCGCTACACTGATACACTTCTACACTGCTACACCACGATAGTACTACATCGCTTCTCCGCTACACTATTATAACTTTTAATTGCTACATCGCTGCACCTTTAAATCGCTACAGCATAACACTACTACGTACTCGTAGATACTCCACTACTACTTCAACTCTACACCGCTACAGCGATGCCGCTACGTCGTTACACTGACACACTGATGCATCGTTACACATCGCTATAAGACTACATTGTAGTATAATTGAACAAAAATTCCACTCACACAAGTTTTAATGAAACACGAGTATGTATTCTCGAGGCTCTTTGACATTAATTAAAGTTAAAGTCATATTTTTGTTGTTTACAAAAAGTAATTGAAACATATTTTTTTTACTGCGGATGTTGAAAATAAAATAAATAAGTATTTTATGTATATTTTACTTATAATAATTACTAGCTTCCACCCGTGGTTTCGCCCGCTTGGAACTGATATTAGATACGGATCAGACTATCCGTATCAAATTCTTACAACAGTTCTGTAACAAAGATTCTCATATAAAAAACGTCCTCTACGCTCGTAGAATGCACAGTGATATTGCCCAGTCGACATTAGTGAATTCTCCAAAAAAGAAGGTCGTAAGCACCATGGTATGTGCGTCACTTACGTGTTTTCGCGTGAGAATTTTTAAACTGTGATTATATTATGGGCAAATTACACAAAATCTTTATAAATTGTAACCTATGTGTTATTGTAATGTATAAGCTATATTACTGTACAGTTTCATCTAAATCTGTAGCTTTTGCGTGAAAGAGTAACAAACATCCATCCAAACAAACTTTCACATTTATAATATTAATAAGATATATCGAATGTTAGTTATGATAATGAAAACGGCTGCAGTTTCAAATCCTGCTCGATACGAACTCGGTCATCAGTACGTGTGTATATATTTTATTATTTACAGATCACAATATTCCTCCACAAATATTTACACTGTAACATTGAAAGACCATTAAGCTATCGAATCAGATTATCCCGACAAAAGCCTCGTCATTGTGGTGACTGTTGTAGTGTACGACGTAAACCTATGACAAGTAAAACCAGGAAATAAACTTGTATTTGAAATTGTATTACATTACTAAATATGATTTTGTTAAATAAGCATTAAATTTTGTACATTATATTTTTATAATTTAACCTTGAACATTATATTTGTTTCGCTGACAACAAATAACAGAAATATGTGTTAATAAGTCACGTAGCGACCTACTTGAAACCAACTATAAATACTTTATATTTCTACACAATGAAGGATCGATGATCAATTGAGAATCAACTTTCGTCGTATTATTATATCTCCCGCACCGCACATCTCATGGCGACCCTGCCAGGATAAGAAGACATCTCAACTGCCGATCGAGAGGTTATTATAATTTAAGGCTTTTAAAATTATTTATTTTCATACAGAGCTATTGCTATTGCAGTTATAATAAAATAAATACAGATCTAAGTTAAAAGATTGACTCAGTCGTTAAGTAATAAATAATATGTTTCAATACATTTTTCGTTCAAATTTTATACCAACAAAAAGAACCTAACGATTCTTTTATATACCTTTATGCCCAAACGTACTCCGATTAGCGAGCGACCTCTGGGTTTTATTGAGGCATCAAAGCGACCCTTTCCGAACGCAGCGAGAGATCAATAGGGAGGTTTCTTTTGGAAAAAAAATGAAATAAGATGTAATACATTGTAAGCACTGATAAGAGGGTACTACAAACTAATATAACGTACAATAATTATTTAATTTATTTTTATTTCGGTGTCATCATATCATCATCTTAGCCATTGGATGTCCACTGCTGAACGTAGGCCTCACCATCCACCTTCAGAGCGACCGGTTTAAAGCAGCTTCCATCCAACGGCTTCCGGCGACTTTCCTCAAGTCGTCTGTGCATCTCACGGACGGCCGTCCGACGCTGAGCTTGCCGGTACGTGGTCTCCACTCGAGAACCTTTCTGATCCATCGGTCATCAATTCTACGAGCTATGTGCCCTACCAACTGCCACTTCAGCTTGCAAATCCGTTGGGCTATGTCGGCAACCGTTTATTTCGTCTGCGGATCTCATCATTTCTGATTTTATCTTACAGAGTAATATACCAAGCATAGCCCTTCATTGATCGCTGTGCGACTTAGAACTTTTATTTATTTATTTACTTATTCGGGAAAGATACAGTTTAGTTTTACATTAAAAAATAATAAATTTAAATTATACATAAACCAATCAAGTTTCCACGTTTTAATAACATATTATATAGCTTGTTTAAAAGGCCCATAGTCAGAGACCACGTCTCAGATCCGTATGTCATCACTAGTAACACTGTGACAATATAACTAATTAAAAATATATATAAATAAATAAATACACAAATAAACAACATTAAGTGTAATAAGATACTCCGTGAGAACAATACCTTTTAATCAAAGTTTTTTTTTTTTTGGGACAAAATTTATTAAAATAATAGGAGATGCTACGAGCGTCTACCTTTGAAATATACATATTATACGCATCGACGGTATGTTGGGGCCGTCTAAATAAATATTAATATTGACATTGAGTCGTATCATAATGATGGTGTTGCATGGAAATATTGAAATATAATAGGAGATGCTACGAGCGTCTACCTTTGAAATATACATATTTATATGTATTGACGGTATGGTGGGCCGTCTAAATAAATATTGATATCGACATTGATTCGTATCATAATGATGGTGATGGATGGCAATATTAAAATATAATAGGAGATGCTACGAGCGTCTACCTTTGAAATATACATATTTATATGTATTGACGGTATGGTGGGCCGTCTAAATAAATATTGATATCGACATTGATTCATATCAAAATGATGGTGATGCTTGGCAATATTAAAATATAATAGAAGATGCTACGAGCGTCTATCTTTGAAATATACATATTTATATGTATTGACGGTATGGTGGGCCGTCTAAATAAATAATGATATCGACATTGATTCGTATCAAAATGATGGTGATGCATGGCAATATTAAAATATAATTGAAGATGCTACGAGCGTCTACCTTTGAAATATATATATTTATATATATTGACGGTATGTGGGGCCGTCTAAATAATTATTGATATCGACATTGATTCGTATCATAAATAAGTATCATAAATAGTGATGGCAGCAGCCGTCTTATTAAATAAAAATATAAATGTGCGGGATGGACGTACAGTGAGATGATTGAAAATCATCCCGACAAAGAAATGTATTGTACGATACATTAAAGGGGCGATACACTTAGATCGAAGATCTGTTACACTTTGTATATTGTAGACCTGTCTCGCTAATTTATTTGGGAGCTGGAATACAATATATGCAACTTGTAAAACTGTGCCGACCGCCGAACTTGCGTAAAGTCGTTACGTCTAGTCATCGGGTTTCTGAAGTTCGATTAGTCTTTCGTGTACGTTCGTAGGGTGTTTCATACAGCACTGTTGGCATCCTCAACTGCGATCGACAAACGATATGGAGGGACCTCGTACTGACTTGATACGTAAAGTGATTCCGTGAGTCCGTTAAAGTCGCTCTGTCGACTCATCGGTCGTTCGAAAAACTCTGAAACGTTATCGAAACGTATCTATATAATTATTTCATCAAAAATAAAACATAAAACGACGTTCTGGTACGATCACGTTGCCTCCGAGCGACGGTTAATATGTTGACGATAAATTTGTAAGAAATGAGCATTGCGCAATAAAGAATCTCAATTCCAATTATTATTTTCGATTGAGTGCTCGTAATGTTATTTGGTGAATTACCAATAAATAGTGTGAGTGTGTGAGCACTGCGCTGAATATACTCTAGCATTTTCTTGATGATTTGATACTGGAATGCAAGACGCTGTGGTTGATTTCGGTCACCGCAGATTATTGAGCCCTTTGTCAATGTCGTCTTGAATTTGTATAGGTGACGCAAAATAGAGTCGCGATGCCCTACGTTGCGATATAATTCGTGATACGTAGGGTGTCCCTCATACTGTGACATCGAGGTAGAGGCTATTGTATACAACTTCGGTTGGAACACTGTGTGTCCCTCGCTCTGTCTAGCCTAGAGTAGTGTATGCGCCATGTGGTACTGCTGTGCTATTTTTAATCGACGTTACGATGTCTCGGATGATGTCTTTCGTTGATTAACTATACCGGAACCACGACCGAATTTTGCTCAGCGTTGCTGACGCCATTACGATGGTGGAAGTGATACGTTGCAGCAGTGTTGGACCCTCACTGTGGATTTCAACCATAGTGTTTAAGCATAGATCGCTTATGAGTGATGTGCATTGGTTACACTTGGTATCAACAAAATATTAAACTAAATGTACTTTGCTACATGTTTCAAATAAACTAGAGATATAAATTTTAGATAATTAAGGTATAAAAGGTATCAACGAAACAAACCATAAGGTTATGACAAAACAAATATATAATAAGTAACACAACACATTTACGGGACCACACGATTGTAGTTATAATACAAAAGAACATATACATATATGTGTGTCTAGGGAACATAATCATTAAGTTAAATGTGTAATATTACGGTTAAACGTAAAATGTGAATTATATTCACGCCTTTTGTATTTAAGTTTTAAATTTGAGTTTATCACAATATTATAAGAGGTTACTAATAATGTTCAGTAAGGAAAAGTCATTCAATTATATTCGAATCGGCTGGAGAACATATGATAAATGTTTTTGATGTGAAACATCTATAGGCGCACGTAAAACCGATTTCTGGCGTGGCGACGCATGCCGTGGCGACGCGTCACGGCATGCGCATTCGAAGTCACTGATTAAACGAATTAAGTAGTCACGATTTGAAATAAATTCGTAAATTTTTGTATTTAATGAAAATAAATGTTTATTCTATAAATAGTCATCGTTATCTGAAAAAAAAATCGTAATATTTTATTTTATCATTATGACATATTTAGTTCCTATCACAATATGTTCTTTTCTGCATATTACTTTTACAAAATAATGTCGATGTTTCACATCTGCCAGGCGTCCCGTGACGGCTCACATGTTTTTTTTTAAACTATATGGATCCACAGTTACGAATTTAACATAACAATCTTGATTGTCATGACGAGTGTTGAAAAGAACTTTAACTTCACAACTATATTAAATGTCAATATAAGGCAGGAGTAGGAGCACAATAAGTGTTTGATCTCACTGAGGAAGGTTCATAAATAATAGGTCGGAAACTACTGTAAGCGGCGGGCGCGGGGCCGTTTACCTCCTCTCCTCCTCTTGATTTTTTTTAAAGTATTTTAATTTTTTAATTTTCCTATTTTAATAAAGTAAGGATGGAGAGGAGCTCCTTCTATTAGCAACTATATTAACGAGGTGTTGATAGAAGATGAGATCGGGTCTTGATCTTTTATATTTTTTTTCAACTTATACACATACTCATTACGAAGTTTTATTTAATTTCTTATAATCATTTAAACTTGTGATCACTAATACTCTAAAAGAACTTGGTTAATACAAAAACAACGTAAAACGGGTCATAACTAACTAGACGATACAACGAGCCTTACTACAAATAATTAATTTTTAATTTTTATGATCTCTCTCCATGGTGTGAGTAGAAAATAGTTACAACACTCATTGGTCGAAGGCTTTCGACTTCAAGCACTGAAGTGCTTGAAAAGACGTTTTCACATCATTTTTATTTACCACAAACAATTTTTTTAGTACAACAGGCGGTCTTATGACCAATAGACTAATTAAGTTAGATTAGATTTATTTCTTAAGTTTCGATTCCCGCTCTAAAAAGTACAAAACCAATGTTAATAACTTTAATACATAAAAATTAGAAATAACTCACAGTATAATTTAGTTTTTGTTTCATTGTAATTAAATTTAAAAATAAATATTTAAGAAAATAGAAATAGGTACCTACGCCGCCAACGCCATCTGGTCTAAGGAATCTTTAAAACTCACAAAACTTATATTTGAGTTATTATTTTGTTAAACTTAAAAGTTTACTAAATATGTCGGATAGGAATAGAAATCGTTTTAATATTTTAGATAAACATCATTTTCAATTAATATACTATTATGTTAAATATTAATTATGTAAAATGTCACTAAATATAAAAACGATATTCTACAATTATACGATAGATGGCGCAGATAATTTTCTGAATCGCGCTGACCAAAACTTCGGCCAAAAGAATGACACTCGCCCGTATTTAAAAATCTGTTTTTCTTTTTTGTATATAATTAAATACTTTAGGGTACTACGGTCTTGATTGTTTGTTCGTTGTTAAAATTTAAAATATTTGGTCGTTATTCGTTTGTTTGTTGATTGTACAAAGTTGGATGGTTATAGCTATTTAAGTTGTAATCTATATATATATATATATATATATATATATATATATATATATATATATATATATATATATATATATATATATATATATATATATATAAAGTCGTGTTAGTTACACCGTTTATAACTCGAGAACGAGTGGAACGATTTTTATGATTATTTTATGATTATATGATTTTTGTCTTCGTCGGGAATAATACTTATTAAAATATGGTATTCATCAATGAGAAAATAATTAATAAAAAAAACAGTTCAAATGTTTCATCCGTACTATCTATATACATATATATGTATGTATGTATGTATGTATGTATGTATGTATATAGATATAATAAATCTGTCACTCAATCCGTCTATTATAAAATATTTTCCAGTATCGACGCAGGTGTAGGTGATAAAAAATATAAATGTATAATTTTTAAAATTTTAGTTAAAGACCCGTGCGAAGCCGGGGCGGGCCGCTAGTATTTAATAAATTATTATTATTTTTTAATTGAAAAATGACTGATAAAATCTTTGCTTTCTAATGAAACCATATTATTCATTCATTTCTAACAGCTTTTATAAACGCACTAATGTTTTTTTTTTGTTTTTTTTTTTTGATTTATTTGTTCAATGCAATTTATTTTATTGAAATAATAACAATAATTTACAAAATTAAATCACTTTTTTCACTTTAGTAGAGAGTGAATTTACACGAACGACATAATATTACAGGAAATTATTTGTGTTTGTATTGTGTGTTTCTGGACGTCGTGGTTCCTCGTCCACGAAACAATATAGATGAGGAACCACACACGACACGACATACAGATACATACAAAAGAGACTCCGAACAAATCAGTGTCTATATGTCATACACAAATGGACGAGCGGACATCGACCGACGACACGATGTCTGATACGACATTTTCTTTATAAGATGTATTAACGTTGTTCAGGGTAGTTACCATATTTTACCATATTGTAATATTCTTGCAAATGGGAGTTGTTTGTAACCAATATGTAACAATTTATTCGGGATCGCGACATCTCCGTATCAGCGCTGGCGCGGCGCCAGACCGGACCGGACGAGCCTAATTTATCTCCCATCTCTCGTACAGCATGTAACTTTATCGTTTGTAAAAATGAATTTATTGTGGCCTTGTGCACCATGAAGATTGTACACTACAATATTTTGTTTTATGATTGGAAAAAAGAAAGTAAATATATTTTTACAAACTTAACGCACACATGCAACATTCCGAAATGGAAAACATCTCATTATCAGTGGATTTATACGAATTATCATACAAAGATAGAACACATTAACTAAACAAGTATGCTTAATTAAAAAAATCAAAAAACCCGACAGCGTAAAATACTCTTATTATAAACTAAAAAGAATAAAACAATCTACTAGCTTTCATTTGATACCCATATTGCTACAGTAAGAAAAAAAATTCAACTCTCCCCCCCTCATTCCGCCATTTGCGGGCGCCATTTTGAAAATTTATATAGCCTATGTCACTACTATAATTTAGACAAATCCAACGACACCTCATATGTCAAAAACCGTCCAGCCGTTTGGGCTGTAGGGCGTGCCAAAGAAATGGACATACATACATACATACATACATACATACATACATACATACATACCTACATACATACATACATACACTCGAAAAACATAACCCTCCTTCTGTCGCAGTCGGGTAAAAAGACACAAATTCGGCTTGTAAATCCTAACAAACAGTGTAGATCGAGCTGCATTTAAAGGCTCGGCTTAGCGATGAACGGAATAATATTCATGTACCATACGACGTCGTTTATCGAAGAGAAATAAATAAATAAATAAATCTGTTTAAGACACACACACGGTCGTCTGTTTCTAAGGTAGGCCACTTAATGCCAAAAAATTTTAGGTAACAGCAGACTGATATACATTTTATTAAAATAAATATACATATAGAAATAAATACATATTACACCCAGACTCTTGGCGTGAATCGAAGCCACGACCCTGAAGCAGAAAGCAGGGTCACTGCCAACTGCACCAACAGGTCAGTCAAAAAAGAGATGAATACAACTTACACATAAATGCTAAACTGTAATAAATATAAAGTAAGCGAGTAATATGCGCTTATGTAAATAAAAGTATGTAGTTGTTAATAATAAAAATAATGTTAAACACACACACACACACACACACACACACACACACACACACACACACACACACACACGTCAAATTCTTTTAATACTGATAGTTGAAAAGACGCTTAGAGGACAGCCTTTTCAGAACTCAATGTGAATAACAAACTTTGTCATTTTGGGATTAAAGTATGAATACCTAAATGTTTCAATTTAAAACGTATTTAAATAGTGTAAATATGAATATTATCCACTCATGAAATAGTAAATTACTTCTACATGTCAAATTACATCACTTCATACGTTACACAAATATTTCTACAATAAATGTTCACCAAGACTTGAGATATATTGAAAATTTCGTCTCGAAAATTCTTTAATAACTTTAAAAATAGATAAAAGAAGGAATCTTTTAAATGTTAATAACTTAGAACACGATAAGAGATCAGTATTACTTTATAAATATTAAAATCGGTGACGAACTTTTTGATTTTCAATTAATAAACTTAAATCTCATCGTCAAAGTAAAGAATCAACTCGCGTCGTCCTCACCGTAGAACTTTGATAAAAATATTCATTTTAATTAAAGTTATTATCTATTTAAATATATGTCTTTTTAACTTAAGTCTGAGAATATTACAAACATACTGGTACTTATATATTAAGTACGTAAGTACGTATATATATTAAGTAGATATCGCTACTAATTGTGAAATAATTCAATTTTTAATGAATAAACTATATCATCAGAATGGTTCCATGGAAATCATTCGAGTCACTAATGATCTTACCTAAATAATATGATCTTAGACTAAGCCCTGAACCCGTGAAAAGTTCACGAATTCAAGTCTGACCTAACACTTGTATATTTGCACCCTTGATATGTTTAGGTAGATTTTTTCGCGTGTATATATATTTTGTTTCGACGTTAATGGGGACTTGTTTATGTCATCCGATATTTTTATATGATTATAATTTGATCTCCCGATTCTATTTGAATAACACGTCGCATTGGAATAAGTTTTCTATTGATATTGTTCCGAAAGCAATACGGGATTTTCTAGATACATAAGTTTCCAATAACACTGTATAGAGATATAGACTAACAGATAAATAATGACTAGTAAGAAGTAATTTTTTAATTACTTTATATTTGTTGTTGTCGGACAGAAAATATTTTATCTTCTATTCAACCTGTTCCGTTAATTTATATTTTTCAATCTGATTTTAAGTTACGTAATTACGTTTTTGTCTCAATTATGGAATTAACGTGAAATATGAATTACATAATATATTACACGTTACAAATAAAAGCCGTTTTCAATATTTTTTTACGAAAATTACGTAATCGAAAGTTAGTTTATTGTAAAAGGTCGACACACGGTAGATAGATCCCGCCCATGACACCTGACTCCTCGCACATCGCTTCATATCGTTTATGTAATATTACATTTAAATTAATTCAATGTCGACGTTCAGTTACATAATTATGCAATACACGCACAAATACAATATACAATTCTCAAGAAAGCTCTCGCGTATGGAACAGCTGAACATGTTTTCATACATGATAATAAAATTATGTCTGTTGTACGGTACTTCATCTCGTAACTCTACGCAAAAAAAAAAATAGTAGTAAGAAGAGAATTAAAACTTAGGTTTAGAAGTAAATCTTTAAATTATCGAACGTGTGCAAAGAAATATAAATAAAGAGCAACGATTTTTCCTACTGTTAGTTTACACTCTCACCATATAATATTATATATATAATATACTTGATACTTGACGTTAATACAGTTTTTTCATACATTAAAACACCAATACAATTTAATTAAATATTACCTATTATCACTTTAATTTATTATTGACCTAAGTAGAGATTGACTTTTTTTATTAATTGTTTTTAAACTAAAATTTTGAATTTTTTTTTTGTTTTAACATACACAACGAAAGCTCGATACTGATGGGCTTAAATATAAACCCATCAGTATCGAGCTTGTCTGACTGTCTTGTTTCAAAAAACTTTATTTAGACAAGATTTGACACTTCAAATTGTAAACTATTTTAAGACAAATGCATAAAATAACTGGTATCGTTTGTTACACCATCGCAAAAAACAATAATAACTAAAAATACTATGACGAAAAAATGACGAAAAGAATAAAATTAAACATTCCGGTACCGGGAATCGAACCCGAGCCTCCTGGGTGAGAGCCAGGTATCCTAGCCACTAGACCATACCGGATTATTGCAATACTATTAAATAAGCAGAAGATTTTGGTAAAATTTCGAAACGTAGTAACCAACACTATCAGTTCACAAAGGAATAGTAAAAATAAAAAATACCAAACAACGAAAATTTTCTTGAAATCATATGAAGATGTTACTTTTAAAAATATAATACTGTCTTAAGCTCTTGCTTAAATAATAAGAGAAACTATGTGAACAACACTTAATTTATTATTCTCCTCACATTTTTTGTCATCAATAAAATGCTAATACAGGTTTTTAAACGTAAATGTGGAGTACGTCTCGTAAGAATTCTTAAAAACGGCAGACACATTGACCTTAGTTAGGTATTCAGTTCTGCTAGTGCTATCTATAGTATGAAATTGAGGCAAACACGAATGGAAATAAAAATTAAGACTAATCTATACTATTTAATTTATATCTATACTTATATATTATTAATATTATAAAACTGAAGAGTTTGTTTGTTTGTTTGTTTGAACGCGCTAATATCAGGAACTACTGGTTCGAATTGAAAAATTCTTTTTGTGTTGGATATCCCATTTACCGAGAGCTATAGGCTATATAACGCTACGATGAACAGGGGCTGAGCAATAATAAGAAATATTACAAAAACGGGAAAAAATAATCTTTTTTGAGAGTTTCCGTTACGTCCTTTATTATTTCTCTTTTCGAGACATTTTTTTTACTATAGTTTCACTTTTAAAGTAAATATCACTCTTAATATCAATACCACTCTTTTACTGAGAATTATCGAAAAATAAAAAAAAAACAATAATACGTTGAACGACCCAGGAATCAAACCTGAGACCCTAGGGTCGGCAGTAACGCTTGCGACCACTCGACCAACGAGGCGGGTACCTACTCTTACAATAATTGTTTAAAAATATTTAAGTACGTTTTTCCCTCAAATTAACGCGGGTGAAACCGCGGGACACAGCTAGTACCTAATAGAAACATAAAAAATTTGTGATGGTAATTTACGTGGGTAATTTTATAACATTATTTTAAAACTACCGTCACTCAACTAGCAGAGAAGAATAGTCCCGACATCTTTCTTGCCGAGGTGTCGTAGAAGGAAACTAAGGCCATAGTGACGCGAACAATAATTGTACACCAACCGGGATGGTGAGGGGCAGAGCGTCACTATACCCTGCCACGATACTCTGCGCTCGTTAACCTCAGGCCAAGCGTGGCGAATATTAGCAAACCACCCCAGAGACCATAGGGCATAGGCATTTGTTCAGCAATGGACATCGAACGGCTGCTGTAGTAGTAGTAATATTCACTCGGAGAAAATAATTGCCAATTAAAACTACGAGCTTTATTTGTTAGAACTTTCACCCTTAACGATTGAATTATAACCAATTACTTATAAAATTACAAAGTATGGTACAAATTGGACCATTAAATTGTGAATTATTAAAGCCCGGTTCTTATATTCATAAATCGATTCGTTTTGCTTACTAACAGTTCAATTTGAAACGAGTCGTGTCGTAAAATATTCCCTATAAAAACAATTTGTTGGCTGAGAGGCTTCGTTTTGGGAGGGCTGTGTGGGTCGGACTGTAGTAAAATAAAAAATGGAGAAGAATGGAGAATATTCTTAGGAATATGGTTACTATTTATCGTTCCGGATTTCTTTACCGCTAAAAATCGGCCGGATGTGAATTTTTACTATGTTTTTCCAATTTAAATATACAAATCAATACTATACGTAGGTATTTATTGTCGATAACATGAACAGTCTTGACATTCAATATTTTAAATAAGAACTTGTTTTTAGGAAGCAGGCTTAAATTGTGCACAAAATCCGATTTAATTGTTAGTTGTAATAATTTCGAAACTTACGAATTGGCGGTCAGTGTGGCCTCGAGTATACGTGCCTAGCTTAGTAAATATACTTCAGATAATAAATATATAATAATCAGTTTAGTCTACTTCGCAGTTGTTATAAAGCAATGTTTTTAGCTGCGCGAGTTAACCACAGCAAGCTCTCAATGGGCAACACACGCGAGTCGCCACTACTCCTCATGCAAGATTAATTTCATTAAGCAGCACCTTTTGACCCCGAGCGAGCTCGTATTTGTACTCACATTATAAATTCATCTCGTCGAGAGCGGTTCGACTTTACCGCTCTTTTATTATTAACGTAATCTATTGTGTAACCAGTTTGAATTTTACCCAGTAATTAATTAAACGTCGATAATTTAAATAATTCTATAATCGTACATTATACATTAAACTTCACTTTGGTTAAGATATTTTATTTATTTATTAATATCTCAACTGATCTGTATATGTATGTTGTAAAAGAATGCTTTTGAAAAATTAATTAGGTAAGTAAGTTTGTTTTGTAACTACTGATATTTATAGAAACGAGAAACATGCAAATCTTGCGGATAAATTACGTGAAATTTAATCAAAAGGTGCGGGCATACGAGCGGCAACACTTAGATTTAATTTAAAACTCATTCTGTAGTAATTACAGAATTCTACCGCATCCTCGCACATTGATTTAATTTCAAAACAGACTTAAGTGACTTCTAAGCAACAGATGCAGTCTGTATAAATAGTTTATTTTTTATTTTTGTGGTAGTAAAACTACTTTTAATACGTTCTCATTTTACTGAACCACTCTGATATCCGACGTGTTATGCTTGATCAATATTTGAATGTGTGCCAAATTCCGTTCAGCCGCAGAAGCGTAATCACGCCTCAAGTAAGAAACGAACAGAGAAATACTCTGGTATTATTTAAATATTTCTACGACATTACGTTACAAATTTTTATTTCAAATTTTATCAAATTTCATAGATTCACTTATATTTTCTTTTTTATTAATTCTTTTGTATTGAGAATTTGATCCCGAAAGATCCTATAAAAATCGATCTGAAAAGACTCGAGTTTCAGTTCTAAGTATGGGGAAACCCCAAAACTTAATGGTTTTTTTTTCTATTTTTGTGTAAAAATCTTAATGCGGTTCACAGAATACATCTACTTACCAAGTTTCAACAGTAGGTATAGTTTTTATTGTTTCGGAAAAAAGTGGCTGTGACATACGGGCGGACAGACAGACAGACATGACGAATTCGTAAGTGTTCCGTTTTTTGCCATTTGGCTACGGAACCCTAAAAAATTCTTTATATTTTTTTCTGAATAAATTATCAATTCATGCCGTTATTTTCTACGAATTAACTTTTAATATACAGTCTAAATAGTAAAATCGGGTTACGTCACATCTGAATCTCGTAATCGACATTCATACAGCCGGCGAGTTCCTATCCGCTGCAATATATAGGTACATATTATGTTAATGTGTGTGAAGTTATCGTAATACGTGAAAGGTATTTGTTACTAAGAAATTGTTGTTTTTAATTTCATAAAGATAGCCTTAATAATTCAACGTCACACAGTCAGCTCACAATATGATGAAACTCTGAGTCCGGAATCTGGAAACTCACATAACACAAACGCAAGGGCCCAAGATACGACAAATACAGTTGGTACATAATTATAATATACTGCTGCTGCCTGCGACGTCGTCTGCGTGAACGCTATTAAATTACACGTTGTTACAGAATGCATTGAAGAAATAAAGGTTCACTGCTCGTTCCCCGTAGGTGATAGCGTGATAATATGTAGCCTATATGTTGACCCGACTTCTTAATAATATTCCTGCCAAGTTTGAAGTAAATCCATGCATTACTTTTTGAGTTTATCCCGGAGATACATACAGACAAACAGACAAAAATTCAAAAACTATATTTTTGGCTTCAGTGTCGATTGTAGATCACACCCCAAGTATTCTTTTAAAAAAATATTCAATGTACAGTTTTGACTTTCCTACCATTTTATTATATTATGTATATTATAATTGTCCACGCGCGTGACTGCGAGCGACCACTGCCCCGACTCATCGGTATAGTCTGTTAATTCTATAATATTGTGAAATTTTTACGTAACGAAATAATCGGTTGAAATTATTTCTTGATATCATTATAATTTTAATAATAACAAAAATAAACTAGTGACAAAATCATTATTAGGGCCATTTGTAATACAAAATTACGACTTTATATTAATTTCGTAAATTCACTTAAATTAAATTAAAAACAAAAGTTAAAAATGTAAATAAGAAAGTAAATTTACAGGGCAGACTTAATGAAAGCGATTAGTGCAAAAAATTACGAAGATCCTTTAACGACTCGAGGGTAAGCAAACATTTCCTTATAAGGAGTAACCACACTGAACGCGGTGCCGCACAGTGCGGTTACCGCAGCTGCAGCTTTTGCTTGGATTTCTATGAACTAAATTACGTTTACTGCATTGCGGTTTGAATTATTATGGTTTTTATTGTTATTATAACGTACAATGCTAATTCACACATAGCTAATTTTTTATACTTTGACTCGACTACGTGTGATGGATAATGTTACTAGACTGTGTAGATACGACAATATACATATCTGTATAAATGATTTTTGGAGTAAAACTTTTTTACGCACAACAAGTCAAGCACTTGCGGAGTAAGCTGGTGAATACATGATGAGAGCGTTACGAAAAGTGTAATCGGTCGAGGCAAATGGAAGTTGAGAGGGAGATATAAGGTAGTAAAGATAGAAAGAGAGAGTGTTACGTTTCGTATATTACTGTAGGGACGAGAGATTCTCTCTTCCTCTCATAGCCACTGCATTAAATATACGAGGATATACATATCTATCTGAGTCAGTAGTTCGTTTCGTAATTTAATTTGTTGTATTGTATTTTAATTCGTTCTTGAATAATTTTATAAATTAATAATATAGATGGAGCTAAAGAAGTTTTACTTCAATCGTATGGTCTAAAGCACACTTGTTTAAGTAGTGAATGTTGTTTTCTATCTCAAACATTTTGCGCCTCGCTGCAAGTGAGATTAAGTTTGTGTCCACGGATTTTTAGATAAGTTTTCGTCAACTCTAATATGATAGTTTGCGGTTAAAAATATTTTAAGCTAAGGTACCTACATTTAAAAAAAAATTAAGCATACTTGACTCGCAACTCTAATTGTACTCGCAAACTTTATTTAATACACATTCCGATTGCGGATTTCATATTTAAAATATAATAAAAATAAAACTTTACTAAAATCATATCAATTTTTAATATCTACAAATCGTTAGCTAACAGTCGGTAAAGAATTTATTTACTTGAATGTTTTTTTTTTGTACAATACACAATATAAAGTGATAACAAAAGACGGGCTTAACGCTACTGCATTTTAGTAGTATGTAGATGTACAATAACAATTATTGAAATGAACTAATATATAACATAGTATAACATAACATAACATAACACAACATAACATAATTTAACATAAATAAAAAAATAGAATAGCATAACATGAACCATAATCAGAATCATATTTTCCAGGGTATATATTTCCAGGGTACAAATAGATATCTTTGGCGTTCTGAATTAATCTTAATCGTGGGAGCGACATCCGATAATATGCAAAACATTTGGGCACAGAACTTCCTTAAGATAAAACTTCCTAGTCAGTCATAACGTTGTATTTTTTATTTTGAAATATAGGTCAATGTAAGTTATTATGCAATTTATTCATGAAAATTCATAAATGAGTTCCGAAGTTAAATTTTCGATAGCATTGCTTAAGATTTATTACAATGAAATATTTCAATGTGTCACACTGATATCACACTACTTCACGAAAGGCTAAGGTTTGTCATAAATGATGATGTCGCTTTGAAACCGGGTCTGATCTAGAGACGAGTTGAACGCTGAGATAAAAGCGAACACAATGGCCCTCCGCCCTCCGCCCTCCCGAGTGGTGCTATGAACTAACCGCTGCACGAGACGTGGACACAAAGGAGATATGATGTGACAAAGCTCCGTTGGAAATAACCTTCAACTATAATCTTCATTAATTTAACGACGATTAAATATTTATGTCTTTGTTTCAGCGAGCTTATCTGTATTTATATGAATGATTTGAAAAATACTTTGTAAGTTTTTTTACTTGCTTGGTTGTGTTATTTACTATAATATTACATTAGAGTATCGATCCAAGATATCAAACTTTTAACTAATCAATCTTTCTTTGAATATCAACAACAAAAAGTAATGTTTTTTAACTGAATTAAAAACTAAAAAGTATAAATCATTATAATCTTTTGATTCATACCATGCCTTACAAGTGTCTAACTAACGGAATAACTGACCACATTAATACTTAGGCCATAAATTATCGTAACAAGATTCATGGGATTGGAGCTAGAAGCATAAAAGTCAGTTATTTTCATCAATTATAAACATATGCGCATCTGCACATATTTTCTATCGCCTACTAAATTCTATAAGTTTAATTAATGCTAGGCCGCACTGCGACATAACGCCTCTACGCAAGTGCTACGCGCTACGTCGATGCAATCTATTTCGCAAAGATAAGTTTGTTAGAAAATTATAACATTTTCGTAATATTTTAACTTTTCTAAAACATTCTTATTTGTTGGTACAATACACGCAAATAGTAGAAAATCACAGTTTTGTATTTCTGTCATAATGTGAAATTTGAAAATATGTAATTCATATATTCACGCCTATGTAGGTTCATTAGTTTAGCATTCACATTTTTGTGGCCGAGGGACATACCAACGGTTTGATGGAAAACAGAATACAATAGAGCTTGTCTTTACGATGTTGAAGTAATAGTCTAATTAAATAAAATCAATACAAAAAATATATTAAAATTGATGTATTGTTCAGACAAATATCGCTATATATACAAAAAAAAACCATTAAGAAAAAGTTTTTCATTGCTTTAGTCTTTTTCGACTTCGGTAGTCGAGAATATTCTCAAAGCAATATTTCGTAACAAATGATACTGCGGTCCGGTCAGTGCTACATAAGTTCGCCATAAAAAGATTCAACGCTTGTTTATTGTTCGCAGATTCATCGCCCAGCTTTCTTTCATTATCCTCAGCAAACAAGCTTAAGGGCAGGGCTGAACTTGAAAGCTCCAGACCATAATTATCAAAAACCTTGGAATAAAATAAATATTAAAATAAAATGTTTACGAAAGTTACGAAGTTAACGCAATATAGGACATAAATAAATAGTTCAAAAATGTTTGTCCCTAAGTTTAAGGTCCTTCGCCCAACCTTGAATACAGCCCTGAGTAAGGATTCTGGTTAAGGATAAGGGAGGTTATCAAGAATATTGGTCTTTATGTCGCCAATAACTCGATCAGAATGATAAGAAAAGAAAACATGACTTATTGAGTGAATGTAATTAGAAAAATGAATTTGTTCAAATTAATCTTTTGCGTCGAAATCAACTTTTTAAGAATATCACATATGAAAACCACACTTTAACTTATATAATTACACAAAAGTAAAAATATTTTACCCACTAGATAGATATAAATACGACGCAATACAAAGAATCCAATCACAGTCACAATTAATATTAATTAAGTACTTATCCTAATGCGATTTATATACATTGGACTATAGATCGATAGTCCTAAGGACTATCCTGCGATGACTGGAATGTTTTTTTTTTTATATACACGCATATCTATTACCCACTACACTTATTTTATACATACGCTTAAAGTATTACACAGCTTATATTAACCAATAAATAACCAATAAATATTAACCAACAATCACACCACGTTAACCTAGCCCCGTGGTAAGTTCGTAAGAACTTGTGTTACAGGTACTAGGAACGGAAATAAATTTAAGATATAAATACATATATACATAAATATTAAATACACATCCATGACCCGGTGCAGACATCTATATTCGTCATACAAATTATCTGCACCTGGCGGGATTCGAACCCGCGACCGCTGCGTAGAGTGTCCAGTTGCCTGACCACTCGACCAGCCGGCCGTCAAAAGCTTATCTATCTAAAAGCCTAGACCCTTCATCACCCCGCAGCATCTCGAGCAGCGCTTGTAACGCAAATGATGCGTTTGTGAATGGAAGTTTTTAAGCTGTGCTCCAAGACGATCTTCGTCTAGGCACTCACTACTCGGCTGATGAACCTACCAATCGCGTCGTCACCGTCGTCAGCGTAATAGACACAGGTGTTGGTGTGTCTTAAAACCGCTACTACCGCGTGAGGTACGCTGTCAAGGATGCGGGAGTCTCTCGGTCCTCGTCTGAATGATGACGACCTCGCCGTAGGTCTGTCCCTGTGCTTCACGGATAGCCATACCACGCGTGGTTTGCCGCTTTCATAATTGTCCATCAGGAATTCCTTATCTTCCTATATGTAGACCAACTACAGGGTTTCTTACCTGAGTTTTGGGTATTTGCTCGTCAATGTACCTGTCCATTCTGAGAGAGTGGACGATAGGCTTTGACGAGTATATGTTTTTATATAATGTAAAATTAATTTCGAAACGATTTTCTCTGTCCATCTAAGGCAACTACTTGACATCTCCGATAAGCATAACTTCGTCTAATCCCGACAGCCACGCCGCTATCACTATGGCTCCAAAGTGGTTCATGAGGGTTTCCTCTAACGTTAGATTACATTTTGTGCCCTCTTTTAGTTCATTAACCAAGATGGAGACTATTAGACACACTCTAGACCTGGCTTTTTTGTCAAAGCAGCGCGCTATTTTCTCTATAAGGTCTTTGGCGGCTTCCACTGTCGTGGTAGCTACTATTTCTACACTCTCATCGAAGTTAACGACTATTTATTTTGATTTACTTCATTTATTTACTTTGTCAGCAACTGCTATAATAATACCTCAGTTTATATATAATACAGTTCTATAGCTAAACGCGCAATTATTAAAGGCACACATTAGAATTTAGTTGCAATGAGTTGTTTAACTAGTAACATGGACTATGATTTCTTGCAAGTGCCTTCGAAACGTATCGAGACTTAGAGTATGAATATCTATAGACTTATAATATTTTAGAAGTCATCTCGCTCTAGGAACAAATGAACTTAAGCCCTAGCTATTATGCGGAAAGGTGGACCAAGTGGTGAGATTTAGGTACAAGGTAATCTATTTGATACATTAAATCTAAATTTGTTTAGTAAACCCGGGCAATATATTTTATTGTTAAACAACTTACCTAAAAAGGTGAGGTCAAGCAGTATGAACGCTTTTATTAAAACTTCTTAAGAAAACCGCCGCATACTACTTGACCTTTTATACTTATAAACTATGTGCTGAGTTATTTAATATTTGAAAATACATACATTTCTAGAGTTAGAATGTCAAGCTAAGAGAATATTTTTGTATATAAATAACATGTGAATGAAATTAAAACAAATTGAAATAAATGGATTTTTTTCTCCTTCTTTTAATATACAAACACGGTCGTCTTTTCCTAAGGCAGGTCAATTCCTGTGTTCTAGGTAACAGCTTAAGGAGGATTACATTTTGATTTGGAGACAGGATTACGTTTTGATTACGATGATTGAATCACGACACCTTAATATTATTTATTATTATTTCTAAATCCAAAGGAACAATAAATATTTACAAAAGTTCGAAAAACAATGGGAACGTGTTAGGGAAGAAACAAACTTGATTTATTTTTTGGAAAATGTATAAAAATGTCAAAATATTAGATTTAAGATACTCCAAGCATAATACTGAATCCTAATGAGACCGTTTTTTTTTTGTTCCAAAGCTGGTGGGGAGCCTTTGTGGATTCACATAAACGATATTGGCAGATAGTTGTTTTGTATCAACCTGTAAACAACCCACTGCTAAGCGAAGGCCTCTTCTCCATATAGAAGAAGGGGTTGGAGCCTAATCCACCACGCTGCTCCACTGCGGGTTGGTGGATAATTTCCCTACTATGAGTAACGATCGTTGTCAGGTGTCTATGATAACAAAGAGGTAGAGGTCTTTGAGGTAACTACTCGCACCACTCCTACTAGAACGGTCGTCACACCATAACAATTAACTTTACTTAAATTTTTTCCGGAATTTTACAATATCACTAAATATTATAAAACAAAGTCCTCCGCCGTATCTGTCTGCCCATCTGTTCGCGGTAAACTCAAAAACTACTGCACGGATTTTCATGCGGTTTTTAACCAGTAGATAGAGTGACTCTTGAGGATGGTTTAGGTATGTAATTTGTTAAGTTTTGTGTAAATTTCAGAATAGATAAAGTGATTCACGAGGAAAGTTAAGGTAGATATACATACCCCGAGCGCAGCCGGGGCGAGCTGTAAGTACATATTTAAAATGCAAAACTTAAACTAATTAATTACAGAAAATTTTGGTATAGAATTTATTAAGAACTAGCGGCCCGCCCCGGCTTCGCACGGGTATTTAACTAAAATTTTAAAAATTATAAATTTATATTTTTTATCACCTACATACGCCATCTATCGTATAATGGTAGAATATCGTTTTTATATTTAGTGACATTTAACATAATAGTACCTATATTAATTGAAAATGATGTTTATCTAAAATATTAAAACGATTTCTATTCCTATCCGACATATTTAGTAAACTTTTAAGTTTAACAAAATAATAACTCAAAAATAAGTTTTGTGTTTTTAAGATTCCTTAGACCAGATGGCATTGGCGGCGTAGGTACCTATTTCTATTTTCTTAAATATTTATTTTTAAATTTAATTACAATGAAACAAAAACTAAATTATACTGTGAGTTATGTTTAATTTTTATGTATTAAAGTTATTTACATTGGTTTTGTACTTTTTACGTGATACGTGAACAGAGAAAAACACGCTAAGAGATGGCGCTGATACAAAAAAAAATTTAAATTGCGTGTACTAGCGTACACTCGTAAGAAGTGAAACTTATAATAAAAAAATTGTTGTCTGTAAAGTAGTGTAAAGTCGGTTTACAGACGATAATTTTTACGTGATAACGTCATAAGAAAATATAGATGTAGAATTGTATACTTTTATGAATCGAATTGAATTATTATCACATATATAATATGATAGTGTGTATTACTTTACATATATATGATAGTGTAGTACTTTATAATATATGATAGTGTGATATTCAAGATTTTCCAATCTGAGTTATTTTGTTAAGGATAGGAAGATGATAGGAAAAGTAGGAAATCAAGGGGAGTGTTTCAAGTGGTACTCTCTACCAAACAATTGACAAATTACAAAACAGTAGGGGTGTGCGATAATTATCGATAATTCGTAAATACTCGATAATTTTCCATTCGATAATTATCGATAATTATCGATAAGTGTTATTCGATCATTTTGATCCGATAATTATCTATAATTTTTCATTCGATAAATATCGATAATTATCGGTCGATAGTTAAACTTTCGTCAACTATCGATAATTTTTATCCGATAATTATCGATAACTGTCGCCAACTATCGATAACTTTTTCTTCGATAACTATCGATAACTGTTCATACGATAATTATCGATAACTATCGATAAAACAATTCGATAATCATCGATAGTAAAATTATCGATATTTTTTATCGATGAACATCCCTACTTCTACCAAACAATTGACAAATCACAAAACGGGGTGTGCGATAATTATCGATAATTCGTAAATACTCGATAATTTTCTATTCGATAATTATCGATAAGTGTTATTCGATAATTTTGATCCGATAATTATCGATAATTTTTCATTCGATAAATATCGATAACTATTGACCGATAATTATCGATAACTTTCGTCAACTATCGATAATTTTTATGCGATAATTATCGATAACTGTCGCCAACTATCGATAACTTTTTCTTCGATAATTATCGATATCTGTTCATACGATAATTATCGATAACTATCGATAACTTTTTCTTCGATAACTATCGATAACTGTTCATACGATAATTATCGATAACTATCGATAAAACGATTCGATAATCATCGATAGTAAAATTATCAATATTTTTTATCGATGAACATCCCTACTTCTACCAAACAATTGACAAATCATAAAACAGTAGGGGTGTGCGATAATTATCGATAATTCGTAACTACTCGATAATTTTCTATTCGATAATTATCGATAAGTGTTATTCGATATTTTGATCCGATAATTATCGATATTTTAGAATTTGATAATTATCGATAACCATCGACCGATTAATTATCGATAACTTTCGTCAACTATCGACAATTTTTATCCGATAATTATCGATAACTGTCGCCAACTATCGATAACTTTTCCTCCGATAATTATCGATAACTATTCATTCCATAATTATCGATAACTATCGATAAAATGATACGATAATTATCGATAGTAAAACTATCGATATTTTTTTCCGATGACCATCCCTACTACTACTAGATTGCGTGGCGCCACTGTCTCTTTTACTCGAACGCGGTCCGATGGAGTGTAAGACAGAACGCTTAGGCTAATCGTGCCTCTCTATCGCTTGTTCTGCGCTCTCGCTCACTAATTGTGACAATGATGACGTCATCTTCTTCGAACGGGCACCCCTTCATCAATTTACTAGACGTTATCACGTCAAAACAGTTTACTTTTTATACGATCGTAATTATATGAGTCCTGTGTTTGCGTTCGGACATATTTATATTCGAATTACCTACTCACTATAGAATACATCATACAATAACTGCAAACTTCTATATAGTGATACTTAATTTCACTCAAGAATCTTAGAGATTGCTAGCGCAGTGGCTGCCAACGCGAATTGAATTTCGTATATCGCTCGAGAGCTGCAAGTTCAAAACCCTTTTTTTTTTTTTTTTTTTGACGCTGTGAAATGCGTTTACGCATCCCGCCACCCGGAGGCGACGGGTATGTGGGACTCGCTGACCGCGAAGTCAGACTACCCACTAAAACACAGCGGTGCCCTCGTCGTCGTACAGGGACGCCACGGGATCGCTGGCGCATGCCACCGTGACGCCCCGACGGTTGGCTCGTCTAAGCGGGCCGTCTTCGGTCATAGAGCGCTCGCGGGCACCGTGAGCGCTCTATCTCCGCTACAACAGGGACCGACGAACGGGAGAGACTGCGGCAGGTCATGACGACATAGCCGCAGTCTCCTCCGTGACCTGGAGAATTGGACTTTGGGGAGCGGCCGGGGTCTTGGCGACCGCTCTACCCTTCGATTTAGGGGGGCGGCAGTCCCGTCCCCCCATCAAGTGAGCCGCCGGTTTACCGGCGGCAGCACACACGGCGCAGCGTAGTGCTCCGGTGCAGTTACGGGCGATGTGCCCCTCGAGGCCACACCGGAAGCACGCGCCGCTGCGGTCAACCGCAGCCGGACAGGTCGGGCGAGTGTGCCCGATTCCCAAGCATTTAAAGCAGCGCATGGGGCGCTGCTCTAAGACCTGCACTCTGGCCGAGGTCCAGCCGACTAGGAGCCTGCCAGCCTCGGCCAGGGCCTTGGCGGCTGGGATCGGGCATCGCACGATTGTGCACCCCAACCCACCCGGTCCGAACGCCTCCTGCATGGCCGCCGCCAGGCGTCCCGCCGCTTCCGGAGTCTGCCCCTTCGGCAGCTCCAATAGTCTGGCCCCAGTCGCGGCGCGCCGCAGCTTGAGACCACCGACGATGCCTAGTTCGGCCAGGTCGATAATATCTGCCGCCTGCTTGAGCAGGTGGCAGTACGTGACGCCCTTGCTCTCGGCGTACTCGTTAAGCGTGACGAGTACTGCTGGAGAGCGCGGGGCAGCCAGCTTAGGCTTTTTGGCCTTCTTCCTTTTCGCCGGCGGTTGCGGCTGCGGTCCCTTTGGGGCCGGAGTGACGGCGGCGGCAGCACCGCAGCTCTTAGGCGCCGTCTTCTTTTTCTTTGCCCGCTTGGCGACGGTAGTCCACTCACCGTCGCCAGTCTGGACTGCGGGTGCCGACTCCTCGCTCGCGTGTACTCGTCTTTTCTGCACAGGAGCGGGGGTGGCGCTAGAAGACGGTGCCTTTTGCGTCGTCCTCTCCTTCTTCTTCCTGTCCGCCGCAAGTGGAGGCCGGAGTGTCTTCGCCGGCAGGAGGCGGTCTTCAAGACCAGCGAAGCGGGCATCGATCATCCGCCCCACCGATCGAATTACCGAAGCGCTCACCTTCTCGACGAGGCCCTCTTCTGGTCTTGGTAGACAGGTGGGAGCGGGCTGCTCAGAGCGCTGCCTTCGCAGCTCCACCACCTGTCTACGGAGGTCGTCTAGGTCACGTCTCCGACTGGAGCCGACGCACCTCCTCCGAGGCTGTCCTCTCCTTGAGGGCCTCAACAACCGCCTTTATAGAAGCCGCCGAATCCTTCAGGGCGCACACGAACGTGCTCTTCAGATTCGACGACCTCGTCGCCACCTTGAGGATCAGGTCCACGTCTGTGGTCACCTGATTAACCAGAGCGTCGGCTGTGGGTGTATTACCCGTTTCCACGCCCAACGCTCTGCGCCCCTCTTCGGCCGTACGCACCTGCTCTAAGATGGCCCTCTCGTCCTCGGAGCAGGGCTCATCCCGCATTATGAAGCGCTTTTTAACCCCAGCGAGGGTCGCCTCTTCACCGGGTGATCGCGAACTTCTACGGAACCGCTTCCCGCTCCGCGTCTGACCACAGCTGGATTCGCCACCAGTCGCTGCCGATCTGTTATCGTCAGAGTCGACGGCAGTCGACTCTTCTCCCGCATCCTTACTCTGAAAATGTTTGATAATAAAAGCATCCATTTTTAGTCCCACGAGTATGGGGGAAAGACGGTCCGCCCAGGCAGTGCCCCCTGTACCTGGGTAAGCCTAGCGTAACTCGTCGCGGGTGTCGGCCGGTACCCGGACGAGGATCGCAGTCGAGACTGATCTTCCCGTCAGCCATGCATCCCCTCGCGCTGCGTCGCCGCTTGGGATTCGGGGTAATTTTTTATAGAGGTTTTCTTCCTCGCGGTCCGGCCGGTTAAGGCAAGACCCTCGGTCCCGCACGTAGCCGCGAGACATGACCACGCACCACGTAGCGGGATTACGAGAGGACGGTGAACGAGTAAGACAAGCCTAGCCGTTCTGTCTGACGGCAGTGCGAGTGCACGTCAGACCCGTCCGTCCTCCGTGGCGTCAGCGCGTGCAAGCGCAGTGGCACCGGAGCCCCCGTGGAGACGACTGCCCCCATTACACCATGTGGCCGCTCAACAAGTCAACTCTGCATAAACAGAGCAGTACCCGGAGCGACTCGGCGTTCCCCCCCAGTCGGTTGTTAGCCGTAGGCTCCACAACTGTGGAGCTGCTGCCGTCTACGTTACCAGGGTGCACCACGCGGAGGTCACCGACAATAGCACCCCAAGTTCAAAACCCTGCGAGAGCCACATTTTCTAGCATTCAAAATTTGATATTTGATTTATTTAGTTTAAGTATTTATTTTTATATATTTATTATTATAAGTATTTATTTATATATATTTATTTATATATATAGATTTCATCTACTAGCACTCGGAATCTTCCTTGCGCATGTGTTTATTGAAAAACGACTGAAATACGCAATAATCAAGAACAAGATGGCGCGTAACGCAAGATGGCGCGTAACGAAAAAATCTTTCCAACCCCGATAAAGAAGTTTCACTTAAAAAAAAAAAAAAAAAAAAAAACGCGCTATTAAAATTTACTCTTGATGATATATAGTGTATTAATAAAACGGAGGTTTTAACAGAGTTATTATTTGTAAATATATTCATTAAGACGGTGTTCATCGCGTACGCTCTTACGAAACTTGAATAATTGTAGAGCACTGAAGCTAAAATAAACATCGATTACTATTTAGATGCTATCGTACGTTCTGTAACTTTTTATTATTTCTCGTTGTAAAGGATGAATTGAAGGAACGAAAGTTCGTAAGATGGCTGTATTGAACTGAATCTTTTAATAATAATAAAATATTTTTTGTGACCTGGTGACATTGATTTATAATATAAATATATATATATATATAATATAAATTATATACTTTATTTTACACCAACATTAATTATATGACGATTATAAATAAATATTTTTTTTATGATCGGGAATCGAACTCGTGACTGGTAGCACAACAACCAATCACCATGATCACTGCGCAGTTACGTCAATAATAAAAATAAAAATAATTAATTTCGTATTTCAAAGTTTTTAGTCTTAATCTAAAACAGTACTTAGCTAAGAGCTATTTTAATTTTAGACTCCTTAATATTGACAAACGAAAATTAGCTAGTTAATTACCGTCTATTTTACAAAGGAACCGATAAACGAGTCCAATTCTCTTCTAATCAGGATTGACATAATGAAAGCTTTACAGTGATCGAGAATTCAATGAATATGAAAACGGCAGCGGCCCTCGTCGTGTCGATACAATCTCCAATCACTCCGTTTAAGCTGCGCACCGAAATATTCGTAGCAAAGTAATTTGGAAGATATTCCGTGAAATGATTTAGCTTCATCAATATCTAACAAAAATTATATATTACAAATATTACAATACATAATAATAATTTATTGTACCTATAACAGTATCAATCAGTCATTTTAACTAATGCTAATACATCCTTCGTTGCTATTTTATTTCACATCTCAGTGAATATAATACACGGATTTATTCCTGATAGAAGATTAAAACTGCGAAACTGCGATTCCGAATTTGTAAAAATATAAATTAAAATAAATCTCGATAAAGATATTACCGTGATAATAACTCAGATGAATTTTGAGCTATGATAATGAGATATATGTTGAATTTTTTTTTTTTCGATTCCATAATCGATACTGAAGCCAAAAATGGTTTTTTTTCGTTTTTGTCGGTCTGTCTGGCTGTATATATCTTCGCCGCGCGTCTTCGTAATTGCGTATTAACACATTGAGTGCCATAGCAATGAGATTTTTTTATGATCGCCGGCGCGCGGTGTTGAGGCAACTACTCGCACCACTACACCAGAACGGTCGTCATGATCTAGTTTAGTCATTAAGAATTAAATCATTTCGCAATTGAATCGGTCATTTCAAAAAACTCTAAGTCACATTTTTTTCAACATCCTTTTTTTATGAAAGTGGTTCCTTAAAAGAGATACGTATTGTGGGAAAAAACCATGTAAGTCAATAGATTCCTTCCCCCTAAAATAATATCATGTAAAATACGTTCATTGTATAAACAACATTAGTCAGTGACTTAAAAAGGTTTTTGTATGCACTGCTTACATGGCGGGAGTGGTTTTATGACTGAGTTTAACATTATCTACTTAATATATACGAAGAAGTATCAAGTCTGGTTGAAATGTTCCCAAAGTTAAGTTAAAAAGTAAATATTTTAACAGATAATAACTTTAATTAAAATGAGTATTTTTATCAAAGTTCTACGGTGAGGACGACGCGAGTTGATTCTTTACTTTGACGATGAGGTTCAAGTTTTATAATTGAAAATCGAAAAGTTTGTCAGCGATTTTAATATTTATAAAGTAATATCTTATCATGTTCTAAGTTATTATAATATTAACATTTACAAGATTCGTTCTATGTATTTTTAAACATTTAAAGAATTTTTGAGAAGAAATTTAAATTTTTCCAAATTATAAGTTCTTTTAACAGTTTTTGTGTAGAACTTATCTAAAAATATTTACCTAAGTAACGTCTCTGTACGTATAGTAATGTAAATAAATTAGCAAAACCAAATAACTCTTGCATATATGTATATGAGTAATTTGGTTAAACTTAAACTCCAATATGGAGAAGAGACCTTTACCCAGCGATTGGACGTTTACAGGCTGATTTAGTTCGGTTCATATCGATGATATTCACATTCGTGCTAATTACATTTTAAAATTGAAACTTTATTGTCTGTTTGTATATTTTCACAACCTAATGGCAAGATGGTATAGTTTGAAAACTAATCAGTACATATTTGACGAATTTTATGTGATTGTTCAAACATGAAATTATGGTTGTGTTTGCAAAAATGTATCGTTTAGTGGAAATTTTATTATTATTATTATTTTTTTTCCTTTTTTTAAATTATTTCTTTTTCTTAATTAAAAAAAATATCTCAAGTATGTAATCAATATGGTGTATAAAGTCACAATAAATTCAATTTTACAAACGATAAAGCTTCATTAGTTGCTGTACGAGAGAGGGGAGATAAATTAGGCTCGTTCGGTCCGGTCTGGCGCCGCGCCAGCGCTGATATGAAAATGTTGCGTTCCCGAATATATTGTTAGATATTGGTTACAAATAATTCCAATTTGTAAGAATATTACAATATGGTAAAATATGGTAACTGCTCTGAACAACGTTACACATATTAACATTATACATCTTATAAAGGAATTAATGTCGTATCAGACATCGTGTCGTCGGTCGATGTCCACTCGTAACAATCATTCGTGTACGACATATAGACACTTATTTGTTCGGAGTCTCTTTTGTATGTATCTGTATGTCGTGTCGTGTGTGGTTCCTCAACTGTATTGTTTCGTGGACGAGGACCCACGACGTCCAGAAACACACAATACACAAATAATTTCCTGTTATATTATGTCGTTCGTGCCAATTTACTCTCTACTAAAGTGTGATTTTATTTTGTAAATTACTATTATTTCGATAAAATAAATTGCATTGACTAAAGAAATCAAGAAAATACATTAGTACGTTTATAAAAGTTGTTCGAAATGAATAAATAATATGGTTTCATTTAAAAGCAATGATTTTATTGTTACCGAAATAAAATGTCAGATATAAATTTCAGTAACTGGATGACCGAGCTTTGCTCGGTTAAATTATATTTAGATACATTACATACTGATGAAACATAAATAATATTTTCGATCTTACCGACATAATAGTAAAATAATAAGAAATGGTTATTTAAATAAAAAATAAAAGGAGCTCTCAATAATAGTTTTTCTCACAAAAAAGAAACAAAAAAAAAATTTGGTCTGTTGAAACAGGGATTTGAACTCGGATTTTCTGATATTGAATCCGCCCGATTCCCATCGGAGCTGTTTTAAGCTTATTAATGTCAGCGAAATTTACCTTCGTATTCTAATGATATTTTTTAATTGCGTAAAAAAAAGGGATAAAACGACATTTTCTAAAAATAAATCCTAGCTAGATCGATTTATCACCCCCGAAAGCCCCTTCATACTAAATTTCATGAAAATCGTTGGAGCCGTTTCCGAGATTCAGATTATATATATACAAGAATTGCTCGTTTAAAGATATAAAAAATATATATATATACAAGAATTGCTCGTTTAAAGATATAAGATAAGATATCAATGTCATTCTGATATTTGTGAAAATTTGTGATTATTTTAGATATTATAGTACAATTTAAAAAGAAAACCATAATATCATTAGTTTTTTATTTTTATTTGATTACTTTGTTTTTAAATTCGAACATTAAAATAAGAAAATAATGAATGATATTCAATATTATTTTTTAAATTTATTATATTTATAGACGATACTGTTGTTGTGAAATACTTTTATTTTTTAGTTTTTATTATTTATTATTTTTTATTATTTACTTCGAATTCGTTTTTTTTTTAATTTTCCGAAGAATTCTTTATATTAATATATTTTGCATAATTATAACAACGGTGAGTAGTAGTAAGTTTAGATCCATTTGAAGAATTGTCAATGCAGTGATCATAAAAACTAGCTTTTAAGAATTTTCGAAGTGAAACTTCTTTAGAATCGTTGTGATTTGAAACGGGATGCGATGGCAGAAACGACAGGTAAGAGACACAAATACAAAAATGTGTAGGAGAGAATGAGATAGTATTATGTCACGTATCCTGGCAACGCGTAAACAACGCGTAAATAAGTAAAAGGATGTTTAACTATTAATATTAATAAATTTTAAATTGAGTTTGCCAAAGATGTTATTCTTATTTTATTGATTGGGCATAAAAATGTAAAGTCAAAACGTGTAATGTAAGCATTCATATTTTGTACAGATCTCTCTATATTTATTATTTATAATGATAAATTGTTCTCAGAAAAATCATTATTATATTAATTACTCCTCCCGTTTTATTTTAACCGATTCAAATCCATTATGTATTTTATTTACTATATTGATTAAATAGTAAATTGAATCATGTGTACCAATAAATTTTAATTCCCACATCTGCAGCCATTGTTGACCTTAGCACTGAAACAATAGCAATTTATAATTTAAATATTTTCAGCTATCACTTAATAAATTGGTAAATTTATTTTTCAATAATTATTCGGTATTAATTTAAAACAAAGCATTGTTTGTATGATAATATATAACTATAATGAAATATTTTCCAAAACATGTTTTCTTTAATGTTTTCATAAGCAATCTCTCCGACTCCATACCGGTGTAATTGAATAATACTTTTATACTGCGTTTAAAAAAAATAATGGACAGAGAAAACCGAATCGCATTCCATCACGTGGTCCAGTAGAAAAGAGCCGAGAACGTGACAGTGATACCTCGGTCAAAAGGAGTGCGTTCTTTTGTCTTGTTCTGACGTCGCGTTAAAGCATCGTCTTGTGTTCCATTGTTGTGTACAACGCTGTGACATTATCGCTAGAAATGCGGAGCGCAATAATACGACGTTATGAGGTCGCAGCGTGACGATAAGAACGTGTCCAGTGTGATGAAAGCTTAACCTCAGCGATTTAAAATCGCAATATAAATAAATATTTATTTTAACGTACAGACACGGTCGCCTGTCCCTAAGGTAAGAAACTTAATATCTCTGTTTTATGTAACAGTCGAATGAAATACTATATAATTAGTAAATATACATACAAATACGTAATATACAAATATTACTCCCGGACTCTAGGCGGAAATTGAACCCATTACCGTGGAGCGGAAAGCAGGGTCACTGCCAACTGCGCAACGCGGTCAGTCGATAAGATTTGATAAGGATATAAATACTGATGTAGTAAAGTAAAATGAGCAGATTTACCATAAAATCACTCGATTTCAACACAGTGGATTTCGATATTCTTTTAGCTTTTCTCGAGTCCATAGATAATTATTTCCTGGTCTAATTAATTATTTGTGAAATCACATTGTTAAAACATTTTTTTTTTTTATTCCTAAATTTACTAATCAATTTTTCTAAAAAAATATAATAAAAACATTAATATACAAATCAGATGAAAAAGAAAATTGTTGGTGCTAATTATGTCTGTGTAATTAAAGAAAAAAAAAACCTTGGACGTTCCTAAAATATTCCCAGTTTTCAAGCGACCTTTAGAAGTTCTCTCTCTCAAAAAATTATCAAATCTGTTATTCTGACGCGACGCTCACAAACGAACAGCGTTTCATTTCTATTTATGAATGTACTCTGTAGCATCGGAATATTCACAATTCCAGTCAACGGGGAACGCTGCTGGAGTCCGTTGAAGTTACAGTAGGGTTGTGTTGAGAATAACATATGTACCGAGACTATTTAGTAGACGAAGATGTGAGGATTTAATATTGTAGTAAAGTTTGTTTTCATGAAGGATGTATGAATAAACTTGTACTTACTTAATGATGTGTCGACAATTTTTTTAAAAGTATCTCTCAAGTTTCTTGTCGGTTTTTTCCGCAGATTCTAAATTCCGAATTCGGATTAACACAATACATTGTTGTATAATGATATGGCAAAAGTGCTTTTAAAACGCATTAGAATAAAGTTAATTATAGTTTTGATTTATTTTATGCTTCATTTCATTGAAAAAATAAATAATAAGAAACATCTTGTATTACCGCAGTGTGTGAGTGCGATGTGTCTTTCCGACAGGCTTTTTGTGAAGGATTTATGCTCTTATTACGGAATTGCTGACGTAAACATACTAGTCATTTTTGGCTTATCTTACTACGATGTATGTACCTTATATTTATCATTCTTTTCATCCTTTTAGTATTTCATCCATAAGAGGTAAGATGGTAAGATAATTTTATTTACTATAAAAATAAATTGCAGTCGGCAACACAGTTTGTTGTATATATATAACTTGTAAAGTCTGTTCAATGTCATGTATATATTTTTTTTAATTTTTTTTTTTTTTATTAATACTATTTTTTTATTATTTTTTTTTTTATTTAGTGTGCTGTATCAAGACCAACATTACTTAACGTATGTCTTTATTCACCAGTAGGGACGGCTTATAATATTCAGATTTGTAATATTATTGAGTGGTGAATTTTTCACACCTCTAAAAGCAAATATTTAACTGATACATATTTTCTAAATAGTTTGCCTCAAGACATTTATTATAATGACAAGAAAACTTTATTAAAAATAAGACTAAAAAAGCATTTATTGAACTTATTGTAATACATAATATAAATTTAAACATTACCTCCTAGACATACTTCTTCTACTCAAATCTTAAAAGATGTGATACCGGTGTAATTGAATATAAGTACCTAAGTGTAAGAACTGATATTAGTGTACGTAAATAAAATATAACTTACTATAGAAATTATGTAACTAAATGAACAAGAGACTCAGATTCCGCAGACAAACTGCTGCGCAGTTTTGCGGGACTATTGTAAGCATGTAAGATATATTCCTTTAAGAAATAAATAAAAAAATAAATAAACGGTCCCTCATTTGACATTAATACAAGTACGACCTGATTCTAAATCAGCTTCATTCAAAATTTATGGAAATGAGTTATCCTGAAACTTTTTTTTCTTCGATTTCATTTGAGAACTTCATCGTCATGTTTAATATTAAAAAACTTATGAGAAACTTTAAGTTTCAACGACGAGAGGATGAGGCGAAACTACAAAGTTCATTCTTGACTGCGGAACTTCATCTCGTCATCATCTACGAGTACGTCTTGTTTATTGAATTCTTATCATAATCTAGATGTATTTTTAATAAGAAAAAAAAAACAATATTTTAACAAAAAAAAAATACCGACTTCAAAATAAGAAATTGTATTAAAAAATGCACTTAAAAGTAAAAAAAAATTATTACGTATTCTTTTGTTTTAATCAAATTATCAAGATAATATAATGTACAATTATTGTTATTTTTGGTGTGCAGTATCGGAACACACACGATGGGATATTTTATGCGTTTGAACGTTTAAAACCGCCCGTGTCAACTACAGCTTGACATGGCGTTCCTACTCGTTTGCCTTAGAAAAAAAAGATTTAAATCATCTTTGTCGCTTTAAGGTTTATTATTTATCTCGCTTCTAAGTATAAATTATAATTATTATTTGTTATTGCGTCCATACTATTTGTCCATAATATTTTTCATTCAGCGGGGTCAAAATTTATAATAGAATATTTTTCCAAAAATGATATGAACAAGTTTAAATAATAGCGGATGATACCTTAGTTATTTGTTTGTTTCAAGAAAATAATAATTCAGAAATTGTTTTTAAAAATTAAAGCTGTACTTAATGAAGTTGGAAATATAAGGATACTAATTAGACACTCTATGTAAAGGTAAATAGAAAAGAAAAAGTTTGTTCACCTCACTTCTAACCTAGATTATGTAAATTATATATATGGCCTTTCACTTATGTATAACAATAAATTTGTAGATGCCTGAAGAAGATCTAATAAAAGATCGAAACGTCGCATGAATTTGCAATTGGTGTTTTTGATTGGTACCTGATGTCCTCTTTCCTGCTAACCAACAACATATATAAATTATAATGCTAATTTTTTTAAGTATCTAAATGAAAGGAAAAAACAAAAAGAAGTTGGTTAAAAAAACACAATTGGCAATTGACTTCTTGCGTATTGCGTCATGTCCTCGCAGAGTTCTTCTATTTAACTAAGACGTAGACGTAAGAATTTCAGCATGAAACACTTTGTGTTATCACTTTAATTTTTGAGATATGATCTTTTAAATACAGGACGCGCTTTGAAACGCGCTGTCTCAAAGTTCAGCGCAACATAACTCTACACCTGAGTCGTAATCTGAGAAACCAAATATAATATTGTATAGTTTAACTCGTAGTAAACATAAGAAACCTTACACTTCACAGTGTTATAAAACAAATTAAGTCACAAGGAACGATTGTGTGAAACGCGAATCGCGCGGCGACGCTCGGTCGCAGGAACAAAAATACGCATTATAAGAGATAACTCAAAAACTAATAGTCAGATCTCGCTCAAATTTAAATGGGATCACATGACAAGCATCAGCTTTCGAATATAAAAAGAATGATTAAAATCGGTGCACCCAGTAAAAAGTAATGAGGTAACACACATAAAAAAATACAGATGAGTTAAAACCTTCTGCTTTTCTTGAAGTCGGTTAATCATTTCGAAATTTTATACATAATATGACTTACAACGATAGCCCTGCGGTGACCGGCAGAGAAAAATAGTCCTCTTTCTTGCCGAAATGTCATAAAAGGTGAATAAGGCCATAACGGTGTGAACAACTGTACACCAAAGGAGATGCTGATAAGCAGCGTCACCATATCCTCCCACAACACACTGCGCTCGCCAAACTGCCAAGTGTGACGAGTAAGTATTGGCAACCCCCCCCCCTCCCTCCCTAAAGTTAACTTCTACAAGCTTGTTAAACAAACGATTAATAAGTTAAAGTTTAAAATATTTTTAACATTCATAGCAATATAAATGCGCGCTTCGCCGGCCTTGAAGACCGCCTCCTGCCGGCGAAGACGCTCCGTCCACCGCTCGCGGCGGACAGACGGAAGGAGAAGACGACGCAGAAGGCGCCGTCTTCTAACGCAAAGCCCGCTCCGGCTAGTAGAAGGCGAACGCATGCGAGCGAGGTGTCGGCACCCGCAGTCCAGACTGGCGACGGGGAGTGGTCTACCGTCGCCAAGCGGAAGAAAAAGAAGGCGCCGAAGAGCTACGCTGCCGCTGCCGCCGCCACTCCGGCCCCAAAGGGACCGCAGCAGCAACCGCCGGCGAAGAAAAAGAGGAAGGCCAAAAAGCCTAAGCTGGCTGCCCCCCGCTCTCCGGCAGTGCTCGTCACGCTTGACGAGTACGCCGTGAGTAAGGGCGTCACGTACTGCCACCTGCTCAAGCGGGCGGCAGATACGATAGATCTGGCCGAACTCGGCATCGTCGGCGGCCTCAAGCTGCGGCGCGCCGCGACCGGGGCCAGGTTACTGGAGCTGCCGAAGGGGCAGACCCCGGAAGTGGCGGGACGCCTGGCGGAGGCGATGCAGTCTGCATTGGGCGAAATGGTGAGGGTGGTCCAACCCATGAAGCTCGCGAGTCTGCGAGTTTCTGGGCTGGACGACTCAATCAGCTGCGAGATGGTGGCCGCTGCGGCAGCGCAGGCTGGCAAGTGCGACGTCGGCTCTGTTAAAGTCGGCGCAATCGCGGTCGGACCGGGTGGGTTAGGCTGTTCTGTGGTGCGATGCCCGATCCCAGTCACAAAGGCCCTGGCCGAGGCAGGGCGACTCTTGGTCGGCTGGAGTTCGGCCAGGGTCCAGGTTTTGGAGCAGCGCCCCATGCGCTGCTATAAGTGCATGGGTATCGGGCACACTCGCCCGACTTGTCCGGCTGCGGTCGACCGCAGAGGCGCGTGTTTCCGGTGCGGCGTGGAGGGCCACATTGCCCGTAACTGCACCGGGGCACTGCGCTGCGCCGTTTGCGCTGATGCCGGCAAACCGGCGTCGCACATTATGGGAGGACGGGAGTGCCGCCCCCCAAAATCGAGGGTTAGAGCGGTCGCTAAGGCTCCGACTGCTCCCCAAAGTTCGCATCAGTCAACGGAGGAGACTGCGGCCATGTCATCATGACCTGCCGCAGTTTTCCCCGTTCGCCGGTCTCTGGTGCAGCGGAGATAGAGCGCTCACGGTGCCCGCGAGCGCTCTATGACCGAGGGCGGCCCGCGTAGGCGAGCCAACCGTCGGGGCGTCACGGTGGCATGCAACCGTGATCCCGTGGCGTCCTTGTACGACGAAGAGGGCACCGCTGGGTTTTAGTGGGTATTCTGACTTCGCAGTCAGCGAGTCCCACATACCCGTCACCTTCGGGCGGCGGGATACGTAAACGTATTTCCCAGCGTCAAAAAAAAAAAAAAAAAAAAAAAAAAAGGCTCACAGAGAGAGCTGCAATTTCCATACATTACGGCACTGCGTTTAAACATTGCTTGAGTTAACATTTCACTTTGATGAAAGCTTTGTTCCTGGCTCCTCATAGTTCTGTGATCGCTAACCGCACTGAATTATAATACAAGTATGTCACTTTCATATTTCCGCATACCCTAAAAATTCTAATAAGTAATTTATTTTCTATCATATTTTTTTTTTTGGGAAACAGACATCAATCATCCAAAAGGCTACAAAAATTCATAGGAGGTATAAATATCAGCAAGAGAAACCACGTTGTATGACTAGTATAAAATTATTGATAGAACTTTCATATATACAACACAACGCACCTCATACAATAATAACGTTTGTATGTCTCGTGTATCACTCATGTAGCACACTGTACTGTACTGTACTATATCATCCTGTAAACAACCCACCGCTGAGCCAAAGCCTCTTCTCCATAATTATAGAAGAAGGGTTGGAGCTTAATCCACCACGCTGCTCCATTGCGCGGCGTTGAGGCGATTACTTACACTTTACCAGAACGTTCGTCAATCGGTCGATGTAGCACACGTGTGTCTTTAATACCACGTCGGTTACTACGTCCAGACGGCAGTCGGCTGTTTCAATCTTACAACTGTTATAGAATAAATTCGAAAATTTAGATGAGAACAGCTGAACGGATCTGGATAAAATTTAGCTCAGAGATACGTTACGTTACTATAGTGTAAAATAGCATTTTTACCCCTTAAAATCTATGGATAGATTTCCGCGTGAGTAAAATCGCGGGCAACGGCTAGTGGATACTAAATATTACAACAAATTACAAGGATCTTTAAAACGATTATTAAAAAAAAAAAACTGTGACACTTATTAAAATTGTAAGATAATCATAAAAATAAAAGTAAAATAGCAAGGAATTGTAAAATATCTTGTACTCATACTCGTAATGTTTTAGAATAAATGTTATGTATGTACGAAATTTAGTTTTAATTAAATGAATAATTAATTGTATGAGCTTACACAAATATTTTCAAGGTATTTGAATGTTTGTGATTTTCAACAAGCCTTTCATCTTTTGTCGAAATTATTGAATTACATCAATTTGTAGTATGAATGCGAAATACTAATACGAAGTACAAATAATGAAATATCGAGAGTTGAATACATTTCTAACAGTAAATTATAATATAATTTATAATTTTGTGATAGAATTGGTAAATTACATTCACGAGTGAAATGAATTAATATCGCTGCCAGTAGTAATACAGGTTGTATATTCGTAAAACTCTATTTAATGTGTGTGAATTACTATTGTACTACATTGCGAGCGTGAGAATACTAAATATTGTATAATGGCTGTCGCTATTCATAAGATAATCGTATGTAAAAGAAAATAATTATTTGTACGACTATTTAAAAAAAATGACAATCTTATGAATAAAAACAAAGTATATAAAATAAAGTCAAAAATAAATTAATTATTTAATATTTCTTAATAAAAAATAAAAAAACAACAATAAACAAAAATTAAAAATAACTGCATTAATATTTTTATTAATATAAAATAAAATAAAATTATCTTCCGATAATTGTATTAAAAAACAAAAAAATATTCCTACGATAAATAATCGTAGGAATAGACACTTCCAAATATAGGTAATAGTGGTTTATGATAATATCAAATGGATCCGATGTAAGCGGAGTGCTTTAATAATAGTTTTTCCTTTCTTATACAAGCTATTTTTTCTAATAAATTCAACGCCTCACATTTAATGACCCCTAGTAGGATGGAAGACTGTGGCGACAAACATCTATATTCTGCTATAGTCTGTATGTATAAACATTTTTGTCGTGCAGGAATCGAACCGCGACAGCTAGAGAATAGCAGTTGCCGTTACCACTGTGCCAAAGCCATCGCCGAATCAATTGCTATACTGAACTGATCTGAATCAGCCTGTAAACAACCCACTGCTGGGCAAAGGCCTCTCCTGCATATAGAAGAAGGGTTGGAGCTTAATCCACCACACTGCTCCATTGCGGATTGGCGGATAATTTCTCTACTATGAGTAACGGTCGCTATCAGATGTCTATGATAACAACCGGGATCGACGGCTTTACGTACTCTCCGAGGCACGATGGGGTATAAACCTCTAGATCATATAGCCAGAACAGACACAAAAATACAAATACCTGCTCTGAGTGGTAATCGAACCCGCGACTGGCGTTAAGGCGACTATACGCACCGCTACTTCAGAGCGGTTCTAAAATTTCTATACAAGTGTTTTTTATTACCGCGTTTAATATTAATATTAACATTGTACGCTGTTGTTTAATTTACATAAACACGCACCCTGTGCCAGTCCGCTGTCGCTATTTTAACAGACGTATAATTCCCACAAAGCAACCCAGCGTAACACTGAATTGACTCGATTAGCCAAACCATATGCGACGTGCAAAGGCGTGACACACATACAAGACATGCAGGCATATTATTGCGTGACATGACACATGTCTGCATGTCGTCGCAGATGACAATTATGACCAGTCCGAGACAAACTAACTACACTGTAGTATGCTGTACGTCGTCATTGTGTCTCGGTGTAAACAAAAAAAGTTGTTGACAGAAATAACTAATATAAGTAAGCTCGTGTTTTGCGTGCTGTACTTTTTTCGTTTCATTTAATCTAAATACTACTCTTTAACTTACACCTACTTTTAATCTACAGCAACGTAATTATGAAAATATTAATACATAATAATACGTCACTAGGAAACAGAACAAGAACAACTACAAATAAAGAAAGATTAACAAAGGCGATCCTATCGCTAGAAGAGCGATATTTTACAGACAACCTTTGAGTATTGGACAAGGTGTAGCGCCTAGGAAGTGTACAAGGAGAATGATAAAGTGTGTTACGAGAATTGAAATTGAAAATAATAAACGTGTAAAAGCATTATATAATAAGACTATCTTACGTACGTAATGTACTATACAAAATATATCTGTAATTATATATAAAACAAAATATACATGAAATTGGTGAGGTAAATGCTCAATACATACATTATACATAAATATAAAGATATACGATATATTATACGAAGGTGCTAAAGACAATCATGAAGTATTTAGTAACAATGGTACCTCTTAAGGTATTTTTTTTAAAGACGAGAGAGATGGAGCATGTTTTACGAGCTCCGAAGTCGAACAGCTTTAACAGAGGGAATTAAATTAAACCTTTTGCAGCGGTATTGTAAGTAGTAGGAGTGTTAATAATTAAATTCGAGTTACATAAATACTTATAAAAATACTTTTTTACTATAATATAGGTATAACTTGTGTTTGGAGGTGCTCAGGCCTGAGAAGAAGGCCGAACTGAGAATCTCGGGCCTGAGCGATGCGGTCTCTGCGGAACGGCTGACCACCGCGGTGGCGAAGGAGGGGGGCTGTTCCGCAGAGCAGGTCCTCGTGCGGAACATCCGCACGGGGCAAAGGGGGCCAGGGTCGGCCCACATTGAGCTCCCGGCGGCGGCTGCGAAAAAGCTGCTGCAGGCCGGGAGCATAGCAGTGGGGTGGACCAAAGCAACGGTCCACCTCCTACAGGCGCGTCCCAGGCATTGCTTCCGATGCCTGGGACTAGGGCACGTCGCCGGCGCGTGCCCAGGTGGTACTGACCGCAGCACTCTGTGCTACCGCTGCGGTCAGGAAGGCCACAAAGCAGCCGGGTGTTCGGCCGCCGCTAATTGCGCGGTGTGCGCGGACGCCGGTAGGCCGGCGGGCCACGTGATGGGGGGCATGGCATGCAAGCCCCCATCAACCCGCGGGAAGTTCCCCCCGCAATCGTCCCAAGGGGGGAACCGAGTGGAGGCAGCAGATGCTGAGATGGCCGAGTGATGTCTGGGCATCTCAGCGTTCTCCAGGCGAACGTCAACCACTGCGCCGGGGCCCAGGACCTTCTCCTGCAGTCCATGGCGGAGTGGAGTATTGACGTCGCGATCGTCGCCGAGCCATACGCCGTGCCCCCTAGCCCACACTGGGCAGGAGACACCGAGGACTCGGTGGCGATCGTGGTGAGGCCTGGAGCCGGCCCCCCCCTCGTCGTCAAGGCGAGGGGCCGCGGGTACGTGGCGGCGGTTCGAGGAGAGGTGGCTTTCGTCGGAGTCTACTTCTCCCCGAACCGTGACCTGGCGGCCCTGGAACGGTTTCTCGACGTTCTGGGGCCGCTGGTGGGGCAGCTAGCCCCCCTCCAGGTGTTCGTGGCCGGCGACCTCAACGCCAAGTCCACGGCTTGGGGTAATCCGGCTACGAACCCAAAAGGGAGGGAGGTGGAGGAGTGGGTGCTAGCTGCCGGACTGTCCCTACTCAATGTGGGGGCAGTCCAGACGTGCGTGCGCTGGTCGGGAGGTTCCGTGGTGGACGTCACTTTCGCCACGCCGGCCATCGCGCGCAGAGTGGAGGGATGGAGGGTGGAGACGGGAGTGGAGACTCTCTCGGACCATCGGTACATAAGGTTCGAGGTGTCTTCAGCTCCCGTCCGTCCGGCGTCGTCGTCAATGTTGTCCAGGGGGCGAAGCCAGTTTCCGCGTTGGGCACTGTCCAAGCTTGACCGGGAACTGGCAGAGGAGGCCGCTATCGTCGGCCGTTGGAGCCTCCCGCCACTGTCAGAGCTGGGGTTGGAGGAGGCGGCTAGCCGGCTCTGCGACGCATTTACTGCTGTCTGCAGAGCGGCTATGCCACCCGCGAAGCGCCCACCCCCGCGGCGGGCACTCTACTGGTGGACGGCTGAGATAGCCGGTCTCCGGGCCGCCTGCAACGGGGCCAGGAGACAATATACACGGAGCAGGCGGAGACGCCCCCAGGACGTGGACAGGGACGACAGGCTGCGCAGGATCTACGTGGAGAAAACGAAGATCCTGCGGCAGGCCATATGCCGAGCCAAGGAGGAGGCCTGGTTGGAGTTAGTGGGGGGTCTGGAGAGAGACCCCTGGGGCCGACCGTATAATTGGGCGCGGAACAAGCTCCACGCCCAGTCGGCCCCCATCAGCGAAACGCTCCAGCCGGACCAACTGGGGAGGATCGTCGGGGAACTCTTTCCCGACGAACCCGAGGGCTTCGTGCCCCCCAGAATGGCTCGGCAGACGCCGGACGAGGAGGATGGTGTTCCGCCACCCGTCACAGAAGCTGAAATGGAGGTGGTGATTACCCGCCTCCAGGGTAAGAAGAGGGCGCCGGGTCCTGACGGAGTGCACGGGAGAGTCCTCGCGATTGCTCTCGGGCACCTCGGCGACAGCCTCCGGGAGCTGTTTGACCGCTGCCTGCGGTCTGGCCAGTTCCCGGGGGCCTGGAAGGAGGGTAGGCTCTGCCTACTACCTAAGGCAGGGCGGACCCCGGACTCGGCTTCGGCGGTGCGACCGGTGGTGCTGCTGAACGAAGCCGGGAAGGCCTTGGAGAAGATAGTGGCCTCCCGGCTCGTTCAGCACCTGGAGGAGGGCTCGGGACCCGGACTTTCAGAATCCCAGTTCGGGTTCCGAGCACGTCGGTCGACCGTCGACGCCCTCAAACGCCTGCGGGCGGTGACGGGTGAGGCGGAACACAGGAAGGAAGTGGTGGTCGCGGTGTCGTTGGACATCGCGAACGCCTTCAATAGCCTCCCGCACGCGGTGATACGAGAGGCACTTAAATACTTCGGAGTGCCCCCGTGTCTAGGGAGGCTGTTGGAGGCGTACCTCTCCGATCGGAGGGTAGGCCTCGAGAACCGGTCGGGGTCCGTGGAGTGGCGGCGAGTCGGCTGCGGTGTCCCGCAGGGATCCGTTCTGGGTCCGATCCTGTGTGACATCGGGTACGACTGGGTCCTGCGAGGCCGTCTTCTCCCCGGGATGGGTGTTATCTGCTACGCGGATGACACTCTCGTTTATTCCCGGGGACGAAACTACAAGGAGGCGGCGCGGCTGGCCGAGGTCGGACTCGACCTCGTGATCAGCCGCATAGAGAGTTTAGGGCTTCGTGTCAGGATTGACAAGACCGAAGCCCTGCTCTTCCGCGGGACCGGCCGCAAGGGACCTCCACCGGGGGCTACCCTTCAGATCGGAGAGGGGAGAGTCAGGATGAGCCCCCAAATGAAATATCTCGGGCTCATCCTGGACGGTGGGTGGACCTTCGGCACACATTTCGCGATGGTGGGTCCGAAGGTCGTGAAGGCGGCGAGTGCGCTGGGCAGACTCCTCCCGAACCTCGGAGGACCCAGCGCCGCCTGCAGGCAGCTGTACTCCGGAGTCTGCCGGAGTATGGCGACGGTCGTCGGAGGGGACTTGTCGCTCCCGAGCGTCATCACCGCGATGCTCGGCGACGACGAGTCCTGGAAGGCGATGGTCTCCTTCTGCGAGACAGTAATGTCCCAGAAGGAGGCCGACGAGCGGATTAGAGAGGAGGCCGCCGACGTGGCCTCCATCCGTGGGCGACGAATGGGGGTGCGTAGGAGGCGCTACTTAATGCGCCTCCAGTAACGCCCTTGTGCCCGTGTTGGGCCGGGATGGGAACCCGGTCCTGCTAGACACGGCGTCGTCGGGACTGTGCAGAGGTTAGCCGGACAGTCCCCATGGAGTAGAAGTCTGGCCTTTTCGCCGAGGCCAGCCTGTCGCTGGAGGGATCCTGTTGCCTGCAGATCCGGGACCCTCCAATTAAAGCGGCTGAAGGCTCCCGCAGGGGTTTAGTACGGTATTGCACTCCCAAAGTGCCGAGTCCGACATAGGTTTAGGACTGCCGACCCGGGCGTCCTGGATATCATCCGTAAATGGATTCCCCTGCGATAAAAAAAAGAAAAAAAAAAAAAAAAAAAAAAAAAAAAAAAGTGTAACTTGTGTTTATAAATTAGAAATGTTTAAATTTATAGACTAATTCCACCGTGAGCCTGTCTTGTTATCAATATGTCACATGACAGGGATTGTCTGTCAGAAATCACTATCTGTGATAAGACCGCTTTTGCACTCTGTTTAGTATATTTTATTGTGTTTTTCATTAATCTATTTCTTAAGTGTGCAATAGAGTATAAATAAATAAATACTTATAAAGTAACTTATCAGTTAATATCCGGTCGCAGTTTCATTATTAAAGTCCCTTTCTGTGCCGCTTCGCTCGTCCCAGTGAACTATAAAACTCTATTTTCGGCCGTCTCCTACACGCTGCCGCTACACTTTTTGCTCTAAAACTAATTAACTACTTTTTGATATGAAACATTATTTTCTTTTAATGTTTTAAATAATTGCTTGTATTACGGTCGAAGTATTGATTTTTTTCAGATTCAGAATTCATATAATAAAAATGTGCTAATTACTTGAATTCTGAGAAAACAGATAACAGACCTTTTGCAACAAAACAGATGAGGACTAAGATAAAAATGGCTAAAACGTTAGAAAAAGATAATAATAATAAAAATAACACGAATTGATTTTATCACATCATCATCATATCTGCCATTGAATTTAAACTGCTGAAGATAAGATATTTTATATCCATTTACATGAAATTTTTACATTTTGATAATATATATTTACATTTTACAAATTTAATAACTTAAGAACTTAACTTAAGAGTTATTTTGTAAATGTAATATGATTTTATATTTATATTATAATAATTCGTTATAATAAAATGTAGTTCGTATGTCGTATTACAAACAAACCAAAGAACATTCTTTATTGTAGAACGATGTAAATAATTTTGAGTGAAAGAGCTGAGCTAACAAGTGCAAGCGTTTCCCTTACGTTTAGTGAGAAAAAACCACATAAAATAAAATAACGTTAAATTATTAAAAAGTGCATTGAAACTTGAGCTATCGCTCCTCAAGTAAAACTACGTAGAGTGGCAACTTAAAAGTGAGCTATCGGCGCAGACTTTTAAAAAGGTTTTTTATTCAACTACTAGGTTATTTGATTCTACTAGGTTATACATAGTTATAGACAAGAGGTGCTTTTATCGCTGAAAGGCAATCAATTCCAGCCAATCTTAGTATAGCGGAAAATACGGTAAGAGTGTACGCAAAAAGTATACATGAACACAGACACACACATACACATATGTATTAAATCACTAATATTAGATAATAAATAAACATTGTTGTAGTATAGACGAGTGATTTTTTTTTAAATAAAACAATCAAGGGTATATTGAAATTGTCCTGATACCTTATTCTAATAATAAAATTACCTAAACAATATATAATACAAAATACTATGCAACGAAAAACTCAGCGGACCAAGTAGGTATTTACCCTTAGATGAACAGTATAATTATAAGCAAGTAATTATATTTGGGTCGTGAGGATGGATTTAAGAAAATAACGTTTCATTCATTAATTTATTTAGTTTAATGGATTTCAATGGTACAAAAAATGAACGTCACCACGAGCATCAGAAACAACTAAGCATATGATGTGAATACATAATGTAGGGGATATACTCAATTTTTAAAACGACAAAAAAATTGACAGTCTAATCTAATATGTGAGATAATTATTGTTCGTTGGCTTGGAGGCCCAAATAATTGATACTGATGATGAGTAGCTTATTATTATTTTGTTAACTTAATGACCTTACACATTAACAATGATTATACAAAGATATGTGTGAAATATTAATATTAACTTTATATAAATTATATTTTATTTAACTAAATTAATAAAAAAATAAAAATGTAGATCATTTAGGTTCTTTGATTGTCAAGATTTTGTTTGTCAAGCTGTTCGACGTCTTTTTTTAGAAAATTGCATTTTCTAATTTTGACGACACCTCCACAATAGACAAAATATTCTGAAATGGAAACATTTACATTTAAATATAAATTTATCAATATAAACAAAAATAAGCGGTTGATAAACATTAGTAACAGTAACAACCTGAGCGTAAGAAAATAAAGTATTTCAACGACACTAAGAATAGAAAAACCTAAGAAGAGCCCGAGTAAGCCTCCGCAGTTCGCAAGAAAGTCTGTTTGACCGTAGAGCTCCGAACGCCGCATTTGAAAAAAATTGTTCTTCTTTAAAGAAAATAGTCACTTGTGTATACAAATTACTGAAATAAAAATATTAGATAAAGTGATTAGCATTATTAATATTGTTGACACCAGAAGAAAAAAAATCTTAACTAATTTCGTTTAATAACATGGGCATGTTCTTTTTCCCAACCAACTCATTGCTATGAAAAACATGTATCCGCTCTCAGAAAGAAAGCCAAATATACATTATACATACATTTCGAAAACTAGCTTTAACGTAACAATATCCGATCAATATGCTTATGTTATAGTTAAAAATTAAATAATCGTGATTTTATAACATATTAATGAATTTCGTTGAATAAAATTGCCTTTTTAAATTTTAATTTCTTATAACTTCATTGTCATTAAAAAGAGTCTGTTCTTAGATTGGAAGCCAACGGTACAAGCATAATATCTCTGTAAAATGTCCAATTTAGTTAATTCAATACTATGATTTTTTTTTTCAATGGTTTCCATAATCGATATTGAAACTAAAAATGTAACTTTTTTTCATTTTTTCTGTCAGCTGTCATGCACGACATGATTTGAGACTTAATATTAGTTACCTAATACGAATCGTTGTTAAAAAGAATACAAAATAAATCATCATGAAATAAGAATTAAACAAGACGGTTTTTTTTCTGAAAATATAACTATTTTTATCGACAAAAACTGGAGAGGTTCTTAATTCGACGTGTAAATTTTTTTCTAACCACGAAAAGCTTTTAACATAATGTCTGATTTTAACTTTGAAATTCTACCCTAAGGTTAAAATTGAAAAATTATGTCTTTGTGCCGTTCGCAGTCGAAACACTTGGACCTTGAAGTAGCAGTGCAAACAAATTTCTAAAAGAATTTACCCTACGTCTCATAGTCTTCACTCATGATAGGAGGGCTGGTGGTTTTTGTCCAGAGAATCGGAATTGCGATCCAAAGGTAAAACGCTGTGAGTATTCTTGACACTATTCCATATTGTGAAATTTAGAAATAAATAATTAGAGCATTTTTGATCAATTGATTAATGAGGATATTAATTTTAATTAATTCTACGTATAAGTTTGCGTTTTAAGTTATCATATGGAAAAAAAGTTTTGATGTACCTAATGTTTTTAATTCAAGTTCATTATGAAAACTTATTCTTATAATAATATAACTTCTTTTTAATTTTTCAATGAAAAACATGACATTTCATCTCTCCGAAAATGCTTACCGCAGCATTGTAAGACGCTTTTAAGCTTCGGGAACGGAAAGGATTCTCTATCGATATAAACGGCGAGTACATCACTCACTTTCGATTTGCCGACAATATCGTGTTTATGTTAGAATCCCTGGAAGACCTAGGCATTATGCTCAGTGATCTCGATGGAGTTTCCCGACGGGTGGGCCTTAAATGAACATGGACAAGACAAATCAATCATGACGAATATCCATGTCGTTCCCACCCCAATATCGGTTGGAAATTCTACTCTCGAAGTTGTTATTATATTCGACGATTAACGTCGAATCCAGCTAGGATAGACATCGTTCGGGAAGTTAAAAAAAACGTCTTTTCATCTATCATAACTCAGTGCCTAAAGTCAAAAGTCTTCGAACGATGTGTGTTAACAATGATGACATACGGATTCGAAACGTGGTCTTTGACTATGGGTCTTTTAAACAAGCTCCAAATCGTATAGTGTGCAATCATGAAGAGGGATATGCTTGGTATTACTCTGCGAGATCGAATCAGAAATCATGATACGCAAACGAACGAAGGTTTCCGACATAGTCCAATGAATTTGCAAGCTGGAGTGACAGTGGGCAGGGAACATAGCTAGAACTGACGCCCGATGGAGCAGAAAGGTTCTCGAGTGGAGACCATATACCGTCAAGCGCAGCGTCGGACAGCCACTCGCGAGGTTGAACAGACGACTTGAGGAAAGTCGCTGGAAGCCATTGGATTGAAGCTGCTTCGATCCGGTCGCTCTGGAAGTCGATGGGGTGGCCTACGTCAGCAGTGGACATCCAATGGCTGTATGATGATAATGATGATTATCACTCAGATAGCTCCTAAATCCACCAACATCGCTGACCCTTTTTTTTTTTTTTTTTTTTTTTTTTTTTTTTTTTTTTTTTTTTCGCTGGGAAATGCATTTACGCATCCCGCCGCCCGAAGGCGACGGGTATGTGGGACTCGCTGGCACGCAGAACGTGCCAGAATACCGCACTAAAACCCAGCGGTGCCCTCATCGTCGTAGTGGGGCGCCACGGGATCGCTCGCGCATGCAACCGTGACGCCCCGACGGTTGGCCCGCCTATGCGGGCCGCCTTCGCCTATAGAGCGCTCGCGGGCACCGGGAGCGCTCTATTGCCCTGGTGGCGAGTGGGAGGATTATAGGTGCCCCTCCCACTCTAGTGCGGAGGGTGTAGGAGCACATAGCGGCGTCTCCTTCCCCCCGGTCGTCTCCTGCGGAGCGGGTCAGCGTTAACGTCTGCTTCACGTTCCCGCTCCGCGGCCTCCTTCAAACCCATGACCTCCTCGCAAAAGGAGGCCACGGCCGACCAGCACCTCTCGCTGCCGAGCATGCAGTGGACCACGCTCGACAACGAGAGGTCTCCGCCTATCACGGCCATCAGGGCATGGCGCTGGGGCCCCCAAGCGGCACACTCCTCGAGTGTGTGACGCGCCGTGTCCATCGGCGCGCCACACTCGTGGCAGGCAGGGGTGGCTTCCCTTCCCGCAATTTGATGCAGGTACTTACCAAAGCACCCGTGCCCGGTAAGTACCTGCGTCAGCCGAAAGGTCAGCACCCCGTGCTGCCTTCTGACCCAGCGACGAAGATGGGGACGTATAGCATCCACCGTCGCTAGGCCCGCCGCTGGGGACTCCAGGTCCTCCTTCCACCAATGGATCAGGACCCTCTGAGCCTGAGTCCTGATCTGAGCCGTCTGGTCCGCACTTGGGACTTGTCCTCTAGCTCTGAGGCTCGACCGGAAACGGTACACTTCCGCAAGCACCTCCGCCTGGAGTTCCCAGGGCGGATCGCTCGCGAGAAGTGTTGCCGCCGTCCATGACACCGTACGGTATCCACGTATCGCTCTCACCGCTATAGCCCTCTGAGGCCTCCTCAAGAGGGCTTTGTTCCGAGCGGTGAGTGCGTCACACCAAATGGGTGCACCGTACAGCGCCATACTCCGTACTATGCCGACGTACAAGCGCCGGCAAAGGGAGTCCGGTCCTCCTACGTTGGGCAGGAGTCTACCCAACGCAGCGGCGGCTCTCTCGAGCCTCGGAGCGAGCTCCGCGAAATGCGGTCCAAAGCTCCATCGGCCGTCCAGGGTCAGGCCCAGGTACCTCATCTGGGCCCGAACCTCCACCTCCATACCCTGGACGGCGATCCGCGCACCTCGGGGAGGGCCTCTGCGTGGGCCATGGAATAGGAGGGCCTCTGTCTTGGATACAGAGACCCTCAGGCCCAGCATCTCGATACGGTCGACCGTTATCGACGTGCCGGCTTCAGCAAGGCGGGCCGCCTCTTCGAAGCTCCTCGCCCGAGCTGTGAGTAAGGTGTCATCAGCATAACAGATGACCCTCAGCCCGGGCGGTAGAGGTGCCCGCAACAACCAGTCGAAACCGACGTTCCACAGGGTCGGTCCCAGGACGGAGCCCTGTGGAACGCCGCAGCCGACGTGACGTCGATAGAGTCGACCATCGCCCCCCTCCCAGAGGACCTCTCTCTCCCGGAGGTACGCCTCCAACAGCCTCTGGAGATAGTGGGGCACTTCATGGAACCTCAGTGCCTCCACAATCGTCTCAACAGGAATGCTGTTGAAGGCGTTCGCCACGTCTAGCGAGATGGCCAGGAGAACGTCTCCACTGGCCACCGCCTCCGAGGAGAGAGACCTCAGGGCATTCAGGGCGTCCAGTGTGGAACGGCCCGCCCTGAACCCGAACTGCGCCTCTGAGAGGTCCGGCCCCGACTCTTCGAGGTGCTGGACGAGCCGGGCAGCGAGAATCTTCTCAAGCATCTTGGCCGTCTCGTCCAGCAGCACGATTGGCCTGTACGCAGAGGGGGAGTCAGATGGTCGACCCTCCTTGCGCAACAGACACAACCGGCCCGTCTTCCACGGCTTCGGGAACTGTCCGGTGCTGAGGCACTTATCGAACAGGACCCGAAGCCGCCCTCTCAGCTGTTCCAGGGCGATGCTCAGTACTCGCCCTGGAACACCATCCGGCCCTGGTGCCGTCCTCCTGGCCCTGAGACGATCTAGGGCCATGCCCATCTCCCCCTCGGAAATAGGAGGGATGGACACCTCGGACTCGTTCGAGGAGGACGGCGCCATCGCAGGCGGAATGTGGCCCGGACGGTGCGGAAAAAGCTCCGACACTATCCGTTGGAGGAGATCCGGCGGCGTCGTTTCCGTCACAGAGGCACCCTGACCGCGCAACTTGTTTCGAGCTGCGCGATAGGGACGCCCCCATGGATCTCGGTTGAGACCCGCCAGCAATTCCTCCCGGCCAGCGTCCTTCGCCCTGCTGATGGCGAGCTGCAGAGCCTTCTTCGCTTGAAGGTAGGCATTCCGCAGCTCCACTTCCAGGGCCGGATCGGCGCCGTTGCGTCTACGGCAGCGTACGTACAGCCTACGTGCCTCCGAACAGGCCGCCCGGAGATCCGCTATCTCGGGCGACCACCAGTATACTGCACGTCGCTGCCGCGGGCGCCGACGAACTCTCGGCATGGCCGCATCGCAGACGTTAGTAAACGATCTGCGTATGCGGCCCGCCAGCTCTTCCACGCTGCTGCCCTCAGCGTCTTCTCGAGAGGCCCATCGCTGAACGATCGCAGCCTCTCGAGCCAACTCCACATCCAGTTTGCCGAGGGCCCAGCGCGGAAGTTTGCTTGGGCCCCTCGGTGGATCCACTGAAGAAGACAAGGTGGAGACGCTGAATCGGATATATCTGTGATCCGACAGGGTCTCCACCTCCTCCTCTACTCTCCAGTCTGTCACTCTCCGCGCGACTGCGGGGCTGGCGAACGATAGGTCCACCACGGAACCCCCACGCAGTCGCACGCAGGTATGAACAGTCCCTCTGTTTAAGAGTGACAGACCGGAGAGAAGGGCCCAAGTCTGGACGGCACGCCCCCTCACATCCGTCGCCGGGTTTCCCCAGGCTCGAGACTTGGCGTTGAAGTCGCCGAGGACGATGACCGGCCTCGGCGACTGCCGGCATACCGCAGCTCTGATGGTGTCAAGAAAGATCTCGAACTCCGCCAGGCTGCGGTTCGGGGAGAAGTACGTGCCCACTATGACGTACTCTCCCCACGCCACCACCACGTATCCCGAGCCACGCTCGACGAGCGAAAGGGAGGGCCCGGCGGTGTTTCCCCTCGTCACCGCTACCGCGCCGTCCAGATCTCCTAACCAGTTTGGTAAGGGCGGAACCCAATAGGGCTCCGACGCCACCGCCAGATCTATTTCCCACTGCGCCATGGACTGCATGAGCAGGTCCTGAGCTCTGGCGCAGTGGTTTAGATTCACCTGAAGGAAGCTACGGCAGGTCATGAAGACATAGCCGTAGCTCCCTCCGAAGCCTGGCGGCTTCCACTTCTAGGAGCGATCGGGGTCCCTACGATCACTCTGCCCTTTGTTTTTGGGGGGTGACAGTCCCGTCCCCCCATTATGTGTGACGCTGGTTTGCCTGCGTCGGCGCAGACGGCGCAGCGCTGTGTCCCGGTGCATGTGCGTGCCATGTGCCCCTCAAGGCCACACCGGTAGCACGTCTTACTGCGGTCGACCGTAGTCGGACAGGTCGGGCGAGTATGCCCAATACTCAGACATTTAAAGCAGCGCATGGGGCGCTGCTCTAGCACCTGGACCCTGGCCGAGCTCCAGCCGACAAGGAGCCTGCCGGCCTCAGACAAGGCCTTGGCGATTGGGATCGGGCATCTCACGACCGTGGATCCCACCCCGCCCGGTCCGACCGCGATTGTACCAGCCTTGACGGAGCTGGCGTCGCACCGGCCCACCTTGGCTGCCGCAGCGGCAACCATCTCGCTTGAGACGGAGTCGTCCAGTCCAGAAATCCGCAGACTCACGAACTTCGTGGGCTGGACAACTGTCGCCACGCCGTCTAGCGCCTTGCGCATCTCCTGTGCCAGGCGGTCTGCCATTTCCGTGGTTTGACCCTTTGGTAGCTCCAGAAGTCTGGCCCCGGTGGCGGTACGTCGAATCTTGAGGCCCTCCTTTATGCCCAGATCTGCCAGGCTCACGCTTTCTGAAGCTCGCTGCAGTACCTGGCAGTACGTGACCCCCTTCACTTCGGCGTCCGCCTGTAGTGTTACGAGCACCGCAGGCGTGCTGGGGGTCTTGATCCGGTGCTTTTGGGAGCTCTTCTTTTTCTGCGGCTGTGTTGTCTTGCTCACAGACGCATCGGCGTCGGGCGCAGGAGCCTTCGTTTTCTTCTTGGGTTTCCGCCTTACGACGGTAACCCATTCGCCTTCCAATGCTCTTGTTGCCTCCGCAGCAAACGCTGGATCCGCGACAGTGGTCGCAGCCGGCGCGGTCCGTGGCTGCTTCTTCTTGCTGGAGCTGCTGGCCGGTGCCGGCGCCTGCGAATCTTGCACTGCCTCGCGGCGTTTGTCCGCTGCCAGCGGTGGACGGAACGTCTGGGGCGGCAGCAACCTCTTCTCGAGACTCGCGAATCGGGCTTCGAGCATGCGACCGACCGTCGCCTCGACGGATGCCCGCAGCTCCTCCATGGCATCCTCTTTTGGAGGGATCCGCGCAGGGGTGGCCTCAGCAGGCTTCTCAGAACGCTCCTTCCTGAGCTCTGCCATTTGGCTTCGAAGCTCATCGAGGTCTTGCCTCAGACGGGTGTTTTCTGCTTGTAGTTTTTTAACCTCGTCTGAGGAGGAGCGTTCTTTGAGTGCCTCGACAACACCCTGGATCGAGGCCGCCGCGTCCTTTAGGGCCTTAACGAAAGTGCCTTTCAGGTGTTTGGACCTGGTCGCCACCTTAACAATTATGTCGACATCATTCGACACCTGCTTGCTCAGGGCGTCCACGGTACGGACGTCGCCCACGTCCAACCCCAACGCCCTACGGCTCTCTGCAGCCTCCACTGTGAGTGTTTCCAGCTCTCTCTCCGAGTTGAGCGAGGCTTCCTCTCTCCTTCCGCTACGCTTTTGTCTTGCGGTCTTCTGGCTGTCGTCGCTAGAAGACGACAAAGCCGAGAACAGACGAGGCCGCTTCCCCGTTCTCCGGACGTATCTGGTAGCTCGCAGTCTGGCGCTGGAATCGACGCTAGTGTGCCCCTCCGACATTACTATGTTGTTTGTATTAGTTTTATTTGTATTAGAATTCATTTTGGATCCCACGAGTATGGGGGAAAAACGGTCCGCCCAGGCAGTGCCCCCTGTACCTAGGTAAGCCTAGCGTAACTCGTCACGGGTGTCGGCCGGTACCCGGACGAGGAGCGCAGTCAAGACTGAACTTCCCATCAGCCATGCATCCCCTCGCGCTGCGTCGCCGCTTGGGATTCGGGGTGATTTTTTATAGAGGTTTTCTACCTCGTGGTCCGGCCGGTTAAGGCAAGACCCTCGGTCCCACACGTAGCCGCGAGACGTGACCACGACACCACGTAGCGGGATTACGAGAGGACGGTGAACGAGTAATACTAGGCCTACCCGTTCTGTCTGACGGCAGTGTGAGTACACGTCAGACCCGTCCGTCCTCCGTGGTGACACAGCGCGCGAGCGCAGTGGCACCGAAGAAACCCCCCGTGGAGACGGCTGCCCCCACTATGCCATGCAGCCGCTCGACGGGTCAACTCTGCTTAATCAGAGCAGTACCCGGAGCGCAATTGCATAAACGGCATACCCCAGTCGGTCGTTAGCCGTAGTCAGCAGCAGTTTCGCAATTGAGAAACTGCTGCCGACTACGTTACCAGGGTGCACCACGCGGAGGTCACCGACATAGCACCCCAACATCGCTGACCCTACTAACTACCGCAACATAACGTATCTGACTGCCATCTACATCACTGACGTACAACCCATAAGGCACTGATGTCCGTCCTGAATTGCAAGCTGTCTCACTATTGACGAGTTTATTATTTTGTTTGCAGCTTAGAACGGACGTCGTGGATGCAGTCGCGACACAAATAAGCCCCTTCTCATAGACAATGTTGCGGACCAGTTTGTCAAACGTAACCATCAGACTTCTCCGCTACCTGGATTGACTACAAGAAGGTATTTTACTCAGCGACTCCTTATTTACTTTTGAGGGTCCTCGAGCTGTATTACAACACAGCATACATCGACATTGCAGTTCGAGACTTCCTCAAAGTATGCACGGAGCAATTGAGTACCATCTTTTGTCTCCAAAGCGAGTGACAGACGAGTGCCGTCGACCGAATCAGGATACGGAGACGTATTTAATAGGGTGATTTTTTGAGCCCGCTATTGATATGCTTATCCTTGAACCCATTCAGCACTCTGCTGCAGCGTTCGACAGATTTTAGCTTCGGAGAGGATGTACCAAACTCTTCCACCTTCTGTACATGGATAACCTCTAACTGCTGACACTGTGAATTGCTGAAAATCACAACCAAGTTTAGCGGCTCAATCAGGATGCAGCTTGCGTTCAATCTAGGTGGCATTTAATACGCCCTTCATTTAGATATACTGAGCTCTATCTGCCCGATTCTATTCCGTGACAGTTAAAATTGGCCTTACTGCTTCTTGACATTACCCTCTAATACGCACGCATGACTTTCTCATTCATTTTAAGTGTCTATCTCATACTTCCTGATTTTATTTATTTCATGCTTATTAATTTTATTAATAATTAGTTCTCGTGAGAAATGACGGAGGGACGGTTGAATAAAATAACAAATGTTACACCTTTAGGCTATAACTAATGAGCCGTTGGCGATGAAATATGTTATACGCAGTTAATAATGAGGATTAACACATATGCTTTTTACATCGAAATTAAATTGGGTTGGGTGGGTGTTATGCGGGTAAAAGACGGTGGGCCCAGCAATTGTTTTTATAAACTGGAAAATCTATTATTTTGAAAGTAAAACTTTTTTACGCACGCTTGACTTGGGGAGTAAGCTGGTGAATGCATGACGAGAGCAACGAAAACGAATGAAAGGCGAATGAAAGTTGAGAGAGATATATAAGTTAGTGAAGATAGAAATATATTACAAGATATGTTTTAAAAAGTGGTTTTTGTTTCGTAATTTCAGTTCGTTTCGTCGAATAATTTTAAATTAATAATATAGATGGAGCTAAGGAAGTTTAAATTCAGTCGTGTGGTCTATTCACTAGAGTTGAGATACATACATAAATATTTGTGTAAAAAAAGTTATTACTTAATTTTTAGTAGTCTAGTGCTCATTTTGTGTGTTTATTTTTTTATATCTTTGTTTTATATACGACTGAACCCCAAATACACACAAAAAATAAAACACACAACACAAACAGAATCTCTGACCATTCATCTGTATCCTCTACAGAAATATTTTTGTTAAGAACGGAAGTGCACAACAGCCTATCACGCAATTCTGAATATGTTTAGGTCTAGTTCACCATCTTACTCTGGTTTCTTGAGTCCTGGAATCCCAAGGAGAGAGTAGAGTTCATAGTAATAATTGACACCAAGGTCATCGGCGACAACGTCTCCAATTAAATCAGCTTGTGATGTTTCCGCTTCATACTCTAGAGAAGTGCAAGCGGGTAAACATTCACATTTGGTTGCTACTCGACGAGCCTCGCCTATAATGTCATCAGCATGCATGGCGTCCTTCAAATTATTTTGTATTTCAATTGTTACTAATTCCACTGGAATTAAAATGTTAAACATAACTTAGATTTTAGTCACAAAAATTTTGCATTTTAAATTAATTACTTATCCATGTAATAATAATTATCTAGTATTATGGTAATTGTAACTACGAGTATAATACGCAAACGGTTACGGTATGCGATACCGTACTATGATATTCTATGTATGGTTATTTACCAACCTTTTACGTTAGTTTATACAAAAAGGCTTTTATCGATCTGCTTTTATTAATAATATACTTACTTTGTGCATCATCCATGCAAGGTAGTTTACCTACGGAGCACACTCGCATTTCTGGGCTATCTAAAATATAACTAGGCTTAAGTATTTATGTTATAATATAGGCTTAAGTATATATGCTATAAGATTGTAAAAATGAGAAAAAGTCGGTGAAAGATATAGTAAGTAAAAATTAATTTAATTTCGTATATATTTAAAAAGCTAATGTCCCGTTTGCTTCATCTAATTAAGATTCTTGGTATTTCAATTTAATTTTAATTATCAGTAAGAAATCATCTTAAAATCTTCATATTTTTGAATATAAAAATTAAGTACATCTGACACGGAATTCTATATTTGTGTCACCAAAGCAGATAATTTAAATTGAAAGTATTTTTTATCCATCCAAATAAAGTTTTCGTTTTGTTTAATACGTCGATTTTTAAGTTGTAAGTAAATAGTTAATATTTAAGGAAGGTGATATTTTACTCTTTCTTCTACCATTTTTTTTTCATTAAGTAATCCGAATGAGTCATAGTAATAATTAAACTTTGAGACAATCGTGTATTCATTTCATCTACGTGCATCTTCATCAGTCCCTAATGTGAACTTTATACAACTAAATAAGGAATAAACTGACCTAATATGTTTTAACAGATAGGCATTAATGTCAGTGGTAGGCGGTTAAATAAAATACTATAAAACTATGAAAAACAACCCTACTAAAACTATTGAGCCTTGAGTACAAGTCATCTGAACATAAATATTATTATTAGTATCATCAGTATTTTTAAAGGAAATAAATAGGTATATACGATATAGGGAAATCGATACAGACATAGATACTGATATGTCGTTTTTATTAACTATACATTTATATTACTACATCAGTAGTATAAATCAGTTGACAAAAGTTTGTATACTTCAGCCAAATTCGATATGGAATGTTTACGAACAAACCGTTGCTTAGCAACCAACCATAGGCAGATGTTTACGGCCTATTGGAAAATAATTATAATAATTTTTTTTTTATCAAAAAAAAAAAATTGAGTGCGTTTGACTTCTATCTTGTCTGATGGTAAACAACGATGAAGTCTAAGGTGGAGCACGCAAACTCAAATAATACCTGTTCACTCTTGCCTTAAAAATCCCTAAATTATAAGTATCGGGAAACAGTGACGCAGGAAGAGAATTCCATTCCTTTGCAGTTCTAATAATGAAGGAGGATGCGAACCGCGAGGTACGAACCGGAGGAATGTCGACCACGTATGGATGAAATCCCTGTCCACGCCGTGTCGTCCAATGGTGGAATGGTGCTGGGGGAATCAATTCATGCAATTCCCGTGCACACTCACCGAAATGCAACCTGTAGAAGACACACAGACTGGCAACCAGACGGCGATGTGCGAGGCTCTGGAGCTGTTTTGAAGTGATCATCTCATCGCCAATGAGTTTCCTGGCACGCCTGTCGATAGAATCAAGGGCTTCGAGCTGATACCGGGCGGAACCATCCCACAGATGGCAACAGTACTCCATGCAGGAGCGGACTGAGCTGTATAAAGACTTAGCAGCTGGACATTGGAGAGGATGCCCAGTTTTTTTGAAGCAATCTTAGCCCTGGATTCGATATAGTTTCCAAAATTGAGTTTGGACGATAAGTCTATACCGAGAAGTTCAAGATGGTTAGTGACTGGAACAGGTACATTTCGGAAAGTGGGAGCCAGGTTAAACGGGCTCTTTTTAGCGGTGAAGATATTTTTTAATATTTATACATAGTAGTACAAGCTAAATAAAACTTGAAATAAATAAGTCAGAAAGTTAGATATATTTATATATTATCTATAATTATGTGTATACTTGTTAACGTGGGAATACTAATTTCCCACTGAATGATTTCTAAATATTTTCATAAATATTTATATGCCTATATTAAAAATAGCTACACTATCCCTGAATAGCATTCAAAAACTACACACAAACAATATTTAACACAACAAAAACAATATTTGTTTTAAAACGGATCTAATATGATTAAAAATCTATGTTCAGACACTCATTCTCTTTTATTATTTATTTTACCTTACTTACGTTGAATAAACATAATAATTATAATACTTGAAATTGTGCATAAAAATCGATAACAATTTACCTTTAAAAATATAACGACTGATCAAAAAAAGACCAAATGTTGCTTATCTGCGAAATTTTCCTGTCGGAGCAAAAATTTAGGGTTGTTAGATATACCTATATTAGTAACTAGCGGCCCGCCCCGGCTTCGCACGGGTCTTTAACTAAAATTTTAAAAATTATACATTTATATTTTTTATCACCTACACCTGCGTCGATACTGGAAAATATTTTATAATAGACGGATTGAGTGACAGATTTATTATATCTATATACATACATACATACATACATACATACATATATATGTATATAGATAGTACGGATGAAACATTTGAACTGTTTTTTTTATTAATTATTTTCTCATTGATGAATACCATATTTTAATAAGTATTATTCCCGACGAAGATAAATCCAAAAACACAAAAATCATAAAAATCGTTCCACTCGTTCTCGAGTTATAAACGGTGTAACTAACACGACTTTATATATATACAGGGTGACTGGTGAATTACCATCAATATTCAAGGAGAATACCCGGCACATGATCCTCATTCGAATTATGTAAAAAAAATAGGAACTTAATTTTGGACCAAATTTTCATAAATTTCAATTCAAATAAAAGACGCGTTGTCACTTTTCCAGTCATGCCGGCGGCGCGTGCGACGCGGTGTTGTACTATGCTGCCAGTACCCGCACCCCCGCCCCGCGGCTAATCGCTTATTCGATCGACGAATCACGTTACTAGGTCACTAGGTCAGTAGGCTAGCGCCAACGTATGGTTTGGACGTCTGTTTTGTGTTTTCCCGCGCGTGCGCCTAGCGTTCGATATTCCGAATATACCTAATCTGTCGTGTGTGAGTGTGACCCTTAATTAGGTATGGCTTATCAGTACACAAATGAAGAGTACTTGAATATGGTTCGTGTTAATGTAATGATAGCTTACCGGGTACTATCAATTTGTACCGGGAGATGTTCCCCAATCGCAGAGTACCTACTGTTAGCGTAATATTAAGCACTAATCCAAGACTACGAGTATGATTCCATTTTTAAATACGCCGGGAATACCAAGATAGGTGAACAGTTAATATTATTTTATTTTTGTTCCAAGTTTACATCATTTACCTAGTCAATAAATCTGTTGCTCATCACATCAAAATCAAATGGAATAAACATATCTTTCAACTCGTAAGTAATATTTAAATTAAATTATTTATTTTGTCTAGAAAGTTCGGTGATTAGTATGCCTCTATCGGCAAGTAGCAAAACTACTGGTCCGCAAGGACCGTAGTTCCTTGCTTTTATTTAATAAACAACAGTTGGCTGTTCAACAATTCACAAAGTTTATTTTTGTTGTGTTTTTTTTTTAATATTTTCAAAAGTAACTTTATAATTTTTCAACATATTAAAAAAATTATTCTATCAAATCTGATCTTTATCTAGCGACACCTAGTGGTTTACTTGTCATTTACGTCGTACATTACAAACTTGTACTTTTATTTACAGCTAGATGGCTCTGTTTAAGAGATCGTGTCTAAAATTGATTTTATTACTTTAATTCATCTTGAATACTAGTTTTATTTACTAGAATATTTTTTTCGAGAATAAATAAGTGGCTTAGCACTGTTTTAGTTAAAAAAATATGACAAGTCCTTATTTATGAACGACATCATTGTCCACTTTATCTGTGTGTTCTTATTAAATTAAAGCGATATCTCAATTGAAATTCTTCATCCGTAATTTTTCCTACGCCTTAAGTTTCTGGGTAGGGATATATTAAAAATAAAATCCATTGCTTCCAAATCAGACTCTGAGGAGCTGCTCGTATTCATTATGCTAACACTGATTGTTTTTTACCCGACTGCGACAGAAGGAGGGTTATGTTTTTCGAATGTATGTATGTAATATGTATGTATGTATGTCCATTTCTTTGGCACGCCCTACAGCCCTAACGGCTGGACGGTTTTTGACATATGAGGTGTCGTTGGATTTGTCTAAATTGTAGTAGTGACATAGGCTATATAAATTTTCAAAATGGCGCCCGCAAATGGCGGAATGAAGGGGGGGGGGGTTGATTTTTTTCTTACTGTAGCAATATGGGTTTCAAATGAAAACTAGTAAATTGTTTTATTCTTTTTTGTTTATAATAAGAGTATTTTACGCAGTTGGGTTTTTTGTTTGTGTGTTTTTTGCGTGTGTCTTCCCGGCTCCTGCGCGCCTAGCGATCGATCATACGCGTATATCTAATCTGTCGTGTGTTAGTGTAATCTGTCATTAGTAATTAGGTATGGCTTATCAATACACAAATGCAGAATCACCATTGCTTTCGAAACTGTTAAAAGTGACTGTGTGTGTGTTAGTGTAGTTATGTAGGTAAATAGGTAGTTTAATGATTGAAAATCGTTGTAAATAATTCGTTAATATCATTAAATGAAAACACGACACGCGACGTTCTGGTGTAGTGGTGCGAGTAGTTGCCTCAACTGCAACGCCACGCGCTGGTGGTCGCGGGTTCGATTCCCGCTTGGGACAGATATTTGTACAAATATTTTTTTCCGGTCTGGGTGTATGTCCTTGTGGATCCCTACCGTGCCTCGGAGAGCACGTACAGCCGTCGATCACTGTTGTTATCATAGACAAGATAACGATCGTTACTTATGTTAGGGAATTAACCGCCAACCCTCTTAACACTTGGCGGTGTTTGGACGTAATTAACTACCGCGTGGAAACTAGGGTGTCCAGACGACGCGTAAATAATTAGATAACTGTTGGGCAACTTTACTTAGAAGCTTATCAATATTTATGTTATATTTTTACATAATTCGAATGAGAACCATGCACCGAGCACTCTCCTTAAACACCGATAGTATCTCGCCAGTCACCCTGTATATATATATATATATATATATATATATATATATATATATATATATATATATAGATTACAACTTAAATAGCTATAACCATCCAACTTTGTACAATCAACAAACAAATAACTACCAAATATTTTAAATTTTAACAACGAACAAACAATCAAGACCGTAGTACCCTAAAGTATTTAATTATATACAAAAAAAGAAAAACAGATTTTTAAATACGGGCGAGTGTCATTCTTTTGGCCGAAGTTTTGGTCAGCGCGATTCAGAAAATAATCTGCGCCATCTATCGTATAATTGTAGAATATCGTTTTTATATTTAGTGACATTTAACATAATTAATATTTAACATAATAGTATATTAATTGAAAATGATGTTTATCTAAAATATTAAAAAGATTTCTATTCCTATCCGACATATTATGTAAACTTTTAAGTTTAATAAAATAATAACTCAAAAATAAGTTTTGTGAGTTTTAAAGATTCCTTAGACCAGATGGCGTTGGCGGCGTAGGTACCTATTTCTATTTTCTTAAATATTTATTTTTAAATTTAATTACAATGAAACAAAAACTAAATTATACTGTGAGTTATTTCCAATTTTTATGTATTAAAGTTATTAACATTGGTTTTGTACTTTTTACGTGATACGTGATCAGAGAAAAACACGATAAGAGATGGCGCTGATACAAAAAAATACGCGCTATTGAAATTTATTCTTGATGATATATAGTGTATTAATAAAACGGAGGTTTTAACAGATTTATAACTATAGTATAGATTACAAATTTGTTAATTTTTGTTATAAGCAAATTTTCTTATATATTACCTATTTGGGGGTTAAGTTCTAGGTAGGGGTGTTCATCTGAAAAAATTATCGATAATTTTATTATCGATAATTATCGTATTGACTTATCGATAGTTATCGATAATTATCGAATGAACAGTTATCGATAATTATCGGATAAAAAATTATCGGTAGTGGCGAAACTTATCGATAATTATCGGATGAAAATTATCGATAGTTCACGAAAGTTATCGATAATTATCGGCACAATTTTTGGACGACGAAAAAAAAAAAAAAAAAAAAAAAAAAAAAGGTCATCCGGCGTCCCTTACTGATATAATCCTCCGTTCCCTATCACAATACCTAAAAAAAAAAAAAAACGTCGTCCGCCGTCCCGTATTCCTATAATCCTCCGTTCCCTATCACAATACCTAAAAAAAAAAAAAAAACGTCGTCCGCCGTCCCGTATTCATATAATCCTCCGTTCCCTGTCCGAATACCTAAAAAAAAAAAAAAAAAACGTCGTCCGCCGTCCCGTATTCATATAATCCTCCGTTCCCTATCAGAATACCTAAAAAAAAAACAAAAAGGTCATCCGCCGTCCGGTATCGAAATCATCTATCAATACTTATCGGATCACACAAAAATATCGATAATTATCAAATCGGAAAAAATTATCGATAATTTTCAGATCGAAACAAATAATCGATAATTATCGGATCGCAACAAATTATCGATAATTATCGAATGAAAACTTATCGATAATTATCGATAATTATCGAATGAACAATTATCGATAATTATCGAATCAAAATTATCGAATAACACTTATCGATAATTATCGATAATTATCGAATGAAAAATTATCGAGTAGTTAAGAATTATCGATAATTATCGCACACCCCTAGTTCTAGGAAAAAATGTTAAAGTAAAATTATTAATGTATAACTAGGAAATTGGTGATAAATTACAATTTTTCATTACTAAAAGTGTGATAACCCTATACACGATGACATTTGGTTTGTTTACATAAATTCCACATCGAATTTGGCTCAAGTATAGATTACTAAAGTACTTACGTGGCATACCGAAGTGGACACAACCGCATCTCGCATAAGTGAAATTGGTTAAGCATTCGATTTTACAATTGCTTTGTGTGTACACTTTAAAGAATTTTAGATAGCGCTCATTTGGAAAGTAGCATTGCCGTCTGTAATAATATATTAAATTTTTAGCTTTATGGTACTGTATTACATCGTGTTTATACGCATTTGTGTAAGGGAGAATGTGATGAAATTATGATTTTACATAATAGCTTAGTACGAGTAGTTTGTCTATTACTACTCTACCTAGCAATAGTAATACAATCGGTTCCACTCTTTTAGTTTTCCTCTTCTCGTTGCGCGTTTTCACTACCTTAGAACTTCACTGAGGCCCGGACTCGACCAAAGCGGAGACGAGACGAGCTTAGCGGAGATGTGTTTTAAGCAACCAATAGAATTTCGTTATTCACACATCTCGTCTCCGCTCAGTTTCAGTGGATACCACTGAGCGGAGATGTATCATATTTGTATGGCGCGATGGAAGAGGAGATATGCGCTTTCTCTCGCTTAAATTGAGCTGGGCGGCGCGGCGATGCGGAACTAAGCGGAGATGTGAGCGGCGGCGTGCAGTGAGCGGAGCTGCTAGTCTCACCGCGCCCCACGTCGTACATGTCACAGATGCAGTGTCATTAATTTGTGTTTCCGCTATTAAAAAAAATTAAAATCAATTTTAATGTCTTAAAAGCCCTTAGGTTTCTTTCTGCCAGTCACCGTCTAATCGTACGTTCACTCACTCTAACATTTCTCACTTCAAAAAGACGAGTACGAGCTTCAGTAGCGGTGCAAAAGCGATATCTCAACACGTTACTAACAACAAAGCGGTCATCTCGGGTGGAAGTGCACCGATGTCGGCCTTGACCTGGCCTCCGCGTGTATGACCCAGTCTCCGAAAACGTCTGATGGCATCCCGTACGGTTGTTCGAGGTACACCGAGCATCCGAGCGATGTGACCTTGGCTGTACCCAGCATCAGCTAAAGCCACAGCCCTAGCTACACTAGTTGCGTCTAGTGGCATTTTTTATGGTTACAAACAATAAAAGAACACTAAGAACTCTAATTACACAATATTCAAACACTATTGCAAAAGAGAACAGGATATGTTAACACGGTAACAATGTCAAATAACGACTTAATGCCGAAAATGTTATGGTGAACAAATTTAAGAAAGGAAACAAGGGTGTTTAATTTATTGCTAAAGTACCCACTTGACAAAAAACAAAGACAGTTATAAGCTATACTTCATGTAAACAAACAGGGTGACGAAAAATATAGGTGGGCGGTTAATTGTGCCGTTAAGTGTATAAAGTAAGATAGTGTTTCATTTCTGTTAAAAAATTATATCTACATATTTAATAACTGGCCCGTTTGCGCAATTAGTAGTCCTATTGTTGTTATATTGTTTTGTTCTCTGTTATTATGTATATCAGTCTCAATATTTATTTAAATTGCGATGAAAACGTCGAACAAAACATCGATATATCATTCATAAACGTTGATGCACACATCTCCGCTATAGCCAGCGCACATCTCCGCCCGAGCCAGTATACATCTCCGCTCAGTACGGATCTCCGCACAGTTTCGGTGGATACACCTTAGCTGAAAAACATCTCCGCTCGTCGCCGGTTCAGACATCTCCGCACATCTCCGCTTTGGTGGAGTCCGGGCCTGAGCCTTTATAAAAATTAGCGCACCATTTGAAAGGTACATTATTATATATAGATACAGACTGACGATTAAGAGTTTCTGTAACGTGTGCTGCATAAATTAAAGCCATGTTGTTGTCATCTTCGACAGATAGTAATCGTTCATAGCTTAACATTGACCACCTTCATGTATTTTCATCATTCTCATAGGAATGCGATTCTTTAAAACAGTACTGCCAGAAACCAATGACTCTCCGCGACTTATAAGGTGTGCTTTATAAATTAAAGCTATGTCGTCGTCTTCGTCATCAGTCAATAGCAGTCCAAAGCCAGACATAGGTCCCCTTCATTTATATTAAACATTCACATTCGCATCCTCCACGACATGCTAGAGTCGTCCGTCCATTTGGTGGAAGTCTGCTAACGAATGGCGAGTTTGTCGTTCTAGCAGCTTCACAACCAACAGTACTTTAAGGTATGTGCCACGTCCATTACCAATTCTGCTGTTCGACGATTAGAGTTACGTTGGTTACTCAATCGAGGAGCTATCATTCCACGAGTTACCCAATAGCAAAATGTCGTCAATAAGCGAAATTAATCCTGTTATTGTTTTATTATAAGTATACGAGTATATAGTTAATATAAAATACTCTTAGTACCTGATAGGGTCATAAGGTTTAAGTCCGTCAGAGGTTATCATCATTTTTGGTTTTACAGCGACGACAACAACTTGGCCAAGTGGGACTCTAAAGTATTGCTGAGATATTCGAGGAAATTCTGCTGGATTATGTAGTAAAATCTGTAATGAAAAAGGTATTAAATACGTAATCGTTCATCACAGTATACTTATGTACATATTCGATGAAGCTATTATAGTGTAGTTAGAAAAACAAATTTCTTGAAACCTTTTCTTTACCTTGAAACCTTTTATTGCTCCACTACATTGGTTATCGAAATCTTTTTTTTTATCTTTCAATGTGAGAAACAGTCCAGCATTTTTACCATTACCCTGAAATTTTTTTTAATAGATAATTATATATATTTTTTAAATTATATAATAGGCATATATGTATATATATACTTTTGCAGAAATCATTTATTTCTAAAGGTTATACATACAGGTCCTCTACGTGGATAAGTTTCAAGCGGTGTATTTGGTAGATATCCGTTTTCTAAAGTCCAAGTTTGCGATTTATTTGATGGCTCCAAATAATTGTAGTCAGTATTTAAACTTTAAAACAAACAAAAAATCTTAATTTAACTTTAAAAAATTTAAATATTTAATCATATTAATAAGTTACAAGGAAATTTACTTCTCAATCCGAAGTAATTGGTCAGCACCTATTGTACTAAATGTATAGCAATATCCCTCTTCTGTAAGTATTGGTGAAAATAAGTTTGACTCGTCATCTACATTTTTCCACTTTAGGGAAACCATTACATCATGAATTTTTGGTGATACCTAATTAAAAAAATGAATCATATTTAATTACTTTATTTTTAGTTTAATATTAATTAGTTTCAGGTTAATACTGTGCGGTAAATTTACTTTCAACTAAAATAGATAATATGTAGCATTATTTCTACACTAGCAGTATCCACGACTTCGTACACGATTGATGTTTCTGAAAACTACTTATTCATATTGAAATTTTATCAAGAAAGGGGGTCTTTTTATACTTTGATAAATCCTTAATTATATTTCTCAGAAGACAAGAACTCAGGTACAGAGTTTCTTCGCAACTCGCACGGTAATAAAATTACTTTGTACAAATCTTCGGTTGAATAAAAGTACTTTGTACAAATCTTCGGAATTCGAACTGTAAAACGCTATTTTCAGAGTTCAGCAGTATTATCAGGATAAAGCTGGTGTCAGTAGATGATAATTGACATAATCGGCTGAGCTGAGTATCGAGTTATTTGAAAAAAAAAACCTTTCCGATGCTAAATTTTGTCGATATTTGGGCATTTCGTAATGTAAGTAAAGGAATGAAGGAAGTGGATGTGAAAAATGTGAGTTACTTGGTATTTTATAGCTTATAAGACTCTAATGAGCTATTTATCACACCAACAAGTTCGAGGCTCATAACGGCTAGGTTAAGTCCACTCTCTGGTGCTTTATAGCTTTAGCGTGGTCAGAAGGACTCGTACTGAACTCAACACCATGAACAGTCTGCATAATAAATTGTTTAAGGCCAGCACCGCGCGGAAATTGGTGCAGAAGAAGAAGTATAAAGCACGAACAGAAGAAGACATAGTTGAGATTTATGTGTCATCAAATGAGAAAATGCCCAAGCAATTCGCTTTGGCTAAGATACTACAAAATGCGGGTATCGGAGAAATAAAAAAAGTTAAATATGTAAATCCTAATAAAATACGCCTAGAAATGAATAATAGCAGGGATGAAAAAATTAAAGAATGCAAAGAATTTATTGATCGAGGTTGGAGAATTCAAAGGGCCATGGAAGTAAGCTTATGCTACGGTGTTATTAAAGACGTGGATATTGATTTGAAGGATGAAGATATCCCAATGCACTTGCTGTTGGAAATTGGGGCATGTCACGTCCAAATGCAGCTCATTAAAAGTTGTTTGCCCCAATTGTAGTGAATCACATGAAAACTGTAACACGACTGTATTTACGTGTGCAAACTGTGAAGGTCAACACTTTTCACTGTTACGCTCCTGTCCAGCGTATGTCAAAGAGAGGAAACTTCAAGAGCTCATGGCAGAATGTAACTGTACCTATCGTCGAGGCCTAACAATGTACGTTCCATCTTATCGTACTGAAACAAAAGAATCGCGTGCGAACTTAAAACAAAGAAATAAAGAGGTGTCAAGTGCTCCGGAACCTGCAACTACCACACCGTATCTAGAACAATCATATTCTGGTGTTGTAAAACAGACAATTGTTCAAGCAGAAATAAACGCGAAGAAGAACATCTCGCACTGTAATAAAAAGACAATAATGCATATATTGTAATAACGTGGATTTAAATAGCCTTATTAATTCAGTGCAACGCCTTGACATCAACGAGTTAAGGAACAATGGCAATAATATATTGAATATGTTTAAGGTGTTATTCGGGTCAGGGTGGGGCGTTCATCCAACACATCTGAGACGTATTTATATAGCTACAGTGCGAAGTAGACTTGATTATGCTAGCTATTTGTATGGTAATTGTACTATTTACTATTAAATTTGAATAATTATGAGGAGACACGATAAGCGTGGATGTCTAGACGCGAGCAGAGAGGGCGCTTTTCCCTCTATGTCCACAGACCTGAAAGACGCCGTTTGAACGATCTAAATGGAGTAATTCATAAACAATAGATATATAGAACACCTTCCCCTCAAAATATATAACATATCAAAATAATATATCAAAATATTATGTACTAACGTAATATAAAATTTATAAGAATTTTTTTTTTTTTAGGTTTGACAGTTAGCCCACTACGAGTGACATAATATTGATTATCTACTATTGTCATTCTTTATATCAATATTTCCCTCCAAAATTTTATTCTCACATGGTATATATTTATCTCTATAAAACTTATCAACGTTACTGTATGACTTTCTTAAATGATAGCTATTTCGTCTAAGCGGCCTCGTATTAGAGCCTCTACTAATAAGATATGACCTTGTCTCCTTACATTTTTTAACAACTATACCTTTCCTACAGACCTTGTCCTTCTCTGTACAAAAAACAATTTTACATAGAGCAGTAATAGTTGCAAGGCAAATTTGGGCAAGCTGGATCGGATACAAAACCAATGCATGCGTGTCGTAGGAGGATTCGTTAGAAGTACCGCTATCCATGTGATGGAATCAGAATTAAATCTCTAACCACTATATATTCTGAATTACAGTATATATTTTATTATATCCTATATTTTTATTTTTATTATTACTTCTAATTATATTTATTTTGTGTTATTTGGTATATTTATGCACCACCCTCCATTTTACTACGGCTCCAGTTTACAATCCGGACACGTTCCGCTTAACAGTTTCGCTTTTTTATTGAGTAAAAATAATACACCAAACTGCTCTGAATGTGATGTCCCAGAAGACGTGCATCACATCATTATGGAGTGTGTTCGGATTGGATTAGCTGAGAGGCTGGCATTCCTAGAGGAATATAATTATGATCTTTATGATTTAGGTAAGTGTAACAGCATTTTGGCTTTCCCACTGTCAGAGGAAGCCAAAAGCTTATATAAATTAGTTAAGTTAGCACTAAGTGTTAAAAAAAAAGTGTAAAAAATATAATATTGTAAAATTTATTTTATTATGTGCTAAATTGTGCATTTTAAATATACATTATTAAACCTTTTATAATACCTTTTCAATATTTTCGACTGTCTCATTTCCACGTGAAAAATTTCTTCCATTCCAAATTGATTTTTTACAGGCTAAAGATACATCTTCAAATAAACGAGTCCTAAAATTAACATTTTTTAGATTAACAAGTGCAAATCGTTTGAGGTCCTACTTAAATTTCCCTTTAATGGTGTGATTTGATTTTGTGATACATGGATACATTTTTAATATTATACTTTTATTGTTGATGAAGAGGTTGAAAATTTTTTATGAAAAAAAAAAATAAGTAGGACTATTTTTAATAGATTCACATTGGAGAAATAATAATCATAATAAGTACATTATTTTTAGCATACTACTCTAGGTCTAAGTTATACTTTGAAAAATAATTTAACATCTAAATAAGTATTGACATGTTAAACCCAAAATTTTAATAATTATTCTGGCAGACTCGGCCTTGTTAGCTAGTATAATCCACAAAAATGTAATCTGTAAAATAATTTTTGATTAATACTGTTTTTCATATTTAGTTATAGCCTTATAGGTAGGTACTTACTCTTCTATTGTGTTGTTTATTCCATATTCATATAAATTACTATTATATTCAGTATAATTAAATACTGTTTGCATGACTTTACTTTCCGGACATAATGTCACAGCTGGATAAGGGATCTAAAAATATAAAATTATTCAAAATATTTATAAGATTTTTCACGCCGGTTGCACACACGAAAAAGCATGACTCATTGTCATGTTCCGCGAGCGAGAGCGCAAAACAAGCGATAGAGAGGCACGATTGACTTGAGAGTTCGGCTTGTAACGCATCTATCATGCCTAGTTCGCACTACGCCAGTATTTTAGTCGAGTGACGAATTATTTAGTAGCTAAACGTGTCTGAACACCAAAAATTTAGTCGCGTAGTTAAGTCGAGTCGATCCATTTCATTCGATTTTTATCGGGCGAGTAGCACCTCCCACCACGCGTCCGCGCTCTCTAGTTCACCGACTAAACAAGTACGAACGTGTCGAATTAGTCGAGTTCATTAATATTATTAGTTGCCGCAAAAATGTCATTTTGCTGGAGCGAAGAAACAACTTTAAAATTTGTTTCCAAATATGTAGAACTAAATGCTTGTGGAATATTAAGTCCCCGCATTATAAAAACAAACAAATGAAACAATCTGCATATTTGAATTTTGAAAATATAATGAACATACCAGGATTTGGTGAAAATGTAATTAAATTGAAAATTACAAACATCAGGTTAGTGCATAATTTAATAATTATATTTCAAATGCATATTTATTTACAATGAAGCATATTTATTACTATGTTACAAAAAGATCTTAATTATTATTACTTCTTTTGTTTTTGAAAGTGTTTATTCATGCGATTATCGTACGAATATTTCTTTTTTGTTTTCATACGATTATTGAAAGATAAGTTTTAAAACGTACGATCTATTTTATATTAACTAAAAAATATTAATTCATTGTTTTTTTGTTTTTGTTTGTATGTGATCACATAATCTATATATATATATATATATATATATATATATATATATATATATATATATATAATATGTGTATATATATAAGAGATTTCCACGTATACATTGACTCATCACGATATCTCTGAAACTATAAGGCGCAGAGACTTGAAATTTGGTAGGAATATTCCTTTTAGCGAGTAGAGGTCAGCTAAGAATGGATTTTACGAAATTCTACCTCTAAGGGGGTGAAAAATGGGGGCAAAGTTTGTATGGGACAACATGACTCCTTGGTCCAATCTACTTCAAATTTCGCATAAATATTCTTTAACAGAATTGGTTGAAGACGTGTTTCGTATTTTATCGAAATTCATCCTCTAACGATGTTAAAAGGGGGGAGAAAATTATTTTGATATAAATACTCCATAGTGATTTTGATTTAAATTAAAATTTATTTTGACACATGTTTCACAACCAATCCTGTCTGTTATAAAATATTTTCTAGTATTGACGCAGGTGTAGGTGATAAAAAATATAAATTTATATTTTTTGAAGTTTTAGTTAAATACCACGGGTATTTCGCCGTTTTGTACGAAGCCGGACAAATAAATGTTAATTTGTGGAATAAATTGCAACTTTCGGTTAACGCCTTCTTTGTATTATACAAAATAATGATAACTCAAATTATTTCAATTAAAATTAAATCAATTCAATTCATAAAATTAAGCAATTTTTCATCAATATTTTCTTATGACGTTTTCACGTAAAATTATCGTCCATAAACGAAGGCCCATTCTCCATATAGAAGATTATTATTATTATATTAATCTTAACTATTTTTAGAAATTCAAAATAATATTAACTTTTTTTAAGATTATTTTTTTTTATTAATCCGACAATAGCATGTACTCGTATTAATTAAACTAGAAAAAGATACAGCGCTAGTGCATGTCAATATGGCCTTTATTAATTCGAACGACAATTGATGACGCCATAGCGCAGCAATTAACACGTACAAATAGTTTAGTGTAATTAATTATTATAAATACGGTAAAAATCCGATAACTCTTTTGCCTAGTCAATAGAGCAAATCGAGAGCAATTTTTAGACTAAAAAAATATAGTATAGTGTATTATTTTTTGAATTATAAGAATTTTAATTTTCAAACTTTTTTTAAATAATTTTTTAGTTTATAAAATATATATATATATATATATATATATATATATATAATATAATAAGAGTTAACTTCCTTTCGGTGTGGTTATGGTAGGAAAGCTATCCAACAATCCGCAGTTAAGGATCGTAGTGGATTAAGCTTCAGCCCGTCTATACAGAGAAGAGGCCCTTTCCAAGCACTGGCATAAAATATATTAAAAGGCTGATTATTTTCAGTTCATTTCATACACTTACTTGCCACACTGGTGTAGAAGTTTCTGCAAAGCTGACAATAACAGGGGTATAGCTCCACTTCACCCATACTTTTTGTATAAGATAAGCGCAGGATACAACACAACAAGTGAACATGAGAAGCCAGAAAATTCTGAAATATTTTGCAAACTCAAACACTTGCACACTGCAAAAAATCCATTGTCGTCGACGGTCATGAAATTGATTCCCACTCGGATCCAATGCTTGTATTTATACAAATTTTTGTTGTTTTGTGTAGTGGGTCTACCTACCGTGCCTCGAAAAGCACGTAAAGCCGTCGGTCCCGGTTTTTATCATAAGCGCCTCGAAACGATAGTTACTCTTAGTAAGAAAATCAAAAAAACCTACAGTGAAGCAGCACGGAATATTTGTTCTTGTTTAATTACAGTTTCTATCGATATTTAATAAATTTTAGTGCCATATTATGTGTATATAAATATGGTATTATTTACTTTTCAACTGTAGTTCGTTCCTTTTCTCCAATATATTTTACGCCATGTAGATTAGAATTAGCGGTATAATCTATCACATATTGCTTAATTGCGCTTGACAAACGAGCTCTTTTGATTTTGACTTTATCAATTGCGGCCGGCTCGATATTTAATTTAATATCGTTATCTTGTACATTTCCAAAGCTGTTGGATCTAGAAAATTAAATAAAAAGAACCGAATAATTACTTTAATGGTGCTGTTATATTTGTACAGAAATCGTTTAACATCTTCATAGTATTCTAATATTTATTCATTTTTATAGATTTAATTACAGTACCGGGTACTCGTGAAGGTTAAAATATTACAAAGAGAAAAATGCTTCGTTGATAGTATCACAATAAGCGCGGTTATAAAACATTTAACATTTTTAATAATAATTGTACTTTATTATTTCTGACTTTTTTAACAAAATAAAAACTTAATTGTGTTAATCTGAAAAGAGTATTGTTTTTATTGTTTCGCTTACAATTACAATTTTTAAAAGACAAAAAGCTTTGCTTGAAAAAAGAAACAACATTTAAAGTTACTTTCGCTCTGTTTTTTGTTAATAGTGATACCCAATATTTTAATATTTTTTTGTATAAAATCTTATTTTAAAGTATCTTTAGCTGTATATATATTATAATACATAAAATTTTCTTTTACACAGATACTGTTCTCTTATTATTATTCGGACACCCACCACCTCAGTCCCCCGAGATCATGGACGCTGTAAAGGGTCCGAAACGTCGGGAAATAATTTAATTTAATTAAAAATCGTTAAACTGTAAAGTTTTTTAAATAAATAAACGCGATAAAATCCGATTTAGACTTTAAATTAAATGAACAAAAGAGAAGTTTAAAATATATAAAATATGAAATAATAATAAATAAGTAATAGGTAAATACGTACCTCCTCTGTCGCACCATGGTGACCAAGTATGACTGTTTAAAGTAAGTAAATTAAAAAGGTGTGCCAATGCTTAATGAAATTGGTTTTATAATTAGTTTTCCCAAACGGGTAAAACGTAATGTATATCCATAATGTTATGCGTGTACTTTTTGACATGTTACATCACAATAATTGTTAAATTAACGTGTTATTTTGGAAACTAGTATGTCTTCCATTCTTCGATTGCAAATAAAAAAAGAAAATACACATTCACTTAAAATATTTTAATATTAGCCCAGTCGGATTAGCTCAAAAACGAGCAAAGATTTACAAAAACTTTTAGCATAAAATTCCCTTCGGAATTCGTTGTAGGGTCACTGGTAGTCTAAATTCAAAAATTAGGGGTACCAGAGTTTTCGGCTTCATCCGCCATCTTGATTTAAAGGGTTATGTTTTGTCTCTTGAATAACTCGTTCATTTTCAATTTTACACGGAAAATAGTTGTAACAAAAGTTGTTTAAAATTAAATTTCCTACAATTTTGGTTCTTATCAATTTTTTCGTAGGATCGATATTTTTCGATTTATACATGAAAAGAGGCGGTGAATTTTTGGTTATCGAGTAACTCGATTGTGTTTTTAATTTGAAAAAAAAAATGCGGCTTTCGATATCCAATTCTTGAAGCATCTCAGTTAGCTTGGCTGGAGTGTATGAGAAAATTATCAAGTCATCGACAAACCTTAGATGATAAGATTTTTCGCTATTTATGTTATACTTATCCCAATCATACTTATCCCATTTCAAGAATCTAAATATTTCGTCTATATATATATATATATATATATATATATATATACATAAGAATAATGTAGCGATGCTATGCCGATTTTTAATGACTTGACGACTAGACGATCTGACGAGTTGACGACCGAACGACTGAAAGACTTGACGACTTAATATTTTATAGTCGTGAGAATTACCTCCAAAAGGTAATATGGAATTAGGGATATTCACGTAAATAAGTATCGATATTTATCTTTTATATAATAACTAGCGGCCCGCCCCGGCTTCGCACGGGTATTTAACTAAAATTTCAAAAAATATAAATTTATATTTTTTATCACCTACACCTGCGTCAATACTGGAAAATATTTTATAACAGACGGATTGGTTGCCAAACATGTGTCAAAATAAATTTTAATTTAAATCAAAATCACTATGGAGTATTTATATCAAAATAATTTTCTCCCCCCTTTTAACATCGTTAGAGAATGAATTTCGATAAAATACGAAACACGTCTTCAACCAATTCTGTTTAAGAATATTAATGCGAAATTTGAAGTAGATTGGACCAAGGAATCATGTTGTCCCATACAAACTTTGCCCCCCTTTTTCACCCCCTTAGAGGTAGAATTTCGTAAAATCCATTCTTAGCGTTAGCTATTTGTTATGGATAGCTCGGTAAAAGGAATATTCCTACCAAATTTCAAGTCTCTGCGCCTTATAGTTTCAGAGATATCGTGATGGGTCAATGTATACGTAGAAATCTCTTATATATATATATATATATATATATATATATATATATATATATATATATATATATATATATATATATATATATCGTCTCTCTTTATCGATACTTTGCGATATATCGTATAAATATATCGATACTTTGCGGTTTATGGGAACTAATTTGTTTTTATTAAACTATTCTTTGTTTCATTTGAACACGAAAAAAAAAGTCATCACTTGTACGTCTTGATTTATTTATTTCAATAAACATATATACCGCCGCGCACTCCTAAAAAAATAAAAAAAGCCATCAGCTCTGCTTATACTGCTTATACATTATACATCGCATGAAATATATCGTAGAGTGTAAAAAACATACAAATATTAATTGTAAATATTGCATAATACATAGCAATTATGTTTTTTTTTGTAACATTACTTATTTAATCGTGTAACATGATATTATGGTACCATAAATTGAAAACAATTTTGGCTTTAAAAATATAAAAGTAATGAAGTTATAGATTTTATTCCTAAATCCGATAACAAAAATAAAGTCAGACTCAAAAAGTAGAATATCAAAATTATTACAGCACCTACACGTCGTAACAGTTACGCTATATTACGCGAAACGAAATGTTTTACGCGGAAAGAATTCTAATCCAAAGTTACCGCTGCATGCGCGCTGTTCCGAGCACGGCGATCTTCTAAATATGCAATTTCACGTGAGATTGGAACGTGAATGTCGGAGCGAGGTGTCGCTGATAGTTACCGCTACAACACGGAATCTCATATTTTTATGATTAAAGTAAATATGTAAATAAAGTATGTTTCTTACTTTAACATCTCAGTTAAATAAGGTTATTCTTTTTTATGTTTTTACATATTTATAGGTACTTTCATTCATCCTTTATGTTTGGTCTTTAAATATTCATTCGTTCATTTGTATAAAATAACATCGTTTTGACTGTACGGTGTTCCACACAACTTTCAATGATATACGAAATGATATATGAAAATGTTTATTGATAAAATAAATGATAATTTAAAAAATGATAAATATTGCTAATGAGTCCACACGCCCGCGATGTTATTTGTGAACTGACTTATTGCTTAACATACAAATAATTTATAAATTTTAATTATAATGTAAAGTGCCGAGTTGGCGCTAATGTACGGTCATTCACCGTACATGCTCCGGGACAGGAGATGAAGGGATGATGCTAAACAGAGTTGACAATAGCTAAGTATAAAAAACCTACCAACTAAATGCTATAAAACGCTTAGATATCAATTAAGAATGATAAAGTCTTAAATAACACGTCATGTCATTTAAAAATATTGAAAATTGATAAAATTGACTTGAAATACTAAGATTTCACACAGCACATTATTTTGTAAAATGATTACAAAAACTCGGAGAAGTCGCCTTATGGGCAACCTGTGAATATGTAAGATCGTTCATTTCGATATGTTCATGTGTCGGGTTGCTCGATGATGGTGAGTAACGCACGCGCCCTGCGGCGCGCGGGCCCGGCGAGGGCGGCGCTGGCGTCGCGTGCGCTGCCCGCGGAGCTTCCGTCGTGTTCGTCGGCGCGGACGCTGCTCCCGCTGATGGACGGATGACATGGATTTTGCGCCGGCTGCGATATCTACGCCAAGCCAGTGCGATGCCAGATACAATGATGACGCCTAAAATAAAGTTTCTTAGCACATAATTATAGGTGATGTCATGTGGTGAGGCTTCGTTTGAACTGATCTCTGTGGGCGTGACTTTCAGTTGTCGTATCTGATCTTCTATTTTATTTGATGGAGGAACTGCGTATGATCGACATCATTATCTATAAATGCTGATGTGGCGTTGCTCGTAGAAACTACCAAATCTATTATTTGATTAATTGACGGGATGATTATCTTCGGTACGTGTATTCGTCAAATTGACGGCATTTTTGAATGTCTGCTTGAGTCAGGCGAAATAGATTGCTTGCTTATCTTTCAACTGTGCAATGTTATAGGATCATTGTGTCGGTAATATGAGCATATATGAGCATTATTATAAGTAAAGTGATAAACATTGTCTTAATATCGGAAATAAGTTTCGGTTTAAATATTTTTTATGTAGTTTATGTACTATGATGTGTATATATGTATGTAGTAGATGACTTTCATTGTTTGTTTTGTTGAGGCGGGATTTCTTAATTACTAATAGGTAGCGTTGATAATTTTACGACTGGCCTCTGGATGGTACCATTCTTCGTCTTGATAGTTACGACCCGTACGTGTCCATCCTTTCCAGGGTGTAGATCGACGACTCTGCCAAGGGGCCATTTGCCGGGAGGTAAGTTTGTGTCATGAATGATGACTACATCGCCTATTTTTTGATTCTGCTTTGGCTGTTGCCACTTGCTGCGAGCTGATAATTGGCACAGATATTCGTTTTGCCAACGCTTCCATAAATCATTGAATATTTTTTGAGTTAGCTGCCATCTTGTTCTTTCATCTCGTTCGGTTTCTAGGATGCTGAGCGTCGGGCCACTTGCCAAGAAATGAGACGGTGTGAGGAAATTTATGTCATCGGGATCTTCCGTGATGGCGCACAGCGGTCTGGTGTTTAAACACGCTTCTATTTGTGCTAATAACGTAGAATATTCCTCGTAGGTGAGTTTTTGCTCTCCAATTACTCTCCGAAGGTGATGCTTTAAGCTCTTTACAGCTGTTTCCCAGAGACCACCGGCACTGGGCCAAGATGGTGAGTTAAAATGAAATTCTATTTTCATGTCAGTGATTTGGCGATAAAATTGTTCATCTAATAATTTTTGCAAATTGAAGAACTCTTTTTGTAAGATGCGATCGGCACCTACAAAGTTGGTCCCATTGTCGCAGTATATATGGCGCGGTGCTCCACGTCTAGCTGCCATCCGCCGAAGTGCTGATATAAATGCTGACGATGATAAATCGGAGACAAGCTCGAGATGCACTGCTTTGGTGACCATACAAACGAATACGGCGATGTATCCTTTGGTAATCTTGGCTCCTCTACCTTTGTTGTACTTGACGTCAATGTAGCCAGTGAAGTCGACGCCGCAGTTGTAAAACGGCCGAGTTGGATTGCTACGGGCTGCTGGTAAATCACCCATGAGTTGGTTTTGCTTATCAGGATTATGCTTTCTGCAGGTAACGCTCCTGCGGATGTACTTCTTAACTGCTCTGTTCCCTCCTATCACCCAGTAGTGCTGTCTAAGGTTTGATAGTGTTAACCTTGCGCCACCATGAAATGTGTTTCTATGCGCTTGGTCATTAAGCAAGTTTGTTAAATGACTTTCGTGAGGTATGATTAAAGGAGTCTTCATATCATCTTCAATATGCGCATGCTTGATTCTGCTTCCTACTCTCAATAAGTCTTCTTTATCTAAGAAAGAATTTAAATTAAGAATTTTACTTTTCGAACTGATTTTTTCTTGATTATAAATACAATTGATTTCCTCCGCAAACTCGATGTGCTGATAATATTTTATGATCATATGTTTTGCTCGTAACAATTCATTAATTGATAAATAAAACTGTTTATTTGATAAGTCTCGGTTACGTGACACCACACGTAGTATCCAAGCGAGTACTCTGGTTGCATGAATGAAATTGCTATATCTGCTTATTATATCATTAATTATATAGTGTTGGTTTGTAACAGCAACAGCTGTTTGATGTTTATTTAATTGTTTTGTTTCTTTATCTGTGACGTAAACCTGGCATTCTTGTTGATAATTTGAATTGAACGAGGTTAACCATGAGGGTCCAGTCCACCATAAGGGATGCTGTTGTAGTTGTTTCACAGTGATTCCTCTACTAGCACAGTCCGCTGGGTTATCTTGTGACTTTACATAACGCCAGCATTCTGAAGGCATGACTGTTTTGATCTGTTCAACCCTGTTTTCACCGTACATTGACATTTTGATGAATCTATTTCTAAACCACTTTAAGACTGTTAAATTGATCCTTTAAAAATTGAAAAACAATTTTAAAACAAGGAGGACGCTTAAATTAACCAGTATATGCTTAGGTACTTGTGTCAGATTCAATGAACATGCTAAACCAGAACGCAGGTGACATATAAGTGATTCTGATTATTTTTTTTCTATTGATGATTAAATCCCCTTATTACAATAACACTGATTACTATTTGGGTTTATTAATCTGGAAAATATACATATTTCTAATAAATAAGAGCGTAAAAATATTACAATGATGGAAAAAAGAGTCTACATTTTTGATATAGGATTAATTTTGGTAATCTTCTAAAACTTCCATAGTACTTTAACTGAACTAAACCGGTCTGTAAAGGTCCACTACTGGACAATGGCCTTTTGTCAATATTGAAGAAGAGTTGGAGCTTAATCCACCACGCTGCTCCACTGCGGGCTGCTTGATATTTTTATCTACAATGAGTAACGATCGCTATCAGTCTATGATAACAATTATATTAAAATTAATTTGGAAACTTCTTTCTAATATAACTTGACCAAAGATATTTAAAAAAGAGCGAGAAAACGTAAGATGAATGAATAAATAAATAAATCATTTGGTCTCAGCCATGTTCCTCATCAAACTACCGAAGAGGTGTACATGCTTTAGCTACATTGTAGGTAATTATGTATATTTACTTATTTACTACAATCATAATCTAATTCTTTCGAAAGCGACTCAAAGGAAGTACAATATATCTTCGACAATGTACTTTTAGAAGCCACTCGTCGCTTGTTCAAACATCTTTTCACGATACATATTTAAGTAACTTCTTAAGTGAGTAAACAATCTGCGGCTAAGCGACTACCTTGTGCGCTTCTTTTAATGAGTTTCGCAGCGTAATTATTATATTTGTGTACTCTGAGGATTTATCAACGTATTTTAAAGTCTTACAATACAAATTGATGTGTGCTACATCACAACTAGACAAACGGATATCTATTTAACATAATAGGATTTCAGTTAAACTTTTTGAATTTACTCGACAGCAAACAAAGATGAGGTCAAGATTTGAGTGAACTTACACAAAAATGCATATACCATGTTCTTTTCAAGTACCATGTTATAAGTAACAAACGCATGGTAAATGCTGAAAGAAATTAGACCTTTTTATTTAAATTTAAAAAACCAAGTTAACTTCCAAGATCTCTTTGAATTCATTCAAGTAGGTAAAAAGATAAATAATAAATGTTTTCTTTAGTTCGAAATGATAAAAAAAAAACACTTTCACAGAGAGGTGAGATGGCAAATAAGTTACGCTCGTCAAAAACGTATAAAATACTGACGACAAACTAAGTGCGGTGATAGTTATCTATTCTATCTATGCATTTTAGATATCACGATTTTCAAATGCTGTATGACCGGTGTTATTTAGAAAATTGACTTTTATTTTTATATTTCACTAGAAATTTTTCGTGATTTTATCTGAATCAATTTTTAACTCATGCATTTTTTCATGTATTTAATATTGTTCTTGTTGGACTAACATTTTTCTTTTCTATAAAGTTTGTGTATATTCAAGTGCTTATAATATATATTCATATTTATGATTCTGACAGAACTTACAAATCTGTCTTTTTTTATTTTAATTTACAGTATTTAGTAATAATTATACACAAGTTGTGTCTGTATAAAGCTTCGGTTTGTTAATTATTATCTATACAAATAATAAATCTGTTAAAATCTCCGTTTTATTAATACACTATATATCATCAAGAATAAATTTTAATAGCGCGTTTTTTTTTGTATCAGCGCCATCTCTTATCGTTTTTTTCTGTGTTCACGTATCACGTAAAAAGTACAAAACAAATGTAAATAGCTTTAATACATAAAAATTAAACATAACTCACAGTATAATTTAGTTTTTGTTTCATTGTAATTAAATTTAAAAATAAATATTTAAGAAAATAGAAATAGGTACCTACGCCGCCAACGCCATCTGGTCTAAGGAATCTTAAAAACTCACAAAACTTATTTTTGAGTTATTATTTTGTTGAACTTAAAAGTTTACTAAATATGTCGGATAGCAAAAGAAATCGTTTTAATATTTTAGATAAACATCATTTTCAATTAATATATGTTAAATGTCACTAAATATAAAAACGATATTCTACTATTACACGATAGATGGCGTATGTAGGTGATAAAAAACATAAATTTATAATTTTTAAAATTTTAGTTAAATACCTGTGCGAAGCCGGGGCGGGCCGCTAGTCTATAATATAAAAATAAGTCGGGTTTTCCTTCCTGACACTATAATTTCAGAACGCACGAACCGATTTCCACGGTTTTGCATTCGTTGGAAAGGGCTCGGGCTCCGTGAGGTTTGTAGCAAACAAAATTCAGGAAAAATTTCAACAGAAAAGCAGGAAAACAGGGAAAATCATTATTCAAATACAGCGCCATCTCTGATACATAGCATGTACTACAAACCAATATTATGGTTTTACAAAAAACGAAGCCATCTGGTGGCGAAACGGAGTTCGACGGGTTTGCTAGTATAGTATAAATAAATTTCCTATGTTTTACTCTACCTGACTATTTATGTAAAAGTAACTTCGGTCATAATGTTCTTGATAGACTGAACCTGCGCCAGTGAGCGACGGAGTGTTAAAATCGATGTCACGTGAGGCACGATGTTCATATTATGTTACACTTATTTTTATATAAAAAAATATCTTCCAGACACACGTGTCGTTTTACAAAATGTATCATTTTATGATAAAAATATTTTCAGCACTTTCTCTTGTGTATGTGAACCTCAATATTATACATATTTATATAATTAATTTGATAATTCAAAACTTAAAATAATTATTTACAAACAGTTTTGGTATAAATCATGTCCGCGTGGAATGGTGCCAAGAATACTAGCAGCATTTCCCCGTTGAACCGCAATTACGATTCTTTGGGCAAAAAATGCACCAGCCCTCCTGTCACCAGTGGAGGCTATGAGACGTGGGGTTAATCTTTTACTTATTTAACCTCAAAAACATATCAGATTCCAAATGTGGTAAGTCAAGATTATTTTAAAATTTGCGTAAAAATAAATGTTTCACCTTGACCAATATTCGCCTGTCGTCCGGCAGTAACTCTCACATGTTCACCGCACTAACGAAGCCTTTTTTAGTTTTAATTAGATTGGAGATCTCGACTTTCATCCGCGTGCTTGGAACGAAATGTTCTATTCATATATAAGTAGAGTAATGAATGAGTCGTTTTAAAAAACTTAGTTGAACTAAAATGTTTAAATGAAATCACGCGCTCGTTCTGACGTCAGTTCAGTTTAATCTCGAATACGATAAATATGCTACATTTATAGATTAATATATTATTTTAGAATATTTAACAACCTCTATCTCCGTACTGTCGTACGCAATAAATCAGGTTTTATCCTAAATAAAACCAACAACTAAACACACACAGAATTAGCATTTAAATATTTAAAGGTAAAATCCTGAAGAGTCATTGAGCTCTCAAAAGAAATAACAAACGATGGGTACTTGTGTCTGTAAACGAATTCCGGGACTACGTAATAAAATAATACATACAGTGTGTATTCTCACAATTTCATTTCCTTCGTCTCAGAAGATGCCAGAGCACTTGACAGTTTAATCTCATAAGAATACTATTTGCAATTGTATTACATTTCATTACATTGATATGTGTTAACAAAATTGTTTAAAATGTTGGAGAAAAATCATAAAATACTAATCTGTTGATCTGTTGATGTCTGATGTTAATTTATCTGAATTGAAAAGTTTTTACAGCCGTTTCTTATAACCTTAATAGGTGAGTTACTGTAAGTTTATCATCAGTCCGTACAAGTTGGGACAAAATACTCTCGCTAATGTAAAAAAAAAAATTGGTTGTCTATAAAGTCGGTTTACGGAGGATAATTTTTACGTGATAACGTCATAAGAAAACATGAATGGAATTGAATTATTATCACTGAATTATCATTATTTTGTATTATATTATATTTATTTTATATATATATATATATATATATATATATATATATATATATATATATATATATATATATATATATATATATATATATATATATATTATAAGCTACAGGTAATTAATTGTATTTAATATAAAAGCGAAATAAAGTTAAATACTGATATGTAATACAAGAAATAATCAACTTTAATAAAGAAGCTAAGTTTAATAACTTAAAGTTAGCAAAACAAATTAGATTATCATTAACCACTAATGAAAATTGTAAAAATATACTAAATAAAAACAGTTTACTTTTTATACGATCGTAATTATATGAGTCCTAATAACTTTTTAGTCAAAATTGTAATATAACCTAATATTACTGCACTCGCTCACCGATGCTACTTATTTTATAATCAAAGAACAAATATATGAGATTATATCGCTAATCAGATTCTTTAAGAAAGAATTAATTAATTACCTTTTTTGCTGCAATTGTTGTTGTAATAAACTATGGTAACCATTTTATGATTTTATTAACTTTTATTATAAACTTTTATATTATTAACTTACATTTATTTACTTATATATTATTAACTTATATTATTACATTACATTATATTATCAATTTTTCAATATTTGACATTACTTCAATATTGACAAAACAGTTTCCCGCCATTTCCCGCTGTCATTTCTACTCGGACGCGACATAAGTTAGGCCGACCGCCGCCGATCGTGAGCCGAACGCTTAGGCCGAGCCGATCGTACCTCTCTACCGCTTGTTCCGCGCTCTCGCTCACTAAGTGTGACAATGATGACGTCATCTTCTTCAAACGGGTACCCTTTCATCAATTTACTAGACGTTATCATGTCAAAAACCACGTCTACGCTCTGTTATCTTGTACTCTCCCAATACGTTTTATTAACTCTATATGGGTCATTCCATGTCAAATCGACAAATTTTTTACATGACCCACATTGATTTGGCTGAAAATTTTCTATCTTTTTCTACCCCCCGAAAGTTATTTTTCAGAATTTTTTGAATTTTTTTTCCCGACTCAAAAAAAGTTATGAATTTTTGAAAAAACCGCTCTTTTATTTTTAAATTGCCAGAACTTTTTCAAAAATTGACCTTTTGTAACTTTTTTTTTTCAAAATTTTTGATTTTAAATGTAGTTTTCGAAAAAAAATATGAAAAAATTTTCAGAATCCGAGATATATGAAATATTTTGGTTTTTTTTTTTTGAAAAAATCGTAATTTTCCTAAAGTCCGACCGTATTTTTTTTGCTCTAAAGATACTTCAACTAATTCTGCAATGATCCCCGTTAATCAAAATATGTGACGACATTCGCTTCTAATTTTTTTTCTTGATTATAAAAAAAAAATTTGTTGAATTTTTGCTGATTTTATATCTTTGTTATGAAATTTTTTTTATTTCCTCGTGAAACCTCAAAAGTTGAAAAATAAAATTTTATTGGAGAATTTCAAGTGATTATCGTCCAAGAAATTGTTATTGTGCCACTTGCGCGTTTTCGCGTGATAATTTTACACTATGTTATATTATAGAAAAATTATACAAAATAGTTATAAATTGTAGCCTTTTCGCTAAATTTAATCTAAATCCATTCAGTATTTTTGTGTGAAAGAGTAACAAACGTGCAAACAAACTTTCGCATTTACAATATTAATAGGTTTTGAGTGGTAGTAAGTAGTTGTAGGTGTTAATTTTAGTTCTTTACAGGTAAAGAAATTTTTAATAAATAAAATCTATGAACACAAACTTAGTCTTACTCGCGAGGTGCAGAATGTTTGAGATAGAAAACAACGTTTGCTACTTAAAAAGAGTCTATCCGAGCGCATACTTGAGATTTAACAAGAACATCTTAAAATAAATATCGTAAGCTCCGCTCAAACTACTACGGGAGGACTTAAGAGTAAAATGATACGAGCAACTCACTTGGAATACGCAGTAAATAGCCCACAGCTGGGTAATGACCTTTTCTCCTACACGGGAGAAGAGTAACAAGTTAACAACTGTACATAACACAAAAGTGTTATCAGTGGTTGTGATTTATTACAGGTAGCCCTTACCATTAACCTAGATTATTACACTTTTTTTTATAGAAAAGGGGGCAAACGGACAGTTGGTTCACCGGGTGGTAAGTGACAGCGACATCCACAGACAGCCGTTACATCAGAGGATTAGCAGGTGCGTTGCCGGCCTTTCAAATAGGAGTATGCTCTTTTCTTGAAGGTCCCTAAGTCGTATCGGTTCAGAAATATCGCAGGTGGCAGCAGATATAAAGTATTCATAACTTAGAATACTTTTATTTTTAATATTACTTGTAATACAAATCACGCAGCTCTTAGTCGAGTTTGATAGTTACTACGGAATAAAGGCCTATTTTAAAAGTTACGAAACTAAATTTTTAACTGATGCTTTTAGCAATCAGAAGCGGTTTTATTAAATGTATATATACTGAAAATAACTTTAAAAAATAATTTCTACGAAAATAAGAAAACGAACAAAAAGAAAACGGTTAACAATCACAATTCAATGGTATCATAAGATACAACTCCAAAATAATTACGTCTGTTCGGTACGAAGCCTCGTGTAAAAGAGAGCTCATCTCGGCCAAGCTGTCTACTAATAGACCTTTTTTTTAACGCGGGAAAATGTATTTAAGCATCCTGCTGCACAAGGTGACGGAAATGCGGGACTCACTGATAGGGCAAAACGAGCCAGAATACCCAACCCAGCGGTGCCCTCATCGTCGTAATGGGGCGCCACGAGATCGCTTTCGCATTCAACCGTGACGTCCCGAGTCTACGAATATACCGACGCCAACAGGTCATAGCTGGTTAGTGGAACTGTCATTCGATAATATTTTTAATTCGTAAAGATTCCAGAAACTTCGGTTTGCACGATGTGTCCTAACGTAGACGTCCCCGGGAACTGGGCACTTTAGTGTTTAACTATTTAGCTATATCAAACAAAGCACGTACGAGTAATATCGCGACAGAACACGGCCGGAATGCAATCTCCTCAGCATGAATCCTTTCATACAAAGTATTTGATGAAATTGCAAACGAGAAAATTCTCTTTACATTTCGCTAGTGGCTTGTTGCGTCGCGCGTGAGATGGAATCGTCTGCGTCACGCCGAGCGATATCGTCACAGTTTAGCTTTAGTGTTATTTGAATTTTTAAATTTGAATCTACGTTAGATATCGTAACATCTGTTATTTTGCTGGCTTTTTACAAGATAACGTTGTTAGCGGAATCTTTAAGACTGTTACATTTATCACATAAAGTATGTTTAATACGTTAGTAAACATTTATTACGTCATGAAGTTCTACTGTTCTTTTATGTATATGTATTTTTTTATTATATAAGACAACATCTAGAGGCTCTTTTATACATCGTATAATTTAAACTACTTATCCGCGTGCGATAACCATTATGTAGCGGTGCGAATAGTTACCTCAACACCGGTAGGTCACGGGTTCGATTCCCGCTCGGGGCAGATATTTGTCTGTTCTTGTGAATCTCCCCAACTTACCTTGGAGAGTACGTAAAGCCGTTGGTCCTAGTTGTTATCACAGATATTTTGATAGCCATCGTTACTCATGGTAGGAAAAAATTTGACTAACCGCATTGTAGTAACGTGGTAGATTAGGCTCCAACTTTTCTCCAATAAGGAGATTAGGCTTTTGCCCAGTACTGGGATGTTTACAATCTGATTAATTTCAGTTCAGAGATTAGGATTCGTATATTTTTCTACAAATGCCATTAACAATACGAGTATAAAAAATAAACTATACTACTGCCTCACCCCTCTCTTACAAATACATTTAATTAAAAGTCTATATCGGATTTTATCGCGTTTATTTAAAACTTTACAGTTTAACAATATTTTAAATTATTTCCCGACGTTTCGGACCCTTTACAGCGTCCATGATCTTGGGAGACTATCTTGGGGGAAACGTAAAATATTGTTTAACTGTAAAATCCGATATAGGCTTTTAATTAAAGAGTAAAATTCGCGTAAATATAAGAGAACAGTTACAAATACATGTAAATATTAGTAACTATGTTTAAAAAATCTATATATTATACAGACAATTTTGATATGATATACTTAATATATAGATAGAAAAACAAGTTTCGGCTACATATAATGCTATATAATATATATAGCATTATATGTATATGTATATAGTATAATATATATATATATATATATATATATATATATATATATATATATATATATATATATATATATATATATATTAATAGTAATAATAATAATGGAATGTAACGTTTTATGCTTTACGTTTAATTAATAAATATTCATAATAGCGTACAAATTAACAAAACCAAAAAGAAAAAATAAGAATATTCAGCGTTCCCGAATTCAAATAAACTAGTTCTCATTCCAACTACAATCGGCCGTTCATCATCCGTAATAAAAAGTAAGAACAGAGATAATCTCGAGTCAGGCGTCTGTCCGTCTGAAATTACAACGTCATGCATCACTTTTATGGCGACCATAAAATTTCATGCTGCGATTTAGAAAAATATTACACATTCCGTTACGTGAACCCAGGACGCGTGTGATGGAAACGAATGGGACGTTTTCCGAGCCTTCGAGATTCTAGTATTACGAGTGAAACAAAACAAATTCTATATTATTTTATTAAGTGCTTGTTGCTTGTTATCCTACGTGTTTTACTCGTACACTAATGCTAACGTTGACTGACATAATATAATTAATTTTCTTCAAGAGTTTTTAGAAAATTATTAGTTGTAGAATATTTACTTCCACACAAAATCTTATTTGAGAATTTTTTCATATATAAGATTTATATGAAACTTTTTATATAAACGTGTTCCAACGTATCGCGTTTGAGCGAGACGTGACTACATTGAAAACATTTCGTGGACTCTTTGACGTGATCTTTCATAAAGTTCAAAGCTTTTGAAAATGTTACCAATAGATGTAGAATAGGTCTTAGTTACAAGAATTTGTTCTCAATAATCATTTTATATATTTTTTAAAATAAATTAACAATACACAAGGCCGATCATCTTCTCTGTTAACATATTATCTACTTGCTATTTACACAACTTGCTTAAAATGTTTCAAATGTCCTCCATAGTCGTCCCAAACACTTCTTATACAATCACAATCTTATATGTTAATATTATATGAAAACTAGCAAACCCGGCGAACTCCGTTTCGCCACCAACTTATTTTCGTGAGGGATACTCACACCACGTACTGGCACCGTCGGCTCCACCACCATGCAAAACCATATTGGTTTGTAGTACATGCTATGTATCAGAGATGGCGCTGTATGTGAAAAATGATTTTCCCTGTTTTCCTGCTTTTCTGTTGACATTTTTCCTAAATTTTGTTTGCTATAAACCTCACGGAGCCCGAGACCTTTCCAACGAATGCAAAACCGTGGAAATCGGTTCGTGCATTCTGGAATTATAGCGTCAGGAAGGAAAACCCGACTTATTTTTATATTATAGGGGTTGATCGTAGAGGGGTGAAAATTGAGAGTAATATGATTTTTTTTTTATTTTAATTCGACAGAATAAAAAAAAATTTTGCCAAAAAATGAGAGTTTATAATTCACAAAAAATAGGGGTTGATCGTAGAGGGGTAAAAATTGAGAGTAATATGAGATTTTTTATTCTAAATAATGACAGAATAAAAAAAAAATTTGCCAAAAAATTAAAGTTAATAATTAACAAATAAAAAATAGGGGTTGATCGTAGAGGGGTGAAAAATTCAGAGTAATATGACATTTTTTATTCTAAGTCAACACAAAATAAAAAAAAAAAATTCTCAAAAAAATAAAAATTTTTAATTACCAGATAAAAATAAGGGTTGATCGTAGAGGGGTAAAAATTTAGGGTTGTATATATTTTTTAATGCCACATCATAAAAAAATAAAAACAAAAAATTTCGTCCAAAAATAAAAAAAAATTTTAAGGGTGAACAACCCTGATTACTTTAGGGGTTTGAAAAATAGATGTTGGCCGATTCTCAGACCTACTCAATATGCTCACAAAATTTCATGAGAATCGGTCGAGCCGTTTCGGAGGAGTACAAGTTCGAACCCCGTGACACGAGAATTTTATATATAAGATAAGTAATGTATGAGTTCTTGATATTCTAAAAAAATCTTCGCGCGCGTCAGATAAATACATAATGCGTTTGATTGAAGATTATTTAAAAGGGAAATATTTAAAAAATAAACACTGACTTTAACATGTCGATACCAGAAGTATCAATTAATGTAAGGGACAAACCACGGTTTTTCAGGAGAGCCAAAAAACGATTTTATTTTTTTAAATCTGTCTATAACTTTTTACTGTCTGCTCCAATTTTAATTGTGTCTAGAGCAAAGTTTCTTAGAATTTCCTCTTCTTTTATGCTATAAACGAAAGATTTGGGAATGTCCAGTGGTTTAAAATTTAGCATGTCTCTTACATTAAAAAAATATGCTTAGTTGTCCCTTACAATACTAAAAAAATATGTGTAAACCGTCAAGCATACTGTAAGAAACAAGATAAATAAAAAATTATATGTAATGCTATTGTAAAGGACTTCTACAGTGTTGCAATTTAATGTAACTATTTATTATCTACTAAAATTGATGGTATTTTAACACCATGGAAATAAGTTCTTTGCATGATTGATGTTGTTATGAACCAACATTAATCATTCAAAGCAAATTTATACGTTAGTTTTATGTTTTACAGCTTAGCTATCACAGATTTTAATGAAATTTATTTAGGTATATAAACATAAAACAATTTGTTTATAATATTTAATTTAATTTAATAATCTATTAATAACTATTATAAATTCAATACACTAAACAATCTTTAAAGCTTTGTGTTAAGTTTAGAAAATCTAAAAATAAGTGTCTTACAAACATTGTAGTTACTAATGTTAAAATAATTATGTTGACTATATGGATATGGACTCTACAAACTCTGGACTTCTATTAATTATGTTTAATTGGTTTTATAATTATAATCATCATTTGAAACATCACCAATTGAATAAAAATAATTCTCAGACTTAATCAGCAGACTTATTTAATATGTAATTGAATGAATGAACTGGAAACGAAAGATCGATGAATAAAATAGAATATGAATTATGTGAAAGATGATTAGTATGATGGCAATGAAAGTTGAAATGACGAATAGAAGGGACGAATGGATGTAGATAAGGGAAGAAGATCGAATAAGAGGTGCATGAATTGTGTGAAAGACGAATGAATAAATATAAATGACATATTTTTGCGCCTTTGAAATAGTTGGAACAACTTTTTCTATTTAGCATTTTAACTAGACGTCATCATTAGCTGTAATCACGTCATCTTCATCGTCGTCGGTTTCATTGAGGGTATCTTTAACTGGCGATTTATTCGGAAATTACAAATATTCTCCATGACATCTTTTTGGTATTATACCGGTGTCACACAATTTTTTTAGGTCATTATATTTTGGAATGGAAATTGACAGTCTCTCTTTAGAGATGAAAAATTTTCTGTGTTGCTTTGATTTATTTCATTACTAGTACTTTCTGCTGCAGATTGATTTGTGTTTCCTATATTTTCTGTCTTTTTACCTCTAACAGCACTTCTTTTCCCAATCCCTTTACCCTTTCCTCTTGCATTAAAATTCTTTGGAGGTAATCCTTCTGAGAGTTCTATGTCGTAAGCATCACCAGTTTCTAATATTGTATATTTCACTTCAATTTTAGTCAAGGCATTTTTTAAAATGTGCACACTCTTATATTTTTCATATGCAGATCTTTATTTTTAAAAGTAGCTTGAGTGAATACAGAATCCGCCTGATTCTGGAAGTTAATGATATATGTATGTTCTAAGATAATACCATATAATGTGAGTGACATTATATGGTTGAGGCTATTTTCTAGCACTCTCAATGAAACTTGAGCATTGTGAAGGTGCCCAAAAAATAGTTTTCTTACTTCTCTCTCAATAATAGCATGCATGCTGTCTACTGGCATATATGTATATCCAGCTAGAAGGTAATTTACTTACTTATGCTTATATAGTAATTGATTTGTTATCTTTTAGATTTTGAGATTGTTCCAAGAAATGTTTGAACATTGAAAGTATTACTTTAAGTATTTATTTGATAGGCATATTACAGTAAGGAGAATATAATATTAAATGTAGTTTTGTGAGATATTAATGTAAAAGAATTTTTCTTAAAAATTTCTAATCATTAATTAAAGTAAGGGACATGTTATTTAAATTGACTGATGTAAGGTTTAAGCTAAGGGTGTAAACTATTTAATACGATGACTTACTTTATTTTTCTGCGAATAAATTTTTTTAATGACTGTTAAATCAATTTTTTTGTCATAAATCGTTTTACGCGGTGCAAAAATTTGTACTGTAAGGGAATTTTTTTTAACGATAGAAAAATTTCAATAATACCATTCGATAGAGCAGAAATTTCTGAATCCAATGATATATATAACTCATTTTCGCCAAAATGTCCCTTACGTTAATTGATACTTCTGGTATCGATGTTTATTTAAAATAGTTTTTACATGATCATCATGAATTTTTATGTATTAAATTTCCAACAATAAGTATATTTAAATATTGAATATGTAAAAATAAATATTCGTTTTATCATCACCGATGATGTAAGTCAATGTTATTGAAATTAGAGTTTCTTACCTATTTTTTATTACATTGGTTTTAATTTTAATGATTTTTTTTTTCGTCAAAAGCACTGAACATAAGATTTAAAATGGAATATGAATTATTAATTTTGGTTAAGTATTTAAAAAGATCTAGACTCTCCAGAAAAAAAACACCTTTTAGAAATAATATATACGATTTCAAAGTAACACTACAAGTGTTAAATACATACATACAATACAAAAATACTATTTTTACTTTGTAGCAAATTTTAAGTATTAGTTCTTCGACATATATACTCGTATACATGTGCAACTATATTGTATGCCAAGCCGTACCCGCGACCTCGTCCGCAATTACGCGTTTTGACTCCCCTCTAACAATGGAACTCGTTGTATAAACTCGATCATACCAAGTTTTTTTTCCATCCATTTTAAAGTTTAACTATAATGTGCGGTTAAAACGCAGATATACAGAAGGACAGCTAAAAATGAAAAACACATAGTTTTGATTACAGTATCGATTATTAAATGTTCTACAGAAACATTTTCAAAGTATCTTCAATGCACAGAAACGAACTTACATTTCTATTACAATTTAAAATATAGACTACATCAGTTACCCGCTCTAGTAGATATTAAGCTATACGATTTGGTTTGTCTAGACTCTGTATGTATTGTCGCCCTAATTAACAGAACTCATTACTCCATTTAGTCAGGAGGCGGAAAAACTGTATTGTATTGAAGATAATTTCTAAACCATTTATGTTGGTATTACATTAAAGTAATGAACGTGGTGTCTTCATTGGTTTGTCTCATTTAATCGTTGTTCGCGCTAACGAATCCGTAGACGCAGCTCGTTATAGTAAAATAACTATTATAGTTTATTTTTAGAGATAAAACGGGTACATATCAAGATATAGTTTTTACCCGACTGCGCCAGAAGGAGGGTTATTTTTTTGGAGAGTATGTGTGTATTGTATCTATAATTGTTTGGCACGATCTGCGGCCTGATCGGCTCGATGGATTTTAGCTTGAGAGGTGTCTTTATATTCGTATTTACTGTGAGAGTGACACTGGGTATATCAAAATAAAAATAAAAACAAAAATTATACAGAAACGCAGTCGGGTACTTTACTTTTTTAATTAATTTACTTGTTTGATGATTTTGTCGTTATCTCACGTGGTCACGGAACTCTTGTTAAGGGAGACTTCGTCCTCGAAATCACCTTTTTAAAAATGGTCAGCCATTTTAGCCATCGCACTCAAAAAGCTTTACTCGTTTCCTTAATAATAAATGAAACGTAAACACCTGAAATATGGCACTTCAAGGACGAAGTCTCCCTTAAGACTCAAAAAATAAACTTACTCTTTTATATTCACAGGTGATGAGTAGTAATATCTGACAGATAAAGTGAAGTTACATAAACATAGAAATATTGTAAGCGTACATAATATATAATCCCTGACTACGCACCTTTTAAACAAGCTCCAAGTCTCACAGCGTGAGATGGAGAGGGCTATGATTGGTATTTATCTGCGAGATCTAATCCGAAATGATGAGATCCGCAGACGAACGAAGGTTGCCGACATAGCCCAACGGATCTGCAAGCTAAAGTGGCAGTGGGCAGGGCACATAGCTCATACAATTGATGGCCGATGGAGCAGAAAGCGTACCGGCAAGCGTATCGTCGGACGGTCATCCACGAAATGGACAGACGACCGTGAATATGATAAGCATATTTTTGTCTGTTAATATAATTTATACTAGTAAATATCTAATAAGAAAAAAAAAAGATGTATACATTGCTTCTTGCTTGCTTGTTGTTGTATATATATTACGTACATTCAATTCATTATGTACATCGGAGAGTGAAACCGTGACTCTACACGCAACCGTCTGAACAAATAATTAGATTATTTTGTTTACGTTTCGAAATATTTCTCGTGTAATTTTCTTCGTAAATTTACTTAACTTGAGTGTAGTTACTGCACGGCTGGCACATGGTATATTATATATTATTTTGGTATATTGGTATCATACTCATATCAGCACAGTTGTCAGGTTATACATCATAATATTATAATTTTGGAACTGACTTAGCATCTACGTTTTACGAAATGTTTTTAAAAAGCTACTTTATGTAGTTATGTAGTCTTTTACCTGTTAGTTTATCACGCCACACGGCTCGTTAAGTCGCCGATAACTCGGCGACGTGAGGTGTGAGGAGTGATCACTGAGTGTGCATCGCCACATTACTTTCAATCGGCGCGCGACACACACGAGCACGTCCTCACGTGAGCCGCGCATCAAATTTCCTTGACGGATATTATGAAACGGTTTCAAACTATATATATGAACAGTTTCGCTGTTCCTTTAGCGTATGAACTACGGAGTTACCGAAAGTAAAATAAAACGTTGGATTGAATGAGCACGTTAAACAATACGCTTTCAAGAAAATCGTTGAAACGCGTGGCAATTAACTGTTTTTAAACAAAAAAATACTCTACAATATCAAATTATGTCTCATGTGGTATTTTATTAATACTTATTTTAGTTCACAAGTGATATGAATATTTATAAATGAAACAACAAAAATCAGCCTAGTTATCATCCTCATTGGAAATGCTAGAAGTTTAAAAAGTTCCCATTTAGTTCCGGAAGTTGTTCGAAGTTGAATGTGGCTCCGAGCCGCGACCTCTCGCGCGGCGCCGACGGTCTCTAGCTCTACAAATCTTTCTTTTTGTTCCTCTAGCACTCTCTGAGTAACTGTACGTAACTGTCGCTCAGCGCTCAGTTTTCAAACAAAATTTCACAAAAGTTGAAAAACTATTATCGTTACGGAGTGCGAATAAAATCGGTTATATAAGTTGTTAAATATAATTTTCATGAAAAATTAGAATGCTGTTTTTAGCATTCAGAATTTCTCTGAAATAAAGAACAGTAAATTAAGGACTATAAGTTAGGTTAGAGTACAAAAAATAGATCTTATGATGGTTTTGAATATATCTTCAATATAAAAAATTAATTAAATCTATAATTCATTAATTTCGTTTTGAATTTCTCTTTTCATATTTCACTTGTATTAATTTATCCATTACAAAGTGTCGCAGTTTGTTCCTTATCGCAGATAATATTTTGTATTAACTTACCGTCGTACAGCTCGTAAACTTATTTTAGTAGAATTTTATTCAAACTACACGCTCGTAACTACTCGAGTCTTTTGAGAGGCAGCATCATTGTAGATAACTAATAATATACCTTAATAATCTTACCACAGTATGCGTATCGCAGGGTGGGGAGGTATAGGAGAGTATTATTTAATCGATACTGAAGAAACTTGACCCGATTTGAGTTCACATTACGAACTAAGCTTGGATACTTTTCATCTTGACACGCGCGGTTCCCTTGGAAGAAGGAATGAAAGTCAAAATGTGTACTCAGTTGTAATTCATTAACCCGTAGTCCGACTTTTCTTTTCTTTTTCTTTTGTTTTTAGAAAGTATTAGGTTCAAAAAAACTTAAAACCTGGAATTTACAAAAACCTATGTTCGTCCGGTTCCCTTTAAGTTGATGTATGTACTTAGTTTTATACGCTTTTTTTAGCTACGCAAAGTTAGCACCCCACTGAAGGATTTTTGAAATCAAAATGACTTTAATCGATAGGTCTACGTTAGGTCTGTATAGGTCCACCAAAATTTTTGTTAGGTCGCCTATTTTTTTTAATAAATATTTTTAATAAATAGGTCTATTTTTTCAACAAAAAAAAAGACCTAACAACCTATCAATAATAGGTTATTAGGTCTTTTTTTGTTCAATATCGGTATCGTCTCTTAAATCAGAGGTCAGACAGTGTCCGAGATATTTAAAATTATCCACCCTATCCAGATACAATTATTTAGTAATACCGGTGGTAACTCTTTGGTACACTTGCCTCGGACATTGAACACCATTATTTGGCTCTTTTTTACATTATAAATTAAGCCATGTGACTTAGCATACGACTCACATATAGACAATAATTTTCTTATACCACAGACGGACGCACTCAGCAGCACCATATCGTCAGCGTAGCTAATGTTATTCATACATACACCATCTATGTAACAGCCAACTCTGGTACTGCTGAGCTCAGCTATCAACCCATTCATATAGATGTTAAAAAGAGTTGGCGAAGTCAAACCCCCTTGTCTCACGCCACACTCCAGGCCATACGGGCGAGACAGCGTTCCTTCCCATCGTACATTGTTGACCTGGTTCCCATACCAATACTTAAGAATGTTAATGAGATCTATAGGTAAACCGCTTTTCTGTAGTTTCTTCCATAAAATACTGTATGAGACCAGGTCGAACGCCTTAGAGAGATCAAGGAAACAGGCAACTACTGGCGTTTCTCTCTTTACGTAGTAGGTGACAGCACTCTTAAGACACAGCACTGCGGTTTCTGTTGATAGACCTGGTTTAAAACCAAACTGATTGTCGTGTTGTTGAACGTACATATTAAGCTGTGTATTAAGAATGCTGTCAAATACTTTCGAAATGACAGTTGCTAACGAAATGGGCCTATAGTTATTCTTATCAGCGTTGTCACCCGTTTTATTTTTGACTATAGGAATCACCACCGTACGCATCATATCATTCGGCATATAACTATGATTTAGGCATAAGTTAAACAACATACACAAAACACGGGGTAAATGAGGACCAGCCGACTGTAAATGTTCAATGCAAAGACCATCATGACCTACCTCTGGTCATTGACATTATAGTTTCAGCAATACTTTTAGTTGTTAATTTAGTCAACCTGTTCACTCCGGTCCCAGCATCCTGCACATGACCCGACCGACCAAGTGGCGACTTAACAGAAAAATGATCCATGAAAAGATTAGCAATCTGCTCAGGATCAGTCAAACCGCTGATGCTCACAGGGACACCCGGCTTCGGTTGCAATCTGTTAGTTTGCTTCCAGAAGGAACGAAAATCTTTCTTTGTATGATGTGATGCTAATATATCCATTTTAATTTGTTCCGCGTGGTCTTGGCACCATTTTAAACGCGATTTAAATTTTCTTTTAGCCTCACACATACTCTGATAACAAGAACCGTTTGTCGGCCTTCCCTGCAACACCCATAGCTCAAACTTTAGCCTGGCATCCGCACGAGCAGCAGCGACATGTTTATTCCAACCCGGTATTACCCGCTTGCCACCCCTCCTACGTACATAACTTATAATGGCAGATTCACTTAAAATGATATCACCACACTTACGAAGTTCATGTGGGAAATCAATGATACTCAACTTTTCATTACATTCTTTCAAGTAAGTTTCAATCTGTTGTGGGTCCCTATCACCCCAAACAACTTTGCTGCATTTTATATTTGATTGCATTTTTATTGTTGGAATAACATTCAAGTTACATTCGATAATTAAAGGAAAGTGATCCGACCACGTCATATCATAGTTTACATATACTTTTTTAACTGATTGAGCGGCTGCTTTAGTCACTACACAATGGTCCAGCCATCGCTTAGAGCCATTAGCTTCACTAATAAACGTGTAGATATTAGAAAAAGGATTTAACATTTCAAAGTCTATGCATAACCATTCTTGATCATTACAAAAGGCCATAAGCTCATCATAGAATCGCTCGAAGGGGTGAGCGTTATAGTCACCAAGAATATAAGCACAATCCACATTACAACTGTCTATGATTGCACTTACCGAGCTCATAACGTCCGTAAAATCCGTTAAGTTAGTCAATGAATCCGTCGGCATATATAAACTCACTATTAAGATTGTCCTTTGATTTAACACCATTTTCACTGCACATACACGCGAATTATTACATTGTACGACGGTTACATTTTGAAATATCTTACGCCTCCACAGTAGGGCTACGCCGCCATAAGGTCTACTACGCAGGATTCCCACCGAGGTATCTACGGCTGACACGCCTGTATAACTGAACTCATCGCTGATGGTGTTCATAAAAGGTGTTTCATCAGGCAACAGCCATGTCTCCTGGAGCGCCACGACATCAGCTGTTTTACATAAGTCACGGATATTATCTACAGATCTTTTTACGTTCTTACAGTTAAAAGTAGCAAACTTATAAATATTTTTATCTTTATCCATTTTGTATTTTTATAACTGAGCCGTTATTTCTATTTCATGACACTTTAAAATTAATAAAGCGACGAAAAATAATCCCTTTTGGCCATAGACTCTCGTCCAAGAACAGAGGGACTTTACTTTGTAATACAAAAAAAACTTATATGCATTATATTCACATTCACGTTGTATAGATATTCTCTCAAGTTTAACGGTTTCTTGAGTTTTCTTATGTATATAGGTAGTGATATCCGATTCAGAGGTATTTTTATGAACATTAGTAATAAAAAGGGGTGTGTGTCGCTCTGCAGCTCTAAATTTTTCCTCCGCATCAACTACCACGCTCCCTGTTTTTCCTTCAATATAATTCCTTCTTTTTCGTCCTTTTTTTTAACTAGTTTCCACCCCTCATTTGGGTTAGGTTTCGCTTTCGACTTTGTGACTATCGCATAAGACTTGTTTTGCGTTGTCTTATCGCCATCACTCAGCTGACAGTCTTTGCTGTTGTGTGACTCATCGCTTACCGGTCGCACTAACGGACCTTTGCTCATAGTAATTTGATTACTACCGTCCACGCTTATTTTGTTTAAACTTTTAAAACGGGGACTATCAATATTTGGAACATTTATTTCATTTTCGTAACACCTTATAGCTGATTCATCAATATTTGTTAAGCCTATAGGACCACTATCTTGATACGCGCCCCTTTTAATGTTTATGTTAGCAGGAGAAAAAGGGGGTAACGCATATTGATTCTTCAAAAGATCCCTCTTTACGGCTTCTAACTGATCGATGGATACATAGGAGGACTTAATAATATCAACTTCGCTACGAACCAACGCCAAATCCTTCAGGAGCTTAGATGTATCCAAGTGATCAAATAAAATTGGGGGCAGTTTTTCTAGGTCCCGCGCTACGAACACAGGGAGTAGGTCAGGATCAGTTACTTTGAAGAAGCTGATTATATCAATTAAAACACGATTCTCTTTTCCCTTCCCTTTTCTAATCGTTTTACGTTGATCTGTCGGAACAGATTCAAAAAGTAGCTCCTTGGACTTTTTTATTTGTTCAATGGAGAACGTCGAAGCACATATTTTTACTAAAGTCTCTTCGTCAGCTATCGATATTTTATTTTGTATATACGATAGTAGTTCATCTATCACAATATTGCAACTGTTACACTTTATCGTACACGACATTGTTACTCAGACACAACGTACACGCCCGGCGATAACGGATGCGCAACGTGAACTTGAATGACGATGATATCAGAGAACATTTTATATCTCAGAGAACGTAAGTGTAACGATCCCTTCATTTCATCATTCATCACCAAGTGAAACCAACGCTTCATCGCCATACGTTATTAAGTTATCGGTATTTTCTCATTTTCACCGCGAGTAGTTCACGACGACAGTGCGGCGCACTGTGGAATATTTGGGTCCTTTGCGGATCAAAAATCTATAACTTCGTAAATATTATAGATAGAACTGTCAAATTTTGTTTTAAAATAAAGTAATATATATAGATTCACATCAATTAAGTTTCGTTATTCTGAGTCCACGCGTTATTTTTTTTTTAATAAATAAAAGTCACAATCTGTTAAAATGGTATATATTTCTTTAAATGTGTTTTTATTTTGATAAATTTCGTATAATATTTCTTAAAAGCAGTTATACAATAAAGATGACTAATATTGAATAATTATTATGAATGGTGCAGTATGCATATATTACGTTAAAAATAAAAAATATATCAATATCTTTTTCAATATTTAGTTAAAATTTTATATAATGCAATTTGTGATTGCAGCTTATGCTTACATTATTTACATCTAAGGAGCTTCAGGATCTGAAATAAGTTCATTAACATTGAGCAGATTTAAAGTTTCTTCGTCTAGCTCCTTAACATTTTTTGCATATGGTTTTCTTATGCTCGTTATATAAGGATCAGATGTGTAAAGTAATGTATGAAACACATCTTCGTTTGTAGCTGTTCGAGAGCATTTTCGGGCATGATGCAGGCGAAACTTTTTATAATCCTTATTACGGGACTCCTGAGCATCTTCTGAAAGCTGTCCAATTGGTAGCACTGCTAAATGGTTTATAACACTCTCTCCGTGAATTAAAATTTAGTGAACAGATGATGGCATGTAATACCAATTATATTTGTTCACAAATAATCTCGCAGTTTCCAAAGCATAGATACCAAATTTTTTGCTATCTATCATTACACCCGAAGATAAAGCTTGCAGAATTATGTATAATCGTATAATTAAATCAATGTCAACTCCTGTAATTTCAGCAGTACAGGCCGCATTGTAAAAAAACTTTCTTGCTGTATTTCCATCATTACTATTCCCTGTCCCTTGTCGTGGTTTATCTATGTTTAATCCTAACTCCTCGCGAAATCGCTTTTGTACTTGGACCTTCTTTTCTTGCTTGAGCCTTTGTTTTTCTTCGCTTGTAGCAGACCACGTTTGAGATGGAAGGTTATATGATATATGCAATATCATTTCCATACAACGAATCCAGGCATGTAATGTTGATAGTCCGTATTGCTAAGCATTTTCGTTTTCAGGCCTCTCTGATACTTTAGTCAAATCATTCATTTGTCTGGGAGTAGCTCCGCATATGGTACATGTGGAACTAGAAGGCGTATCTGTTAAAATTTGTGCCACTTTTCCATCTATCATTGTTAAGAAAAGTTCATGCTTAACTTGAACTCCTACGCCTTCTTTATTGATTATTGAAGGAACTAAACTAAGTATTTGCGTTTTTATTTCATCAACAACAGATTTAATTTTTTCTGGAGTTTCTTTACAAAATTCTATTGAAATAGGCCTACAAAATCTAACAGATGAAGGCACTGGATTTTGCCAAATAATGGCACCTGATTCTTCATCAATTAATCTGATGGGCACAAAAGACGTAATAAACAAATTTGCATCGGAAATAAGTTCAGATTCCTCTGGTAGTTTTTGACGGTACTGGCTTTGCCCAGATGATCCATCACAACCCCATTTACTATATAAAAGTAAATGTTGCAGTCCATTCTTGTAAACTGAATCTATTGATAAAATTCTATATATTATACTATACATTGGACTCTCAAAATTTTTGCATATGTATTCGCGATTTCGATGTTCGAAGAAGGTGGATAGCATGTATTTTTCATATCTTGTATTTTGTAGTACGGTGGAAAGATAAAACAGTTCCTTTCATCTATAACATTCTCGAGATAGATATATTGTGCTTTAGTCAGATCTAAGTCGATGAAAACACTTAACGCTTCTTCATCTGTTAGCTTTTTTATTATATTTTCATTACGGAACTGTTTCATCAAAACAGTTTTTTTTTCGGCATCAGACAACCTTAATTCTTCGACTAGTTTTGCCTCCAAATCCTCTCCTATCGAACGTAATCCTTGCAAATATGCATCCAGAATATGATCTATGCCATATTCATTTAGCAAAATAGTATTTTTCCTTCTTTTGCTTGATTCTGAAGAGTCTTCATATAACACACACGGCCTTCCTCGTTTTCCAGTAGAAGAAGACGGTGTAGGGTCGGTTGGCACGTTTTCTGATGTCGGTATGGTCACGGAATATTCGGAATCTAACCAATTGGCATTATTTATTAAAAAAACATCCTTGTTGCGCCCTGCTTCTTTCCAGCGTTTATTAAAGGAAGATATGATATTTCTTTGAATATTACCGATAATAAAACATAGGTTGTCTTCAGAAACTTGTTTGTCTTTTAAAAATGTTGCTAGTGCCGTGGTTGTTTTTCCACCTTCTATGTATGACACTATTAGTTCACGTTTAGAAGAATTAAAAGTAGACATTTTAAATAACAAAATTGTCGTTAGGTACCAACTTGACGAAGCAACAACTGAATTTGTATTGGAGAAATATATTTTGACAGCGCATTTTATACTGTTTTAAAACGTGGGATTTTTTGTAATATCTATTTTCCCACAGATAATGACAAGAATAATAAAATGTTTTATAAGTAAAGTTATAAAAGTAAAAACAATTAGTTGATAAGTATACCACAACGTACTGATCAAAATATAAAAAGGAAACCGCAATTGATATCGATTTCCGTTCCCAACTCGTATTACATTTTTTTATATATCTTCGTTATTCGCAAAAACTCGCAGCTAATTTTTTGATATGTTTTTTAAGAGTATCTAAACTATAAATAAACCTTAATTTCAAAGCATCGGGAAACGTCGGTAAGTGTTAAAAGCTTCGACGAAATTCAGATAATTCTGTTTTTCCTCCATGTGTTGTTTCATCATAAATACATATATAATCCATCAAAAATATATATATATATATATATATATATATATATAAATATTTTTTACGAATCTTCTAAAAATGAGCTTTTCAAAAATGTATAATACTCAACACTTTACTCTTTAAGATTTTTTACTATACCTTTTTGAAAACTGTAAACAAAGAAGTTGAATTTTCTCATTAATAAAAACGGTTAACATTACTTCATGTAAAACAATTTATTTGCGCCAAAAACATAATTAATTCTTACATAATATTAAAGTCTGACTATGGAACTATTAAATAAAAATAATAAAGTAGCTTATTTCTGTCATTGGTAAAACTGATTTATGATCCGCAAAGGACCCAAATATTCCACAGTGCGGCGCGGTAATCTTCCAAACTGCCAAGCTCCGAGGACATCGCACTAACTTTTATAACATTATAGACAAGAAAAAACCATAGAGGTATCGTTCTCCCAGAAGAACCGTACCGAAATTCAGAATAAAAAGTTTCCATTATTCTAGCTCCTAGTATAAACTCAAATCGCACCCAGTTTTATTTAAATTTTCCTCAGCCAAGAACCACACAGAAAAACAAACAAAAATGAAAAAAATACATATTTAGCTTCAGTATCGATTAAAGTCTTGGAAAAAATATATTAAAATATCTACAATTTACAGAATAGTCCTTTTACAGTATTATTATAAGTAAAGAAGTAAACTAACAAAAATATTAAAATTAACCTTGAACTGAACTGTACTGAACCAGCCTGTAACGACCCACTGCTGGGCAAAGGCCTCTCCTCCATATAGAAGGGTTGGAGCATAATCCGCCACGCTGCTCCACTGCGGGTTTGCACACAATCATTCCTATTCATGAGTAAGGATCGCTATCAGGTGTTTATGACAACAACCGAGACCAACGGCTTTACGTGCTCTCCGAGCCACGGTGGGAAGACCCACAAGGACATACGCACAGACCGGAAACAATTATTTGTACAAATACAAATATCAGCCCCGAGCGGAAATCAAACCCGCGACCGTCAGCGTTGAGGAGATAACTCGCACCACTACACCAGATGGTCGTACTAACTAATCTTACCAAAACAAAAACCTTTTTTTAATCTTCATAAGCACGGTCCTCGTGACATCAACTTGACAATAAAACATAGAGACGACGCGGACGGTGGAGAACTTAGCGCAATCACGCGAGCCACATAAAGCAGCCTCACTCGAAACACCTGTTGCTCCTCCGACTCCCGCTGCGAGACACTCCGAACCTGAGCGCAGTTACTTGCAGCTGCAATAAATATGAAACTTACTCGAAACTACGCCCAAGACGATGTTTAAGTACCACATATTCCGCCAGCCAGTTAATTTACCGTGAAATGGGCACTCCAGTTCGTTGTAAGTTTCAGTAAATGTAGTAAAATATAGTACCATGAGTTATATTCCCACTAACTTATAATATAACTCACGGTCTAACATAAGTAATATGTTACAATCTTTGAAATAATAAAGATGATAGTTGATCTTTAAATTATTATTTAAAAAAACTTTAAGCGACCGTTCTGGTGCAGTGGTGCGAGTAGTCAATTCGACGCCGACGGTCGCGGGTTCGATTCCCGCTCGGGGCAAATATTTGTATTTGTGCAAATATTTCTCACCGATCTGGGTGGGTCTCCCCACAGTTCCTCGGATAGTACGTTAAGCCGTCGGTCCTGGTTGTTTTCATAGACACCTGGTAACGATCGTTACTCCTGGTAGGGAAAGTATCCGCCAACCCGTTGTGGAGCAGAGTGGTGGATTAAGCTTCTTCTACATGGAGAACAGGCCTTTGCTCAGCAGTGGAACATATAGAGGCTGATTCAGTTTGGCTCAGTTCAGTATAAACAGACTGGGCGTGTGTTGGACTTCCGCGCAAGAGATCCTGCATCACTGTATTTTTTATTAATATATTTGTGAAGATTAAAAAAATAATAATATTTTTGTTCTTTAGTTTCAGGTACAACGAATTAATTACCATTTCACAGGAATATAACACAAAGATATTTAATAGAAGAAGCATCAACTGTGTGACCCTGGCAACTTAAATGAAGGTACACTAATTAGCTCACCCCAAGTTATATAGGAATTACTAAACTCTATTAGTAAGTAATATTTAGTAAGCACAGAATATAGACACATGTTAGGAGTGTCCGTGCTGATCACAGATATTTGAAATAAGGAGATATGTTATTTCATTAAAAATATACGAGAACACAATGTCGCCAGTTCTCTCCCACCTCTCCCACCACTCTTCACAAAACAACACAGACATATACAATTCATAAATCATAACGTTCTAAACAAACAAATAAAAACCTTATGGGCGTTTGTGCACCACATGGAATTTTACTGTCCGTAAAAAATCGGATTGCCGAACAGTAAAATTCCTTGTAGTGCACAATCGCCCTATGTCTTTAAACGCAGCGCTCATGAAACATGCACCGTAGATACGAATCGCTCGGTCCATTATAACGTTTTGTAACCTTTACATTGCTTGTCCAGTTTCTCCGCAACATACTGAGGTAGTGGCTAGAAAGTAACGTATTTGATGTAGTATAAGCCAGAAATATTTCTCGTATACTTGTTTTTTTACGATTTTTAAGTAAAATATAGTAAAAAGTAATATATACCACAGGGTAACTGATTCCATGATTTTTTCAATGTTTGATTTGACTTCTGTTCTTACAACAAATCACTGAACAAGACGGCATTGTTAAATGTATTCTCGCTCGCGGGCGAAATCACACTGATTAGCAGTGACGGCCATATGAGCATTTTGGGCAAGTTACGTCTACGCGGACACGCCCCCATGCCACTTCTCCTGTTCTTAATATTTCTATGGTGCTGATCAACTGCCCCTATGTTAACAAGAATTAAACTAAGTAGGTCGTTAACATGTGTACACACACTCGGTTACTCGTGAGGGCGTGGTCTTCAATAAGACTTGTTCATACTACTTGTCTAACGAATACAATAGGGAATATATTAATTTATATTCCTCCGTGGCTTGCATTATAAACTAAGAATAATTTACTTATTAAAATTGTGTGACATAATTGTACATTAATTATATGTATAACTAGCTGTGCCCCGCGGTTTCACCCGCGTTATTTTAGGGAAAAACGTACTTAAATATTTTTAAACAATTACTCTATGAGTAGGTACCCGCCTCGAGTAGTCGCAAGCGTTACTGCCGAGCAACGGGTCTCAGGTTTGATTCCAGGGTCGTTCAACGTATTATTGAGTTTTTTTTTTCGAATATTCTCAGTAAAAGAGTGATGTTATATTTACTTTAAAAGTGGAACTATAGTAAAAAAATGTCCCAAGAAGAGAAATAATAAAGGAGGCAACGGAAGCTCTCAAAAAATATTATTTTTTTCCGTTTTTGTAACATTTCTTATTATTGCTCAGTACCTATTGGTCGTAGCGTGATGTTATATAGCTTATAGCCTTCCTCGGTAAATAGGCTATCCACAATCACAAAAATAATTTTTCAATTCGAACCATACTGGTTGTGATGGAATTACTGTTCCTGAGATTAGCGCGTTCAAACAAACAAACAAACAAACTCTGTTACTTTATAATATTAGTATAGATGTAAAATGGAAACGGTAAGCCAAGTTCAACACGATAGTATGGAGATTCGCATTTCCTAAGTATTCGTAACTGTAATTATTTCATACGTTTAGGTTTTTGAAGTGAAACTTCTTTATCGGGGTTGGAAAGATTTTTTCGTTACGCGCCATCTTGCGTTACGCGCCATCTTGTTCTTGATTATTGCGTATTTCAGTCGTTTTTCCATAAACACATGCGCAAGGAAGATTCTGAGTGGTAGTAGATGAAATCCTATATATATAAATAAATAGTTAAACTAAATAAATCAAATATCAAATTTTGAATGCTACAAAATGTGGCTCTCGCAGGTTTTTGAACTTGCAGCTCTCGAGCGATATACGAAATTCAATTCGCGTTGGCAGCCACTGCGCTAGCAATCTCTAAGATTCTTGAGTGAAATTAAGTATCACTATATAGAAGTTTGCAGTTATTGTATGATGTATTCTATAGTGAGTAGGTAATTCGTATTTAAATATGTCCGAACGCAAACACAGGACTCATATAATTACGATCGTATAAAAAGTAAACTGTTTTTATTATAAGTTTCAATTCTTACGAGTGTACGCTGGTACACGCAATTTAAATTTTTTTCCTCTGATATGCGTAACGAATCACCTCCATACCAGATTCCAAGATTGTAGGTTATATTATGTGCGTTTTCATAGCAAAATACTATCGATAAAGGATAATACAAACTTTAAAATGCTTTTGATAGGTTACGAAATCAAATAAATTATTTCTAATTCACTTTCTGTTCCCGCCACTTCAGATTTAACCGGGAGACTTTTTTTCAGTAATTGATGTAAATAGCATAAAAGAGAAGAATATATCATCCATAAATATAATAAAAATGAGCTATTTAGTTATTTAAATCTAAATTTACATTGTATAATCAGCTTTGAAATATTCAAAGATAAGAAAATGTTATTAGCGTTTACTCGAAGCACCCAAAAATATATTTTTATGGAAAAAAAACCGAAACATTTCTTTTCTTCCAAAATACTTTATTTTTCCCTTTTTGAAGATTTCATACGTTATTCTTGCTTAAAAAAGTTGGCAACTCTAGCACAAGCGGGCCGCGCCATGTTCAATCGTGTAGACGATCGTGGCGTGACATGGAAGAGGACGGAGCGACAGTATAGTAATATATACAGTACTCTAATTTCATACAAACGGACGAAGCGCGAGCTATGTCTACGCGCCTCGATCTCGGGATACCGCAGGGTGCCGCAGCACAGTAGTTCGACTCCATACAAGAGGCGGGACATAGGATTCTTAAAAAACAAAATGCGTTATTTTGGAAAAACAAAATTACCAATGCTTTCTATAATCAAAGAGAAATAACAAATATAAATTGAGTATTTTTGATATGACCCATATTTTATGAGTAAATAATTAAAAACCATTTCTTTAGTATGGAGAGTAGCATAAAAATATTAATATCTCATGATTCCCGGCTGTTTTCGGATTACGGTTTTGAAAAATGGTATTAACATATCGCTCCTTAAATACAAAAGTCACACATTTCAAAAAATATCAAAATTGATTTTTTTGCATAAAATACATCTTAAACGATGAAACTTTAATGTTTTGCAAAAACAGCCGTCGTTTTATGATTAAAAACACCCGTAAACGCACACACGTTAGTTTTGTTTTGTACCCTTTCTGCAACTGAGTTCCGCGCAAAAGTACCACATTTTCACTTGTCAACAGTCATTCGGCACGAGCACATGCATTTTTTGTGAAAAACTACCACATTCCAAAGAACTACTAAAATACAGGTGAAATTATATATTCAAAAGTGCCACCTTAAAAAATATATTCGTATTGCAGATCACATACATGTAAGTATGTTATCATTTTTACGTGCAATAGTAGAATATTTCGAAATAGGCTAGTTTTGCATTTACTAATCTTATATTTTCTCTTTTTTTTTAATGCAATACTACCATATTTTGTATTAAGTTAATTTTGCGAAAAAATATTAGAATTATTTTCTTATTTCTTTATGCTAAAGTAACATATTTCGAAATATGGTATCTTTGTATTTGAAAGTGATCTCTAAATATATTTTATTGTACATTAAAAAGCAATTTTTAGTTTTAATGTTATTATGTCTAAAAGTTTTTGTAGTTTTTGGAGTAATCTTATGGGTTGAACAAATTGATTTAGAAGAGCTATTAAAACCAATTAAATTTTACTTACCCACATATTATTGTATAGAATTATAACGCTTATAATTATACGAGAAGGTAAATTGGTTGATACAGGTAGGTACTTATTTTTTTTTAAGTTAATTTTTATTTTCAGAACGACGACAAGAGCGCACCGTATTTTGAACATGGTATTCCTAGGTGGTAGTACCTATAAATAACCCTCGACATGGACAGCAATCTCCGTCAACAATACGACCTAGACCTAGTATACGGAAAAGTTTCTACTCTATTGCAGTGAAACAGCAGATTTATATGTAGAGTCTCCCCAAGCTACTCATACATGGCCATCATATTGTGGAGCACCTATCAATAATGCCTGTAGGCATCCTGTCAAAAGAGGCATCTGAAGCGAGAATCAAGAATTTCCGAAAGTACAGGGAACACTACACCCGAAAACATAGCAGTTTAGGTACTAATGAAGACATCACTCATAATTTGCTTCTCTCGTCAAATCCACTGATTACAAGCTTGCGTCCAACCTTCACGAATAAAATCCCTAAATCCTCATTTAAGGCACTTGATGATTTGCTTGTGTTGCAAAGAAAAGAAATTGAATTCGTTGATGTTTCTGCAATACCTGAAGATGATTCAGATGAGGATAATGATGACTACGATGACGATGATGAAGTTAGTGAAGAGGATGATTATGGGGGCAGGTAAAGAAAATCCAAGACTGTACTGTTTTAATCGTGGTTTTTAACATGTAGTGAGTATTTCACGTTAGTAGTTGAGGTTTTCTTTTATTCGTTTCACTTATCGTTATTAGTGACATTGCTTAGAGTAAGAAAAGATGTAAAAATCATTTTTATTAGTGACCAACCGCTCTTCTAGGGGAGAGGGGGCAGCTGCCCCCCCCCCCCCCCTGCCTGTACCTCGCTACGCCCATGCATACAGACAAACATTCATTTTATATATAAAGATTTAAAATAAAACATTCGATACCCAACAATTTTTAAGGGGCACGTTAGGGGCACCATGTGTCAAAGGACGAAATGTAGCAAATAATGTGTTAATACTATTTTTCAAAACCGTAATCCGAAAACAGCCGGGAATCATGAGATATTAATATTTTTATGCTACTCTCCATACTAAAGAAATGGTTTTTAATTATGTACTCATTAAATATGGGTCATATCAAAAAAACTCAATTTGTATTTGTTATTTCTCTTTGATTATAGGATACATTGTTAATTTTGTTTTTCCAAAATAACGCATTTTGTTTTTTAATCATCCTATGTCCCACCTCTTGTATGGAGTCGAACCACTGTGCGCAGTGACAGTTTTTTTTTTTCGCAGTTTACGTAGCGTGCAGCTGTAGCACGCTGTAGCACTACGTAGCACTGTAGGCATTTATTTAAAAGATACGGCCGAGTTACAATACTTTATATATTACTATACTGTGACGGAGCGACCAACGTGCGACCGGCAGTCGACCAGCGGCTTGTTACGCTTTTGTAAACATAAACCTATATCTAGTCTTTCTTAAGCTATACTTTATTTTTTACAGACACACGGTCGACTGTCCCTAACTTAATGCCTGTGTTTTAGGTAGCAGCCGACTGATTTTTATTATTTAAATAATATGTACATATAAATAATACATATATAAACAAATATATATTACATCCAGACTTGGGGCGAGAATCGAACCCACAACCCTGGAGCCGAAAGCAGGGTCACTGCCAACTGCGCCAATGGGCCAATGAAACTTAACTTTATATCTTCCTATTTACTGATTCCCTACTTCTCTATCTTATCTTATATTTCATCGTGACTGAAATATTTAGTATAATTAATGTAAACAACAGTAAATAAATTATTAAGATAGTTTGACGCGTTTTATTACCCTCTCAGATATTATCAAGCCTTAAAGTTATTTATGAGTCCAAAGTAGCTCGAAACACAAACAGCTCGTGTAAGATAGCACAACACTGGAGTCTTTAAATATATATATATATATATATATATATATATATATATATATATATATATATATATATATATATATATATATATATATATATATATATATTTCGAACTTATTTTGACACCTTGGCGTTTATCTAAATTTGAATATCTGATTTAAAAAAAAATTGACAAAAGAGTTTAAAAAGGTCATGATTCCTAATTACTATAATAACACGGTACTCAGCTATGCGAAAGCAACAATTACAAGGTTAGTTCAGGTAATTTATTTTCCCGTAGTTAGTTAGTTAGGGACCTCGGTTGTCACTGTCAAAGTGTTTTCAGGCGAGCTTAATAATCACACAACATTAGTATTCTGTTAGCGTCGTGTAGCGTCGTCCGACTCGTTTTAATTCGTGTCATTTATTTTCATTTGAAATCTTTTTATGGTAGAGGTGGCGTTAGAAGCGGACATAACTAATTAATTCAATTATTTTCTATTAAAGATTTTTTTTTTAATTTCTTAAAAGATCTTCAATCCTTTTAAAATTTAATTGTAAATAGTTATTATTTCACACTTGAAGTATTTTAGAAACATCACAAAATTCTAATCCGCTTGTATATAAGGGAATCATATAAAATTATATACCAAACGTTTGTCCGACGACTCTTCTATGAGGTTCACTGAATTTCATTATAAAGTGACTAGCTTCCGCCCGCGGCTACGCCCGCGTGATTGTATGAGCAAAAAGTATACTATCTCCTTCCCCAGGCTTCAGACTATCCGTATCAAATTCTTTCAACTGCTCGGTAACAAAGACTCTCATACATAAACGTCCCTCCACGTTCGCGGAGTGCACAGTAATAAATGCTCCCAGTCAACGCTTTAGTCAATTATCGCGAAAAGAAGGTCGTAATTGCCGTAGTATAGGCATCACTTATGTGTTTTCGCTAGATAATTTTTAAACTATGTTATACAAATGGACAAAATACACAAAATCTTTATACATTGTAGTCTATGTGTTATTCTGATGCTGATATATGTCTGATGAGCTATATTACTGTAAAATTTCATCTAAATGTACCGTTCAGTAGTTTGTGCTTGAAAGAATCATTCATCCAACCAAACTTTCGCATTTATAATATTAATAGGTTTGAATCACGGAATTGTTTTTCAAAAATTATAACTTAAATATTTATTTTATATACAAAATCTATATACGTAATAATAGCTGTTACCCGCGCTATGTAAAATATTATATACAACTTTAAATATATAATAAATAATATATATATATATATATATATATATATATATATATATATATATATATATATATATATATATATATATATAATAAATATATAATATTTCATTTACAATATAAGTCGAAGGCAGGTCAGTTTATGATAAATTATTATTAACTAGACCATGTCGAGTTGTATTAGGTTGATCACAAAAGTCGTGCTCATTAATTAAGACGAATGCGACGAACAGCGAGCGTCGCCCCGACGACGAGCTTTTATTTTATTGGCTTTACCGACGAAGATAAGCCTCACCGACGCCGAGCGGCTTGTTTGTTGAACACTGTAATTGAAAAAATCTTTAAACTTTTAGCTGCCCGTCCAACAATTAAGCCTTCCGTTGTACTGATAACATTTAAGATTGAATCTATTTTAATTCATTTTTAATATCAATATTTATGACTAACTACTAAAGTATAAAATGTTTGAATATATAAAATTTTAAGGTTTTTTAAAAAGTCAACCCTTAAAACAAATTTTAACCAAAACATGTCTACTTGAATGTTAACCTTAACATGTATAAACAAGCGGCTACAGCATCGCGTAATTTATGTAACAAAATAGATAATTGCTTAAAACTTGCCTTATTTTTCTTTGTTTTAGACAATTTTATAAATAAATAAATAAATATTAAGCAACAATCACACCACGTTAACCTAGCCCCGTGCTAAGTTCGTAAGAACTTGTGTTACAGGTACTAGGAACGGAAATAAATTTAAGATATAAATACATATATACATAAATACACATCCATGACCCGGTGCAGACATCTATATTCGTCATACAAATTATCTGCACCTGGCGGGATTCGAACCCGCGACCGCTGCGTAAAGTGTCCAGTTGCCGGACCACTCGACCAGCCGGCCGCCAAAATTTTAGTGTTAAAGGTAAATTATATAGGAGATAAGTTCAGTCAATACTTCACAGATAGACCATTATTGCCGTAAAACGTTTATATCATACGGAACATCAATATTTTTACTTAGAGGGAATCACTTTTCTAACGTCATTCAAATAAGTATTATCAAGTTCATGATTGACCATTTGTAGAGAATGATTAGTAGTTATACTACCTGATACGCGACTCTGTCTGCTTTTGTTGCTTATAAAGAATGTTTTTATATGCAGACAAAATGCATTAAAAATATTGGAAATAAAAAAATACTTTTTTAACAAAATTTCTTTGAATAAACACGCAATGCTTACAAAGTTATAACTTTGAAACATATTATCAGATATACATGCATACATATTATTTTTTAAATGCATCAGTACATGACACAGCTTTTAATACATACATACAACAAATAAATAATAATCGAGATGGCTTATTAATTAGTAGCTATGTCCCGCGGTTTTATTCGAGTAAGTTCCTTGTATAATATTATATTGTTAATTTGGGACAAAAAGTAAGCTACGAGTATGTGTCATTCTAAATCGCGAGTGTGTTTTAGATCCGTTCTAGTGTGACAAACAAACATCAAAACTTTCGAATTTACAATATTAGTAAAGTAAAATATACTACCTGTTTAATATAACCTGTATAAGCTCCCTAACTTCTCTCTTTTTTTTTCTCTTCACCCCACCTGACTTGATCCTCGCCTTCCTCTGCCGTCCAGACAGCTCACAAACACTTCATCAAAAACAACATAAAGTACTATATACATATATATTATTTATACGTAAGTATATGTATTAATGTTTATATTTTAGGTGTATATTTGAGCTGAACCTTTTTCCATAGGAGAAGGGTAAGAGCTTAATCCACCACGATGCTCCACTGCGGGTTGGTGGATAATTTCTTAACATACCTAAGTAACGATCGCTATCAGGTGACTATGATAACAACCGGGACCGACGGCTTTACGTGCTCTCCGAGGCACTGTGGGGAGACCCACAAGGATATTAGATATATTATATAAGGAACCATACACAGACCGGAAACAAATTTTGCTCGTTACTCCTTGTATTACCGAAGAGTAATGAGCTAAAAAGGAGATTAGTTTCGTAAAACTCCATTATAACAAATTATGAGGAATTGGATAATTTTTTATTTTATTTTAATCATTTTTAAGACTTATGACAAGTTTTGACAAATTATGTCTTCCAAGTATTGCACATCGAACTTTATTTCTGAAATGGATGATTCTCGACGTCTTTCCTTTAAAACTTTGAGCGCCACGAGTAAGATAGATTACTTTCAAAGTATGAAATACATATAATATGATACAGTGTTATTTATTTATACTTTATTGCACAACACAAAATTGAACTGTACAAAAGGCGGGCTTAATGCTAAAAGCGTTCTCTACCAGCCAACCTTAGGACGTACAAGAGCGAAAGTTTGTAGGTGTGCAAAAATTGAAAATTGAGAAAATATATTTAGTTTGAAAGACAAAAAAAAAATTGTTATTGTAGTTCAACACGCAGTAGCCTCCGAGCTGGTTGTGATTTCACGCGATCTCAAGGCTTATGGAGAGCGCGTCCTCTTTGTGTTCTCACAGTACAATAATTTAAATTAATTATTATTAACATAAACTTTGATTTACTCTTACGTTTTTTCGAGTGGATTTATCATCGATAATCAAATCCCTCGACAAGGTACAATTTACCCATTTTTAGTGTTCTCTAAACACAAGGGTGCCAAAGTTACCTCATTAAACAAGCTTCCTACGACCATTTATCTGTCTCTCCCTCTGTCTGTTACAGCACTGTATCTTTGAAACCTTAATAAGAAGACGCTTATTTTTTGTTTGCTCTCCACGTGTCCTCATAGTCAGCGCGTGGTAAACAGATGTGTCACCGGCGGCGCTTAGGTTTGAGTAGTTGCACTGTTACTTAGGAAAAAGAAATATTTAATGAAGCCTTCATGAATCAAGTAAAGCGGTCGCGGGTTCGATTCCGATTTAGCTCGTGGCAGATATTTGTATTTGTACAAATATTTGTTTCCGATCTGGGTGTATTTCTTTGTAGATGTTCCCACTGTGCCTCGGAAAGAATGTAAAGCCGTCGGTTTCGGTTGATATCATAGACACGTGATAACGATCGTTACTCATGGTAGGGAAATTATATATTTTATCAAGTTCCAACCCTTCTCCTTTATAGAGAAGAATCCTTCGCTCAGCAGTGGTTTGTTTACGAATCGGAATCAAACCCGCGACTGCCGGCGTCAAGGCGACTATTCGCACCACTACACCAGAACGGTCGTATTTTTTCATCGAAAATAAAAATAAAAAGCTATTGAAAGCTATATCAACTGTAATGTCCATCAACGTTCAGAGTGAGCAGCAGTAATTAAGTGTCGCGCCGCTGTCCGATGTGTGTCCACTGTCCCCGCTGAGCCGGTGGTCGAGCGCTCAAATGGTGCTTTGTTCTCTCGTCACGTGTAGACAACACAATAAAACAAACAAAGTATAAAATTCTATTATATCTGTACATTATAACTTCGACTCTATTATCACATTTATTTTTGCTGTCTGTTATTTTTTTAAACCAGTTCTCTCTAGAAATGTACATATATATATATATATATATATATATATATATATATATATATATATATATATATATATATATATATATATATATATATATACATATCGATATTTCATAAAATATCGATATATGCATGCGATATATCATATCAATGCGATAGTATCAAATCATCTAGTATCGATACATTTCATCCGATATATCGCTAAATCGCATATAATCATGTGTAATTGATACATTTCATCATCATCACATGGGGAAGAGACCTTAACCCAGCAGTGGGTTGTTGACAGGCTGATTCAGTTCACCTTTGTTTTTTCGCGGACATATTGTAACAATAGTTGAATATAAATGTTTTATCGAATTTCTTCAAATATATTGAAAATAACGATATATTTAAACGATAAATCGGAAAGTATCGATATATTTATTTGATATATCGGAAAGTATCTACATATATATTTGTACGATATATCGCAATAAAACGATACAAAAATATGATATATTAAATATATCGAAAAATATTATGTCGATATATTTATACGATATATCACAAAGTATCGATACAATAATACGATATATTACTCAGAAAAAAATATCAATGTTTTTTTTTCCATGAACTTCCCTGGTTCTCTCTCATTTCTACGAGCACATTTTTAACTCATAGAACACAATTTTTTACAGTATATTGTGAAAAAACATTTCATATTTCGCTTTTAAATTTTCCTTTAAGTCAATTTAATTATTTTAAAGAATTGATCACAGTCTAAAGAATTTTCGCAGGTCAACAAACTGATCCGTGTAAATGGGACAATCATGGGATGTACACTCACTTCGAATAAATTAATTAAGGTTTACGCGATATTGTAAATATTCCTTCTAGTATTCGAAATATTGATTGTAATCATTTCAGTTTCTTTTTACCCGACTGCGACAGAAGGAGGGTTATGTTTTTCGAGTGTATGTATGTATGTATGTATGTCCATTTCTTTGGCACGCGCTACAGCCCAAACGGCTGGACGGTTTTTGACATATGAGGTGTCGTTGGATTTGCCTAAATTGTAGTAGTGACATAGGCTATACAAATTTTCAAAATGGCGCCCGCAAATGACGGAATGAGGGGGGGGGAGTTGAATTTTTTCTTCTTACTGTAGCAATATGGGTATCAAATAAAAGCTAGTAAATTGTTTTATTCGTTTTAGTTTATAATAAGAATATTTTACGCAGTCGGGTTTTTTGATTTTTTTATTATTCTTTGAATTCATTTTAATTTAACCGAAATATGTCGATTATTATTAGAATTTTATCTCCATTTATATTGATACGGAAAAGGTATGTACTATGTAGTGTACACATAATCTACGTCACTGCTTGGCTACACGAGGTGAGCTCCGTCAGCTCGCGAACAAGCGCTGTCACACCGACCGCGACGTGACTCGCTGTCAGGTGCGTCCCTCCACTCAGCAGTTGACAGCGTGACAGCAACGTGTAATTTAATAATTATGTGTCACATCTGTTGGAGGTCAAGTTATTAAATCACACTTATAGATCTTTGGCTCGAGAGGGAGAATTTTTCAAGTAAATGTCAGATCGTTTGAAGGTGGTTTCATAAGATCAAAATGCTCAGTGGCAGGTGATAGGCGTGGGATCCAAGTTTGAATTAAATTAATTCAATCTTGGATCCAATCATCAATTATTCGGACACCCACCATCTCAGTCCCCCGAGATCATGGACGCTGTAAAGGGTCCGAAACGTCGGGAAATAGTTTAAATTAAATATTGTTAAACAGTAACTTTAAATAAACGAGATAAAATCCGTTTTTAGACTTTTAATTAAATTAAATTTATTACTTATTTAAAATATTTAATGTTTTTATTATTAAACTTTTTTTTTATGAAATAAATATTTTTTTATTGAATAAATATATAGACTGATTGACTAACTAAGCCAGCCTGTAAATATACCTAATTACTCTGCTGGACGATGGCCTCTTCCCCATATATATGTAAGTATGGTTGGATCTTAATTCGCCACGCCGTTCTGTTTGGGTTGGCAGAAAGTTTTCATTTAATTTCCAACTATAAGTAACGTTATACGATTACAAATATCTGCCCCAAGCGGGAATCGAACCGAAGACCGCTGGCGTTGAATATCGCACCACTACACCAGAATGGTTGTCGTTGTCTAAAAAAATAGATGCCTTGATACATTATCAAGGCGAAGTACCAAAACAAAAGCTTGTCAAGATTATTCTCGACGTCTGGAAAATTCGGAGCATGGTGCAAAATTTTTTCGTTCATTTTAACGAAAAAATATTACACAATACATTGTTTGAATACAATTCGGAATACGATCCGCTTTCAATAGCACTCGGCAACAATACATAGAACTATAAATGAAATTCAACGAAATCAAACATTTTCCATTCATCAAGTTCTCCCTTCTAGTTGTTTCAATTAACGATTCGAGATCAAATGAGAGCAGATTTCGATAATTAAGCTTTACGCAGAAGCTTGATTTTCCAATGATATTAAATTATATTATTATTATATATAGAAATGTTTTTTATTAATTAATTCTTAAATATAAAGCAATTTGTTTATTTGAGTTGTTAGTTCTGTTAATTTACAGGCAAAATCCATTTCGATTGACAAGTAGCTTGTAGATATCAATGTTTAAAATAACACTATAAACACACACATACTCGTACATTCCATGCGTAAAGTCTCAACATTGGGAAACAAGCTCCCCTAGTGCGGTTGTGTGATAAATATAATACGAGTAGTACATGTTAGTAAATCAATTCCAGGCATTGACATCTTTCACGACTCTCTCTCTCTCTCTCTGTCTTTAGATGTAAGTTGCTTAGTTATCATAAAATGCATGATTAGTTTAAAATTTTTATTTTACAATAATTTTAATTTTAATTTTTGGAATTTATTGGAGTTTACTCCTTAAGAATCGATTTTCATATATAAGGCGCCCGGTATGAGAAAAATATGAGAGGTAAAATCTACTGATGAATGACCTCGTTACTTTTTTGGTGCGCACCTATGGTGCGCAACTTTCTAATTTGGTTGTGAGTGTATTAAGGTGGACATGCATAGGTCGACTTTCATACATTTTTATTTTTGATTATTCTTGAAATGTATACATTTTTTTAAACATTTAATTTGTTTTATCATTTCTTTAGAGCTTTTTATATGAGCAATGTTCATGTCAGCTGTAATTAAAAATGAAAGTAATGTTGATCTAATTAATATTGAAAAATAATATTTAAAAAATAAATGATAATTGTCAGATAATAATAATTACATAATTTATCAACATTCCTAATGAAATATTTGTGCACATCTGAAATTGACTATTGTGATAAGTTTAATGTAAAATATTTCGCCGATTAGTTATAATAAATGTATATAAAATGAATAAATATATATTTATATATGTATATTATTTTCATTAATTTGTTAATTTACCCTTTCATATGGTATTAATCTTATTTTCAGTTGGATAAACTCTTTTTGCGTATGTTTAGACAATCTTACTTAATGAGTAAACTCCAGTCGTGCGTCGGAGCTGACACACACAATTTTTATTATTGGCACTTCAGCTGTAAATCTTGATTTGACTTTTGTTGTTTCCATATTTTTAATTATTCAATTAATGATAATTTGTTTCTAATTTTTTAGTTATTTTGATTACGATATAATCTATCAAAATATAAAATTATCCGAAATCCAGCCAACATACCTTGAATATTTCCTGTGCCGTCACTCATAATATTGTGCCGTTACTCAAGATTTCAATTTCGATATGGAGTATTATGTCCGTGACGACGAATATTTGAAAGTATTTAAATGTCGGTACATTTAACACACATAATATGTCTATTGTCTATGTATCTATTAAAGCCCATAAATTGTCCGGTCTGGTTTTGCTTGTCGAGCTTAGGGATTCTTAAATAGGGTCTGTTAGGGACTCATTGTTTATTTTCAATATCGGATGATCTTTATTATTAAAAAAAAATACAAATAAAAATTCTCTCGTTTGACAGTTCGCGCGTTTAAATATTATTTAAGCATTACAATAAACACCATGTTTTTGAATTATATATTCTTGTTAGAATTTAAAATTCATAGCTGAGACAGAACAACGTCTGTCCGGTCAGTTAGTAAGTTTATAAATATTAAAAAAAAAAAAAACAAAGTTAATACGAGCAATTTTAATAGATGTTCTTCTTTCGGTTCGAATTTCAGTGATATTTAATATCGGTGTTTTCAGGGTTCATCAACCAAGAGTGGATTCTTTTAAAGGAAAGTTCGTCTGAAACCGGAGCTCGACGAGAAATTAATTCAGTTCCTAAAAATAGCATTTAAGAAAATTTTAGACGCATGAAATTTTAACAAGCTGTACCCACGACTTCTTTCGTGATTACACATATTGACTATCATCTCCTCAACAAGGGAACGGAAATTGTGATGGAAGGATGATGAATGAAAATTTCGGTGCAATGTTTTGTGATGGAAGGATGATGAATAAAAATTCGACCAAGATATAGACAGACAGATAGACAAAAATTTAAGAAAAAAAATGCATTATTGACTTTAGTATCAATTATAAAGTGCCCACTAAAAAAAATTTCAAAATATCCTGAATTGGACGTCCGTTAAGCTAGCCTTGACGACCCAGCCCAATCGAATGAAACTTATGTGCGGATTTAGTGCTATTTATGTGCTAATTAGTTGCTCTATTCGCGAATTTGTTGCTCATCCCGGGACCGAAATATTGCTGACAAGGCTAGCTTTTTTTGGAAGCTAGCCTTGTCACCCAGCCCAATCGAATGAAACTTATGTTCGGATTTAGTGCTATTTATGTGCTAATTAGTTGCTCTATTCACGAATTTGTTGCTCATCCCGGGACCGAAATATTGCTGACAAGGCTAGCTTTTTTTGGAAGCTAGCCTTGTCACCCAGCCCAATCGAATGAAACTTATGTGCGGATTTAGTGCTATTTATGTGCTAATTAGTTGCTGTATTCGCGAATTTGTTGCTCATCCCGGGACCGAAATATTGCTGACAAGGCTAACTTTTTTTGGAAGCTAGCCTTGTCACCCAGCCCAATCGAATAAAACTTATGTGCGGATTTAGTGCTATTTATGTGTTAATTAGTTGCTCTATTCGCGAATTTGTTGCTCATCCCGGGACCGAAATATTGCTGACAAGGCCAACTTTTTTTGGAAGCTAGCCTTGTCACCCAGCCCAATCGAATGAAATTTATGTGCGGATTTAGTGCTATTTATGTGCTAATTAGTTGCTCTAATCGCGAATTTGTTGCTCATCCCGGGACCGAAATATTGCTGACAAATTAACATTTAATTGCACTCGTAAATTTAAATATTTTATTACTTATATTATACAGATTAATTACAAGTAACAACGTGCTATTAACAATTTATTTACAATTTATATACATGTGTGATATTAAGATCCTCCAATCTGCGTTGTTTTTCATTTACAAACAGAACGCTTAGGCCAATCGTGCCTCTCTATCGCTTATGTTCCGCGCTCTCGCTCGCGACACGTGACACTTCTTCGTGCGTGCAACCGACATTCATCGATTTACAAGACGTTATCACGTCAAAATGTTTAAAGCTTCTTTTTGACTTCCTTTAGTAATATGTATTTGAGACGAATTCCCTTAATAAAATATTTTAATTTGAAATACCTACATGATTAAGAAACATCGATGACGATGCAATAATATCATGAGGAGTGGTATTGGAGGCCTATATTTAGCTATGGATGAAAATAAGCCAATGATGTAAGGAGCCAGAGCTCTTAACAATACACACTTTCAGCTGAGCAACAGTATGCGTAGCTCAATTCTGTGTTGTGCGGATCCACAATAAGAGGAGAACGCACATGACGGGGGCGATATTACGATTGCAAGCTTGCAGTTTGTCATCAAGTACTCTGTCACATCTAAATGCACAATTATTAATATTTATCTTAATTAAAATATTCCTTTAAACACTGCATTATCATTTTCATTAAATGGGATACAGAGAACGAAATTTTACATTGAACATTATTAAGGGCAGGCAATTAAAGTTAACGTGTTCAAGGAGGTTGTCGGGAGAATTTAAAGAATTAACAGAATTAACGGCGAGACAGCTCACGGAAGGACTTGTACAAATCGCAAAAATCGCTATTTTGCCACCGCTTACAGTACTCTTAATTGGAATTAATTTTGTCTAATGTCTCGTATTTACAAATACAGAATGAGGTTTAAGAATCTTTATTTTCTCAAAAGAATATAATTCACTTACATAAGAAACATTTCGTCGTAATAACAACACAAACATTAATGAGCATTACATACAATTAAAATATCATCTAACTTTAGTGTAATTTTATAAAAATTGTCTCGGTCCAATCTACCATTACACAGCAGATTGCACGAAGTGTGCGAAACTGGATGCGACATTGAGCGTGGTATGCTCGTTAGGATTTTGATTGTGACATTTTATTTATAATATAAATAAAACTTTAGTAAGTTTTTAAAAGTAGATATTGGTTTATCCGTATATCTGTAGGTAATTTAAATTGTAAAGCTGCTCAGCTTCATACATTATATTCTGTTTTCAGTAGTTTGTTCGTGGGGGGTGTAATATAATATTATCACCATCCCAAATCCACGACAGTGTTTTCGCACGCTGTAGTCGCGGTGACTAGACACACCAACACCTGTGTCTATTACACCGACGACTGTGATGACGCAATCGGTCACTTTGTGGCGAGGGCGGCGGAGACTACGGAAAAGGAAATCCTCGAGCACAGTCTTAAGATGGCGATTCATCACAGAGATACCGCCATCATTGAGAGTGTGCTCGATATGTTGAGTAAAAACATCGGTGCGAGGACATAGTTGTTTTAGAAACATATTTAAAAGAAATCGCTATAAAACCATTATTAGGAAAATAAGTTAAGTGTTAGTAATAGCATATTGTATATTAGGATAGTAAAAAAATATATTTACATGTCATTAGATTTAAGAATACATATTTTGGTCGGTGGACTCATGTTCAACATTAGAGTTTTTTTTTTTGTGAAAGTTATGTGTGTGTGTGTGTGTGTATGTATGTCTCTATTAAGAATTTTCCTTATCAAAATGCATGTGTTATAGGTGTATCTTTGTCCAATGTTCATAATTTTAGTTTTTTATAAAAGTTTTTTCTTTGTCGTTAAAAAGTCGTAGTTAAAAAGTACTTTTATAAGTTTATTTTGTGCTATTTGTAGGACAGACAAGTTAGTTTTTGCATCTGTGCCTGTGTATAAATGTTGTATTTCACTTTGCGCGGTAGACATCGAACAATGCCGCGTAATACGCCTGTAAGAGATGTTAATTTTGTTTTAATTCTCAGTATAATTATGTGGCTTCCATGTAACAGCACTATCGATTATTAAGCCCAAGTATTTTTCATAATCTACCTTATTAATTATTTTTTCGTTTATCTTTAGTGGTGCATTATTGGGAATTCTTTTGTTTTTCACTGCAAATATTATGTAGTTCAACTTCGATACGTTGATAGTCAGTAAATCACTCTAAATCACTTTTTTGAATTGTTTGGGTGGTACCTTTTTAACTCAACGTATAATTGTTTATGATCTGACATAGATGATTCTATACAGCTTGGTGGAAATAGGTTTCCTTCAGATTAAAGCACACATACCCTATGATTGTTTTAGTTGTAGGGGTCTCTCTAGTGCAATAACATTTATCAAGTTTGTTCATAATTTTATACCCACTTCCTTCGAGCATATCTTTGTACATATATGTTGTTTTTTCTGATTCTGAAGCAAGTAAATTTATGTTGAAGTCACCAAAAATAATGTTACTTTTTATTTTATTAAGCTGGTGTGAATACTCATCAAGAAAAGTTTCGATGTTACAATCTGGTTTTCTAAACACGACTCGACATTCAATGAGAAGTTTCCCACAGAGATCCACTTTAGATAATTGCCATTGATGCATTTAGTTTCTAGTAAAGTATGCTTAAAGTTGTCATGTGCGAAGATTGATACTCCATCACCCCTAACATTTTGCCTATAATTATATTAATGAGTACAATCTGGTATTATAAATCTTTTGGTTTCGTCTTCACTTTTAATCCACGTTTTAGTAAAAATTATGAAATGAAGAATATTTTTGAATGATTTTATAAAAAAGCAAGCACAAACAGCAGTTCATGAAATTTTCCCGGTGTTACGATACTTCGTACGTTGGTGTATAAAAATCTTAGTGATTTCTTTAGTTGTAGTAATACAGTTGTAATTTTCAGCTATCTGATAGGTATTAATATAACTAGTTGATATTTGATTTTTTCTCTTGGATACGATATGATATGGTATAGGAGTAGTTTCTTCCGAAGCGCTTTGTTTTTTGTCTGTGATGAGTTTTTTATCTGCCATACTATGATTTTTGGTACACCTCTTATATATTTATACTTAAGTTTTCTTAACTATTTTCTGATCTAGTTTTAATCTCTTCCGTTAAGTTTTTGAGATGTTGTGGTGTTTGATCCGAATATATCTTTATGTTATCGCATGATGTATAATTATTTCTATTTCTCAAAATATCTGTACTTGATTCTTGTGATTCAAATGATATTTTTTATTGCCCTTCTTTTTTTAAGATTGTACTTTCCAAGCCATATAGTTGCTATATTTTTCTTAATACTTTCGTAACTTCTCTTGTTTATTACGATCCTTTCTTCCTTAAGTGCTAAAGCTGGTTCTGAAATCCCTGAAATAATAATATTTCTTTTTCTTCTTTCTCGGTCACATATTTCTTCCATTATTGACTCATTCTAGATTTCATATTCCACGGTTGCTATTTTCTTTTCCTTTACAGTGCATTTATCTACTAGAGAGGACACATCTGATTTTATTTCATTTTGTTCTTTGATAATATTGTTGGTGGTGGATTTTATGTTGCATGAAATTTTTTCCATGAACTATTTTTGACTAACGCTTAAAGAAGTTAACAAGGTCATCATTTGTGCTAGCTAGATCTTGATTTCCTCCTCTTTCCTCCTTTATAACAAGTATGTGTTCATTTTCTTCAGGGTGTTTCCTTTGGTTGCGAAAGACAATCCTTTGAATATCAGAAGTCTCAGAAGGTACACCATCATCAGTTAAATCAGATTGTGTTGAGCTGTGTTGTTTACTCCCACTTCAGCAGCATCTACGTTATGCAAGTACACCGCTTGAGAATATAAAGCAGTAAGGATCACAGCAAGATGTATTTCACTTTAGCACTTAAGTAGCAAGCTTAAGGTTTAAATTAAGTTAGTGATAATTATTAATAATAGTAAAATATTGAACAACACATCTACTTTGTACGCTGCCGACTGCGAAACTCACGAAAAAATGTATGCGTGTATATAGTATCATGTTAATACTACTTCAGCTTAGAGATTTTTTCCAACTCAAAGAAAACTGTAAATGTTGAAAAACACATTGTTTGTATGTGTTTCTCTTTTATTTTTTCAATTTATTTTAGTTTTATTGTTTGTTGTTGAACCCTTAGTCTACCTTTCACGGCTTAAGAGATATATCTGACTGACAGACGGATTTACAGCGAAGTCTGAGCCTTTAGACGCGGAATCCTTAAAATTATAAAAAAGTTTTTTTTTTTTTTGTTATATTCATTCGTCCAATCTTATCCAGAGACTGAGGAATTGTCAACGTATCAACAGATACAAAAAAAAAACACCAGAGAAAAAAAGTCAGTTTAATAATAAAATTAATAATTAAACTGACAGTCAGTCATCATATTTATACTCGTAATAATTCATCGTCGACGTTTTTATTGTAATTTCTTGTTATTTTATTGTTTTAACCGTGACATCAATTAGATATAACTTCCAATTTTATCTTATGAAATCATCAAATTTTTATTTTATTGTAATTTTGCTTATTTTATAATAGTTACTTATGAATATATTTAACCCTTAACTGGTATCGTCAATTTGATACGTAATTGGTATCGTGGGGGCCGTGCGGCCCCCATAGTGTGTTTGCTCCTAGCAAGTAAGGTTTAACTATGTACTTGAATAAATGGTCAGAAATAATAAATAATAGGCTTGTTTTATGTAATCAAATAGTTTCTATTAATATAAATCTTCTTACTTAAATACTGGAAACGATCACAAAATAGTACCAACATTTTGGTATTCAATTTTATTTAAATATTGTTATTATTATCGTATTCTACATAACAATTATTGCAATGTAGGATTAATAGCAAAAGGATCTTATGTACTTGTTATATCGCACAAATAAATGCATGTAGTTTTCACGTATAATTGAGGTGACACTTAACATTATTCCAATTTTAATACATTTTCTTAGTAATGATCTTGTGTAACAGTGACCGTCTTGTTGGTGTAACAAAGAATAATTAATAGGATGAGTAGGTAACTCATGCAACGCCAAAAGCAATGTTATATGATTGAAATTACTTGCGTTACTTTTGACCGAATAAATGAAAACATAAACATTCCTAATTTATATATATAGCGTTACTAACATCAGCCAAAACAAGTATTTATTTAAGACTTAAGTTCATAATTAACTTCTTTAACAAGTTATTGTATATTTTAACTCTACACAAAAGTTATTAAAACAGGAATTGAAACATAATCCAAAGTTCTCTAGAAATAAGTACTTCTCCATAAACATCTAAAACCTTAATCTTCTAAAGAGTCTTACGCATCTCTATCATACAGAGTACATAACAAGACAACATAACAGAGTTGTCAATACTATGAAATAATAATTTCCCTCCTTTAGTTTGTTTTTCAATATTTTTATGACATCGCATGCTCTTCGCATGTACTGTATCACAATACGCTTCAAGTATGTGAGAGTTGATATTCAATCACTGGAAGTTAAAAAAGGCTCTACGTAAAATAAGAGGTTTAAAATATGTCACAAACACATGTGCTACGATCTGAATGCTTTATCCGAGTCACCAAAAGTTTATCGAGAACAAAGTTACGACCACTCTCCGAGGACTGCGGTCGGAACTCGTTTGATCTTAATCTTCACTGAAGTGGCACCAGCTGAAATATTCTGTAATGTTCACGGTAATAATACTTTCATTTAGTAGCGTGTTTGTTTCCATTACTTGGAGCGAATGTATTTTAACTGTTACAAGTATAATTTAATTGCATTTTAATGAGCACTTTAACGATGCTCTACGCTTTCAGTGGTGAACGGACATACAATATTATTTTAAGTGGATATAATCAAGAACCACAAAACAATTTTATTAGTATTATAAACATTTGTTAAAGGCATTAATAATAATAGTCTTACACTTCGACAACGAAAACTATTAATTAGAGTTTACTTTATTCAAAGACTAGGAATGTTTTTATAATTTTAATTTCAAGCAATATTTATTCGTATTTTGACAAAAATCGTTTCTGAAATTGATTTTATATTTTGTATTTTTAAACTAGTATTTACTTTTACTAATCCTTAAGTACTATAGTTATATTTTACCATTTACGTAAATAGGTCGCGTTCTAAATGCTTCAATAAAATTATAAAAAAAGACTTACTATATATTACTTATATATATAATTGAGGAGTTCTATTGAATATCTTCATAGTTTATTGACCTAAAATTCCATTCTTATATCCTGATTTGGTGAGTAAGGTCTAACAAACAATAAACTATTTTTTAAACCATTATAATTAAATATCGGCGGACATTCGGAAAATGATACACAGACGAATAGAGTACTAATGTAAAGTCGGTTAAAATATAAAGTATCGAAGTGAGACGAGACACAACTGAGAGAACTAAACAAAACGAGGAGTAAACCAACCACTGATGGTGATTGCTTGGTTTTTATTTCAAAGATATGAACTCATCAATCGAAAAATATCACCGTGTGTACCATACCTTTTTATCTTATGAAATATTATTTTTATATTATATATTAAAATGGTTTCAATAATTGTTTCAAATAATTGTTTCGACACATCCATACATACATGTGTATACTACATACGCCTGTTACCCCGTGTCCATGTCAGAAGATTCCCTATAAACAGGTTCGCAAAAATAGTTATCGGTTAAGTTTTTGTTGACAAAACCATCCTGTTGATCAAGAATCATAAAACAGAATACGAAATATTTAATCGAATTACTTTTCTCTCAAATTATTTTTAAACCATGACCTCATAAAAAATAACTAAGAGATATATCTACAGTTTTGTATGTTGTACATATCTCCTAATTAGGGTAAACAGATTTTCACCGCTGCACAATGTTTTATTAAACAATATATAAATTAGACACACAAGTCACGCTGTTTATGGTCTTATAAAGTTAGCTCTTTATATGTTTAAAAGCACTAGTACTTTGACAAAACAAGACAATACTTTTATTAATTTAGCGAACTTAATTTTTTCTTTGTTTTTCTAACAGGACTTGAGTTGTTTGAAAGCTTTGAAGTAAATAAAATTAAAGCACAAAGTAAACGAGAGTAAAATTCTTTTGTACAATTTAACAAAATACGAGTACTTCTCCACTCGTAAACCTCTGAGGTAACTCGAGATGATTTGCAGTAAAATTCAAATATACGAGCATGTTCGGTCTCGTTGAAACTCGAATAGCTCTGAATTGGACTTGAAACAAACCTAACTTACATTTAAGTTTCTTATTTCTAGTTAGCGTCGCTCGTGAGTCCGACGCCGAGACTCGGCTTTAAAAAACAAGATAGAAAGATGAACGTTTGCTACGTCACAGAACAACAAAGTACAAAAACTGACGAGCTGTGATATATAATAATGTAGCTCAACAAGAGATGTTTTAACATATGGTCATTATGTTCGTCACACGTGCCTACGAACCCACACGTCCAGGCAACGTGCCTGTATACTATAATTGATACTACGATATGTAAAACACCATGATTATTTTAAATTTTTACGGCTTTCAAAAGTTCTAAAATATCAAAGATAATGCCTATGCCAGGAAATCTCCGACGCACGACTAGAGTTTACTCCTTGAGAACGATTCCCTAAATAGGCACAAATAATTCGTATGTGATACTGAACAACACTTATCGTCTATTTTACAGTTTTAACGCGAAAATATAGCGTCCTTTGGATTTCTGAGACAATAAATTGTCCTTTATTGGTTTAATTATTAAAATAACGAACAGTCTCGTCTTCGTTAAGTTCAATGTCAGATTCATGTGAACTCATTATGATTTATATACTTTATTATTTAAAAATAATAACAATTAATTAATATTTCTTGGTTAAAAAACTCGATAAGCGCGCTCTCACGTCAAGATTGTCACTAGTAGTGGGAGAGTGCGAGGTATGAAGCGACGGTCGGACGCGGTGCACAGTGCACACCCGTCCCTTCCTCAACCAGCGATTCCTCGGAGCTCACGCGCGGACTATACGTCTTAATACTCACGACTTTAAAGTGAAAATAGGTTGCGCACAAAAAACGTAATGAGGTCGTTCGATCAGTAGATTTTTACTCCTCATATTTTTCTCATACCGAGGGATTTATATGAAAATCGATTCTTAAGGAGTAAACTCCATAAACGAAAAGTTAATTATATTTTCCTGATAAACGCTTTTCAATGAACCACAACAAAAGTATCGTCAGTAAAATATTTCTTTGTTGTGTCACATTTTTTGTTGATAATATTTGAAACACACCATTCTTGTGTGACACCATTGTGGTAGGACAACCGTTCTGGTGTAGTGATCGCTTAACACCAATGGTTGCGGGTTCGATTCGGGTCATAATCGATATTTGTACAAATATTTGTTTCCAATCTGGGTGTATGTCCTTGTGGCTCTCCTCACCGTACCTCGGAGAGCACGTAAAGCCATCGGTTGTTATCATATATACCTGATAGCGAACTTTAATAATGGTAGGGAAATTATCCGCCAAGGCTTAGTTAATCATCGTGGTAGATTAAGCTCTAACCATCCTCTTGGCCTTTGACCAGAACTGAGACGTTTACAGGCTAATTCAGTTCAATATTTAAAACACAATCAACTCTTTTATTAATTCTTAGATATATTATTAACTCGTAAAGAAATCCGTGTCCATTGCTTTAAAGTCGTCATTTAGAGATTATTTTTATATATTTCTAATGAATGTTTGTTTTAGATTTTCAGAAAAGTGTATTTTTGTTCCACTTTTAAGACTCCATATAAGAGAAAATATCTCGTGAAAGAACCTTAGTATTTCCTCTGATGAACCAGCGGCTCGTTAGATATTAATAGGAAGACCTGGAGGCGATCGCTTCACATCTGCACGTTTACTACGACTTTGTGTAACGAACGTGATGCTGTGATCCAATGTAGTTAACAATTCATTTAGTATTAATCTTCTTATTTTATATTTCCGAAAATGATTATGTTTTTTATCACCCTAATTTTAACATTAAGAAATATTTAAAATTTTGGAAGATCTAATTTGTTGATGTTTACGTATTTCTCATTATACAAGTCCTAATTAATTAATTATATGTAGGTATAAATTATGATGGGCTTAATGCTAAAAAAATTCTCTACCAGCGAACCTTACGACGTACAATGGAGGATTATTGTAGATGTGTGTAACTGATTTCTACTCTCACCATGGAGAGAGATCATATAAATTAAAAAAAAATAATTATTTGTAGTATGGCTCGTTATATCGTCTAGTTAGTTAGGACCCGTTTTACGTTGTTTTTGTATTAACCAAGTTCTTTTAAAGTATCAGTGATCACAAGTTTAAATGATTATAAGAAATTGAATAAAACTTTTAATGAGTATGTGTATAAGTTGATAAAAATAAAAGATCAAGACCCGATCTCATCTTCTATTAACACCTCGTTAATATAGTTGCTAATAGAAGTAGCTCCACTCCAACCTTACTTTATTAAAATAGGAAATATAAAAAATTAAAATACTTAAAAAAAATAAGAGGAGGAGAGGAGGTAAACGGCCCCCGCGCCCGCCGCTTACAGTAGTTTCCGTCCTACTTTTTATGAACCTTCCTCAATTGAGATCGAACACTTATTGTACTCCTATTCCTGTCTCATATTGACATTTAATGTAGTTGTGAAGTTAAAGTTCTTTTCAACACTCGTCATGGCAATCAAGGTTAATATTAAATTCGTAACTGTGGACCCATATAGATTTAAAAAACATTTATCATATGTTCTCCAGCCGATTCGAATATAATTGAATGACTTTTCCTTACTGAACCTTATTAATAACCTCTTATAATATTGTGATAAACTCAAATTTGAAACTTAAATACAAAAGGCGTGAATATATTCACATTTTGCGTTTAACCGTAATATTACACTTACAATTAAATGAATATGTTCCCTAGACACACATATAAGTATATGTTCTTATTTATTATAACTACAACCGTGTGGTCCTATAAATGTGTTGTGTTACTTATTATATATTTATGGTTTGTTTCATCGATACCTTTTATACCTTAATTATCTAAAATTTATACCTCTAGTTTATTTTGAACCATGTAGCAAAGTACATTTTCTTTAATATTTTGTTAATACCTCCTATACCTTATTATCTAAAACTTATATTTCTAGGTTTGCGTTTTAATAGTAATTTAAATTCGGATCAGATTAGTTCAGAGCGTAGTTAACTCATAAGCGATCTATGCTTAAACACTATGGATGAAATCCACAGTTAGGGTCCAACACTGCTGCAACGTATCACTTCCACCATCGTAATGGCGTCAGCAACGCTGAGCAAAATTCGGTCGTGGTTCCGGTATAGTTAATCAACGAAAGACATCATCCGAGACATCGTAACGTCGATTAAAAATAGCACAGCAGTACCACATGGCGCATACACTACTCTAGGCTAGACAGAGCGAGGGACACACAGTGTTCCAACCGAAGTTGTATACAATAGCCTCTACCTCGATGTCACAGTATGAGGGACACTCTACGTATCACGAATTATATCGCAACGTAGAGCATCGCGCCTCACTTTTGCGTCACCTATACAAATTCAAGACGACATTGACAAAGGGCTCAATAATCTGCGGTGACCGAAATCAACCACAGCGTCTTGCATTCCAATATCAAATCATCAAGAAAATGCTAGAGTATATTCAGCGCAGTGCTCACACTATTTAGTGGTAATTCACCAAATAACATTACGAGCACTCGATCGAAAATAATAATTGGAATCGAGATTCTTTATTGAGCAATGCACATTTCTTACAAATTCATCGTCAACATATTTAATCGTCACTCGGAGGCTATGTGATCGTACCAGATCGTCGTTTTATGTTTTGTTTTTGATGACATATATATAGATACGTTTCGATAACGTTTCAGAGTTTTCCGAACGACCGATGAGTCGACAGAGCGACTTTAACGGACTCGCGGAATCACTTTACATCAAGCCAATACGAGATCCTTCCATATCGTTCGTCGATCGCAGTTGAGGATGCCAACAGTGATGTATGAAACACCCTACGAACGTACACGAAAGACTAATCGAACTTCAGAAATCCGATGGCTAGACGTAACGATTTAGCGCAAGTCCGGCGGTCGGCACAGTTTTACAAATTGCGTATATTGTATTCCATGCTCCCTAATAAATTAACGAGACAGGTCTACAATATACAAAGTATAACAGATCTTCAATCTGTAAGGTGTATCGCCCCTTTAATGTATCGTAAAATACATTTCTTTGTCAAGATGATTCTCAATCATCTCACTGTACGCGTCGCTCCATCACGCAAATTTATATTTTTATTTAATAAAACGGCTGCTACCATTACTATTTATGGTACTTATTTATGATACGTATCAATGTCGATATCAATAATTATTTAGACGGCCCCACATACCGTCAAATACATATAAATATGTATATTTCAAAGGTAGACGCTCGTAGCATCTCCTATTATATTTAAATATTGCCATGCATCACCATTATTATGATACGACTCAATGTCGATATCAATATTTATTTAGACGGCCCCAGCATACCTACCGTCAATACATATAAATATGTATATTTCAAAGGTAGACGCTCGTAGCATCTCCTATTATATTTTAATATTTCCATGCATCACCATCATTATGATACGACTCAATGTCGATATCAATATTCATTTAGACGGCCCCTCATACCGTCAATACATATAAATATGTATATTTCAACGGTAGACGCTCGTAGCATCTCCTATTATATTTTAATATTGCCATGCAACACCATCATTATGATACGACTCAATGTCGATATCAATATTTATTTAGACGGCCCCAGCATACCTACCGTCAATACATATAAATATGTATATTTCAAAGGTAGACGCTCGTAGCATCTCCTATTATATTTAAATATTTCCATGCATCACCATTATTATGATACGACTCAATGTCGATATCAATATTTATTTAGACGGCCCCAGCATACCTACCGTCAATACATATAAATATGTATATTTCAAAGGTAGACGCTCGTAGCATCTCCTATTATATTTTAATATTTCCATGCATCACCATCATTATGATACGACTCAATGTCGATATCAATATTCATTTAGACGGCCCCTCATACCGTCAATACATATAAATATGTATATTTCAACGGTAGACGCTCGTAGCATCTTCTATTATATTTAAATATTGCCATGCAACACCATCATTATGATACGACTCCAAGTCGATATCAATATTTATTTAGACGGCCCCACATACCGTCAAACATATTAATCGTCACTCGGAGGCAAAGTGATTGTACCAGATCGTCGTTGTATGTTTTCTTTTTGATGACATATATAGATACGTTTCGATAACGTTTCAGAGTTTTTCGAACGACCGATGAGTCGACAGAGCGACTTTAACGGACTCGCGGAATCACTTTACATCAAGCCAATACGAGATCCTTCCATATCGTTCGTCGATCGCAGTTGAGGATGCCAACAGTGATGTATGAAACACCCTACGAACGTACACGAAAGACTAATCGAACTTCAGAAATCCGATGGCTAGACGTAACGATTTAGCGCAAGTCCGGCGGTCGGCACAGTTTTACAAGTTGTATATATTGTATTCCAGCTCCCAAATAAATTTACGAGACAGGTCTACAATATACAAGGTATAATAGATCTTCGATCTAAGTGTATCGCCCCCTTTAATGTATCGTACAATACCTTTCTTTGTTGGGATGACTCTTAATCATCTCACTGTACGTGTCGCTCCATCACGCACATTTATATTTTTATTTAATAAGACGGCTGCTGCCATCACTATTTATGATACTTATTTATGATACAAATCAATGTCGATATCAATAATTATTTAGACGGCCCCACATACCGTCAAATACATATAAATATGTATATTTCAAAGGTAGACGCTCGTAGCATCTCCTATTATATTTTAATATTGCCATGCATCACCATCATTTTGATACGACTCAATGTCGATATTAATATTTATTTAGACGGCCCCTCATACCGTCAATACATATAAATATGTATATTTCAAAGGTAGACGCTCGTAGCATCTCCTATTATATTTTAATATTGCCATGCATCACCATCATTATGATACGACTCAATGTCGATATTAATATTTATTTAGACGGCCCCAACATACCGTCAATACATATAAATATGTATATTTCAAAGGTAGACGCTCGTAGCATCTCCTATTATATTTTAATATTGCCATGCAACCATCATTTTGATACGACTCAATGTCGATATTAATATTTATTTAGACGGCCCCAGCATACCTACCGTCAATATATATAATATGTATATTTCAAAGGTAGATGCTTGTAGCATCTCCTATTATATTTCAATATTGCCATGTATCAATATTATTAGGGGATCAACCACAGTTAGCAGTCTTCGAGTCGCCCCGTCAAACCGCACCACTACAGTATCATTTCCACACGTGGTAGAACAGACGTCAGAAGACGCGCCCTAGCGACGGCGCCATCGCTCTGACACGTGTCATCGACATCAAATCCATCCCACGTGTGTGAGCGGTGCGCATCACGGTGTCGCTCAACACGACCTCGCCGCGACCACTCACCCTATATATGCGAAACGACGAAATTGACATTCGGCCCCACACACCGTCTACAATATAGAAGGTATAATAAATAGATGAAGATCTAAGTGTATCACCCCTTTAATGTATCATACAATACATTTCTTTGTCGGGATGATTCTCAATCATCACACTGTACGTGTCGCTCCATCACGCACATTTATATTTTTATTTAATAAGACGGCTGCTGCCATTACCGTCTGTAATAACATTTAATGTTATTTGTTAATATCCTATTATGTATTTATTTGGCACTCTTATAATATTTATTTGTTAGGTAGTTGCCTGAAACAACTTCCAACTTTATGATTATCTTGTCAAGCACCATATATTATGATACGAACCAATGTCGACAGCAATAATTATTTAGACGGCCCACCATACCGTCAAAACATATAAATATGTATATTTCAAAGGTAGACGCTCGTAGCATCTCCTATTATATTTAAATATTGCCATGCATCACCATCATTATGATACGACTTAATGTCGGTATTAATATTTATTTAGACGGCCCCAAACATACCGTCGATACATATAAATATGTATATTTCAAAGGTAGACGCTCGTAGCATCTCCTATTATATTTAAATATTGCCATGCATCACCATCATTATGATACGACTTAATGTCGATATTAATATTTATTTAGACGGCCCCAAACATACCGTCGATACATATAAATATGTATATTTCAAAGGTAGACGCTCGTAGCATCTCCTATTATATTTAAATATTGCCATGCATCACCATCATTATGATACGACTTAATGTCGACATTAATATTTATTTAGACGGCCCCAACATACCGTCGATACATATAAATATGTATATTTCAAAGGTAGACGCTCGTAGCATCTCCTATTATATTTAAATATTGCCATGCATCACCATCATTATGATACGACTCAATGTCGATATCAATATTTATTTAGACGGCCCCAGCATACCTACCGTCAATATATATAAATATGTATATTTCAAAGGTAGACGCTTGTAGCATCTCCTATTATATTTCAGTATTGCCATGTATCAATATTATTAGGGGATCAACCACAGTTAGCAGTATTCGAGTCGCCCCGTCAAACCGCACCACTACAGTATCATTTCCACACGTGGTAGAACAGACGTCAGAAGACGCGCCCTAGCGACGGCGCCATCGCTCTGACACGTGTCATCGACATCAAATCCATCCCACGTGTGTGAGCGGTGCGCATCACGGTGTCGCTCAACACGACCTCGCCGCGACCACTCACCCTATATATGCGAAACGACGAAATTGACATTCGGCCCCACACACCGTGCACCGGGAACCATGCCGCGCGCCTTGCGCCGCGAGCCGTGCGTCTCGCGCCACGCGCCGTGCACAGTGTACCGTCATTACACGAACTTCTCGGGACTTCAATACACGAACATTTCACTAAATTTTCTCCTTAAAAAAATTTGATTAAAAGGTCAATTGTTCTCACAGAGTATCTTACTACACTTAATGTTGTTAATTTATGTATGTATTTACTCATTTATTTATTTATATATATATTTTTAATTATTTATATTGTCACATGTGTAAAAGGTAAAACGAGTAGAATTAAATTTAAGAGGGAAAATAATGAGATAGTGTAACAATTAATTAATTACCTTAAATTAATATTTCTAATTACACAAGTTTCTAGTTCGTAGTCAGACCGACCTACGCTTGTAAATGGTCGAATGATAACTTTATAACATCATTTTTCTACAGTAATGTACTTTGTTCTATAATGTATGTAGTTTAAACTGAACACTGTATTCTGTAAACTATGTTGACTGTATACAAACAAATAAAACTAATTATCTCGAATATAATAACTTTCAGTTTAAGTGATTGAAATTGTAAGGTTGTGACTTTTGTTGGCATTTCACAATAAATAATTTATTAAATTCAAACTTTCTAATCGCTTAAATATGTGGCTAATGGCCACCGTTGTTGTATTTGTACGTATCAAAATGTAACTGAATAAATAAAATTTAATTATTTAGAGAAGTTCCATCTGCTTAAACTGTATTTAAATATTAATAACAGCTTTGCCGCCGCAACGTGACTTTGAAAATTTAAATATTATTTTTTTCATTGTAGTGCGAAAATTGCAAGAATATAATTTATAATTAAAATAACACAAGCTGGTGGAAGTGTATAATACAACATATTACATTGTGATAAAGCCGGAGAGCTTTCTCTCGTAAAATCAGAGTGTGTCCCACCGGGATAGGCACATCACCGAGATCCGGGACATTATGCGTGGCTGTGTGTATGCTTAAACTGAAGTATTGTTTTTAGGTGCTTGCATTATAATGACGTTGATATCAAATGTATGCCATACAGTTGGATACTTTTAGCAGTCGAATTTCACTGAAAACTATTTTTTCACTACTCTACGCAGTATATAGTTTCGGAGCTCACTTTCGAGTTTCAATTTCGTGAAACATCACGTTTTGTGAAACCAACCTGAAGGTAGCTTGTTACAGCTTGTACACGATAGACTCGACTTTTGCGTTGCTAATAATTAATGTTTAATACTATATTAAGAAGTAAATTTTATATAAAAAAATTCTAATCGTAACGTGTTGTATTCTAAATAAAAATTTCGAGCTCATTTAGACTACCTGCATTCGAAAATCACATCATTAACAGGAGCTGTACGTAGATCTGTGCGATGTATACAATATAAAGTTAGAAATGATATTTATAACGTTCTAGTGACCAGCCCCGGCTTTGTACGGGAATATAATGTTCTTGGCGACAGTGAAGGTTGCGGCGCGGAGTGATCGCGTCAAGCGAGTTCCGTCATCGGTGTGAGACCCGCGCTTGAATTTATTTTCTCGCGCGTATAAATGTTAAGGATTATCATAATGTCCATGAATTGCTTATGCAATAAAAGCTCCCAGGCGGTTTGATATTTTCTAAATTATTATAATTGCAACGCATTAACACAAACCTTGATAAATTATACACTTAAATCTTACTAATGAGTTACTCTATCTACTTGTGAAAACCGCATAAAAATCTGTTTTGTAGTTTTGAGTTTATCGCAAACAGATAGAAAGACCGACAGACAGACACACAGACGGCGGGGGAGTTCATTTTAATAATATGTACGTATGTGATTAGCCAAGACTTTAATATAATACTCAAAAGAGATATAGGAATGCATACGAGAGTAATTTAAAAAATCTTCAAATATCCCATAACAAATTCTAAAAAAACTTTATTCCTACTTGACTACAATTTTTCCAACTACAGAAGTATATAAGAAAATTAAAAACTATCAATTACTTTCTTTGCGTACAAAAATTATTTGTAAAATAATATATCATAAATACTGTACACGATACAAATATAAATTCCAATTAACAAAAGCTAGAACTAATTTATTATCATTATCATCATTTCAACATTGAATGTCCACTGCCCCGTCGACCTACAGAGCTACCAATTCGAAGCAGTTATCATCCAACAGCTTCCGGTGACTCTTCTCAAGTCGTCTGTCCATCTTGTGGACGTCTGTCCAATGCTGCGCTTGTCGGTACTTGGTCTCAACTCGAGAATGTTTCCGTTCCACTGGCCGTCAATTCAACGAGCTATGTGCCCTGCCCCCTGCCATTTCAACTTGCAAGCTTGCTGGGCTATGTCGAAAATCATCGTTCGTCTGCGGTTCTCATCATTTCTGATTCTAACTCGCGTATAAATACCATACCGTTTTAGTGTTCCCAGTAAGTGAATTGTAAAATTCTTATGAGAAATAAATTATTTTTAAGCGTAAATACAAAGCATAGCCCTCTCAATTACATGCTGTGCAACTTGCAGCTTGTTTAAAAGGATACCGGAGCTTGAAAGTGTCTTTCACTGTAACAATAAATAGTTTCAGGTAGATAACATCTCCCTATCTCACACCTTTTACCATTGAAATCGCTCTCGTGCTATGCTAGAGGGAGATTTTTCCCATTCGGTGGTAGATTGGAATTTCGGAGTTAGACGGGATTGCTCGTTCGCTCCGTGCAGGGAGCGCGCAGTACGGGGGCCGCCTGGATTGAGCATGTCTCCCTGCAGTTCTTGCCAGGGCTGCCTATGGTACAGTCCGACGGCGGGGATTAGGTAACTCAATTGTGGCATTCTTCTGCCTTCCGGAGGAGAGCCGGCGAGTGGTCCGATTTCTGGAGTTGGGCCGCTCCTGGTACACCTCTGCCTCTCGCCCGGTCGGTAGTCCCACATACGCATCACTACGGTGGGATGCATTTATGCTTTTTCCATCGTTATAAAAAATGTATGTTCATCTCCATAAAGAAGATAATTTATGTTAAAATCATATATATTACAAGTTTTAAGTAAAACATCTGTATCACAATTGAGTTAAGTGTTTTTACCGCGGCACGTTTCTGCTGACGGTAAAAAGAATTTAAGAGATATACTTCAAATCATTTTTGCGAAATAAATTTCCATTTTTAAGATATCTTTAATTATTGAAGTGCAGTTCGAGAGCATTTAAGTTAGTAAAATCTGAACCAAGGCTCTATGTGGCGGCGCGCTCGCCTCAGAGCTGGCGCACACCTACCGAATGGGTGATGTTTTTGTAAAATATTAATCAGGAAAATAGTCAAAGTAAATATTGCTTCGTATTATGTAAGCAGACGTGAACTAATTCAACGCGATATTTTTAAAATGAAAACTAAAATCCATAAAAAAAGACTATATCGCAGTGTGTGCTGGCTCTTAACCTACAAGTGTGCTATAGAAGCCGTCGCAGATTCAATACAAAATACAATCGATACTTTACCAATAATAAAGCTGGAGACGAATATTATACAATATTTTCTACCTACATTACCAAGATTGTTCCGGCACATCTATACAACTTCAAAGATAATAGTGGCACAAAAAACCTACTTTTTTATCTTTATAGGTGAGGGATTTTACCCTGAAATATGATATATGAGTCAGCTCTCTGAGTTCGTCACTATGGTTTTTATTATCAAAAATTATAATCGCAACTACATATTACAACAAGTATGTATGTATGAATATATTTCATTATTGTGGTCTATTAAAATATTTTTATATTTTAATTCATTTTATTTGTTTTATATTAAATATTTATTAGTTTATAGTAGGGATTTTATCTGGTATAAGTATTAGTATATAAAGTTATTTTATAACTGCACAACCTGCCCGGTTTCGTTGAACTATTTTTAAATTTGAGACATAAGACCGCTCATTATACTACACAATCTAAATTCACATTGGACTATACTTTGCTATCTATTTGTGGTGTGCGATAAAGAAAAAAATATATATATGAACTTATATGCATGTATTCTTGTATTCAGTTCGTATATGTATCTATATACTCGTATTAAATTATAAGTTTGTATCACTTTTGTTGGCTGATAGAGAACGCTACTACCATTAACTATGAAATAAATTAAAATAAAATAAATCAAATTAAATTACTTTTATTCAGCTACGACTTAACAAACTACATGTCGGTGATAATAACATCAACCAACATTAGAAATATAGCAAATACTATACATGCATCGTAGTTCTGTGTCCGCTTGTAGCGCTATCGAATCGTTAATCAAAAACTCATTCATGCGTAGTATTACAGGGTCGGTCCGGGACATTGCTAATGAATGTCCATTTCATTCGGACGCAATAAACTTTTCTTCAATTAATTACCTTCACAAGTTGTCAACTTCGTTACGAAGAAAAGTACGATTAAAGAAAACAAACTTGAACAAAGAGGATGTTGTTTAAGTCCATCTCACTCTCATTCTCGTGTTAAGGGGCATTTAATGCAAAAAAAAATAATAATATGTTTTCTAGAAAAACCAGTGAACGTTTTTGTTATAAGGCAATAAATTACGAGTATATGAAAGTTTCAAAGAATTCTGTGATAAAAAGAAAATATGTCAATTGTATTATTATCGTTAAACTTTCTCGGAAAGTTTTATTTTTTTCAATATTTTTTTTTCCTTTTATCTAATTCTTACAATTTTAATCTGTAGATGTTTAAGCTTGTGTCATAAATCAAACCTGTTTTCACTGATAATAAAGCCATTACAAGTTTACGACCGATGAAGAGATTTATGACTCTTAACGCGACAAAATTATTATTAGCAGCGGTTTATTAACTCAATGTGTAAAGAGTGATATTAAATTAATATTACAGACGGTAATAATTATTTATCAAACTAAAATATTAATTAAATGTTCTATTGGCAATTAATATAATAATTTGTATTACCCAATAGAACGGTTAATAGGATTTACCAGTGTACATGTGCTTAACGACAATGGTTGATGTAAATAAATAAAATGATTGGAAAAGATTACAGAGAATAACAATAACCAATAAATAAGTAAATAGTAACAACATAATGAACTAATGAGATAAGATATAGTATTTCTGCCTGAACTCATTCATTTCAAAATACATCAGCAATTATTTCGTTACAACAACCTCAGTTTGACCTAAATTCCGTGTGTATAAGTAATTAGATAGTAGATACGAAATTTAACTATTATCATAAAGTGAGAAGCGCCGAGAGTCATCAATCACGTGTCGTCGCCGCGTCGCGGCTCATGGCCGGTGGTCCTGGTCGTCGGAGCGCCTAATCGGCCGCGACCCAACCCTCGCTCACTCGCAGCTTCAGGCGTCGCCTCGACGAGTCGCCGATTATACGATACGAGAGTTGTGACCGCGCTCGCTGAGTAACCATGCCGCACGTTGTAGGCTGTTTATTATCTATTAGTACAAATTTAGAAACGGTAATATCCATTAACTATTATATTATATTAAAGTTTTGTTTATTTTTACTTTAAAATTGCTGAATCAATTTCAGACATTCTTATCTACGAGGGTGCATTTTTAAGTTCACGGAATAAAAACAAGGAATGAAATGAAAACAACAAAATTATTTTTCCTTTCCAGAATAGGAGCTTGAAAGATGAATTCCTTTTTAAGAAGTTTCATTTAGTTATTGAAAATATGCCGAAAATTCGTCTCAAAGCGTCTCTCATGTACATTTTTTTCCCACACAGTTAGAGCCGAAACACATAACGGCGTTGCGTCGACGCAACGCTAAAATCGGCAGTTTGCGTTGCGGCGTTGCGGCGTCGCGAAAAAGAGCGTTTTTGTAGGGTAACCAGTTCTTCGTGATTTTTGATTGTGGATATTAATTTAATTATTTTAAATATTATAATTCACGTGTGTTAATATTTGAAGTTGTTATTTAGTAGAATGCATAAAAAGTAATCCTTTGTACCGGAAATAATTTTGTGAATCAATTTTTTTATGCTGGTAGGATTTTAAACAACCTTTGTCTCATAAAGCCTAAACAAAATTTAAACAAAGTGATACATAAATAATTATCTTACATTTATATTACTTTTATAGATTAAATATAAATAAATAGCTTTCGTCCGCGGCTCCGCTCGCATGGTACAGGCACCAACGGTAGTCGGTACGTAAAGTAGGTACTCTATCGGCGAGTTGCACGAAACCGTCGCTAATTTTCCGTTAGTTAAGTTGCAATTAATCTTAAAATTAGTTGATCTCATGATTAATTTAAAGCTGTTGGAATTATTCATCCGTTAGATAGGTCTTTAATTAAACTAAATTTTTTTGTTAACTTAATCAGATGTAGGTTTAGTGCAACAGATAATCACGATTCTTGTGATTAAATTAGTTTAATAAACACTTAAATTTAAAATTTGTTTCGTGCAACTCAGCGTATGTCCTTTTCTGTACCCCAGACAACTGGTATGCAGAATTTCATGATGATCGGGATTCAGGATAATAGTAAAGGTGTAAAAGCGTAACAAACAAAGAAACTCACTTTAGCATTTATCATATGCATAAAATTAGCATAAAATTAATTTACATATTTATAATTTAGGTACATCATACATGTCATTTGTTTGAACCGAATCATAAATTAGCTGTAAATCTAATAGTTAAAAGTGGTTAAAAGTAACAATTTAACAACAATCGCGCTGAACTGTGAGCCGGTCCACAGCTCCGGTTCAAGCATATGGTTCATGAGCTTATCTGCGGTTCATACAAATTTATTGAGTTACCCATGTCTAATAGACACAAAAAAATAAAAATATAAAAATAGACACAAAATGTCAATAAATCATTGTCAACAAGTATGACGTCATAATGCCGGAATTTGCGGTGCCGCGCCGCTAAAATCGGCGGTGACGCCACCGCCGATTTTAGCGTTGCGGCGCCGCAACGCGGTTATGTGTTTCGGCCCTTATTTTTTCATTTTTGTAAACAGATAACAATCTCTGGGAGCTAGCTCTGGATTATAAGGTGGATGATCCAAAATATCGAAGCCCATCTTACGGCGTGAAGAACCTTAATTGGCTCCATTTAACTGATCCAGAATTGATGCGTAGTGTTCTCTGGCTATAGAAACACCTTTATCTTTGTAATCGATTAGTCTTATTGCTTCTAAATCCCAAAAGAAGGTAACCATGGTCTTCCAGACGACTGTGACGCTTTATACTTCTTGGGTGATGGTGTACTTTTTTTATGCCACTATATTATTAGACTCTTGCTTGGGCTGGGGTTGCTAATAATTAATCTAAGTTTCATCTTAAGTTACAATTTGACACAATTTACCATCTTTGTCTTCATAATAAAGATCCAAAAACAAACGCAAACATTTCACACGCAATTTTTTTTTTGCAGTAAGCATTCTCGGCATCTATGTAGTTCTATTAAAAAATCCTATATATATATATATATATATATATATATATATATATATATATATGTATATATATTTGAGGGGGCAAACGGACAGTCGATTCACGTAGTGGTAAGTAAAAACGACATCCATAGACACCCGCTACATCAGAGGATTATTATTACGGGTGCTGGCCTTTAGGGAAGGAAGGGATGTTCCACCGGATCTGTGGAGGGAAGGGAAGAGATGGGCCAGGTAAGCGAAGGGATGGGCCAACTAACCAAGAATTTCAAAAATTGTCGTATCAGATACGCCAATTATTCCTGTGAGTTGTTTCTTCTTTAGTTTAGTATTTTCCTTTATCAATTTTTCGACTTACTCAAGGATCTCTGGATTGGTCACTTCAAAAGACCGCCCCGGCAGTGGTTCAAGTGATTCCTTATCTTGCTTAATGAGACTGAGACATGTACAACATCGTTTTTACCGATTACGAGTCCCCGTTAACTAATTACGTCTCTTTGATTATGGTTTCCACAGACTTTTTTGCTCGGTAAAAAACCACATTACGGATTGATGCTCGTTCTTTTCAATAATTAACACTTTCTTCCAGATCGAGTAGCTTGGTCAATAAAGTTCAAAGATTAATGAAAAACTAATGATATAACTTTGTATTTGTACTAATTATGAGTCACTTAACTCGTTATAACCCAAGCAGATATCTCAACCCCTCCAACCCCACTATTTCGATAACTTAAAAATCACCCTCATATTAGAATGTTATGTTGCCCCGAAGTCAGATAGGCTATATAACATTAAACTATGCTTCTCAGCAGCAGAGCAAAATCAATGCAAGTAAATGCACAAGGGACATCTAAAGTTGAAAACCAAAATCTAACTGTGAAGGTAATTTTTATACGACATCAAAATATTAACACTGATCAGATAAATCTCGTAACAGAGCACGAACTGCATTTTTACAATTTAGTCAACATTATCTGTGAATAAAATACTAGACTCCACTGTCTGTATTAGTAGGTATGTATCAAATTTTGAAACTAAAATAAACCAGTTTAAAAAAAATGTCTTGAATATAGGTCGATGCACTCTAGTTCACCATGTCAATGAGTTGCGATAAATTGAGTTACATATGGCAATCGCAAATCAAAGCGCGGGTATAAATAGTTAATAAATAATAATTTTGTATGCACTTGATACTTATACTTAATTACTATGTAGTTAATCTTACTACGACAGAAAATTTATTGACAATATACCTTAGTTCTCGTCTATTCGTCTTTATGCACTTTGGAACATTCGCTGGTGAGTGATAACTGTAAGTTTATAAATCTTTATTGAGAGTATTGTATAACGTTAAAAATGACTTCGTAAGAATCTGTCTTTACGAGCTGGTACAAGACACGCGCGTGTTTGTGTACACGCGTGATAACGCATGATAAGTAGTCTCCTAGCTCTTTTCAATATTTATTGTTTCAATTGCCACTAAAACAGTACTAATGTAAAACGTGACTTTTGTCCTTCCAGGTATCGACAGCTGTTTAAGCTGTGTAGTATTAAATAAAGGTCTAAATAAAGGCACAGTTTACTTAAATGTAAAGAATAGTACTTTTAAAATTTGAACATACAACACTAACAACAACTAAACAAAATTTAGTTAAAAGGCATTACCATAATATTGGGGACGATTCCAATTAAATTTATTTATTTGTTGTATTTTATTTATTTATTTTTTTAATTTTAATGGCGTAATTGACTGTAAATGCTATGAAATACTGTTATTATATTTATTAGTTTATTATATTATATAAATCTAATGTATTGCTTGTAAGTATTAATGTGTAGATATTTGTATGTAAGTTTATTATATTATAACTACATAACCTACCCGATCTGTCAAATAAATAATACTCAATCCTATTTCAGGTTGTCTGGAAGAAATGGCTAACTAGCCATAAGACTGCCTCTTGTACTACACAATTTGTAATTATCTTAAGTTGTCTGTATATTGTGGTGTACAATATAGAGTACATAAATATATAAATAAGATTTAATCGTCTTTTCAATATTCTTTCAAATTTAAATTCATGGTTATTAACTTGGTTTTAAAATATTTTAATTTGAATATTCTACGGTAGTACAAAATCCTTTATGGTTCGTGATTCGCACTTGGTTGTTTTTTTTTTTAATTATTTTTAAACTTCAAAATATTAAAATTCTGATACGTTAAAAATTCGATACATTGCCTCCAAGCCCTTTCATTTGACTGAGGTCTTCTTTAAATTCTTTTTTCAAGTTCAAAATTGATTTTTTTGCATATTCATTTTAACGTGTTTGATAGATTCAGATTTATACAGACTAACAGATACATGAGTGGTTCTTTGCAATTTTCCTCCCAAAGGATTATTTATTATCATTTTTGGTGTGAACATCGAAAAACAGAAAATATATAAGCAACGTCTAAAGCGGAGTTACTAGTTATCAGGTTGTATTGTCTTTTTATTATTATTGTCAAAATAAATTCAAAATATATATAGGATTCTTAATATAGATAAAAATATTTAGTTTGCATTCTATTAGTGCATTTGATTGGTTCCCTTTTAGAAATGTAACACATTTCCATATCACAAAACACAATATCCCGAAGCGACACATGTAAAGTTCAATTGCAACCCTCATACCCTAAAAATTCTGCCGAGGCTGCGAGCGCCGCCGGCGAGCGACGCGGCGTCGCGCGGCAGTCAGCGCCCGCCCGCCGCACGACGCGCCGCCCGCCCTGCAGCGCGCTCTCGACAGCGCAGCAAAACTTTACGAACTTGTATCGCTTCGTCGCGACGTTTTTTTTTTTTTTGTTCAAATAAAACCTTACAGCGTAATTTCGGTGCTTACTACTTATTGCTAATTCTTGACCAAACGAAAAATTTAAAATATAAATTTGTTAGTTCTAATATCTAATTGTACGCATACGATAGTTTTAAACTGTTCTTCAATTATTCTAAGAGATATGTGAGTGAATATAAAATATATAATTAAGTGAAATGATTAAATATAACGACATCTTAAACAAAAAATATGGTTTCGTACTTGCGCGAGACGTTTTCCAGTATTAAAAGACCATAGCATACAATTTGAAAACTATATATCCGTGAAGATGGCAATTCATCCTAAATAGAAGGAAATGCGGTGAACATGGTGCGTGAGGCCGCTCTCGCCCTGCTGCTGCTGGCTACCGCCGCCTCGCGCGACCACCATCCGCAGCTCGTGCTAGCAAGCGCGGACAGGCACGCTAACATGTCCCTTGTTATAACGAATATTTCTTACCTCGATGCTGAAGAATACTACATATTAGATAAGTACCATCGTTACAAGCGCGAGTCACACTCACTGATTGGACCATTCGATATATCGAAACTATTCAGAAAAAACAGTCATCATAAGCAAGATGAAGTAAAACCTAGTGCGTCTTCCCTCCATTTTAAAGATACACTTACTGCTCATGAAAAAGCAATTGCGTTGACTGCACTGAGAGATACTACAGCAAACGAGATATCTAGTACATTTCTCACAACCGAAAGAACTTTAACTACAAATGTAGCCGGTACTTCCGTGACTAATGCGTATAACGAATCCAATCCTACGAATAGTATTAATAGTATAACTACATCAAACAGTTACTCTCTAAAAAACATTACTTCAAATGATAAGCTCACAGAAACAACTAGTAGAAAAAATAAACCAAAAATACGAAATAAAGTATCGAGGAAGTCTAAGAGTGTGGCGATTAATAAAATGCAACTATGGAACGCGTCTATGTCGCGTGATTATGTCGAAGGAAGCCTGAGACGTGACATGCGTGTTTTAAGCAAGAAAAAAGCAGAAAATGACAGTGTCTGGCCGGTGAAGCACGCCGCCATCCTCGAGGGAGACATTATACTCGGCGGGCTGATGATGGTACGTGTCACTAATGTAACGCCCAAAGATTGATTTTTGACGACTGTATCAAAGAATGTTTTCGTCAATTGTATTTTTAATAAATATCGTTAATTCTTATTCTCATATGCAAGGAAACATCTTTAAATTAATTACGATAAGTAAACTTATTTTATACTAGCGGTCCGCCCCGGCTTCGCACGGGTATTTAACTAAAATTTCAAAAATTATAAATTTATATTTTTTATCACCTACACCTGCGTCGATACTGGAAAATATTTTATAATAGATTGATTGAGTTCTCAAACTGCAAAAAGCACTGAGTATTGATATCAACTTCGAAGCAAATAACTTTCAGCCTTTTTTAACACCGTTAGGGGATGAATTTTGATAAAATACGAAACAAGTCTACAATCAATTCTGTTAAAGAATATTTATGCAAAATTTGAAGTAGATTGGACAAAGGAATCACGTTATCCCATACAAACTTTGCCCCCCTTTTTCACCGTCTTAGGGGTAGAATTTCGTAAAATTCGTTCTTAGCTGATCTCTACTCGGCAAAAGGAATATTTATATCAAATTTTAAGTCTCTAGGTCATAAAATTCTAGAGATATCGTGATTACGATGAGTGAGTGAGTGACCTTTCGCTTTTATATATTAAAATTACAACTTAAATAGCTATAACCATCCAACTTTGTACAATCAACAAACAAATAACAATAATAAATTTATTATATGTATAGATTATTCACGTAATAAACATGAATACTACCAGCCTCCGATACACCAATATATCTACTAGTATATTTTTCAAAGACCATGAGAAGTCGTTGATCGGTTGGCAAGGTTTTACTTCTGTCAATATCTAATTATGACTGTTATTATTTCTAGAAAGATAGTCTTTGTCTAATCATAGATGTGTTGGTTGAGTAGAGCTAGCTTTCATGCAGGACTTGCAAGTGAATTTATAACGTTTAAGTAATGTACTGACGGTTATAAAAGACTAACTGTTGACTTTCTTGCCGGTTTTTCTCCTTATGTCATTTTACAACGTATATTTAACATTTAAAAATAATTAATTATAGTTAATGTGAGGTTACCACCGATTCGGAATGTAGATAGATTCTACTGAAAAGAATCGGCAAGAAACAAATTCGGTCACATGTCCTACATAAAATTCATCGCCACTAAATCCACACATCCTTGTCGTTTATATAATATATTATCTCGTAAAGAGTAATATTTTTTGACTTTTAAAGAACTTTTAATATAAACTTTAAATTTATTATCAATTGATTTTAGGGGTAAAAAGTACCCAGTGACACGCTCAGCTTTGCTTCTATGAGTCATCACGAGATTTAACAGGTAGCCTATATATAACTTCCCCTAACAAAAAATCTTTCTATTTCAAAAGAATTTTTTAAAGCGGACCCAATAGATTCAAAGATTAGCGTATTAAAAAGATGTAAAGCCATCTTCATAATATAACTATGTATCGTGGCGTGGTTGGGCCCAAATTGAGAATAACTACAAAATGCTCCTGTTGCTCAGAGGCCCCTCATTATTGATACAAAAGATATAACGCACCTGAGTATAAATTATTTAATTTTGGCATTGCTATAATATCAAGAAAGGCTCTCCAAAAATAGGACGATCAGATATTATTGACTCTCCTAAATAAAAATGTTCAACAAATTGGTTTTAAGTTATTTGTGAAACACTCGAGTTCACGTAGGTCGTGTTGTATGTGTATTACGCAATAACCTCGATGATTGTGAATCGATTTGAATAGTTCCAATATTTTATTGAATAAAATAAGAAAGTCTGAAGAAAGATCATATATGGGAATAATAGTAGTATGAACTCAAATCGAGTCTAGTTTCGTTTAATTTCATTCTGTAGTTTTACCGAAATGTGCAGCCAAGATACAAACAGACAAGCTAGCTTCAGTGTCACTTATAGAGTACCCCCAAAATTTTTTTTTATAATATTCGGTGTACAAATAAGTTTTAGGACACTTACGTTCCGTGTCACAAATTTAATTCATAGTTACCGCTCACATAATTATAACATGTTGGCGCTAGTTATGTAGTATCGGAACGTAAAATAATTTTAAGCATAACCTCTAAATTTGTAAATAAAAAATGCAAACTGATAAGCTATTTACTAGACACTCCATTCGCTATGAATTCCATCAAGGAAAAGTGTTCGAAAAGCATGTGAATCTATCTGCTCTGTTCTTGGGGACAACATAGTGCTTAAAAGTACGTGTGAGTATTGGTTCAAGTGATTTAAAGACGGGGATTTCGACGTTACCTATCGTTAACGTACCAGAGCCCCTGTAAGGGTGCACGTCCAAGAACTGCAAACGTTGCTGGAAAACTCTTCTCAGACGGAAAAACAACTTGCAAAACAACTTGGGGTAACGCAGTAAACTGTTTCCAATCGCTTAAAAGCAATGGGAAAGATTCAAAAAGGAACAAAATGGGTGCCACACGATTTGACTCAAGAAATTAAAATAGCCGTCTTGACGACCGTCTTACTTGAAGTTTTACGGGCAGGTAAAACTTCAAGTAAAACCGGTTTTCGAATTGGACAAGCACATTAACAATCTGCCCGTAAAACTGTAAGTATAGATTCTGTTGCGATTCGTTTTTCCACTTGTCTGTTGCTGTTCGTTTCTCCACTTGTCCGTTTCATTGTGAAGTTCCTATTGCCACTTTCCAGCTCTATCATCAGATTAGACCCTGATAACCATCCAAAAACAAAGTACTTGCCAAGACGAATGAAACGAGCCGAAACTCGATGGGGTTGCGTCGTTTCATTACAGAGTTCCTATGACCACCTTTCAGCTCCCTCATCAGACCCTGTTTACTATTGAAAGACAAACTACTCGTCAAGACGATTCAATCGAGCCCGAACTCGATGAGGTTGTGTCGTTTCATTGTGAAGTTTCTATTGCCACGAACTTTGTGTCACAAAATTCGTAAGACCCCCCGTTTATATAGAAGTTTCACTTCAATAAAACAAATATTGAAGGGGTGCTCCCATACAACGAACGTTTTTTGACGTGATAACGTCTTGTAAATCGATGAATGCCGTCTGCACGCACGAAGAAGTGTCACGTGTCACGAGCGAGAGCGCGGAACAAGCAATAGAAAGGCACGATCGGCCTAAGCGTTGGACTTGTGAATGAAAAACAATAACACAGATTGGAGGATCTTAAATATCACACATGTATATAAGTTGTAAATAAATTGTTAATAGCATATTTTTACTTGTAATTAATCTGTATAATTTAAGTAATAAAATATTTGAATAAACGAGTACAAATAAATGTTAATTTATCGAAAAAAATTGTAATTAATTGAATTAACTCATTCTTTGTATTATACAAAATAATGATAACTCGGTGATAATAATTCAATTCAATTTATAAAAGTATGCAATTTTTTTTCGATGTTTTCTTATGACGTTATCACGTAAAATTATCGTCCGTAAACCGACTTTACAGATAACGAATTTTTTTTTGCTCTTTTTTGCTCGATATTAATAACGGCGACAGCTAGACGATTGAAATATTAACAGAATATTAAGTTATATTATTCACTTTGAAAATAAATAATTTAATTAAATTAAATTAATATTTAAGGGAGGCTCCCATACAACAGACACGAGTTTTTTTTTTTTTGCCGTTATTATAGATAATTGTACGGAACCCATCGTGCGCGAGTCCGACTCGCACTCGGCCGATTCTAAATTATTTTTTATCTGCGTTCCATTAGAATTTCTAACAATCTCGATCAGACATTCTAACAATGGTTTAACTGTGTTTGTAAATGAAGATACGCATTTGATGCGGTACATCGGGGTGGCCTACGTCATGCCCCAGTGAGCGAAGTTATTTTTGATTGAAAATGTTTTAGATGAGCCTTTCAATTTAATTTAGGGTCCAAAATTAAAAGTATTTTTGTAGGATCACTATAATAAATAAAAATTTGAGTGTTTAAAACTAACGGAGTATATACGTATATTGTAATTTTCTAATTTATTGCATGAAAAGACATAAATGAAATTTTTATATATTTTATAATTGCCGACCGATGGGATTCCCCATTGTTTTGTCGCTGGATACAATTTCATGCTCCTGCTGCTAGTTACCAATATCTTTAGCACAGGAGTTTCATAGGACGCTACATATTTCAATATTTATTTTAAAATTTTCGGTAACCCTAGAATAAGTTTATTGTTACTAACATATATGGATGCAAATCTGAAGCAAATGTTTTCTTTTTATATGTCGCATATTATTGAAATTTTTCTGAAACCATTACTTTATTATCGATGGACTCTTCAGAATAAAATGAAATACTTTCTGGTATGCAAATAATATTTGCAATTTTAATTCCTAATAATCATATAAAATTATTTTTAAGAAATCTAATTTTTGTTCAAAATCACTCTTAAGTTAAATACAAAAGCTTTTGTGGAACTCATCGTTTCATAATTATGTTAATTATAATTACTGTCAACATTATTATCGGATGAAATAAAACAGCAAATCGTTTTAATTTAAATTTTTAGCATAAAAAATAAACGGAAGGTAATGTGTTTTATTGAAGTAGGTTTTAGCAAGCTTATTATAATCATTAAAACAAGAGTTATTCCAATTAACGAGAACAGGAAGCGGGATAAGAAACTGTTTAAGCGACTGAGTCTTGTGTTAATATAATGAGTAATTTTACGTTAATATTACTTGGATCAAAGGTTCGCGTTACTGTTAATTTACATTACCAGTGGTTGTTACCCGCGGTTTCACTCGCAGGGAAGTAGGTCATAATATATTCATTTAAAATAACTAAAGTTATAAATATATCGTTTATTCTGTTTGACTATTTAGAGATATTTTAGATAAAAGAATTTATTAGGTGAAGGATGTCTCGCTTTTCACTATCAGTTATTTCCATGTAAGATGAAAAATCAAAGAGTGTATGCTTTTTGACATTTTTTCTTGAAATAATTTGCTTTATAATTTTTTGAATAGTTTCAACTCTCTTATCGTACAATTAAATTTTCTATTAACAACAAGACATATAGCTTAGTCACAGTATATTAATATATACAGTACTCCAACTTCATTTAAACGGACGAAGCGCGAGCTATGTCTATGCGCCTCGATCTCGGGATACGCTCGGCACGCAACAGTCGCGAGTCGCGACTGTGCCGCAGTGACAAACGGACCGTGTATTGTTTTTTTAACAATAACCGCACGATTTTTTCACTAAAAATAAATTCTGGAGGAATTATTTAAGTTGACGCATCCCGCCACCCGACGGCGACGGGTATGTGGGACTCGCTGACTGCGAAGTCAGAATACCCACTAAAACACAGCGGTGCCCTCATGGTCGTACTAGGGCGCCACGGGATCGCTGGCGTATGCCACCATGACGCCCCGACGGTTGGCTCGCCTACGCGGGCCGCCTTCGTACATAAAGCGCTCGCGAGCTTCGTGGGTTGGACGACCCTCGCCAAGCTGCCAAACGCCGTTTGCAGCTCCTCTGCAAGGCGTCTTGCCGCTTCCGGGGTCTGCCCTTTCGGCAGCTCTAGAAGTCGTGCTCCGGTAGCGGAACGCCGTATGTTTAGGCCACCTTCGATCCCAAGATCAGCCAGGTTCACCATTTCCGCCGCCCGCTCCAGCAGGTGGCAGTAGGTGACCCCCCGCGACTCGGCGTACTCCTCCAGCGCAATCAGCACTGCCGGAGCTCGGGGGGCAGCCAGCCTGGTCTTCTTCGCCTTCTTTTTCTTTGCCGGTGCTTGCGACTGCGGCTTCTCCTTTGACGCCGGAGCAGCTGCGGTGGCGGCGGCGTAGGACTTTGCCGCTTTCCTCTTCCTTTTGCGCCCAGCGACGCTGGTACAATCGCCGTCGCCAGCCTCACGCACGGGTGCCGACTCATCAGTCACGGGCGCTCTCCTCTTCCGCACTGGAGCGGGGGTGACAGAAGACGGTGCCTTCTGCATCGACTTCTGTTTTTTCTTCTCCGCCACGAGCCGTGGCCGGAGCGTTTTCTTCTTTGGCAGTCGCTCCTCGATGTCGGCGAGGCGGACGTCTATCATCCGACCCACTGACGCTAAGACTGACGCCTGTATGTTCTCCACGAGGCCCCCTCCATCTAGGTAGGTGGGAGCAACCTTCTCAGAGTGCAGCTCTTTGAGCTCCACCACCTGCCTACGGAGGTCGTCCATTTCGCGTCGCAGCCGGCAGTTCTCCGACTGGAGCTTTCGAACCTCCTCCGAGGCTGACCTCTCACCGAGGGCCTCGATCACCACCTTTATCGAGGCCGCCGCGTCCTTAAGGGCCTTCACGAAAGTACCTTTAAGATTCGATGACCTCGTCGCCACCTTGCAGATCAGGTCGATGTCTGCGTTGGCCTGTTTTAATAAAGCGTCGGCTGTGCGTGGGTCGCTTGTGTCGATGCCCAACGCTTTGCGCCCCTCTTCGGCCGCTCGCGCCATCTCCACCACGTTGCTCTCTACCGCAGTGGAGGGCTCGTCCCTCTTTGTCAGACGCCTCTTGCCTCCGACGAGGATCGAACTCCCCCCGTCGGACAACGGCGGACTTCCATGGGGCCGTTTCCCCCTCCTGCCACCTTCGCTGGCCGTCGCCGCAGAGCTATACTCATCGGAGTCGACGGCGGTCGATTCCCCTCCCGCATCCTTACTCACAAAATGTTTGATTATGAATTGGTCCATTTTTGTTCCCACGAGTATGGGGGAAAGACGGTCCGCCCAGGCAGTGCCCCCTGAACCTGGGTAAGCCTAGCGTAACTCGTCGCGGGTGTCGGCCGGTACCCGGACGAGGATCGCAGTCGAGACTGATCCACCCGTCAGCCATGCATCCCCTCGCGCTGCGTCGCCGCTTAGGATTCGGGGTAATTTTTTATAGAGGATTTCTTCCTCGCGGTCCGGCCGGTTAAGGCAAGACCCTCGGTCCCGCACGTAGCCGCGAGACATGACCACGACATCACGTAGCGGGATTACGAGAGGACGGTGAACGACTAGGGGAAGCCTAGCCGTTCTGTCTGACGGCAGTGAGAGTGCACGTCAGACCCGTCCTTCCTCCGTTGCTTCACCGCGCGCGAGCGCAGTGGCACCGGAGCCCCCGAGGAGACGACTGTCCCCTTGACGCCATGCCGCCGCTCAACGGGGCAACTCTGCGTAACAGAGCAGTCCCCGGAGCGCTGAATCGCATATTCGGCGTTCCCCCGAGTCGGTCGTTAGCCGTAGGCAGCAGCAGTTCCGCAATCGCAACTGTGCAGCTGCTGCTGCCTACGTTTCCAGGGTGCACCACGCGGAGGTCACCGACTGTAGCACCCCACTTATAAAGGCCTGGCTCAAGGCGACCCTATCTCACCAATACTTTTTAATATAGTGACTTTAAAATTATACCACAAAATAAAACATGTATCAATGTGTCAATATGCAGATGATTTTGTAATATATGATACTAATAAAAATGTCATCGAAAGTGTACATAAAGTTCAGGAAGCATTAAATGTATTTAATGATTGTTTAAATGAAATAGGCTTGGAAGTATCTGTTAAAAATCTAAGTATTGCGTATTTAGCAGAGGTAATAGGAGACAACAAATCGAATTAAAAATTAGCAATATTTCTTTGGAATTAGTAAATTTTTACAAATATTTGGGACTCTGGTTAGATAAATCGTTACGCTGGACAAAATATATTAACGAGACAGTTCTTAGGGTTCAAAAGATCGATAATTTACTAACAGTATTGGCTGGATCATCATGGGGGTCCACCTAAAACATTTACGACAAATTTATTTATCACTGATCAGAAGTCGTATAGATTATTGTTGCTTTCTGTACGATAATAGTGCCAAAAGTAATTTATTTAAATTAGATAAAGTACAAAATCGGGCGTTAAGAATAACTGGAGGTTTTATCAAAACTACTCCTATTCACGTCATGGAGTGTGAGATCTGTGTTCCACCATTGCAATTAAGAAGAAAATATTTAGCCTTTAAATATTGTTTAAAGTCCCTATAAGTGGAAGGAAAGGTAACTATTAAGTTAATACGAGACCTTAACGAAATTTGCAATTATAATAGGTATTGGACAAATAAGAAAAAGCCACTGCTTGTAATAGAATACAATTATGTCAAAGAAGAACCAATATCCTCTTCGCTACCTCTTGAAATGTTTACTTTATCTACTTGGGTCTCTGATATAAAAATATATGATAAACATAAATTTAATTTAGAAAGTGTTACTAAAGCAAAAAAATATACAGATGTTAATGTTTTAAAAAACAGTGTTATAAGAGAAATCAATGAAAAATATGCAGGATGGTTTATAATTCACACAGATGGTTCGAAAAATGCAGATGGTTGTGGTGCTGCATTTTATGTTGTCTCTAAGATTGATTATAATATTATTGATAATGATTGTTTAAAAATAGAGGACGATGTTTGTATTATGACCTTGGAACTCATTGCAATTTCAAAAGCCCTTGATTACGTTACTTCCATTAATAAGAAAAAAGTACTTTTATGTACCGATAGTAAAAGCGCACTTCAACATATAGCTCGATGCGCCTCTGGTATCAGAGGTGTTTCGGTAGCATATGATGTGTTAACTTCGATCGATGTACTAAACAATAACGGTGTGGATTTGATATTGCAATGGGTTCCTTTACATATAGGATTGGTAGGTAATGAGAAGGCTGACATTTTAGCAAAATATGGAAGCATACATGGTAGAAAAACACGTGTAAAGGCAAACTTTTTTGAGTTTTTACCTAAATATAAACGCATATGTCGTGAAGAGTGGAAGGAATATTTTAATAAGTTGTCTTTAGAGAAGGGAATATGGTACAGGACACTTCAATGTGAGCCTCCTCATGTGCCTTGGTGTTGTATGACCAGGTTGGATAGAAGATATGTTGTATTAGCACATAGACTTAGATCGGGACATGTTCCTAGAATCAAATTCAATTATCTCATGCGAAAAACGGCTTCACCTAACTGTGATACATGCGGTGTAATAGATGACGTATACCATTTTTTAGTTGAGTGTTCTCAGCATGAACCGGCTAGGAAAGCGTTTATTACAGCCTTTTGTTTAAATATAGCAGATGTGAGCATATTCCATGATGTATTAACACAAACAAACTCGGAAGAAGCTTATAATTTGTTTAGATTACTAACTTTATAATAATTGATTTATATGTATATCTTTATAATATTGTTCGTTATTTAGTTTTAAGTTGTTGATAATTGTTATATAAGTTACAATAGGGCTGACATGCGCATTTTAGTGTAAAAGCCCTTAAAAAAAAATAAAGAGAAAAAAAAATATATTTAATATGACGAGTAGGATATATTGTGCTGGTTTTGGTTGCATGAATTCGCCAATAACGCATCCACAGATAACTTTTTTTAGATTACCTGGAAACTCTGAAAGGTAAGACTATAAAATAATTTTACTTACTAGTAGGTAGGTACATAATGTGTGTCTTTTTAATGGATAAGTATTTTTAATTAAGCTCTATATTAGAATACGGATTTTTATACTTTAAAATTTAATAATAAAGCATTTCGTGCGTCTTAGTCGAGGCACAAATATTTTTCAGTCTCAAATTTATAAGACCGATTTGCTATTCAAACATAAACATGGTTTTTTAATTAATTCTAACAATCAAAAAACAGCACGCGTTTTTATTGAACACTTCCTATTCAATTCACAAAGTATTTTATTTGTTTATATAAAAAGGGTATATTTACAATCACAAAACTAAATGGAAACACAAAGTAGGCAAATGTAATTAAAATGCTGGAGGCGGGCAGCCCTATCGCATGTTTACGTAGCGCGCGGCTGTAGCACGCTATAGCACCACGTAGCACTGTAGACATTTATTTCAAAGATATGGCCGATTTACAATACCTTATAGATAATATTACCGTGGCTTAGTTATTGATTAAAGAGAACCCTCTAAAATAACTTTTCAAACTCTTCGACGTACATATTCTGTAATTGGACCTCTTACTGTCTTACTATAAGTATAGATAATTTAATCACTTCAAACCTTTTCGATTTGCGACAGTCTCCTGTCAACTATCTTGTTGTTATCTCGTATTAGTTGTTATAATCATTAATTAGTTAACATCTAATTAATTAATTTACATCTGTCAAAAAGATCAAGCTAACTTGTACAGAATATAAATATAATTCGACTGAAGTAAATAGCTGATTGCATATTCTATGCTATTTGTGATGGAATTAGATTGGTGTAAAGAATTAGATCAAGCGACATAGATCAACGCATCTCAAAGCTGAAGTGGCAATGGGTGAGACATATACACTGAAAAATTATTAAAAAAAATTATCTTCATTCTGCCAAGGATAATGGGACAAACTATTTAAATTATTACATTGTCGTCGATCATTGATAAATGTGCAGTTTCATATCAATCAGACGTTTTAAAGTGGGTGAAAATCATGTTCAAAGATTCCGTTACATAACTAGATACCAAGCTAATAAAAGCGTGTTAAAATATAATGTGAGCCTATTTGATACAGGTATTTTTATACATAATATATATATATATCAATACGGCATTTATATCCACAAAAAATTATTGAGCTAAAACATCAACATATTGAGTAAAACATTAGTCATAAAATAATAAACAGGTATTTTTGCAACATATGTAGGTATATGTATATAGTAATGATCCTATGTTCAAGGTACACGGGCGAGCGAGCGGCAACAGCGGCGACAGCGTGGCGCGCTGCGGGCCGCTGATGCCGCAGGGCGGCGTGCAGGCGCTGGAGGCGATGCTGTTCGCGCTGGACGAGGCGCAGCGCGGCGGACACGCGCCGCCCGGCGTGCGGCTCGGCGCGCTCGTGCTCGACGACTGCGACAGCGACACGCGCGGCCTCGAAATGGCTCTCGACTTTATTAAAGGTGAGCTGTCGGCCGCGGCTGCGTCACACCCTCACACCGCGTCTTCGCGCTTTGTCAAAACTCCGTGTTGCACTACTGTACTGTACGGAACTATGCGCGGTACAACGCTTTACCGTACCATGATTATCACCGAGTCTTGATCGTGGATTGTGGTTCTAAGTAATAAATTCTAACGGAATCTTGTTCTAACTTAGACGAGAGTTTTTATCATTGTTTCATTTATGCAATAATAATTGATCTTTCGATCTAATTGTAAGTCATATCGCTCATTTGGAGCGACAGTGATACATTTGCAAAAATACGCGAAAATGACTTATTAATTCGAAAATACTATGCATAAACATCTGCGTTGGTAGTGAAAATGCCACAATATTCAGCTATAACAGAACTATTTTAAAATAATAATTAGCCGAAATAATGCTTCAGAATCTTCTTTTGAACTATGAAATAATCTTTATTCTGATCTGGTGTAAAGTTAACTAATTTGCATTTGTGTCACTGTCGCTCCAAATGAGCGATGTATAAAAATAGTTTAATAATAAATTCACAGGGTCAATTAGCAACATTGATGACGAGGAATACGCTTGCAATGCAACAGCGGTGCGAAAAGTAATATCAGGAGTGGTAGGCGCCGCTTCCTCTGTCACTTCGGTACAAGTCGCCAATCTCCTTCGTCTGTTTAAAATTCCTCAGGTACTAGTTGGACCTTGTTTTCTTACGGTTTCATTAAAATTTTAAACGTTACTATCGCTACAAAATTTGTCATTAGGTATCTTTTTTCTCGACGTCTCCAGAGCTGTCGAACAAGGCACGGTTTGAATACTTCACACGAACAATACCTTCAGACCTGCATCAAGTGCGGGCCATGGTGGAAATTGTTAAAAAATTTGGATGGCGTTATGTTTCCATCATTTACGAGGAGTCCAACTATGGTATAAAGGTATATGTATAAAGTGGCTAATTCAATTTTATTTGAAGAATTTTAGCTTAGCGCTGTTTAAGTATTTATGTGTTGATATTTGTGTGCAGGTTTATTATAATACTCGTATAACTGCACCGACTACCCGTTCTCACTTAAATAATAACTCCAAAGTATTGTCTGAAAGAAATGGATAACTAGACTAAGACTGTCCCTTGTTCTTCATATTTTGTAAATGTCATAAACCTCTCTTGTTTTATTTGTGGTGTACAAAAAAGTCAAAATAAATAAAATAAAAATATTAGTATAAATATCTCTTTTAAATGTAGGCCTTCGAAGAATTGGAAACTCTTCTCCTACGCGATGACATCTGTATAGCGGTTAAAGAACGTCTCGCAAAAGATTCCGGAGCGGCCGATGAGCACGCATATGACGCCATAGTGGAACGTTTGCTGTCACGATCGCGAGCGCGAGGTAACTCCTTATTTATCCAGTAAAACAGTGGGCCCTTTCCTCTTAACGATTTTCTTGAAATACTAACGACGATTCGTCCAGGTGTGATCGTGTTCGGGTCGGACCAGGAGGTGGCGGGGGTGATGGCGGCGGTGGGGCGGCGGGGCGCGGCGCGCGCGTTCAGCTGGGTGGGGTCGGACGGGTGGAGCGCGCGCGCGCTTGTGGCGGCCGGCAACGAGCCCGTCGTCGAGGGCACCATCAGCGTGCAGCCGCAGGCCAACCCCGTGCGGGGCTTCCGCGAATACTTCTCCACGCTCACGCCGCAGAACAATTTTAGAAACCCCTGGTTTATCGGTAATTTTCCAGACCACCACCGATGGGCATGTTTACTTCAATGATCGATGATGATCTTTCCTCATTAATTACAATAGTAATAAAATAATAATAATAAATCTTTATTTAACAAATAATCATGTATACACTAAGGGCCTGTTTTACCGGTTGCCGATAAAGCTATCTGACGAATAGCGGTGTCCAGCAGATAAAAGTTTATTATATATTTTTCTTTTTCACCATCGAACTCCACTTTATCTGTCAGATATTTCTCTTTGTAACCTGTGAATATAAAAGCTATAGTCTGTTAACTGAGGTGGAACAGCTCTAAGAGACTGTTTGTCCCCTCTTATAAAGCATATCACAAGCGGTGTCACCGGCCCCTAGTGTTCTTAACGTAAAGATCAATTTAAATTTCGGTATTATAAAAGCTAGAAATATAAAACTAAATCCTGGTTGTGAAGAACATTTAATTATTATTATTTTCATTTACTTAAAAATAATTATTTTCCTATATCTAAATAATAAATTATGATAATCGCGATATACAGATATCTTAAATAAAATATGGATATATGTATATTTAACTATACCCTGTACAAGTTACCTTTTTTTTTTTTTTTTTAACGCAGGGGAATCCATTTACGGATGATATCCAGGACGCCCGGGTCGGCAGTCCTAGACCTATGTCGGACTCGGCACTTTGGGAGTGCAATACCGTACTAAACCCCTGCGGGAGCCTTCAGCCGCTTTAATTGGAGGGTCCCGGATCTGCAGGCAACAGGATCCCTCCAGCGACAGGCTGGCCTCGGCGAAAAGGCCAGACTTCTCCTCCATGGGGACTATCCGGCTAACCTCTGAACAGTCCCGACGACGCCGTGTCTAGCAGGACCGGGTTCCCATCCCGGCCCGACACGGGCACAAGGGCGTTACAGGAGGCGCATTAAGTAGCGCCTCCTACGCACCCCCATTCGTCGCCCGCGGATGGAGGCCACGTCGGCGGCCTCCTCTCTCATCCGCTCGTCGGCCTCCTTCTGGGACATTACTGTCTCGCAGAAGGAGACCATCGCCTTCCAGGACTCGTCGTCGCCGAGCATCGCGGTGATGACGCTCGGGAGCGACAAGTCCCCTCCGACGACCGACGTCAGACCTTGACGCAGCACCGCCCATCTCGGGCACACCTCGAGGGTGTGCTGGGCAGAGTCCACCGCTGCGCCACAATCGTGACACTCAGTCGTCGGCTCCCTTTGGGCCGTCCGACACAGGTAGTCACCAAAGCAACCGTGCCCGGTGAGAACCTGTGTCAGACGGAAGGTGAGGGGCTTGCGTTTTCGACGCATCCACCGCTCAAGGACCGGGCGAATGGCAGCCGTTACGCGTGTGCCATATGGCTGCACCGCCAGGTCCTCCCCCCACCTCCGCATTAGCGCTTCCTGCCCTATTCGACGCACACGTAGGATCCCGTCCAACGTGGGGTTCTCACCAAGAGCCCTCCTACCCGAGACATATGAGTAGGTCTCGGCAAGAACCTCCGCCACGAGCTCCCACGGGGGGTCGCCGGCTAGAGCAGTAGCTGCAGCCCACGATACCGTACGGTACCCCCGAATCACCCTCACCGCGATTGTTCGCTGCGCAGCGCGCAGCGCCGCCTTATTTTTCGCGGTGAGGCGATCCGCCCAAACCGGGGCACCGTACGTCGCCATACTCCGGCAGACTCCGGAGTACAGCTGCCTGCAGGCGGCGCTGGGTCCTCCGAGGTTCGGGAGGAGTCTGCCCAGCGCACTCGCCGCCTTCACGACCTTCGGACCCACCATCGCGAAATGTGGGCCGAAGGTCCACCCTCCGTCCAGGATGAGCCCGAGATATTTCATTTGGGGGCTCATCCTGACTCTCCCCTCTCCGATCTGAAGGGTAGCCCCCGGTGGAGGTCCCTTGCGGCCGGTCCCGCGGAAGAGCAGAGCTTCGGTCTTGTCAATCCTGACACGAAGCCCTAAACTCTCTATGCGGCTGATCACGAGGTCGAGTCCGACCTCAGCCAGCCGCGCCGCCTCCTTGTAGTTTCGTCCCCGGGAATAAACGAGAGTGTCATCCGCGTAGCAGATAACACCCATCCCGGGGAGAAGACGGCCTCGCAGGACCCAGTCGTACCCGATGTCCCACAGGATCGGACCCAGAACGGATCCCTGCGGGACACCGCAGCCGACTCGCCGCCACTCCACGGACCCCGACCGGTTCTCGAGGCCTACCCTCCGATCGGAGAGGTACGCCTCCAACAGCCTCCCTAGATACGGGGGCACTCCGAAGTATTTTAGTGCCTCTCGTATCACCGCGTGCGGGAGGCTATTGAAGGCGTTCGCGATGTCCAACGACACCGCGACCACCACTTCCCTTCTGTGTTCCGCCTCACCCGTCACTGCCCGCAGGCGTTTGAGGGCGTCGACGGTCGACCGACGTGCTCGGAACCCGAACTGGGATTCTGAAAGTCCGGGTCCCGAGCCCTCCTCCAGGTGCTGAACGAGCCGGGAGGCCACTATCTTCTCCAAGGCCTTCCCGGCTTCGTTCAGCAGCACCACCGGTCGCACCGCCGAAGCCGAGTCCGGGGTCCGCCCTGCCTTAGGTAGTAGGCAGAGCCTACCCTCCTTCCAGGCCCCCGGGAACTGGCCAGACCGCAGGCAGCGGTCAAACAGCTCCCGGAGACTGTCGCCGAGGTGCCCGAGAGCAATCGCGAGGACTCTCCCGTGCACCCCGTCTGGACCCGGCGCCCTCTTCTTACCCTGGAGGCGGCTAATCACCACCTCCATTTCAGCTTCTGTGACGGGTGGCGGAACACCATCCTCCTCGTCCGGCGTCTGCCGAGCCATTCTGGGGGGCACGAAGCCCTCGGGTTCGTCGGGAAAGAGTTCCCCGACGATCCTCCCCAGTTGGTCCGGCTGGAGCGTTTCGCTGATGGGGGCCGACTGGGCGCGGAGCTTGTTCCGCGCCCAATTATACGGTCGGCCCCAGGGGTCTCTCTCCAGACCCCCCACTAACTCCAACCAGGCCTCCTCCTTGGCTCGGCATATGGCCTGCCGCAGGATCTTCGTTTTCTCCACGTAGATCCTGCGCAGCCTGTCGTCCCTGTCCACGTCCTGGGGGCGTCTCCGCCTGCTCCGTGTATATTGTCTCCTGGCCCCGTTGCAGGCGGCCCGGAGACCGGCTATCTCAGCCGACCACCAGTAGAGTGCCCGCCGCGGAGGTGGGCGCTTCGCGGGTGGCATAGCCGCTCTGCAAACAGCAGTGAATGCGTCGCAGAGCCGGCTAGCCGCTTCCTCCAATCCCAACTCTGACAGTGGCGGGAGGCTCCAACGGCCGACGATAGCGGCCTCCTCTGCCAGTTCCCGGTCAAGCTTGGACAGTGCCCAACGCGGAAACTGGCTTCGCCCCCTGGACAGCATTGACGACGACGCCGGAAGGACGGGAGCTGAAGACACCTCGAACCTTATGTACCGATGGTCCGAGAGAGTCTCCACTCCCGTCTCCACCCTCCATCCCTCAACTCTGCGCGCTATGGCCGGCGTGGCGAAGGTGACGTCCACCACGGAACCTCCCGACCAGCGCACGCACGTCTGGACTGCCCCCACATTGAGTAGGGACAGTCCGGCAGCTAGCGCCCACTCCTCCACCTCCCTCCCTTTTGGGTTCGTAGCCGGATTACCCCAAGCCGTGGACTTGGCGTTGAGGTCGCCGGCCACGAACACCTGGAGGGGGGCTAGCTGCCCCACCAGCGGCCCCAGAACGTCGAGAAACCGTTCCAGGGCCGCCAGGTCACGGTTCGGGGAGAAGTAGACTCCGACGAAAGCCATCTCTCCCCGAACCGCCGCCACGTACCCGCGGCCCCTCGCCTTGACGACGAGGGGGGGGCCGGCTCCAGGCCTCACCACGATCGCCACCGAGTCCTCGGTGTCTCCTGCCCAATGTGGGCTAGGGGGCACGGCGTATGGCTCGGCGACGATCGCGACGTCAATACTTCACTCCGCCATGGACTGCAGGAGAAGGTCCTGGGCCCCGGCGCAGTGGTTGACGTTCGCCTGGAGAACGCTGAGATGCCCAGACATCACTCGGCCATCTCAGCGTCTGCTGCCTCCACTCGGTTCCCCCCTTGGGACGATTGCGGGGGGAACTTCCCGCGAGTTGATGGGGGCTTGCATGCCATGCCCCCCATCACGTGGCCCGCCGGCCTACCGGCGTCCGCGCACACCGCGCAATTAGCGGTGGCCGAACACCCGGCTGCTTTGTGGCCTTCCTTACCGCAGCGGTAGCACAGAGTGCTGCGGTCAGTACCACCTGGGCACGCGCCGGCGACGTGCCCTAGTCCCAGGCATCGGAAGCAATGCCTGGGACGCGCCTGTAGGAGGTGGACCGTTGCTTTAGTCCACCCCACTGCTATGCTCCCGGCCTGCAGCAGCTTTTTCGCAGCCGCCGCCGGGAGCTCAATGTGGGCCGACCCTGGCCCCCTTTGCCCCGTGCGGATGTTCCGCACGAGGACCTGGTCTGCGGAACAGCCCCCCTCCTTCGCCACCGCGGTGGTCAGCCGTTCCGCAGAGACCGCGTCGCTCAGGCCCGAGATTCTCAGTTCGGCCTTCTTCTCAGGCCTGAGCACCTCCACCTCCTCCGCCAGGGTCTCCCTCAGGCGGGCGGCTAGGGCGTCCGCCTTATCGCCACTCGTAGAGCCGGGAATCTCGATCAGGCGCGCTCCGGTCGCCGACTGGCGGATCCGGAGCGGGCCGATTCCCAGCTCCTTCAGGTCGACGCTCGTCTCGGCCTTAAGGAGCGCCGACCCGTAGGTTGCCCCCCTAGCCGCTGCCGCTGCCCTGCTTTATTATTACGGCCGATGAGCGGGGAGCGCTAATTTTGGCTTTGTGGCCCCCTTCTTCTCCGGCTGCGCTGGAGCAGCCGGTTTATTTGGCGCCACCGTCTTCGCCGGCGGCACTGAGGTCGTCTTCTTCTTCTTCGAGGCCGTCTTGCGGCGGACGACCTCAGTCCAGCTAGCCGCCGGCTCCGCTTGTGATTCGGCCAGTTGTGGGGCCGCTTCCTTCGAGGTAGAGGGGCCAAATGCGGTCCACTCCACCTCCTTCGCCTTTCCCTTGCCCTTCCCCTTCCCTTTTCTCGATGCTTGGGGAAGAGCAGGGTACTCCTCCCGGCCCATCTGCGCCACCACTTCTGTACTAGGGCCCGCCGAACCCCTGCCCTTTTCCTCCAGCGCGGCCCTTGTGGCCCGCGCCAGCGGTGCGCTGTCTCCGGCGAGAGGAGGGCTGTACAAGTTACCTTGATCTTTTTGACAGATGTAAAATTTCTGATCGACATAACTTTGCAATGACGAACATATTATTTTCTTAATTTAAATTATTTTAAAAATTGTAAAAATATTAAAAAAATACATATAACACAAAAGTCCCTAAAGATTCAAGCGTCGTCGTCCGAAAATTTTAAGACTTTTTATTGCTTCAAAGTGAAATTTAAATAGGAACACTGAACATAATAGACGCTTGTACAATGTTACATCGGTCGGACGGATTTTTGTTTCGTTGAATGTTCGTCATTGCAAAGTTATGTCGATCAGAAAAATTTACATCTGTCAAAAAGATCAAGCTAACTTGTATAATCCGTGCGCAATGAGAATGGGATGCTACCTTTTGGAACTTAGACATTTCGTCGACAAGCCGTAGCGTCGGCAAACTAGGACTGTTGATATATTTTTTATTATCGGATTTTTGATATATTTTTAAATATATAAATATCGGAGCTTGATATATCGAAAAATGTTATATTAGTAATTATTGTTTAATTTATATAAGACGAACACGTGTAACAATATTTATCAGTACGAATTTTTTAAAATACTCGTTGTTTTATGTCTTAAGATGTTCGACTACTACGATTATTAAGCACAAAAAAAAATTTATTGTAAAAGCAACTCGTTCAAATGCTACTGATGTAGCACAAGAAATTAAATATTCAACAACTATTTCTGATTGCACGGAAGTAAAATGTCTATTATCGATCCAAAATTCTAGCGCGTTTGATGACCTTATAATAATATTCGGTAATTTTTGCATAAAAAGATAACAAATATACTAAGGATATAGAAAAAACATAAATGAAGCACAGTAGATTAAGCTTAAAACGATTTTGTAGATTAAAAATAAATCGCTTTTTCTAAATAATAATATCGATATTTCGATATATCGATATTTTATCAACAGTCCTACGGCAAACTCGCGTTGAAGCTTTGGGATGCTAGCTGTGTTTTATGTTTTGGATTTCTGTTTTGAGTTTTATTGTAAACGAGAGATGTATATTTTATTAAATTGAAAAAATTAAACATTTTTAAATATTTTTATAACTCTATTATATATCGCAAAAATAATTGGTACTAGCTAGAACTAAAATATAATTAATCTCATTTGTTCAGCACTTTTTTGCTAACGCTACTTGAACTACTAACTGTCATTTTACATTTACTTAGACAAGGTTCCGTCCCATTCTCATCGCGCACGGATTATACATGTATAATAGATTATACATATAATAGATCTATAATAGATTTGATTATACATATAATACATCTATAATAGATTTGATTAAGATTAAGAATATAATATATATTATATTTCACAACACGTTTGGAGGCATTCGTTAATTACGTGAGACAATTTTGTCAAGTTTCCGTCCCCCCTCCCCCCTTGATGAGATTTCGTTAGATTTTGCTCGACAGCCTCCCCTAATCTCACGTGAGATTTTTAAAATACGTATTTGTAATGTAAATGAGTTAATCTGTGCACGATTATATTACATTTATTTAAAAAATAAAAAACAATTTCCTCCTATATACATATATATACTATTATTTTTTATATACAATGTTGTTTATTATTTTTGTTGTTAATAGGTATATACATATATATATAATTTAAGATTAGTTAAGAATAGTATTTAAGACAATTTTAAGGACGGAAAAAAATAGCGTGATATTTGCCGAGACCAACCTGGGGGAGGTTGAGTGAAATTTCACTCGACTCTCCCCCCTCCTAAACGCCTAACGTTATTAATGAATTAACCCTTTCTGTAATTATTTTTGTTTGTAAAAGCCATAATTCGCTTTTAATTTTTTTCTTTCATAGGGTTGTTTTGTAAATCATTATTAGAAATAGATTAGATTATATTAGAACGAACACAAATTGTATCTGTATTGCGTACAGAGTTCTGGGAGGAACAGTTCCGCTGTCGCTACGCGGGCAGTCCGCGCTCGCGACACAACGCGCTCTACCCGCCGTGCACGGGCCGGGAGCGACTCTCTGCTGAGAATACTGAATTTGAAGCGCAGCTCCAGTTCGTTGCTGACGCTGTTTGGGCCTTCGTCTTTGCTATTCGGTTAGATTATATTTTTTAAATTGGGTAAACTTAATTAATTTCGTACATTGTTGTATAAATAAAACTCTATTTTTTCACAGGGACATGCATCAAGATCTTTGCGGCGGTAATCCTGGTTTGTGCGAGGCGATGAGACCGGTGAGCGGGCCGACACTATTGCGATATCTACGACAAGTGCGCTTCACAGGTCTCTTTCAAATGTTTACTTAAAGAATAATTCCTTTGACTTGACTGAGAAATGCATGATGATAATTTTCACCATTTAAATATTCGGAAAACTAAACATACTATCATAAAAATTTTAAGCTCATTCCTTAAACTGATACAAACTATTCAATAAATTTAATATACATACATATATAGGTCTCAGCGGCGATGAATTCCACTTCGATGCGTTCGGCGACGGTCCAGCGCGGTACAACATCCTGCACTTCAAGCAGGTGACGCGAGGCGTATACCGCTGGATCCGCGTCGGCCGCTACCTCGATGGCGAGCTGCAACTAGATATGGACAGTACGTATTCAAATATTTATCTTTTTTTTTGTTCATATATACAATATTGTTTACTAAAATAAGGCTCTTCTAATAGACATACAGTTCAAATGGGAGGAACCACATCATCCGGAGTCGGTGTGCAGCGCCGAGTGCGATTTGGGTCAAGCCAAGCAGTACGTCGAAGGAGAGAGCTGTTGCTGGCACTGCTTCAACTGCACGCAGTACGAGGTGTTTCTCCAATAATAACAAAAATGTATTATGTTAGATATAAATATAAAGCTATTTTCGCGATATGGTTACTTATTTGATATACATTTTTTAATAAAACTATATTGTGCAGATACGGTCTCCATTGTCAGAAACGGCGTGCATGGAGTGCGCGCGCGGCACGCTGCCCGACGCGAGGCGCACGCGGTGCGCGCCCGTGCCGGAGCTCTACCTGCACCCGACGACGCCGGAAGCTATCGGCGCAATGACATTTTCAGCACTTGGCATCTTGCTTACCATGTAAATATAATCATGTTTATAAAAATATAATAATTATTAATTATTGTATTGTTGATTAACTAGAACAATGATTTATCGAGATAAAACAAAGTATTTAACAATTATACTAAATAATTTAATGTCAGTTTGACATACATATCGCCTGTCCCGCAGGCTGGTGGGCGGCGTGTGGGTGGCGCGGCGCGGGACGCCGGTGGTGCGCGCGAGCGGGCGCGAGCTGTCCTTCGTGCTGCTCGCCGGCATCCTCATGTGCTACCTCGTCACCTTCGCGCTCGTGCTGCGCCCGACCGACTTCCTCTGCTCGCTGCAGCGGTTCGTGCATAATCTTCTCCTTCCCCTAACGACTTCAAACGTCGATAAAATTTAAATTTAAAAATCATAATTCTGTATTTAATTTAAACGCGACTTCCTATCGAAGAATAACACTACAGAAAAACGACCAAAACCAGTCACTCCATTTGTGACCGCGTCAAAGAATTTTCGTCACTGCTACACCGGGACAGTCGTTAAATACTTATATACATATAATAGTATATTTTAATAATCAACGTTTAATTTTCAGGTTTGGAACCGGATTTTGTTTCACTGTTATATACGCGGCTCTGTTGACAAAAACAAACAGGATAGCGCGTATATTTGATGCCAGCAAGCATTCTGCTCGTAGACCCTCGCTGATATCTCCCAGGTCTCAGCTACTCATTTGTTCCGTCTTAGTGTCAATACAGGTAACTATTTAGGCAAATGCTCAATTTTCATTTAACTATAATTTATTAATCAAACCCGTTGTTTTGTGAACTGGAAAAATTGCTCTCTACTTACGTACGGCTTTCAGATCGTTATCGTCATCGTCTGGCAGCTGGCGTCGCCCGCCCGCGCCATACATCACTACCCGACTCGCGAGGACAACATGCTCGTGTGCGACTCCTACGTGGACGCGTCCTACACCATCGCTTTTTTCTACCCGGTTGTGCTCATCGTCATCTGCACAGTGTACGCCGTACTCACGAGGAAGATACCTGAAGCTTTCAATGAAAGCAAGCATATAGGTACGAAATGCGAGTAATATTACTTTTTTCCTCTATAATATATGAAAAATAAATTTCATACTATAACAACTATATACATATATTCTTTCAGGTTTTACGATGTACACCACGTGTGTTATATGGCTGGCATTCGTACCTTTATATTTCGGCACAGCTAGTCATGTTCCACTGCGAGTTACCAGTATGGCAGTTACTATATCTTTGAGTGCTAGTGTCACTCTAGCTTGTTTATTTGCTCCTAAGGTATATTGAAAATTATTTACAAAATAATGTTTTAAAATCACAAAGTTCTTCATTTCAATTCATCTCTTATGCAAATAGTTTTAATATGCTACGTTTTTCAGATGTATATAATATTAATACGACCCGAGCGTAACGTCCGCGGCAACTTGATGCCGTCGCGCTGGCGCAGCGGCCGCAGCGCGCGCGGCGCCGCGCCGGGCGCCGTGTGCGCCGCGCTGGTCGGCGCCGCGCCCCTGCCGCGCCCCGCCGCCACGCCCTCCACCGACCTGTCCACTCTCGATGCTACTGGTATTTAGAATTAGTAAACAACTCTAAAACATATTTTTAAAAAAAATCTCAATAAAACAACCTATCCGTTTTTTATCCACAGAGCGCTCGACGTCTACAGACAGACAGGTACAAACCGAAGAGTTGAGTCCGACTCCGAATACAGAAGTCGTCGAGCGCAACGGGCTCTGTTTAGACCCAAAAAAACTAGCGGAGCTGGCGGGCGGACTGCCCTCCTTTGAGGAAGCCAACGGCTCGGCGCTCCGGCGGCGCGCCGCGGCCGAGCCGGCGACGCGCGTGGCGGTGGCGGTGGTCGGCGCGCGCCCGCCCTTATAGCGCGCCGCGCGCGCGCCGCGCCGCCCCGTGCTCGTGTGACGGGAGGGACACGCCGCGTGGGGTTCGGGGCTCGCTGTGTAACAAAACTCTTATGCAAGCAGTTAACGAACCATCTCGAATCGGATGTCATACGTTTTAAAAGCTACCGATCAACTAATGTGATATTACTGTAAGTTATTGTTAGTTGTTTGCAAAATAAATATTTTGAATTGATTTTCGTGTTTAATTTAAAATAAATATGAGAAAATAAGAAATAATATAAGAAAATAAATAAAGATGTAGCATATATCATTTATAATTTTACATGTTCATTAGCTCTACTACACCTGTGGCGATAAGGTGCAGTTCAATGTTGTTGCTTTCACAAAAGTTTTTTAGAGTCTGAATTATCGTATGAATGTCCATTAGCGATGATCCTATATGGCGCTCCAAATAAATGTATAGATTCTTTGTCAACAGCATTAGCATCATTATATAGTTTACTCAACTTTTAATTCATCATTGTATGCTTACGTAAACAAACTTTGTGAAAGCATGAATAATGACATAACAATATTCGACACATCTTAGGGGGTCAAGTCAAAAATCCGTAGTCTGAAGGCCGAATTTGCAACATGCTCGTCACCTATTGATAAGGTCATGCTCGTGCTCAATCATCTTAGTCAATATGTCTAAAAGGAACGAACTACGTATCCTCTCCTGGAACGCTGATGGCGTGCGCGGTAAGATCTCTGAATTAATTGATTTTTCCCAACATGACGTATCTGTCGATATAATTTTACTATGCGAAACTCGCCTTACTCAATCTATTCCACTGGCCACGCCTGGATTTACTTGTTACAGACAAGACAAACTTTCAAATGGTCGTGGTCAGGGTGTTGCTATTTTAGTCCGAAATAACTTAGAACACACTATCGTCAATATGCCCGCGACTGTCAATATTGAAACTATCGGTATAAATACAAACTATCTGGAGTGGAACATACCATAATTTCGGTTTACCAGTCGCCCAACTTGCCTATACTCCAACATGACCTGGATTTGCTACTAAATACTGGCTCGCGAGTTGTATTGGCTGGCGACTTCAATGCCAATCATGAGCATTGGAATAGTATCTATACTAACACGCGCGGTCGAGTACTCTTTCGCAGTATGTTGCAAAAAGACTTCATTATTCATGCACCTAATTTACCGACCCAGATTAATTACTCTTCTAGTTTTAGACCAACTAAACCTGATCTTGTTCTCGCCCAAAATGTGCATAACGTCAGTGACGTTGTAACCATGGTTGCTCTTTCTTCCAATCACTACCCTATATACTTTAGTGTCGGAGGTATAAAAGATTGGAAGAAACACATACACACATTTTGCTATAGAAATGCTGATTGGACTACTTTTCGCTCTGTCCTTAATGATAATATTAACCTCACTGCTCTCTCTTTTAAATCTAAATCCGAGATAGATATAGCTGTTGAAAATTTCCATTCTACTATTATCAAGGCAAGAAATTTATCTGTTCCATCAAAAACGATACAAGAGGGTGTTTTTAAATTGCCTGGTCGTATTAAGAAATTAATAAGATTTAAAAACTCTCTTCGTCGTTTGGATAATCTCTTACCTCGAGGATACCTTAAAAAATCTGTTCGTCGTAGTATTCACAGTATTCAAAATATTGTTCAATCCTTCATTAAACAACATACAGATAAGGTATGGAATGATAAACTTTCCAAAGTAGACAATCCCAGTACTGATATTTGGCGTCTATCAAATTCTCTTAAGCGGAGTTGCACTGCTGTCTTGCCTCCCCTTACCCGGCCGGATAATACAATTACTTCAACGACTGCTGAGCAGTGTGATACACTTGCTCAAGCATTTCTTGACAACCTAAGCCTCACCCTGAACTGGGACACATCTGATACTGACGAGGAAGTATGCGAATCCTTGGCAGTACTCAGTGAACACCGCATCAATAATATCAGCAAGCCCGTTAGGCCATTAGAAATAAAGAACATCCTAAAAACTTTTAACAATCATAAATCGCCGGGTTGTGACGGCATACATAACCTAAAACCAGTCTAGCGTGCTTTGCTGATGACACAGCTTCATATACATCTTCAAATGACATTGACTTAATTATTGGGCGCTTGCAACCGCCATCGATCGGCTTCATAATTATTTCTCCAAATGGAGGTTAAAATTAAGTGAGTCGAAAACCGAAGCAATACTATTTACTCGACAGCGAAAGGTCCCTCAAAGGACATTGATAATTGCTGGGCATAATATACCATGGAGTAGTTCGGTTAGTTACCTAGGAATTACTATGGACAGTAAACTTAATTGGTCTAAACATATTTCAAATTTACGTGTTAAAGGGGCACAGGCTATCGGGTGCTTAAACCCGATTTTTAATAGAAATAGCATTCTATCTACATAAACCAAACTTAGGATTTACAGTACCCTAATCAGAACTTGCTTAACATATGCTTGTCCCGTTTGGAGTAGTACATGAATAAGTAAGCACCAAATTCTTCAAGTCATTCAAAACAAATGTTTAAAAATTTCATTTAAAACCCCTTACAAAACAAATCTAATAAAATTACATTCGAAAATCGGTTTTCCGTTACTATTAAACTTCATTCTTAAAATTACTCATAAATTTTACTACAAAATTCACAACCACAAAAATCCATTAATTTCAAATATGTGTAAAACAAAAATATCAGATTTGCCTTATATCGACAAATACGGCACGCATCGTTTGCCACATCACTACCTATTGTTTCCTCCATCCAATAGCAGTAGTTGCAATGAGCACGCGCATGACCAGTAGCGAGCCTCGAACGTCCTAGCGATATCCCCGTAAGTGTCCGCATAGTAAGGAGAAGCGGGCGGCGAGGCAGCTTACATCGCGTCAGTCATACTGATCGCCGTAATCGTCTATTATTACAGTTACGTGTTTGATCTTTTACTTAATTGTAATCTACCTTCTTGTCAAAAGTGATTCTACTATAAATAGAGCACAATAATATCATATTATGTATTTAACTTGTCATATTTAGTACTAGCGGCCCGCCCCGGCTTCGCACGCGTATTAAACAAAAATTTTAAAAATTATAAATTTTTATTTTTTATCACCTACATGCGCCATCTATCGTATAATTGTAGAATATCGTTTTTATATTTAGTGACATTTAACATAATAGTACCTATATTAATTGAAAATGATGTTTATCTAAAATATTAAAACGATTTCTATTCCTATCCGACATATTTAGTAAACTTAAAATAAGTTTTGTGAGTTTTTAAGATTCCTTAGACCAGATGGCGTTGGCGGCGTAGGTACCTATTTCTATTTTCTTAAATATTTATTTTCAAATTTAATTACAATGAAACAAAAACTAAATTATACTGTGAGTTATGTTTAATTTTTATGTATTAAAGTTATTTACATTGGTTTTGTACTTTTTACGTGATACGTGAACACAGAAAAAAACGATAAGAGATGGCGCTGATACAAAAAAAAAACGCGCTATTGAAATTTATTCTTGATGATATATAGTGTATTAATAAAACGGAGGTTTTAACAGATTTATTATTTGTATAGATTTTATGTTGTAACGAGTAATAATAAACATTTTGTAAGCTTTGATAGGTGACTATTAGCCTCATAAAGTGTATGTAATACCGATTTAAATGTTTAACTTATGTTGTTATTAATTTGTTGTACTATTGTTATCTTTTATTAAATAATAATTAAAAAAGGGGGGTCAAGTCTTTGCGGCTATGTCATCATGACCTGCTGCAGTTTCTCCCGTTCGCCGGTTCCTGGTGCAGCGGAAATAGAGCGCTCACGGTGCCCGTGAGCGCTCTATGTACGAAGGCGGCCCGCATAGGCGGGCCAACCGTCGGGGCGTCACAGTGAGTTCCACATACCCCTCGCCTTCGGGTGGCGGGATGATTTCACAGCGTCAAAAAAAAAGGGGGGGGGGTCAAGTCTTTTTTGGAGTACTAGGCTTTCAAAGCATTGTAATCCATGAAAACTATACGCCGTATAAGCGTAGCTAACTCTAGCTCATAAGAGTGATAACGACTCTCTGTAAGACTTGTTTTGAGACTGAAATAAGTAACTAACATGAGGTAGGCTGTCATATTTTTGGATAAAGACGGCACCGTAACCGTCACAGCTTGCATCGATATGCAACTCTATAGATAACAATGGTTTGAAGATTTTTAATACCAGCTTTGTCACTAGATGTTTGACAATTTCCATTCATATTCGGCAGTCCAGATTACAGGCCCGTTTCCTGATGTCAGTGGACAAAGTGCCTGCACTTTGAAAAGTTAGAAATAAATTTTCGGAAATATGTTGCTGACCCAATTAACTGCCTAACCTGCTTGACGTTGTTAGGTTTTAAAGCATTTTGCAGAGCTTGAACATTACGTGGACTTAGATTGAGCTCTGTTGGGCAAATGAAATAGCCGAAATATTTGACTCCCTTTTTTTTTAAGTTAAATAAAAATCCGCCTTCTAAAAAGTTTCAAATAGCTTTTCAAAACGGGAAAGACCCTCATCTATTGTTACAGAGTCAAAGAAAACATCGTCGGAGCGGAGTTATTGAGCGAGAGATATTATTGTACCTAATTGTAATAAAATTAATAATTTAACACCGATTTATTATTTACCCAATAACGGTAGAAGCCACAATTTTTGTCGTTTATCAGTACAGAATTCACCTCGCAACGGATTTTGTCAATACACTGCGATAATATATATATGGCAAATCCGGTAACAACTTTCTCTAGCGTATTATTCGCATCTGGAATTTTCTCTATTAACTGCCACAGTCTAGTATCCGCTTCGGGTGGCTTTTTTTTTGCACTATTTAACTTAATTATTTGATCGAAGTGATCTTGCATCATCATCGACTTCGAAAGTTATTATATCTGGATCTTCTTAATCGCAGGTTATGTTATCTTATCAGGCTGTATTTTGGTCAGACACATAGCGGCGCGGCCCTATATAAGAGAATGCGTAAACGCCGAAATCAAATGAATTTCTTTCAGATTCTTCTTCTAAATTATAAGCTCGCTCAGTGTTTAACAAATTGACAATATATGTTGAATATAGAAAAAAAAAATTGTGTGTGTGTATTATTGTACACACGTATGAAGTGAAAATTTTTATTATATAATTAACATTAATTGGTCAAGTGACGCTATGAAAAAAAAAAAAAATGTATGTGTACAAGACGAATCAAACTAGCCTAAACTCAACGGGGTTGCGTCGTTTAATTACAGATTCCAGATTCCTATGACCAGCACCCACCTCTATCATCACACCCTGGTTACCATTTTTTTTTTTTTTTTTAATGTAAGGGGAGGCAAACGGACAGTCGGTACACCTGATGGTAAGTGCAAGCGACATCCATAGACACCCGCCAAATCGGAAGATTAGCAGGCTTTTAGGTAGTAGTAGTTTGTCTTTCAACTGCCGGCCTTTAAAAGCCGGCCATTGAAAGACAAACTACTCGTCAAGACGATTCATTCGAGCCTGAACTCGATAGGGTTGCGTCTTTTCATTACAGAGTTCCTATGACTATCTTCCAGCTCCATCATCACACCCTGGTTACCATCTAGCACCAAAGTACTCGTTATGAAGAGTCAAACGAGCCGAGACTCAATCGGGTTGCGTCGTTTATTTACTGACATCTTATTAATATCTTCCAGCTCCATCATCATATCAGGCTCCGGTAACCACCTGACAAAGTACTCGTCAAGACGAATCAAACGAGCTGAAACTAGATAGGGTTGCGTCGTTTCATTAAATATATAGTACGGAGTCCGGAAATACAATTCAATACCATATGCATATTATGGTCCGAAAATGTGACGGACTTGGGTGTGACGATTTTTTTTTTTTTTTTTTTGGAGTTTACTCCTTAAGAATCGATTTTCATATACAGGGTGACTGGTGAATTACCATCAATATTCAAGGAGAATACCCGGCACATGATCCTCATTCGAATTATGTAAAAAAAATAGGAACTTAATTTTGGACCAAATTTTCATAAATTTCAATTCAAATAAAAGACGCGTTGTCACTTTTCCAGTCATGCCGGCGGCGCGTGCGACGCGGTGTTGTACTATGCTGCCAGTACCCGCACCCCCGCCCCGCGGCTAATCGCTTATTCGATCGACGAATCACGTTACTAGGTCACTAGGTCAGTAGGCTAGCGCCAACGTATGGTTTGGACGTCTGTTTTGTGTTTTCCCGCGCGTGCGCCTAGCGTTCGATATTCCGAGTATACCTAATCTGTCGTGTGTGAGTGTGACCCTTAATTAGGTATGGCTTATCAGTACACAAATGAAGAGTACTTGAATATGGTTCGTGTTAATGTAATGATAGCTTACCGGGTACTATCAATTTGTACCGGGAGATGTTCCCCAATCGCAGAGTACCTACTGTTAGCGTAATATTAAGCACTAATCCAAGACTACGAGTATGATTCCATTTTTAAATACGCCGGGAATACCAAGATAGGTGAACAGTTAATATTATTTTATTTTTGTTCCAAGTTTACTTCATTTACCTAGTCAATAAATCTGTTGCTCATCACATCAAAATCAAATGGAATAAACATATCTTTCAACTCGTAAGTAATATTTAAATTAAATTATTTATTTTGTCTAGAAAGTTCGGTGATTAGTATGCCTCTATCGGCAAGTAGCAAAACTACTGGTCCGCAAGGACCGTAGTTCCTTGCTTTTATTTAATAAACAACAGTTGGCTGTTCAACAATTCACAAAGTTTATTTTTGTTGTGTTTTTTTTTTAATATTTTCAAAAGTAACTTTATAATTTTTCAACATATTAAAAAAATTATTCTATCAAATCTGATCTTTATCTAGCGACACCTAGTGAAAAAACCATTACACTGTCTGCTAATATTATAATCAATCAATTGTTTTGGCTACTGGTCGCTAGATGGCTTATTCTTGCTATTACTTTTTGCTTTTATTTACTACAATATTTTTTTCGAGAATAAATAAGTGGCCTAACACTGTTTGAGTTAAAAAAAATATAATACGTAACGAGCTATTCACGGTCTTACTTATAAAAATCTCGTTAATCCTCTCATAATCTACAAATCAATGATTAACTTTTGTTTACTTATAAACATTGACTAGCTGTTACTTAGTTAAGAAACGAACAAAGAACGATACATAGATGGTTGGCACAGATCATACCAAAAATAATCGATTAGATAGAGAAATTGAATGAACAAAGTTGTTAAAAATTACATTAATTAGCGACATCTATGAACATTATAGAAAACTCTAGTTCGATATTGTAGTGAGTCAATACTAGTGACCTCTATTGACAGTTAGGAACTTTGAGATGTTTTCTTATCCTGACAGGGTCGCCATGAGATGTGCGACGTATGAGAGATAAAATAATACGACCAACGTTGATTCTCAAATGATCATCGTTTCATTTATTATGTAAAAATATAAGGTTTTTATATTCGTACACGAGTTATTAACATACATTTTACTTATTTATTGTCAGAGAAATAGAATGTTCAATGTTTATAAAATAATTAATTCCTATTTAACAGAATCATATTTAGAAATTTAATATAATTTTAAATACAAGTTTATTTTCTTGGTTTACTTGTCATTTACGTCGTACATTACAAACTTGTACTTTTATTTACAGCTAGATGGCGGCTCCATCTAGTTAGCACCCCAAATAGTGAAATTCGACCTCTTAAAAATTGTCCAAATTGGTCACGAAATGGTCATTATAGGTCAGTTATTTTTAGTAATTGGTCGATACTTTGACAATAGTTACAGAGGGGTAAAAATTTCAAGGACATCGAAAAATTTTTGGCACCCCAAATTAATCCTACAAATGTTACAGAGGGGTAAAAATTTCAAGGACATCGAAAAATTTTTGGCACCCCAAATTAATCCTACAAATTGGTTCTAAAATTATTTCAATTCATCTCAAAATAGTCATAATTGGTCGATTGATTTTAATAATTGGTCAACGTTCTTTTATATAAAAATTAAAAAAATAATAAAAAATTAAATTAGCTTCATCTATTTAGCGGCCCAAATGATGAAATTTGACCTGTTAATAAGTAGTCCAAATTGGTCACGAAATGGTCACAATTGGTCAGTGATTTTTAGTAATTGGTCAATACTTTAAAAATAGTTACAGAGGGGTAAAAATTTCAAGGACATTGAAAAAATTTTGGCACCCCAAATTATTCCTACAATTTGGTTCTAAAATTATTTCAATACATCTCAAAATAGTCATAATTGGTCAATTAATTTTAATAATTGGTCAACGTTATGTAACTAATTATTAATAAATAATAAAAAATAATACAACTTTCATAAATCGCGGGGTGAATAGGAATAAAACTGGAAGTTTCACTATTTTATGTCTATTTTATTTATTATTTTTAGGTTTAACCGAAGTATATCGATAGTTTTGATGTGTCGGAAGTACACATGAAAGAAAATGGTCATCGCTTCAACTTATCGATATACATATCGGAAAGAATACTATACTACTCGATAAATATCGAATGAACTATATCGATACTACTCGATATATAATCGGATGAAATATATAGATACTACTCGATAATTATGAAATGAAGATATATTGGTATATCGCACATTCCTAACTATTAGTCAGTGCGACGAGCAAGGCGTAGTAGAGGGGCGGTCCAACTGTAGGGTTGCCAACTTTTTTTTGACAAAATAAAAACGTACAAAATTGTTTCAATAATAGAAAAAAAGTATTTCGAAGAAAAAAAAAGTATTTTTCAAATTTTCTGTTTTTATCACCATAAAAATGTATTTTTGTGTGCTTTTAGCACATGCTAATAATTTTTTGCTATTTTTAAATGTTTCAAAGCTTTTTTAACAATCAAAATTTAATCTTTTTTAATAATCAAAATTATTTTTTTACCCGACTGCGACAGAAGGAGGGTTATGTTTTTCGAGTGTATGTATGTATGTATGTATTTATGTATGTATGTATGTATGTATGTCCATTTATTTGGCACGCCCTACAGCTCAAACGGCTGGACGGTTTTTGATATATGAGGTGTCGTTGGATTTGTCTAAATTGTAGTAGTGACATAGGCTATATAAATTTTCAAAATGGCGCCCGCAAATTGCAGAATGAGGAGGGGGAGTTGAATTTTTTTTCTTACTGTAGCAATATAGGTATCAAATGAAAGCTAGTAAATTGTTTTATTCTTTTTAGTTTATAATAAGAGTATTTTACGCAGTCGGGTTTTTTGTTTTTTTTTTTTTTAATTAAGCATACTTGTTTTAAATAATTATTATTTAATCTTAATTTATTTAATTTATTTCTTCGTCCATATTAATATTTAATTTGGCCTTAGTAATTACCATTTCAAAATCTTCACATTTAACCTAATTTTGCAAAGATATGTAACGAAGTGCCATTTTGAAGAAGTTATCTTCCCTAAAATCAAACCATTTTGTCATATAATTTAAGCTCATATCAATAAAAAGTGAAAAATTTCTGGAAACATAACTGTATTAAGTATTTCGGGTGATGATTTGTCAAATTTTTTTAATCCTATTTTTGATTCATGTGATTGATGTGTTTGATGATGAACAGTTAAATACTAAGTAACCATAATGAGTGTTTTGTTTTATGCATCACGGTAAAGATTTGGAAATAAAGTATTTTCTCATACTTTATTTGTTTGCAAAAGTATAAAGTATAATTACCAAAAATAAAGTAGGATACGTTATTATAAAGTATGTTTGGCAACCCTAGGTCCCAGTAATGATGCGCCATGGCTGGGGGACACAGCCATGGCTGGTAACACTGCTATAATAATAAGAGGAGGGGACTCCCCTTATTATTATAGCAGTGTTACCAACTTAGTAGTTTTCATATTTTGTTAGTGGGACTATTTTTTTCTGGATTTCTATTTTTTTGGACTACTTTTTAGTGGTTAGTAGTTTTTTAGTTGCTTAATTTTAATTTTAATTTTAATTTTTTTTTACTCATAATAAATATTATTTTGGTTAAAAAAAATCCGATGAAGATCTCTAACACAATCATCAAGGACGTCTGCCCTCACGTGTCACTCATAGTTAGGTGCGTGCGATATATATCGAAAATTCGTAAATACTTCATATATGCATTCGATAATAATCGATATAAATATCGATATATTTGTAAATTTTCAGTGGGTCAGTTATACATATTCATTCGATATAAACATCGAGTAGTATTCATCCGATAGTTATATAGTATTCGTATCGATATATATCGAGTAGTATAGTATTTCAGTCGATATAAATCGAGTAGTATAGTATTATATCCGATTTATATCGATATACGTAGATGCGACGACCTTGTTTTTTTTTAGAAGTACGCGGAATTTAGAATCGATATAAATTGGATACGTAGAGGTGATGACTTTTTTTTTTAGGAATACACATAGCCGAGAGATCTAAATATCGATACGGGGTCGGGATGACTTTTTTCCTGTTCACTTCCGAGACATCAAAAATATTAATATATTCATCTGAATTATCGAAAAGTATCGATATATTTATTGGATAATTATCGACACATTAATCCGATAAATCGGATTGCAAAAATTATCGATATATATTTTCATAAAATAAAAATAAAAATCAATTTTAATATCTTGAGAAATAAATAATTATAAAATCCAAAATATTTAAGTACTATATAGAAGGAACATTTATCAATAATGTAATTATATTTTTTCTAAGTATGCACTTATTTTACAAATATCGTTGCGATGATTACATACTTTTAGTTTTTTTTTTTTTAAATTAAATGTTAAATTATACCTACTGAGCTGTTTCTGAATTACAATTGTCAATAAAGTAAAATATAGAAAAACCCTATTATATTTCACGAAATTATAATTTGTAATTTGTAAAAAAAATCGAAAGATCCGTAATTTGGGCCGTTAAATAGATGAAGCTAGTAGTTTCTTCCAGTTTTGTTCCTATTAACCCCGTTATTTATGAAAGTTTCGTTATTTTGTATTATTTATTAATAATTTGTTAATTAAAAATACTAAGCTATAGAATTGATCTGCCCTTTAATTCTACCTACGATTTTGAGTTTGCCCTCTTTTTCTCACAATAAATAAATAATTTAAATGTCATTCCAACTTTAAATAACCGTATTTCTTTAGCCAAAACGTTTCTGAAAATCTAATAAACGCTTAAAAATTTGCATTTACGTCGATTTTAATTGCCCTTCGGTTAAACCTAAAAATAAGAGATAAAATAGACATAAAATAGTGAAACGTCCAGTTTTGTTCCTAATCACCCCGCGATTTATGAAAGTTGCATTATTTTTTATTATTTATTAATAATTAGTTACATAACGTTGACCAATTATTAAAATTAATTGACCAATTATGACTATTTTGAGATGTATTGAAATAATTTTAGAACCAAATTGTAGGAATAATTTGGGGTGCCAAAATTTTTTCAATGTCCTTGAAATTTTTACCCCTCTGTAACTATTTTTAAAGTATTGACCAATTACTAAAAATCACTGACCAATTGTGACCATTTCGTGACCAATTTGGACTACTTATTAACAGGTCAAATTTCATCATTTGGGCCGCTAAATAGATGAAGCTAATTTAATTTTTTATTATTTTTTTAATTTTTATATAAAAAAACGTTGACCAATTATTAAAATCAATCGACCAATTATGACTATTTTGAGATGAATTGAAATAATTTTAGAACCAATTTGTAGGATTAATTTGGGGTGCCAAAAATTTTTCGATGTCCTTGAAATTTTTACCCCTCTGTAACTATTGTCAAAGTATCGACCAATTACTAAAAATAACTGACCTATAATGACCATTTCGTGACCAATTTGGACAATTTTTAATTATTTTTTTTTCACTATTTGGGGTGCTAACTAGATGGAGCCCTAGATGGCTCTGTTTAAGAGATCGTGTCTAAAATTGATTTTATTACTTTAATTCATCTTGAATACTAGTTTTATTTACTAGAATATTTTTTTCGAGAATAAATAAGTGGCTTAGCACTGTTTTAGTTAAAAAAATATGACAAGTCCTTATTTATGAACGACATCATTGTCCACTTTATCTGTGTGTTCTTATTAAATTAAAGCGATATCTCAATTGAAATTCTTCATCCGTAATTTTTCCTACGCCTTAAGTTTCTGGGTAGGGATATATTAAAAATAAAATCCATTGCTTCCAAATCAGACTCTGAGGAGCTGCTCGTATTCATTATGCTAACACTGATTGTTTTTTACCCGACTGCGACAGAAGGAGGGTTATGTTTTTCGAATGTATGTATGTAATATGTATGTATGTATGTCCATTTCTTTGGCACGCCCTACAGCCCTAACGGCTGGACGGTTTTTGACATATGAGGTGTCGTTGGATTTGTCTAAATTGTAGTAGTGACATAGGCTATATAAATTTTCAAAATGGCGCCCGCAAATGGCGGAATGAAGGGGGGGGGTTGATTTTTTTCTTACTGTAGCAATATGGGTTTCAAATGAAAGCTAGTAAATTGTTTTATTCTTTTTTGTTTATAATAAGAGTATTTTACGCAGTTGGGTTTTTTGTTTGTGTGTTTTTTGCGTGTGTCTTCCCGGCTCCTGCGCGCCTAGCGATCGATCATACGCGTATACCTAATCTGTCGTGTGTTAGTGTAATCTGTCATTAGTAATTAGGTATGGCTTATCAATACACAAATGCAGAATCACCATTGCTTTCGAAACTGTTAAAAGTGACTGTGTGTGTGTTAGTGTAGTTATGTAGGTAAATAGGTAGTTTAATGATTGAAAATCGTTGTAAATAATTCGTTAATATCATTAAATGAAAACACGACACGCGACGTTCTGGTGTAGTGGTGCGAGTAGTTGCCTCAACTGCAACGCCACGCGCTGGTGGTCGCGGGTTCGATTCCCGCTTGGGACAGATATTTGTACAAATATTTTTTTCCGGTCTGGGTGTATGTCCTTGCGGATCCCTACCGTGCCTCGGAGAGCACGTACAGCCGTCGATCACTGTTGTTATCATAGACAAGATAACGATCGTTACTTATGTTAGGGAATTAACCGCCAACCCTCTTAACACTTGGCGGTGTTTGGACGTAATTAACTACCGCGTGGAAACTAGGGTGTCCAGACGACGCGTAAATAATTAGATAACTGTTGGGCAACTTTACTTAGAAGCTTATCAATATTTATGTTATATTTTTACATAATTCGAATGAGAACCATGCACCGAGCACTCTCCTTAAACACCGATAGTATCTCGCCAGTCACCCTGTATAAGGCGCCCGGTATGAGAAAAATATGAGAAGTAAAATCTACTTATGAATGACCTCGTTACTTTTTCGGTGCACGCGCACCTATGGTGCGGTGCGAAAGTAATGTTGCTCTAATTAATATTGAAAAATAATATTTAAAAAATAAATGATAATTGTCAGATAATAATAATTACGTAATTTATCAACATTCGTAATGAAATATTTGTGCACATCTGAAATTGACTATTGTGAAAAGTTTAATGTAAAATATTTCGCCGATTAGTTATAATAAATGTATATAAAATGAATAAATATATATTTATATATGTATATTATTTTCATTAATTTGTTAATTACTCTTTACCCTTTCATATGGTATTAACCTTATTTTAAATTAGGATAAACTCTTTTTGCGTATGTTTAGACAATCGTACTTAAGGAGTAAACTCCAGTCGTGCGTCGGAGCTGACACACACAATTTTTTTTTTTTTTTTTTTTTTTTTTTCCCACCCATTCGTCTATATAAAAGCTCTTTTCATGGACAATATATTGTTATTAAAAAAAAAAGTTTCCATGTATTTCATCTGCATATATCCAATAATTGCATTGAACTAATTTACAATAGCCCAACGATAAAATTATAAAAACCGACGTTCTAAATTCTCAAGCATACACGTATAGTATTAACAATATTAATTAAACGTACATTCACTCATACATGAGAATGGCATGTGAAGCAAACTGTAGGTAGGTAGGTAGGTAGGTAGGTAGGTAGGTAGGTAGGTAGGTAGGTAGGTAGGTAGGTAGGTAGGTAGGTAGGTAGGTAGGTAGGTAGGTAGGTAGGTAGGTAGGTAGGTAGGTAGGTAGGTAGGTAGGTAGGTAGGTAGGTAGGTAGGTAGGTAGGTAGGTAGGTAGGTAGGTAGGTAGGTAGGTAGGTAGGTAGGTAGGTAGGTAGGTAGGTAGGTAGGTAGGTAGGTAGGTAGGTAGGTAGGTAGGTAGGTAGGTAGGTAGGTAGGTAGGTAGGTAGGTAGGTAGGTAGGTAGGTAGGTAGGTAGGTAGGTAGGTAGGTAGGTAGGTAGGTAGGTAGGTAGGTAGGTAGGTAGGTAGGTAGGTAGGTAGGTAGGTAGGTAGGTAGGTAGGTAGGTAGGTAGGTAGGTAGGTAGGTAGGTAGGTAGGTAGGTAGGTAGGTAGGTAGGTAGGTAGGTAGGTAGGTAGGTAGGTAGGTAGGTAGGTAGGTAGGTAGGTAGGTAGGTAGGTAGGTAGGTAGGTAGGTAGGTAGGTAGGTAGGTAGGTAGGTAGGTAGGTAGGTAGGTAGGTAGGTAGGTAGGTAGGTAGGTAGGTAGGTAGGTAGGTAGGTAGGTAGGTAGGTAGGTAGGTAGGTAGGTAGGTAGGTAGGTAGGTAGGTAGGTAGGTAGGTAGGTAGGTAGGTAGGTAGGTAGGTAGGTAGGTAGGTAGGTAGGTAGGTAGGTAGGTAGGTAGGTAGGTAGGTAGGTAGGTAGGTAGGTAGGTAGGTAGGTAGGTAGGTAGGTAGGTAGGTAGGTAGGTAGGTAGGTAGGTAGGTAGGTAGGTAGGTAGGTAGGTAGGTAGGTAGGTAGGTAGGTAGGTAGGTAGGTAGGTAGGTAGGTAGGTAGGTAGGTAGGTAGGTAGGTAGGTAGGTAGGTAGGTAGGTAGGTAGGTAGGTAGGTAGGTAGGTAGGTAGGTAGGTAGGTAGGTAGGTAGGTAGGTAGGTAGGTAGGTAGGTAGGTAGGTAGGTAGGTAGGTAGGTAGGTAGGTAGGTAGGTAGGTAGGTAGGTAGGTAGGTAGGTAGGTAGGTAGGTAGGTAGGTAGGTAGGTAGGTAGGTAGGTAGGTAGGTAGGTAGGTAGGTAGGTAGGTAGGTAGGTAGGTAGGTAGGTAGGTAGGTAGGTAGGTAGGTAGGTAGGTAGGTAGGTAGGTAGGTAGGTAGGTAGGTAGGTAGGTAGGTAGGTAGGTAGGTAGGTAGGTAGGTAGGTAGGTAGGTAGGTAGGTAGGTAGGTAGGTAGGTAGGTAGGTAGGTAGGTAGGTAGGTAGGTAGGTAGGTAGGTAGGTAGGTAGGTAGGTAGGTAGGTAGGTAGGTAGGTAGGTAGGTAGGTAGGTAGGTAGGTAGGTAGGTAGGTAGGTAGGTAGGTAGGTAGGTAGGTAGGTAGGTAGGTAGGTAGGTAGGTAGGTAGGTAGGTAGGTAGGTAGGTAGGTAGGTAGGTAGGTAGGTAGGTAGGTAGGTAGGTAGGTAGGTAGGTAGGTAGGTAGGTAGGTAGGTAGGTAGGTAGGTAGGTAGGTAGGTAGGTAGGTAGGTAGGTAGGTAGGTAGGTAGGTAGGTAGGTAGGTAGGTAGGTAGGTAGGTAGGTAGGTAGGTAGGTAGGTAGGTAGGTAGGTAGGTAGGTAGGTAGGTAGGTAGGTAGGTAGGTAGGTAGGTAGGTAGGTAGGTAGGTAGGTAGGTAGGTAGGTAGGTAGGTAGGTAGGTAGGTAGGTAGGTAGGTAGGTAGGTAGGTAGGTAGGTAGGTAGGTAGGTAGGTAGGTAGGTAGGTAGGTAGGTAGGTAGGTAGGTTAGGTTAGGTTAGGTTAGGTTAGGTTAGGTTAGGTTAGGTTAGGTTAGGTTAGGTTAGGTTAGGTTAGGTTAGGTTAGGTTAGGTTAGGTTAGGTTGGGGTGCTACAGTCGGTGACCTCCGCGTGGTGCACCCTGGAAACGTAGGCAGCAGCAGCTGCACAGTTTCGATTGCGGAACTGCTGCTGCCTACGGCTAACGACCGACTCGAGGGAACGCCGGGAATGCGATTCAGCGCTCCGGGGACTGCTCTGTCACGCAGAGTTGCCCTGTTGAGCGGCCGCATGGCGTGTAGGGGACAGCCGTCTCCTCGGGGGCTCCGGTGCCACTGCGCTCGCGCGCGGTGAAGCAACGGAGGCGGACGGGTCTGATGTGCACTCGCACTGCCGTCAGACAGAACGGCTAGGCTTCTCCTAGTCGTTCACCGTCCTCTCGTAATCCCGCTACGTGGTGTCGTGGTCATGTCTCGCGGCTACGTGCGGGACCGAGGGTCTTGCCTTAACCGGCTGGACCGCGAGGAAGAAAACCTCTATAAAAAATTACCCCGAATCCCAAGCGGCGACGCAGCGCGAGGGGATGCATGGCTGACGGGTGGATCAGTCTCGACTGCGATCCTCGTCCGGGTACCGGCCGACACCCGTGACGAGTTACGCTAGGCTTACCTAGGTACAGGGGGCACTGCCTGGGTGGACCGTCTTTCCCCCATACTCGTGGGAACAACAATGAAACCTATAACTTTAAAATTTTATAAAAAGAAGGATGCGGGAGAGGAGTCGACTACACTCGACTCCGACGATTACAGTTCGGCGGCTGGTGAGACCAGCAGGGCCGAGAAGCGGCCACATGGAAGTCCGAAGTCTTCCAAAGAGGGTAGCGTCGTCCTCGCTGGAGTGAAAAGACGTATAATCAAGCGGGATGAGCACTGCACCGAAGGAGAGGGAGATTTAATGGAGAAAGTGCGAGCGGCCGAGGAGGGGCGTAAAGCGCTGGGCGTCGACACTGGAGACGCGCGTACGGCCAACGCTTTGTTACAGCAGGCCAACTATGACGCTGACCTGATCTGTGAAGTGGCGAAGAGGTCGTCCAACTTGAAGGGCACGTTTATGCGTGTCCTGAAGGATGCGGCGACCTCCATGAGGTCCATAGTGGAAGCCCTCAGCGAGCGGTCGGCATCAGACGAGGTACGGAAACTCCAGCTGGAGAATGCCCGTCTGAGGTCTGAGATGCACGAGTTGAGGCTGCAGGTGGAGGAGCTCCGACACCAGCGCCGAAATCGTGTCCCTGCCGCCCCATCGAATGGAGAGGACCCACCTGAAGAGTGGAAGGCCTCCATGTTGGGATCGATGGGCCGAATGCTGGAAGCCCGACTGGCGGGGTTGGAGGAGCGGCTCTTGCCCGCAAAGTCGCTCCGACCACCACTAGCGGCGGACAGAATTCGCCAGGATGAGCAAGCGGTGCCCGACTCTGCAGCCAAGAGAAAGAAGTCGGCACCGAAGACGGCACCTGCGCCTGGACCGGCGTCAAAGAAAAAGTCGCCGAGGACGGAGCCTGCGTCCGAAGAGGGTCCTGACGGCGGTGAGTGGACCACCGTCGTCAAGAAGGCCAAAAAGAAGAAGGCGAAGTCATACGCCGCCGCCGCCGCCGCTGCTCCGGCACCAAACAAGCAGAAGCCGCAATCGCAGCCGAAACCGCGGCCGAAGAAGAGGGGCAAGAAGCCAAGGTTGGCCGGCCCCCGCTCTCCAGCAGTCCTTGTGACTCTGGATGAGTACGCGGAGAGTAAGGGGGTAACGTACTGCCACCTGCTAAAGCGGGCGGCAGATACGATCGACCTGGCCGATCTTGGCATTGTCGGTGGCCTCAAACTGCGGCGCGCCGCGACCGGGGCCAGACTTCTGGAGCTGCCGAAGGGGCAGACCCCGGAAGTGGCGGGACGCTTGGCGGAGGCCATGCAAGAGGCGCTAGGCGGCATGGCGAAGGTCGTCCAACCCAGGAAGCTCGCGAGTCTGCGAATTTCTGGGCTGGACGACTCCGTCTCCTGCGAGATGGTGGCCAATGCGGCAGCGGCGGCGGGAAAGTGCGATGCCGGCACTGTAAAGACTGGCGCAATCGTGGTCGGACCGGGCGGGTTGGGCTGCACTGTGGTGCGATGCCCGATCCCAGCCGCTAAGGCTCTGGCCGAAGCAGGCAGACTCTTGGTCGGGTGGAGCTCGGCCAGAGTTCAAGTATTGGAGCAGCGCCCTATGCGTTGCTTCAAATGTCTGGGAATCGGGCATACCCGCCCGACATGTCCGGCTGCGATTGATCGCAGCGGTGCGTGCTTCCGGTGCGGCGTGGAAGGGCACATTGCCCGCAATTGCACCGGAGCACTGCGCTGCGCCGTGTGTGCTGCCGCCGGCAAACCAGCGGCTCACTTAATGGGGGGACGGGAGTGCCGCCCCCCCAAATCGAAGGGTAGAGCGGTCCCTAAGACCATTCCGGCCGCTCCCCAAAGCCCAATTCTCCAGGCCACGGAGGAGACTGCGGCTATGTCGCCATGACCTGCCGCAGTCTTTCCCGTTCGCCGGTCCCTGGAGCAGCGGAGATAGAGCGCTCACGGTGCCCGCGAGTGCTCTATGACCGAAGGCGGCCCGCGTAGGCGAGCCAACCGTCGGGGCGTCACGGTGGCATACGACCGTGATCCCGTGGCGTCCTTGTACGACGACGAGGGCACCGCTGTGTTTTAGTGGGTATTCTGACTTCGCAGTCAGCGAGTCCCACATACCCGTCACCTTCGGGCGGCGGGATACGTAAACGTATTTCACAGCGTCAAAAAAAAAAAAAAAAAAAAAAAAAAAAAAAAGGTTAGGTTAGGTTAGGTTAGGTTAGGTTAGGTTAGGTTAGGTTGGGGTGCTACAGTCGGTGACCTCCGCGTGGTGCACCCTGGAAACGTAGGCAGCAGCAGCTGCACAGTTGCGATTGCGGAACTGCTGCTGCCTACGGCTAACGACCGACTCGGGGGAACGCCGGGTATGCGATCAGCGCTCCGGGGACTCCTCTGCTACGCAGAGTTGCCCTGTTGAGCGGCCGTATGGCGTGAAGGGGACAGTCGTCTCCTCGGGGGCTCCGGTGCCACCGCGCTCGCGCGCTGTGAAGCAACGGATGACGGACGGGTCTGGCGTGCACTCGCACTGCCGTCAGACAGAACGGGTAGGGTCAGTCCTACTCGTTCACCGTCCTCTCGTAATCCCGCTACGTGGTGTCGTGGTCATGTCTCGCGGCTACGTGCGGGACCGAGGGTCTTGCCTTAACCGGCCGGACCGCGAGGAAGAAAACCTCTATAAAAATTACCCCGAATCCTAAGCGGCGACGCAGCGCGAGGGGATGCATGGCTGACGGGTGGATCAGTCTCGACTGCGATCCTCGTCCGGGTACCGGCCGACACCCGCGACGAGTCACGCTAGGCTTACCCAGGTACAGGGGGCACTGCCTGGGCGGACCGTCTTTCCCCCATACTCGTGGGACCAAATATGGCATTTTCTCTCAAATTTTATAGACGAAAGGAGGTGGATGGGGAGTCGACTACTGTCGACTCCGACGATTACAGTTCAGCGGCTGGTGAGTCCAGCAGGGCCGAGAAGCGGCCACATGGAAGTCCGAAGTCTTCCAAGGAGGGTAGCGTCGTCCTCGCTGGCGTTAAAAGACGCATAATCAGGCAGGATGAGCACGGCACCGAATTAGAGAAGGACGTGATGGAGCTAGTGCGAGCGGCCGAAGAGGGGCGCAAAGCGTTGGGCTTGGACACTGGTGACGCACGCACCGCCAACGCTTTGCTACAGCAGGCCAACTTTGATGCTGACCTGATCTGCGAAGTGGCGAAGAGGTCGTCCAACCTCAAGGGCACGTTTCAACGTGTCCTGAAGGATGCGGCGGCCTCCATGAGGTCAGCAGTGGAGGCTCTTAGTGAGCGGTCAGCCTCAGACGAGGTACGGAAACTCCAACTGGAGAATGCCCGTCTGAGGTCTGAGATGCATGAACTGAGGCTGCAGGTGGAGCAGCTCAGACATCAGCGCCGAGACCACGCCCCTGCCATTCCATCACGGAATGAAGAGGACCCGCCCGCGGAATGGAAGGCCTCCATGTTGAGGTCGATGGGCCGGATACTGGACGCTCGACTGGCGGGCCTGGAGGAGCGGCTTTTGCCAGCAAAGTCGCACCGACCACCCCTAGCGGCGGACAGAATCCGCGAGGATGGGCAAGCGATTACCGCCTCTGCAACAAAGCAGAAAAAGAAGCCGGCACAGAAGACGGCGCCCGCGTCTGGGCCGGCGTCAAAGAAAAAGACGCCGAGGACGGAGCCTGCGCCTGAAGAGGGTCCTGACGGCGGTGAGTGGACCACCGTCGTCAAGAAAACCAAGAAGAAGGCGAAGTCTTACGCCGCCGCCGCTGCCGCTGCTCTGGCACCAAACAAGCCGCAGCCGCAACCGCAGCCACAGAGGAAGAAGAAGAGGGGCAAGAAGCCAAGGTTGGCCGGCCCCCGCTCTCCAGCAGTCCTTGTGACTCTGGACGAGTACGCGGAGAGTAAGGGGGTAACGTACTGCCACCTGCTAAAGCGGGCGGCAGATACGATCGACCTGGCCGATCTTGGCATTGTCGGTGGCCTCAAACTGCGGCGCGCCGCGACCGGGGCCAGACTTCTGGAGCTGCCGAAGGGGCAGACCCCGGAAGTGGCGGGACGCCTGGCGGAGGCCATGCAGGAGGCGTTGGGCAACATGGCGAAAGTCGTCCAACCCACGAAGCTCGCGGGTGTGCGACTCTCTGGGCTGGACGACTCCGTCTCTTGCGAGATGGTGGCCGCAGCGGTAGCAGCGGTGGCAAAATGCGATGCCGCCACCATAAAGACCGGCGCAATCGTGGTCGGACCGGGCGGGTTGGGCTGCACTGTGGTGCGATGCCCGATCCCAGCCGCTAAGGCTCTGGCCGAAGCAGGCAGACTCTTGGTCGGGTGGAGCTCGGCCAGAGTGCAAGTCTTGGAGCAGCGCCCTATGCGCTGCTTCAAATGTCTGGGAATCGGGCATACCCGCCCGACATGTCCGGCTGCGATTGACCGCAGCGGCGCGTGCTTCCGGTGCGGCGTGGAAGGGCACATTGCCCGCAATTGCACCGGAGCACTGCGCTGCGCCGTATGTGCTGCCGCCGGCAAACCGGCGTCGCATCTAATGGGGGGACGGGACTGCCGCCCCCCCAAATCGAGAGGTAGAGCGGCCACGAAGACCCCGGCCGCTCCCCAAAGCCCAATTCTCCAGGTCACGGAGGAGACTGTGGCTATGTCGTCATGACCTGCCGCAGTCTTTCCCGTTCGCCGGTTCCTGGAGCAGCGGAGATAGAGCGCTCACGGTGCCCGCGAGTGCTCTATGACCGAAGGCGGCCCGCGTAGGTGAGCCAACCGTCGGGGCGTCACGGTGGCATACAACCGTGATCCCGTGGCGTCCTTGTACGACGACGAGGGCACCGCTGTGTTTTAGTGGGTATTCTGACTTCGCAGTCAGCGAGTCCCACATACCCGTCACCTTCGGGCGGCGGGATACGTAAACGTATTTCACAGCGTCAAAAAAAAAAAAAAAAAAAAAAAAAAAAAAAAAAAAAAAAAAAAAAAAAAAGGTTAGGTTAGGTTAGGTTAGGTTAGGTTAGGTTAGGTTGGGGTGCTACAGTCGGTGACCTCCGCGCGGTGCACCCTGGAAACGTAGGCAGCAGCAGCTGCACAGTTGCGATTGCGGAACTGCTGCTGCCTACGGCTAACGACCGACTCGGGGGGGACGCCGGGTATGCGATTCAGCGCTCCGGGGACTGCTCTGTTACGCAGAGTTGCCCCGTTGAGCGGCCGCATGGCGTCAAGGGGACAGTCGTCTCCTCGGGGGCTCCGGTGCCACTGCGCTCGCGCGCGGTGAAGCAACGGAGAAAGGACGGGTCTGACGTGCACTCGCACTGCCGTCAGACAGAACGGCTAGGCTTCCCTTAGTCGTTCACCGTCCTCTCGTAATCCCGCTACGTGGTGTCGTGGTCATGTCTCGCGGCTACGTGCGGGACCGAGGGTCTTGCCTTAACCGGCCGGACCGCGAGGAAGAAAACCTCTATAAAAAATTACCCCGAATCCCAAGCGGCGACGCAGCGCGAGGGGATGCATGGCTGACGGGTGGATCAGTCTCGACTGCGATCCTCGTCCGGGTACCGGCCGACACCCGCGACGAGTTACGCTAGGCTTACCCAGGTACAGGGGGCACTGCCTGGGCGGACCGTCTTTCCCCCATACTCGTGGGAACAGAAATGAAGCCAATTATATTAAAATTTTATAAAAATAAAGATAAGGATGCGGGAGAGGAGTCGACTACGCTCGACTCCGACGATTATAGTTCGGCGGCGACAGCCAATGAAGCTAGCAGAAGTGGGAAGCGGCCCCATGGAAGTCCGCCAACATCCGGCGAAGGGGAGCTGATCCTTGCCGGATGTAAAAGACGTATTGTAAGGGAGGAAGAGCCCGGCTCCGAAGCCGAAAGGGCCTTGACAGAGCAGATGAGAGCGGCCGAAGAGGGACGCAGAGCGCTGGGTCTTGACACTGGAGACCCGCGCACAGCTGACGCTCTAATGAAGCAGGCCAATGCTGACTTGGACGTGATCTGCACGGTGGCGACGCGGTCGTCTAATCTAAAGGGCACCTTTGTGCGTGCCCTGAACGACGCGGCGGCCTCCATTCAGATGGTGGTGGAGGCTCTTAAAGAGCGATCGGCCTCAGACGAGGTACGTAAGCTCCAGCGGGAGAATGCCCGTTTGAGGTCGGAGATGCGGGAGCTGAAGCTGATGGTGGAAGAGCTCCGACATCAACGTGACAGAGGCTCCCCTCTTTTGCCGTTACCGGCTGGCAGAGAGGACGTCGAGGAGCGGATGACTGCCTCCATCTCGGGGACTGTCCAGCGAATAATAGATGCGCGATTCGCTGGACTCGAGGAGCGGCTCTTGCCCGCCAGAACGCATCGTCCACCCTTGGCGGCGGACAAACGGCGCGATGCCGCTAAAAAGAAGACACCCGTGCTGGCGAAGAGTCGCAGCACTAGTGGTGCGCATCCGACGCCGGCGGGGGAACCGTCCCGGCCCAACGATGAGCCAGCGGGCGAAGATGCAGCGGACGAGGGTGAGTGGTCCACCGTCCAGCGTAAAAAGAAAAAAAAGAGGGCCGCGAAAACATACGCAGCCGCCGCCGCCTCAGCTCCGGCGCAGAAGAAGAGGCCGCAGCCGCAGTCGCAGCCGCAGCCGAAGCCCCAGCCTAAAAAGAAGAAGGCTAGGAAGCCCAGGCTGGCCGCTCCCCGCTCTCCGGCGGTGCTCATCACACTGGATGAGTACGCCGTGAGCAAGGGGGTCACCTACTGCCACTTGCTGGAGCGAGCGGCAGACCAGGTAGACCTAAAAAGTTTAGGCATTAACGATGGCCTTACAATACGGCGGGCAGCTACCGGGGCACGTCTTTTAGAGTTGCCGAAAGGGCAGACCCCGGAGGTGGCCAAGCGTCTGGCGGAGGAGCTGCAGACGGCGTTCGGCAGCTTGGCGAGGGTCGTCCAACCCACGAAGCTCGCTAGTCTGCGAGTCTCTAGGCTGGACGACTCCGTCACCAGCGAGGCGGTTGCTACAGCGGTAGCGAAGATGGGCAAGTGCGACGCCGGCGACGTCAAAGTCGGCGCAATCGCAGTCGGACCGGGCGGGTTGGGCGGCACTGTCGTGCGATGCCCGATCCCAGCCGCCAAGGCTCTGGCCGAGGCTGGCAGGTTGCTGGTCGGGTGGAGCTCGGCCAGGGTTCAAGTCTTGGAGCAGCGCCCTATGCGCTGCTTCAAATGCATGGGTATCGGGCATACTCGCCCGACTTGTCCGGCTGCGGTCGACCGCAGAGGCGCGTGCTACCGGTGCGGCGTGGAGGGGCACATTGCCCGCAACTGCACCGGGGCACTGCGCTGCGCCGTTTGTGCGGACTCCGGCAAACCGGCGTCGCATATAATGGGAGGGCGGGAGTGCCGCCCCCCAAAATCGAGGGTTAGAGCGGCGACGGCAAAGGCCCCGACCGCTCCCCTAAGCCCATCGCACCAGGTCACGGAGGAGACTGCGGCTATGTCATCATGACCTGCCTCAGTTTTCCCCCGTTCGCCGGTACCTGGTTGCAGCGGAGATAGAGCGCTCACGGTGCCCGCGAGCGCTCTATGACCGGAGGCGGTCCGCATAGGCGGGCCAACCGTCGGGGCGTCACGGTGGCATGCGCCAGCGATCCCGTGGCGTCCTTGTACGACGACGAGGGCACCGCTGTGTTTTAGTGGGTATTCTGACTTCGCAGTCAGCGAGTCCCACATACCCGTCACCTTCGGGCGGCGGGATACGTAAATGTATTTCACAGCGTCAAAAAAAAAAAAAAAAAAAAAAAAAAAAAAAAAAAAAAGGTTAGGTTAGGTTAGGTTAGGTTAGGTTAGGTTAGGTTAGGTTAGGTTAGGTTAGGTTAGGTTGGGGTGCTACAGTCGGTGACCTCCGCGCGGTGCACCCTGGAAACGTAGGCAGCAGCAGCTGCACAGTTGCGATTGCGGAACTGCTGCTGCCTACGGCTAACGACCGACTCAGGGGGGAAACGCGCTCCGGCGCTCTGCTCGTAGCAGAGTTGTCCCGTTGAGCGCGTATAGTGTGGGATCTCTCCAGCGGCACTGCGCTCGCGCGCTGTGCTGGCACGGAGACTGGGCGGGTCTGGCGTGCGTTGACACCGCCGTCGGACGAGCGAGCAGAAGCCCTGTTTGCTCACCGTCAATATCGTAACCCCGTTTCGTGGTGTCGTGGTCATGTCTCGCGGCCACGTACGGGACCGAGGGTCTTGCCTTAGCCGGCCGGACCGCGAGGAAGAAAACCTCTATAAAAAATTACCCCGAATCCCAAGCGGCGACACAGCGTGAAGGGATGCATGGCCGACGGGAGGTTCGGTCAATCTGTGTCACTTACAACATGGACACATTCGCGAAAACTTCACTACCCCAGGCGGGTACCGACGCCTCAGGCGTCGGAGAATCCCGCCACGCTTCGGCGTGCAGCCCCATCGAATCTGGGGGGGGCAACGACCGTGTTTGTGTTGCGCCCACGAAGGGCGGAGATGGGTGTGTGCCCGCGAAGGGCGGTGAAGATGTCAGGCCCGAGAAGGGCGGTGGGCGGGTATGGCAGCCACAGGTGGTGCTTACCCGCATAGACCAGGCGATCTCTTTGGAATCCGAATTAGCTAGCGAATCGGCCGACCGGCGGCCCGAGAAGGGCGGAGATGACGTGGGGCCCGAGGAGGGCGATAACAGTAGCGACGTCATAGAGCTTTCCGATACGAGTATGAGGTCGGAATCTCCACATGACTCGGACTCACCCGGACGATTCTGGAAGCGCAGGCGTTGCGAGACAGATGAGGGCGCGTCGGACGCGGATAACGACGACACCCCCGCCAAAATATCCACTGCGCGTAGAGGCCGTGGCCGACCACCCACGACTGGGCAGTACGTTGGCCTAGCAAAGGCGAAGTCCGAATACCTCGCCCAGTGCCAAAAGGAGCTGGAGCTGCAGGCGGAAAGTGAGGTGGTGGCGATTACGCGCCAAATCAGGGCGACGCGTGCGGCTGCATATATCGACGCGGACAGATCAGACGAATGCTCGACACGGGACCTCCACAAGAGGGCCCTGGAGTGTGTTGATGCCATCGTGAAACTAACGAAGGGCTCCAAGAACATAAAGGGCACCTACAGAAAAGCCTTTAATGAATCCGCCGAGACCATTGGGGAGGTGCTTGGTATTCTGTATCAGAGAACGTCGACGGACGAAATCAGGCAGCTCCAGGAGGCCAACGACCGCCTCAAGTCCGAAAACGCTAAGCTCCGCTCGGAGATTTCGGAACTGCGGCAGGGCGTGGCCGATATAAGGCGGGAGCTGAGCTCGGCGTCTGCTCCGGCCCCTCCTCCCTCTACTCAAAAGGCCCTGGACGAGGACGCGATGGTGAAAAAGATCATGGACGGGGTGGGCAAATTGATCAACGCCCGATTCAGGGAATTAGAGGCGTCCGGCAGGCTCCTGCCTGAGACGCGAACACGACAGGACCAGGTCAGTATATCGACGCCCAGGACAGAGGTGCCAATTTCCCAGCCGGCGGAGCCCAGTGTCACCACGCTGACCCCGCCAGCGAATTCGGCGCCGAAAAAGAAGACGAAAAGGAAAAGGAATAAAAAAGGTGCAGTCACACAAGCGGCTGCGCCGCCAGATTCTCGCCCCCCACCGTCTGGCCCGACCGCTCCGGCGGAGGGCTGGAACGTGGTGGCGAGGAGGGGTAAGAAGTTGAACCAGCAAAAGCAGCCGGCCAAAAAGCCGAAAGCGCCTAAGCTGCGTCTGCCCCGGTCAGCGGCGGTGCAACTGACGCTGCTGCCGGGAAGCACGAGAACATATGCGGAGGTTCTCGGAGCGATTAAGGCTGATGGCGTTATAGCGGGGATGGGCGTGGAGACCCGCTATAAGGTATCCCAGACGGGCGCCCGCAGGCTGGAATTGCCTGGTGCCGACGGCAAAGAGAAGGCGGACGCGCTGGCCCGGCGCATTAAGGAGATCGTCGGCGAGGGAGTGGCGGTCGCTAGGCCGGAAAAGTGTGCCGACCTTCGCATCGCAGGACTGGACGATTCCGTCACTCCCGCAGAATTGGCTGGCGTAATCGCCAAAGCGGGGGGATGCGCAGTGGAGTCGATAAAGGTTGGCGAAATCCGCCACAACTACACCGGCGTCGGGACGGCATGGGTCCGTTGCCCAGTAGAGGCGGCCAAGAAGGTGGTCGACGGGCGCCGCCTTCTAGTGGGCTTCGTTTCGGTGGGAGTCCAGCTCCTAAAGGAGAGGCCTCGTCAATGCTATCGCTGCCACGAAGTCGGGCACGTGGCAGCGAAGTGTGACAAGGAGGTGGACCGCAGCGCGCAGTGCTACCGCTGCGGCAAAGAGGGGCACACGCGCCGGCACTGCACCGCCGAGGCGAACTGTCCGGCCTGTGAGGCCGCCGGCCGACCGGCGAGGCACACGATGGTCACGTGCCCCCGGAAAAAGCCGGGACGAAAAGGGAAAAAGAAGGCGACACCCGGGCCCAGAGCCCAAGCACCGCCCACCAACAGAGCCGGGGAGGGAAACATGGAGACGTAACCAATAATGGCCACTAAAGTTCTCCAATGTAACCTGAACCACTGTGCCAGGGCCCAAGACCTCTTTGTCCAGAGCCTGGTACAGTGGTCCGTGCAGGTGGCGGTTGTGGCCGAGCCATACTCGGTTCCGCCGAGGGACAACTGGGTCGGCGATCGCGATGGTGTGGTGGCCATCGTGACCCAGGTCGCCGCGGGCACCCCGCCCTTTACGCGTATTGTAAAGGGCTCGGGTTGCGTCGCGGCACTGCTGGAGGGGATGGCTGTAGTAGGGGTTTACTTCTCCCCGAACAAGTCGGTCGCCGACTTCGAGGCGTACCTCGACGAACTCGAGATGATGGTCAGGAGGCTCCGACCTGCAGAGGTGCTGGTGCTCGGCGACCTTAACGCGAAGTCCCAGCTGTGGGGATGTCCAGCAACGGATGCGCGGGGGGCGATCCTCGAGGAGTGGGTGGTTGCCACCAACTTGACCGTCCTCAACCGCGGGACGGCCAACACGTGTGTGCGAAGGTGGGGTGGGTCCATCGTGGACGTATCGTTCGCGAGCCCCGCACTAGCGCACCGTGTTCAGGACTGGCGAGTGCTGGACGACGTGGAGACTCTCTCGGACCACCTATACATCCGATTTGAGATCTCCGCTCGTCCCGCGGTGCCGCCAAGTCCCAGCCGCGTCTCGGCGGAGGACGGTCCGCGGTGGCAACTGAAGCGTCTCGACCGGGAGCGGTTCGAAGAGGCGGCGATAGTGGCCTCTTGTCAGCCACAGGTCGGTGGTTCACCAGACAGGGTGGCAGACTGGCTGGTGGGCACGATGACCGGGATGTGCGACGTGGCCATGCCAAGGTCGAGATGCCGCCCCCAACGGGCGCAAGTGTACTGGTGGTCGGAGGCGATAGCGCAGCTGCGCAGGGAGTGCGTGGCCGCCCGACGCCAGTACACTCGTTGCAGGAGGCGGATTTTCCGCTCGCCCCTTGCCTCGCTGGACAGGGCACGGCACGAGGAGGAGGGTGAACGGCTGTACGCCCTCTACACGGCAGCCAAAGCCAGCCTCCAGAGTGCCATTAGTGAGTCGCAGGCCGCGGCCAGGGCGGAAATGCTGGATGGGCTTAATAGCGACCCGTGGGGGAAGCCCTACAAACGGGTTCGCAATAAGGTCCGTCCCTGGGCTCCGCCACTCACGCAGACCCTGGACGCCGGAGTGGTCCGTGAGGTGGTCGCGGCGCTGTTCCCGACGGCGCCGGCACAGCACCAGCCGCCGCAAATGGCACCAGCGGACGCGGAGGGGGATGTCGGAGAGGAGGCACCAGAGGTCGGAGAGTCCGAACTCGAGGAGGCCGTCGCACGGCTCAGGAAGAAGAGCGTCGCTCCAGGTCCGGATGGCATTCCGGGAAGGGCGTGGGTACTGGCGTACGAACACCTGGCGCCACGAGTTCGAGGGCTATTTTCTGCCTGTCTGGCTCAAGCCTTAATCCCACAGCGGTGGAAGACAGGCAGACTAGTCCTCCTCAGGAAGGAAGGCCGGCCGGCGGAGTCGCCGTCGGCGTACCGCCCCATTGTCCTCCTGGACGAGCTGGCGAAGCTCTTCGAGCGTGTGGTGGTCGGGCGTCTGGTGGCGCACCTCGGGCAGAGGGGACCTGACCTCTCGGGCGTGCAGTTCGGCTTCCGCAGTGGCCGCTCCACGGTGGATGCCATTCTGTGCGTCCGAGCCCAGGTGCGGGACGCAGTGGCTCAGGGCGACGTCGTCGTGGCGGTGTCCCTTGACATCGCCAACGCGTTTAACACGTTGCCCTGGAGCTGCATTAGGGAGGCGCTCCGCTACCACGGGGTGCCGACCTATTTGCGTCGAGTGGTGGGTGCCTACCTCTCCGACAGGTGGGTCATGTTTCCCGGCAGACAAGGCATGGTCAGGAAGGAGGTCGTATGCGGTGTTCCACAGGGGTCGGTACTCGGTCCACTCTTGTGGAACATCGGATACGATTGGGTTCTGCGGGGCACATTATTGCGCGGAGTCACCGTCGTTTGCTATGCCGACGACACGCTCGTGCTGGCTCGGCGGCCGACGTACCGGGATGCGGCAGTGTTGGCGACTGCAGGCGTCGCGCAGGTCGTAGCGCGGATTCGACGCCTCGGCCTCACTGTCGCTCTCGAGAAGGCGGAGGGCATCGTATTTCACGGCCCAAGGAGGGCGCCTCCTCACGACGCTCATCTGATCGTGGGAGGCACTCGCATCGGTCTGTCGGGCGCGATGACGTACCTGGGTCTCGTGCTCGACGGCCGATGGAAGTTCCGGGCGCACTTCCAGCGGCTGGTCCCGCGCTTGCTGAAGGTGGCGGCCTCTCTCTCGTGGCTCTTGCCTAACGTGGGGGGTCCCGGTGTGAGCTGTCGTTGTCTCTACACCGGCGTCGTGAGGTCGATGGCGATGTACGGTGCTCCCGTCTGGGCCGACGCCCTTGATCGCGAGAACATCGCCCTGCTGCGGAGAGCGCAGAGGGTGATGGCGATAAGGGTCGTACGGGGGTACCGTACCATCTCGGGAGAGGCAGCGTGTGTGCTGGCTGGAGTCCTGCCCTGGGACCTGGACGCGGTTTCTCTGGCGTCGTCCTACCGGCGGCGTCGGGGTCTGGCGTCCGGGGACCTAAGCTCAGCACCACGGGGGCGACTAGAGCACCTCAGGCGAGAGCGGGATGCCGCGATCGCGGAATGGGAGGGGCGGCTCGAGCGTCCGAGTGCGGGGCACCGGACGATCGAGGCAATTCGGCCGGTTCTCCGGCAGTGGTTGGATAGACGGCATGGCGTCCTAACCTTCCGTGCCACGCAGGTCCTCTCGGGGCACGGTTGCTTCGGGGGGTACCTGTGTCGGGTCGCTGGGAGGGAGCCCTCTCCTCGTTGCCACCACTGCCGGGACTGTTCCGACGAGTCGGCACAGCACGTGCTGGAGGTGTGTCCGGCTTGGGAGGAGGAGCGCGAGGCGCTAAGACGTGTTGTGGGGCCAGACCTTTCGCTGCCGGCTGTGATTTCCGCCATGGTCGGCAGCGAAAGATGCTGGGACGCCGTCCTCGCCTTTTGTGAGCGAGCGATGTCGCAGAAGGAGGCGGCCGAGCGGGTGAGGGAGGACACCACCGACCTCCCCCTCCGCCGCAAAAGGACTGGGCGTCGGAGGCTGGCGCACGATCGTCGCCTTCCCCCTTAGCGCCAGGCAGAGGGCGGTCGACTTGGGGAAGTCGGCCGTCCACCGAATCTGCCCGGGTAGGCGCGTGCGGTGTCCGCCGCGCGCCACCCATGGTAGGAAATACCGTGTAGGAGCCTGATGAGGCACGCCGCCGGGGTTTGCAGACGAATCCGGATCCCTGCGACCCCGGCACAGGCGATGAAAGTGGACACCGTGTGGTTTTAGTGGGTAAACTGCCAGTCTACGGCAGGAGTCCCACATAACCCGGTCGTTCCCCAGCGGCCGGGTATGCGTAACGCATTTCCACACGTTAAAAAAAAAAAAAAAAAAAAAAAAAAAAAAAAAAAAAAAAAAAGGTTAGGTTAGGTTCCCAGACGGTAACCTAACCTATGCATTAGGGAGGCGCTCCGCTACCACGGGGTGCCGACCTATCTGCGTCGAGTGGTGGGTGCCTACCTCTCCGACAGGTGGGTCGTGTTTCCTGGCCAGAACGGCATGGTGAGCAAGGAGGTCGTATGCGGTGTTCCGCAGGGGTCGGTACTCGGTCCACTCCTGTGGAATATCGGATACGACTGGGTTCTACGGGGCACACTGTTGCGCGGTGTCAGCGTCGTGTGTTATGCCGACGATACGCTCGTGCTGGCTCGGCGGCCGACGTACAGGGATGCGGCAGTGTTGGCGACTGCAGGCGTCGCGCAGGTCGCAGCGCGGATCCGGCGCCTCGGCCTCACTGTCGCCCTCGAGAAGGCGGAGGGCATCGTCTTCCATGGCCCAAGGAGGGCGCCTCCACACGACGCCCATCTGATTGTGGGAGGCACTCGCATCGGCCTGTCGGGCACGATGACGTATCTGGGTCTCGTGCTCGACGGCCGATGGAAGTTCAAGGCGCACTTCGAGCGGCTGGTCCCGCGCTTGCTGAAGGTGGCGGCCTCTCTCTCGTGGCTCTTGCCTAACGTGGGGGGTCCCGGTGTGAGCTCTCGTCGTCTCTACACCGGCGTCGTGAGGTCGATGGCGATGTACGGTGCTCCCGTCTGGGCCGACGCCCTGGATCGCGACAACATTGCCCTGCTGCGGAGAGCGCAGAGGGTGATGGCGATAAGGGTCGTACGGGGGTACCGTACCATCTCGGGAGAGGCAGCGTGTGTGCTGGCTGGAGTCCTGCCCTGGGACCTGGACGCGGTTTCTCTGGCGTCGTCCTACCGGCGGCGTCGGGGTCTGGCGTCCGGGACCCTCAGTCCAGCACCACGGGGGCTACAAGACCACCTCAGGCGAGAGCGGGATGCCGCGATCGCGGAATGGGAGGGGCGGCTCGAGCGTCCGAGTGCGGGGCACCGGACGATCGAGGCAATTCGGCCGGTCCTCCGGCAGTGGTTGGCTAGACGGCATGGCGTCCTAACCTTCCGCGCCACGCAGGTCCTCTCGGGGCACGGTTGCTTCGGGGGGTACCTGTGTCGGGTCGCTGGGAGGGAGCCCTCTCCTCGTTGCCACCACTGCCGGGACTGTTCCGACGAGTCGGCACAGCACGCGCTGGAGGTGTGTCCGGCTTGGGACGAGGAGCGCGAGGCGCTGAGACTTGTTGTGGGGGCAGACCTTTCGCTGCCGGCTGTGATTTCCGCCATGGTCGGCAGCGAAAGGTGCTGGGACGCCGTCCTCGCTTTCTGTGAGCGAGTGATGTCGCAGAAGGAGGCGGCCGAGCGGGTGAGGGAGGACACCACCGACCTCCCCCTCCGCCGCAAAAGGACTGGGCGTCGGAGGCAGGCGCACGATCGTCGCCTTCCCCCTTAGCGCTAGGCAGAGGGCGGTTGACTTGGGGAAGTCGGCCGTCCACCGAATCTGCCCGGGTAGGCGCGTGCGGTGTCCGCCGCGCGCCACCCATGGTAGGAAATACCGTGTAAGGGCCTGATGAGGCACGCCGCCGGGGTTTGCAGACGAATCCGGATACCTGCAACCCCGGCACAGGCGATGAAAGTGGACACCGTGTGGTTTTAGTGGGTAAACTGCCAGTCAGCAGGAGTCCCACATAACCCGGTCGTTCCCCAGCGGCCGGGTATGCGTAACGCATTTCCACACGTTAAAAAAAAAAAAAAAAAAAAAAAAAAAAAAAAAAAAAAAAAAAAAAAAAAAGGTTCCCAGACGGTCCAATCTGGACTGGGAGTTGCTGGACTTCCACTGGGCGCGTCCCCCGGGTGGCGGATAGGGGTTCGCCACTTGCACTGTTTGCGAGTGGTGGGGTCAGACTGGGTGTCTGACCCCCGCGGACCAAAACCAGCAGGTGAGGGCGCACCTTTAGCGGCTTGCTAGCCGCGCGGCCTAGGGGAGTAAACCCCGAACAAAAATCCATAAGCTGTGCGTCAGCCTTTCAACATGGACACGTCTGGTAAAACTTTACTACCCCAGGCGGGTACCGGCGCCTCAGGCGTCGGAGAATCCCGCCACGCTTCGGCGTGCAGCCCCACCGAATCTGGGGGGGGCAACCCACGTGTTTGTGTTGCGCCCACGAAGGGCGGAGTTGGGTGTGTGCCCGCGAAGGGCGGTGAAGATGTCAGGCCCGAGAAGGGCGGTGGGCGGGTGAAGCAGCCACAGGTGGTGCTTACCCGCATAGACCAGGCGATCTCTTCGGAAAAATCTGATTTAGCTAGCGAATCGGAATGGTTGTCAGTCAGTGAAGGAGAGGCAGGATCGAGAGTGGTGACGCCTGCGCCCCTTGCTACCCCAAGTAGGTTCTTCAGAAATGAACCTGGAAGAGGAGAATCGGCAGACGAGAGCGGAAACGAGACCGCCGTCTCTCTGTCAGAGAACGAAGACCAAAATGTCAACCGCCGTATGCGGAAAAGACGGGGAAGTGAACTGGACGAGAATGGCTCTGAAAAGGCACGAGACACGGCCACTCCAAAGTGCACCAAGCGGCTCACTGGGGGCAGGGGCAGACCACCCACCACCGGTCAATACGTCGGTCTAGCCCAGGCCATCAGAGAGAAGAACGCCGCAGAGCGCGAGGCCCTAGCCATCGAAGCGGACCGCGAGATGGTCGAGATAACAAGGAGACTTCTACCGACGCGATCACCGCGGCTGTCAGAAAGCTCTACCAGCTCGGACGTAACCATGGTAGAGGATGCGACCACGGCGGCCAAGCTCGGTTCGACGATTTCCGCCAGTCTAGAGGTCATAATGAACGTGGCCAAAAAATCGAAGAACCTGAGCGGGCCGTACGTCAAAGCCCTTAAAGAGGCGGCAAGCGCCATACAGGACTCCTGCGCAGCCCTGCTCAGCCGCTCAACTTCGGAGGAAACGAGGGCACTGGAGGCGGCGAATGCACGCCTCTCCAGAGAGCTGGCTGAAATAAGAACAGAGCTGGCTTCTGTGAAGCGCGAGCTCAACGAAAACCGACCTCGGATCGCCCCTGCGGCCCCGACGTCAAGCGTTGAGGAGATGGTGCAGCGGGCGATACAAGAGGCGGTTTCGCTCTCAAGCGCCAGGCTAGACGCACGGCTGGAGGGTCTTGAGGCCCGGCTGTTACCGGAGCCCCGCCTGCGACCTCCTCTTGCAGCCGACAAGAGAAGTACGGCCCAAGATACACCAACGTATGCGGCACAGACAAAGAAGAAGACTCCTGACCCGGTGCCCGCGGTCTCGACCCTGGCGCCCCCGGCGAATCCCGGCCCTGCCCAGAAAAAGAAGAGGAGGAAGGGGAAGAAGTCTGCCGCCGCGATAGAGGCAGCAGCCACAAGGCGCGACGCTGCAACAACGTCAGCAGCGGCGCCGAGGCCACCCCCCAAGGAGTCATGGGCGGAGGTGACAAAGAAGGGAAAACCACCGAAAAAGGTGGAGAAAAAAGACAAAGCGCCAAAAAGAAAGGAAAATAAGAGTAGGAAACTCCGTGCCCCTAAGTCTGCAGTCGTTGTTATTACACTGCAGCCGGGTGCGGAGGAACGTGGCGTCACCTACAAGGACGTTCTCGAGAAGGCGAAGCAGAGACTCGACCTAGCCGAGCTGCAGATCCCGGCCGTCAAGTTCAAGCTGGCGGTCACCGGCGCCCGCATGTACGAGGTCTCGGGGGATGCTTGCAAGGAGAAGGCGGATGCTCTCGCCGGGAAACTGAGAGAAATAATGGAGGAGGAGGACGTGCGCATCGCCAGACCTCAGAAGTGCGCCGAACTCCGAATAACCGGACTCGACGATTCGGCCACGTCAGCGGAAATCGCCGAGGCAATTGCCAAGTCAGGTGGCTGCACATCCGGCGAAGTCAAGGTCGGCGAAATCCGCTTCGACCGGAGTGGTCGCGGCTCGGCTTGGCTTAAGTGCCCGGTCGAAGCCGCGAAGAAGGTGACGGCACCGAACACTAAAGTGTACGTCGGGTGGACTGTGGTGCGCGTCACTCTATTGTCCGCGCGTCCCATGCGGTGTTACCGCTGCCACCAGACCGGCCACACGCGGGCGACGTGCACCTGCGCGGATGACCGCAGTGGTCTCTGCTTCCGCTGCGGCCAACCAGGCCACACAACCGCGCAATGTCAGAACGCGCCACATTGCGCGTTGTGCGCAGCAAGTGGCAAGCCGGCGGACCACAGCGTGGGCAGCAAGACCTGCGGGAAGCCTGCAGCGAAAAAGAAGAGCAGCTCCAAAAAGAGCACAGCGCCTCAGACAGCAGCCACGACAAATAAGGCGGCCACTGGAGCTGGAGTGGAAGAAATGGACGCGCAATAACGGACACCCTACGCGTCATGCAGGGCAACCTGAACCACTGCGCCCAGGCTCAAGATCTCCTGGTTCAGACATTAGCGCAGTGGTCAACCGACGTCGGCATAGTGGCAGAGCCGTATCGGGTGCCAGACAGATGCGACTGGGTCGGAGACCTAAATGCGTCAGTGGCGCTGGTTTTCGGCCCCAGAATCACAATTCCATCGTGTGATAATACGACCAGGAGCCATGGATTCGTCGCCGCGAAGATGGGGGCTCTTACCGTGGTGGGAGTTTACTTTTCCCCTAACCGACCCCTGGTCGATTTCGAGGCTTTCCTCCTGCGGCTGACTGCCTTCATCAGCGCAGTGTCAGGCCCTGTAATCGTCGCCGGAGACTTCAACGCGAAGTCAACGCTCTGGGGATCCCCGGCGACAGATGCAAGAGGCCGAGCGATGGCGGACTGGCTAGCCTCCACGGGACTCGTTCTGGCCAATCGAGGCGCCGTGAACACCTGTGTCCGGCAACAAGGCGAGTCGATAGTGGACCTGACTCTCGTCAGTCCATCTGTCGCCCGTCGAGTCACAAGCTGGCGGGTCTTGGAGGACACCGAAACACTCTCGGACCACCGCTACATACGTTTCGACATCTCCGCTCACACGTCGGAACTGGGTCGCCCAACAACATCTGGCGGCGGCCCGCGGTGGTCCCTCAAGAGGATAGATAAGGACTTACTGCAGGAGGCGGCAATCGTTGCGTCCTGGGCCCCACTTCCTTCAGGAGGGGTAGAAGAGTGCGCAGAATGGTTAAATGAGGCGATGCATAACATCTGCGACGCCTCGATGCCACGTGCGGGACCATACAAGCCTCGACGCCAAACATACTGGTGGCGTCCTGATATAAGGCGACTCCGGCAAGATTGTGTAGCAGCCCGGCGCCGTTACACAAGATACCGAAGAAGGCGCAATAGGAACCAATCTGAGGAGGACACCATTTACGATGGCTACCGCACGGCGCGCCGCGCCCTTCGTCTCGGCATCCAAAAGGCGAAGTCGGACGCCTGGGAGGAGTGGCTGGAAACCCTGGAACGCGACCCATGGGGCAGGCCGTACAAATGGGTGAGGCAAAAGCTCCGCCCAGCCGCCCCACCGCTCACTCAGAATCTCCAACCGGAGCTCCGTAACAGCATCATTACGACACTGTTCCCTTCAATGGCCGAGCGGTCACCAACGACGGCACAGAGTAATACTTCCAGCTCCGAAGTAGACGACGTACCGCCAGTCACGTCTTCTGAACTAGCCGTTGCAGTTCATAAAATGAGCATGAAAAGCACGGCCCCCGGCCTCGACGGCGTACCGGGACGTGCCTGGGTACTGGCGATGAAAAGCATGGAGCCGCGTGTGCTAGTCGCTTTGACCAACTGTTTGGTCCAGGGCCGAGTACCGCGTCGCTGGAAGACGGGAAAACTGGTACTGCTGCGGAAGAAAGGGCGTCCAGAAAATCAACCGTCGGCGTATCGTCCTATCGTGTTGCTCGACGAGGTCTGCAAGATACTGGAGCGGATCATCGTGGCGCGTCTCACCCAACATCTCGAGCACGTCGGACCGAACCTGAGCGAAAACCAGTACGGATTTCGTTCAGGCCGAGCGACCATAGGCGCGATACAACGCCTGCGGACGATCACGGAGGAAGAGGTGTCCCGGGGCGGTGTAGTTTTGGCTGTGTCCTTGGATATATCCAACGCGTTTAACTCGCTGCCCTGGGAAGCCATCAAAGATGGACTCAGACACCACTGCGTGCCGAGGTATCTACGCAACGTGATTAACGACTACCTCTCGGCACGGTCGGTGCAGTACCCGACACAGGAAGGTTGGGAAGAAAAGGAGGTGGTCTGCGGTGTTCCACAGGGGTCGGCTCTCGGTCCGCTCTTGTGGAACATCGGATTCGACCCAGTGCTTCGCGGCGCCAACCTCCGCGGCGTAGAGGTCATCGCCTACGCAGACGACACCCTGGTTGTCAGCCGCGCAAAGACACACAGGGAAGTCACGATACTCGCTACGGCGGCAGTAGCGCAAGTGGTTCGCCGAATCCGGGCGCTGGGCCTCGCGGTGGCCCTAGAAAAGTCAGAGGCTCTTTGCCTACACGGGCCTAGGAACGCACCGCCCTCCGATCTGGCAGTTGTGATAAGCGGGACCAGAATAAATGTCACAACAACAATGACATACCTGGGCCTGGTCCTCGATGGTAGATGGACGTTCAGGGAACATTTCCGGCGTCTGTCGGAGAAGACTATGAAGGCGGCTGGAGCTTTGGGGTCACTCCTTCCAAACCTGGGGGGTCCGAGCCTCAGTTGTCGTCGCCTGTACATGGGCGTAATCCGCTCCATGGCGATGTACGGAGCGCCAATATGGGCCGAACATCTGTCGCCCGAAAACAGACTGGTTCTGGGAAGGCTCCAGAGAGTTATGGCAATCAGGGCAGTGCGTGGGTACCGCACCGTCTCTAAAGATGCGGCCTGCGTGCTCGCGAGCAGCGTTCCCTGGGACCTAGATGCCCAGTCTCTCGCCGACGTTTACTGGCGGTGCGCATCGGTCCGCGCGGAGGGCAGCAACCCTCTCCCGGAAGTCGTACGTCGGTGGAGGGACACCGCAAGAGAGAGGGCTATACAGTTGTGGGCGGAGCGGCTCGAAGAATCACAAGTCAGTGTGAGGTTGCTGACGGCCATTCGCCCATATCTCAAGGAATGGGTAAATAGGAAGAGCGGCGCGCTCTCCTTCCGTCTTACACAATTGCTGACGGGGCACGGCTGCTTTGGGCGGTATCTGTGTGAGGTCGCAGGAAGAGAGGAAACCGCGCGATGCCACCATTGCAGCGCGGACAGGGACACGGCCGAGCACACCATCACGGCCTGTTCCTCCTGGACAAGACAACGTGCGGCCCTAACGGCCGCCATCGGATCAGACCTCTCACTGCCAGCAATCATCTGCGCAATGCTGAGCAGTGAGGCATCGTGGGACGCAGTGGAGGAATTTGCGCAAAACGTGATCTCCACTAAAGAAGAGGCCGAACGTCGGAGGGAGATAGAGGCGATCGACCCTAGAAGAAGGCAGAGACGGAGACGCCGCGCGGTCAACCATGACGATCGCAACGTCCCGCCTTAGCGGGGGATCTCGGGGTGGCGGTGTGGGGACGCCATCACCCATCGAATCGAGTCCCCGAGCGGACCGCGATACGCAACGTACTCCTGCGCATCGCGGCTTCATCACAGTAAAGACAAGGTCCATTTAAAGGACGATGGAGGCCTAGAAACCTCAAAGTTGGGTCTGCACAAACAGACGACCGTCAGCAGAGTCGCGGAGCAAGCTGACGCGTCCCCGTGGCTCAGCACTGCGACGGAGAGATGGAGTACCGTGTGGTTTTAGTGGGTATACTGCCCCTATACAGCAGGAGTCCCACATAACCCGGCCTTTCTTCCCCAGCGGCCGGGTATGCGTAACGCATTTCCACACGTAAAAAAAAAAAAAAAAAAAAAAAAAAAAAAAAAAAAAAAAAAAAAAAAAAAAAAAAAAAAAAAAAAAAAAAAAAAAAGGTTAGGTTAGGTTGGGGTGCTACAGTCGGTGACCTCCGCGCGGTGCACCCTGGAAACGTAGGCAGCAGCAGCTGCACAGTTGCGATTGCGGAACTGCTGCTGCCTACGGCTAACGACCGACTCGGGGGGGAAACGCGCTCCGGCGCTCTGCTCGTAGCAGAGTTGTCCCGTTGAGCGCGTATAGTGTGGGATCTCTCCAGCGGCACTGCGTTCGCGCGCTGTGCTGGCACGGAGACTGGGCGGGTCTGGCGTGCGTTGACACCGCCGTCGGACGAGCGAGCAGAAGCCCTGTTTGCTCACCGTCAATATCGTAACCCCGTTTCGTGGTGTCGTGGTCATGTCTCGCGGCCACGTACGGGACCGAGGGTCTTGCCTTAGCCGGCCGGACCGCGAGGAAGAAAACCTCTATAAAAAATTACCCCGAATCCCAAGCGGCGACACAGCGTGAAGGGATGCATGTCCGACGGGAGGTTCGGTCAATCTGTGTCACTTACAACATGGACACGTTCGCGAAAACTTCACTACCCCAGGCGGGTACCGATGCCTCAGGCGTCGGAGAATCCCGCCACGCTTCGGCGTGCAGCCCCATCGAATCTGGGGGGGGCAACGACCGTGTTTGTGTTGCGCCCACGAAGGGCGGAGTTGGGTGTGTGCCCGCGAAGGGCGGTGAAGATGTCAGGCCCGAGAAGGGCGGAGGGCGGGTATGGCAGCCACAGGTGGTGCTTACCCGCATAGACCAGGCGATCTCTTTGGAATCCGAATTAGCTAGCGAATCGGCCGACCGGCGGCCCGAGAAGGGCGGAGATGACGTGGGGCCCGAGGAGGGCGATAACAGTAGCGACGTCATAGAGCTTTCCGATACGAGTATGAGGTCGGAATCTCCACATGACTCGGACTCACCCGGACGATTCTGGAAGCGCAGGCGTTGCGAGACGGATGAGGGCGCGTCGGACGCGGATAACGACGACGCCCCCGCCAAAATATCCACTGCGCGTAGAGGCCGTGGCCGACCACCCACGACTGGGCAGTACGTTGGCCTAGCCAAGGCAAAGTCCGAATACCTCGCCCAGTGCCAAAAGGAGCTGGAGCTGCAGGCGGAAAGTGAGGTGGTGGCGATTACGCGCCAAATCAGGGCGACGCGTGCGGCTGCATATATCGACGCGGACAGATCAGACGAATGCTCGACACGGGACCTCCACAAGAGGGCCCAGGAATGCGTCGATGCAATCTTGAAACTGACAAAGAGCTCCAAAAACATAAAGGGCACTTTCAGGAAGGCCTTCAACGAGTCCGCTGAGACTATTGGAGAGGTACTTGGCGTCCTTTACCAGCGGACAGCCACAGATGAAATCAGGCAACTGCAGGAGGCCAATGACCGCCTTAGGTCTGAAAACGCCCAGCTCCGAACAGAAATCGCTGAACTGCGGCAGGGCGTGGCCGATATAAGGCGAGAGTTGAGCTTGACGTCTGCTCCGGCTCCTCCTCCCTCTAACCAAAAGGCCGTGGACGATGACGCGATCGTCAAAAAGATCATGGACGGGGTGGACAATTTGATTAACGCCCGATTTAGGGAATTGGAGGCGTCCGGTAGACTCCTGCCTGAGACGCGGACGCGACAAGGACAGGCCAGCGCGTCAACGGAGAGGACAGAGTTGCCAACTTCCCAGCCGGCGGAGCCCAGTGTCACCACGCTGACCCCGCCAGCCAATCCGGGCACAAGCGCAAAATCAAGAAAAAGGAAAAGGACTAAAAAAGGTGCGGTTGCACAAGCGGCCGCCCCCCCAGAACCTCGCCCCACACCGCCTGCTCCGGCCGCTCCAGCGGAAGGCTGGAACGTGGTGGCGAGAAGAGGTAAGAGGACTGGGCAGCCGAACCAGACAAAGCAGCCGGCCAAAAAGGCCAAAGCGCCGAAGCTGCGTTTGCCCCGGACAGCGGCGGTGCAACTGACGCTGCTGCCGGGCAGTACTAAAACGTACGCGGAAGTGTTAGGGGCCATAAAGGCCGATGGCGTTATAGCGGGGATGGGCGTGGAGACCCGCTATAAGGTCTCCCAGACAGGCGCGCGCAGACTCGAGTTGCCCGGTTCCGACTCAAAGGAAAAGGCAGACGTGCTGGCCCGGCGCATCAAAGAGATCGTCGGCGAGGGAGTGGCGGTCACCAGGCCAGAAAAGTGTGCCGACCTCCGGATCGCCGGACTGGATGACTCAGTTACTCCCGCAGAACTGGCCGGCGTAATCGCCAAAGCAGGAGGATGCGCCGTAGAGTCGATCAAGGTTGGTGAAATCCGCCATAACTATACCGGAGTCGGAACGGCTTGGGTTCGCTGCCCAGTAGAGGCGGCCAAGAAGGTGGTCGACGGGCGCCGCCTTCTAGTGGGCTTCGTGTCGGTGGGAGTTCAACTCCTGAAGGAGAGGCCGCGGCAGTGCTATCGCTGCCACGAAGTCGGGCACGTGGCAGCGAAGTGCGACAAGGGAGTGGATCGCAGCGCGCAGTGCTACCGCTGCGGCAAGGAGGGGCACACGCGCCGGCATTGCACCGCTGAGGCGAACTGCCCAGCCTGCGAGGCCGCCGACCGACCGGCGAGGCACACAATGGTTATGTGCCCCCGGAAGAAGCCGGGACGAAAAGGGAGGAAGACGGCGACACCTGGGCCCCAAACCCAAACACCGCCCACCAATAGAGTCGGGGTGGACAGTAATATGGAGACTCAATAATGGCCACCAAAGTTCTCCAGGCCAACTTGAACCACTGTGCCAGGGCGCAAGACCTTTTTGTCCAGAGCCTGGTCCAGTGGTCCGTGCAGGTGGCGGTTGTGGCCGAGCCATACTCAGTTCCGCCGAGGGACAACTGGGTCGGCGATCGCGATGGTGTGGTGGCCATCGTGACCCAGGTCGCCGCGGGCACCCCGCCCTTTACGCGTATTGTAAAGGGCTCGGGTTGCGTCGCGGCACTGCTGGGGGGGATGGCTGTAGTGGGGGTGTACTTCTCACCGAACAAGTCGGTCGCCGACTTCGAGGCGTACCTCGACGAACTCGAGGGGCTGACTAGGAGACTCCAACCTGCTGAGGTGCTGTTGCTCGGCGACCTCAATGCAAAGTCCCAGCTGTGGGGATGTCCAGCTACGGATGCGCGGGGGGCGATCCTCGAGGAGTGGGTGGTTGCCACCAACTTGACCGTCCTCAACCGCGGGACGGCCAACACGTGTGTGCGAAGGTGGGGTGGGTCCATCGTGGACGTATCGTTCGCGAGCCCCGCCCTAGAGCGCCGTGTTCAGGACTGGCGAGTGCTGGACGACGTGGAGACTCTCTCGGACCACCTTTACATCCGTTTTGAGATCTCCGCTCGTCCCGCGGTGCCGCCAAGTCCCAGCCGCATCTCGGCGGAGGACGGTCCGCGGTGGCAACTAAAGCGTCTCGACCGGGAGCGATTCGAAGAGGCGGCGATAGTGGCCTCTTGTCAGCCACAGGTCGGTGGTTCACCAGACAGTGTGGCAGACTGGCTGGTGGGCACGATGACCGGGATGTGCGACGTGGCCATGCCCAGGTCGAGATGCCGCCCCCAACGGGCGCAAGTGTACTGGTGGTCGGAGGCGATAGCGCAGCTGCGCAGGGAGTGCGTGTCCGCCCGACGCCAGTACACTCGTTGCAGGAGGCGGATTTTCCGCTCGCCCCTTGCCTCGCTGGACAGGACACGGCACGAGGAGGAGGGTGAAAGGCTGTACGCCCTGCTCTATATATCTATTGTTTATGATTTACTCCATTTAGATAGTCTCTTAATCTTATTATCTACGTTCAAACGGCGTTTTTCGGGTCTGTGGACATAGAGGGCTAAGCGCTCTCTCTGGTTCCGGCTCGCGTCTCACATCCACGCTTATCGTGTGTCTCCTTATAAATATTCAAATTAAATAGTAAATAGTACATGGCGCAGCCGTATTTGAGTTTAAAAGTAAAATATTAAGTATTAAAGAAGATTAGAGTTGTTCAAAAGTATCAAAATGGATAAATTAATGGTGAAATTGCCGCCTAGCTTTGACTTGCGAGCATCCAACGCCGCGTCAGAATGGCGATTATGGCGCGCATCGTTTGAAGATTATTTAATTTCAACAAAACAAGACGTTAGCAGTGACAGAATCAAATTAGCGCTACTACGAAATATGATCGGCATTGATTCGGCTCGAGTTTTGTTAACTTTGCCTTTAACTGAAGACAAAGCGAGTAATTACGAATCGGTAATGGCGGCGATTGAAAAATATGTGAGTCCACGTGTTAATGAAGTTTTCGAAAGATATAAATTTAATGAAAGGAAACAGAAACAAGGCGAGGCCTTCGATAATTTTTTCACAGATTGTAAGCAGTTATTATTAAATTGTAACTATCGGAATTGTAAGGGCGAGTCAATTGAAGATCAGCTTTTAAGAGACAAAATTGTACAGGGGATCGCCGATAAAAGTATACAGGAAAGTCTTCTTCGTATTGACGGCTTGACGTTGGAGAAAGCCTCAAATTTTTGTAGAACGTCTGAACAGAGCAAGCTTCAAGTGAAGGAGATGAATCCCACACTAGATATTGACTACAGCCGGAGCCAGAGCAGCAAGACCAACCAGGGCTGCATGAACAACCGAGGCAGCAATAACAGCAAGACCAACCAGGGCTGCATGACCAACCGAAGCAGCAATAACAACAAGACCAGGTGGAGCAACAAAAGCAGCAGATATGCCAATAACAACGAGGAGTTCAAGTGTAGGCGTTGTCAGACTATCCATGGCCCCAGAAAGTGTCCAGCCTATGGTCAGAGATGCAACAAATGTGGTATTAAGAACCACTTTGCAGTGAGCTGCAAGGTAAACCGGGTCGAGAAGTGTGATGAAGAACTTTATTGTCATACGGCTAAAGTGGTGTCTAGTGTGAATAAAAGTGATTGGTATGAAAACATTATAATAGAGACTCTGCCTGTTAAGTGTAAGCTTGATACCGGTGCCGATGTGAGTATTATGCCGTTAGAAATATTTCAAAAGATTAATAGTAAGTTAAATGTTAAATTGTTAAAAACAAATATAAAGTTAGAATCTTTTAATGGTAATGTTGTTGAACCCTTGGGTATGGTTAACTTAATGTGTAAATTTAAAAATACTAAAAGTTTTGAAAATTTTGTAATTGTGAAGTGTAAAACTACCTTGTTAGGTCTTCCAGGCTGTATTTCATTAAACTTAATTAAAAGAGTGAATAGTATTGAGTCTAGTGTTGACATAGAAAAAGATAAATTTATATTGAAACATCAAAGTGTTTTTCAAGGGGTAGGGAAACTACCGGGTAAATATACAATTGTTACTAAGCCATTTGACCAGCAAATATGTCATCCACCCTCTAGGATACCTAATTGTCTTCTAGACCCGTTAAAGTGTGAGCTAGATAGGTTAGAAAATAGAAATTCAATAGTTAAAGTGGACAAAATTAGTGAAAATTCTTGTATAAACAGAATAGTTATTGTTGAAAAATCAAATAAAAATGTTAGATTATGTTTGGATCCTTCAGATCTTAATAAATATATTATAAAAAAACCTAAAATATTGCCTACTTTAGATCAACTTGCTATTAAATTAAAAGGTAAAAAGTTTTTTTCAGTTTTAGATTTATCAGAGGGTTTTCATCACTTAACGTTAGACGAAGAGTCATCTTGGAAGTGTTGTTTTGCGACTCCATTTGGTGTTTATAGATATCTAGTATTACCTTATGGTCTCATGAATGCGCCTGAGCTCTTTCAAGATGTATTAGAATCATATTTTAGTAAATTTAATAATGTTGTAGTATGGGCTGATGACATACTTGTTATGGGTAATTCTGCTGAGGATCATGATAGGGCACTAATTGAAGTAATTAATAAAGCTAAAGAGATAGGTATTGTGTTTAATAAAAATAAATTTCAGTATAAACAAAAAGAAGTAAAATATGTTGGTCAAATTTTCAATGAGCATGGCATGTCTGTTGATAAATCTAGAGTAGAATCTTTAATAAAATTAAAATCACCCACTAATAGAGATCAATTAATGAGTATCATTGGTTCCTTCAATTATGTTAGGAGATATGTACCTGAAATGGCTGAATTAATGTCACCTCTTTGTAAACTTTTAAAGAAAAATGTTGAGTTTATGTGGTTACCTGTGCATGAAAGGGCCTTTGAAAAGTTGAAAGAAAAGGTGAGCTGTGCTCCAGCATTGTGTCCTTTTGATCCAAATAAGAAAATAATATTACAGTGTGATGCTTCGAGTAATGGCTTGGGTTGTTGTATGTTTCAACGGGATGATTTAGGCAATTTGAAATTAATAGCTTGTGTGTCTAGGACTATGAATGATTTTGAACTAAATTATGGACAAACAGAAAAAGAATTACTAGCAATACATTTTGGTACAAAAAAATTTCATAACTATATATATGGCTCTCATATTGATATTCAAACTGATCATAAACCCATAGTTTCAATAATGTGTAAACAAATAAGTAAAATTGGTTCTCCTCGTTTGAAAAGATTAAGGTTAAAATTATTAATATATAACTTAAATGTTTATTATGTTCCTGGTAAATTAGTTCATTTTGCTGATATGTTATCTAGAAATTGTTTAAATTATACAGAACATGATCATGAGATGTTACAAGTAGTACATACAGTGTCAAAGCATATACCTATGTCAGATGAGAGAAAAGCTATTTTCAGAAATGAAACATGTAATGATCCTGTATTATCAAAATTATGTAGTTACTTTTATCATGGTTGGCCTTCTAAATTAAATAAAGATATATATAAACATTATGCTAAATTAAAAGAACAATTGTATGTTCAAGATGGATTTTTATTTTATTGTAATAGAATTGTTGTTCCACAGAAACTTAAGTCTTATGTAATTGGTCTTGTACATGACGGTCACATTGGAATTAATAAAAGTGTTTCAAAGGCAAGGCAGTTGTTTTATTGGCCCGGGTTATCTGATGATATTCAAAATTTTGTTTCAAAGTGTCGCACCTGTGAAAAGTTTAGATCTGCTAATGTACACGAACCCATGCTTCCTCATAAAATACCTAAATATAGATACTACAAGGTTGGTATGGATATTATGGAGTATGCAGGTAAATCATATTTAATAATTATAGACTATTTATCTCATTGGCTTGAAATTAGACCTTTAAATAATAAAAATTCTAAATCTGTAATTGATAGTATGCAAGAAGTATTTACTAGGTTTGGATATCCTGTAGAAATAATTGCTGACAATAATCCATTTAAGTCTTTCGATTGCTTGGAATATTATAAATGTAAAGATATAAATTTAATAACTAGTAGCCCTTATTATCCTCGCAGCAATGGTTTAGCAGAGAAAGCAGTAAACATAAGTAAAAATATTATAAAAAAAGCCCTTGAAGATGGCAGGGATTATAGAGATTATCTTATGTGTTATAATAATAGTCCTTTATCAGGTCTGTCAGTATCTCCCTCTCAAATCTTGAATAGTAGGAATGTTAGGTCCAATGTACCATCATGTATGTCCTATCTTGAGCCTAGGATTGTAACAAACATTCATAAATTATTATCTTTAAAGCAGTCAGTAACTAAGGCCTACCATGATAAGAGTGCTAAAAAGAATGAGGTTCGATATAAGCCTGGTGATAAAATTGTTTATTGTACTGAGAAGGACAAGGTCTGGAGGAAGGGTGTAGTTGTTAAAAAATGTAAGGAGCCAAGGTCATATCTCATTAGTAGAGGCTCTAATACGAGGCCATTTAGACGAAATAGCTATCATTTAAGAAAGTCATACAGTAATGTTGATAAGTTTTATAGAGATAAATATGTACCATTTGAGAATGAAATTTTGGAGGGAAATATTGATATAAAGAATGACAATAGTAATAGGCTCGGCACAGATAATCAATATTATGTCACTCGTAGTGGGCGAACTGTCAAACCAAAAAAAAATTTTTTCTTATAAATTTTATATATGTTAGTACAAAATATTTTGATATATTATTTTGATATGTTATATGTTATATATTTTGAGGGGAAGGTGCTCTATATATCTATTGTTTATGATTTACTCCATTTAGATAGTCTCTTAATCTTATTATCTACGTTCAAACGGCGTTTTTCGGGTCTGTGGACATAGAGGGCTAAGCGCTCTCTCTGGTTCCGGCTCGCGTCTCACATCCACGCTTATCGTGTGTCTCCTTATAAATATTCAAATTAAATAGTAAATAGTACACGCCCTATACACGTCAGCCAAAACCAGCCTCCAAAATGCCATAAGCGAGTCTCAGGCCGCGGCCAGGGCGGAAATGCTGGATGGGCTCAACAGCGACCCGTGGGGGAAGCCCTACAAACGGGTTCGTAACAAGGTCCGTCCCTGGGCTCCGCCACTCACGCAGACCCTGGACGCCGGAGTGGTCCGTGAGGTGGTCGCGGCGTTGTTCCCGACGGCGCCGGCACAGCACCAGCCGCCGCAAATGGCACCAGGAGACGCGGAGGGAGATGTCGGAGAGGAGGCACCAGAGGTCGGGGAGTCCGAGCTCGAGGAGGCCGTCGCACGGCTCAGGAGGAAGAGCGTCGCTCCAGGTCCGGATGGCATTCCGGGAAGGGCGTGGGTGCTGGCACACGAACACCTGGCGCCGCGAGTTCGAGGGCTATTTTCTGCCTGTCTGGCTCAAGCCTTAATCCCACAGCGGTGGAAGACAGGCAGACTAGTCCTCCTCAGGAAGGAAGGCCGGCCGGCGGAGTCGCCGTCGGCGTACCGCCCCATTGTCCTCCTGGACGAGCTGGCGAAGCTATTCGAGCGTGTGGTGGTCGGGCGTCTGGTGGCGCACCTCGGGCAGAGGGGACCAGACCTCTCGGGCGTGCATGTCCGACGGGAGGTTCGGTCAATCTGTGTCACTTACAACATGGACACGTTCGCGAAAACTTCACTACCCCAGGCGGGTACCGATGCCTCAGGCGTCGGAGAATCCCGCCACGCTTCGGCGTGCAGCCCCATCGAATCTGGGGGGGGCAACGACCGTGTTTGTGTTGCGCCCACGAAGGGCGGAGTTGGGTGTGTGCCCGCGAAGGGCGGTGAAGATGTCAGGCCCGAGAAGGGCGGAGGGCGGGTATGGCAGCCACAGGTGGTGCTTACCCGCATAGACCAGGCGATCTCCTTGGATTCTGAATTAGCTAGCGAATCGGCCGGCCGGCGGCCCGAGAAGGGCGGAGAAGACGTGGTGCCCGAGGAGGGCGATGACGATAGCACTGTCATAGAGCTATCAGATACGAGTATGAGGTCGGGGTCGCCGTGTGATTCGGACTCACCCGGACGATTCTGGAAGCGCCGCCGGTGCGAGACGGACGACGGCGCATCGGACGCGGATGGCGACGACACCCCCGCCAAAATATCGACTGCGCGTCGAGGCCGTGGCCGACCACCCATGACTGGGCAGTACGTTGGCCTAGCCAAGGCGAAGTCCGAATACCTCGCCCAGTGCCAAAAGGAGCTGGAGCTGCAGGCGGAAAGTGAGGTGGTGGCGATTACACGCCAAATCAGGGCGACGCGTGCGGCTGCATATATCGACGCGGACAGATCAGACGAATGCTCGACACGGGACCTCCACAAGAGGGCCCAGGAATGCGTCGATGCAATTCTTAAATTGACGAAGAGCTCCAAAAATATAAAAGGCACGTTCAGAAAAGCCTTTAATGAATCCGCCGAAACCATTGCGGAGGTGCTTGGGGTCTTGTACCAGCGGACATCGACGGACGAGATCAGACAGCTCCAGGAGGCCAACGACCGCCTCAAGTCCGAAAACGCCCAGCTCCGCTCGGAGATTTCGGAACTGCGGCAGGGCTTGGCCGATATAAGGCGGGAGCTGAGCTCGGCGTCTGCTCCGGCCCCTCCTCCCTCTACTCAAAAGGCCGTGGACGAGGACGCAATGGTGAAAAAGATCATGGACGGGGTGGGCAAATTGATCAACGCCCGATTCAGGGAATTAGAGGCGTCCGGCAGGCTCCTGCCTGAGACGCGAACGCGACAGGACCAGGTCAGTATATCGACGCCCAGGACAGAGGTGCCAATTTCCCAGCCGGCGGAGCCCAGTGTCACCACGCTGACCCCGCCAGCCAATCCGGGCACAAAAAGCGCGAAAACCAAGAAAAGGAAAAGGACGAAGAAAGGTGTGGTCGCACAACCGGCTGCGCCTCCGGAACCTCGTCCCCCACCGTCTGGTCCAGCCGCTCCGGCGGAGGGCTGGAACGTGGTGGCGAGGAAAGGCAAGAGGTCTGGGCAAGTAAATCAGCCCAAGCAGCCGGCTAAAAAGCCAAAAGCGCCGAAGCTGCGTCTGCCCCGGTCAGCGGCAGTGCAATTGACCTTGCTGCCGGGCAGTACTAAGACGTACGCGGAGGTTCTCGGTGCGATAAAGGCCGACGGCATTATTGCGGGTATGGGGGTGGAGACCCGTTATAAAGTCTCCCAAACAGGCGCGCGCAGGCTGGAGTTGCCCGGTGCCGACTCCAAGGAAAAGGCAGACGTGCTGGCCCGGCGCATCAAAGAGATCGTCGGCGAGGGAGTGGCGGTCACCAGGCCGGAAAAGTGTGCCGACCTTCGGATCGCCGGACTGGATGATTCCGTCACTCCCGAGGAATTAGCTGGCGTAATCGCCAAAGCCGGGGGATGCGCGGTGGAAGCAGTAAAGGTCGGCGAAATCCGCCATAACTACACCGGCGTCGGGACGGCATGGGTCCGTTGCCCAGTAGAGGCGGCCAAGAGGGTAGTCGACGGGCGCCGCCTTCTGGTGGGCTTCGTATCGGCTGGGGTCCAGCTGTTGAAGGAGAGGCCTCGTCAGTGCTATCGCTGCCACGAAGTTGGGCACGTGGCAGCGAAGTGCGACAAGGGTGTGGATCGTAGTGCGCAGTGCTACCGTTGCGGAAAAGAGGGGCACACGCGCCGGCACTGCACCGCCGAGGCGAACTGCCCAGCCTGTGAGGCCGCCGACCGACCGGCGAGGCACACGATGGTCACGTGCCCCCAGAAAAAGCAGAGAGGGAAAGGAAGAAAGAAGGCGACACCCGGGTCCAGAGCCCAAGCACCGCCCACCAACAGAGCCGGGGAGGGAAACATGGAGACGTAACCAATAATGGCCACTAAAGTTCTCCAATGTAACCTGAACCACTGTGCCAGGGCCCAAGACCTCTTTGTCCAGAGCCTGGTACAGTGGTCCGTGCAGGTGGCGGTTGTGGCCGAGCCATACTCAGTTCCGCCGAGGGACAACTGGGTCGGCGATCGTGATGGTGTGGTGGCCATCGTGACCCAGGTCGCCGCGGGCACCCCGCCCTTTACGCGTATTGTAAAGGGCTCGGGTTGCGTCGCGGCACTGCTGGGGGGGATGGCTGTAGTGGGGGTTTACTTCTCCCCGAACAAGTCGGTCGCCGACTTCGAGGCGTACCTCGACGAAGTGGAGGCAATAATAAGGCGTTTTCAACCCGCGGAGGTGCTGGTGCTCGGGGACCTGAATGCCAAATCCCAGCTTTGGGGATGTCCAGCAACGGATGCGCGGGGGGCGATCCTCGAGGAGTGGGTGGTTGCCATCAACTTGACCGTCCTCAACCGCGGGACGGCCAACACGTGTGTGCGAAGGTGGGGTGGGTCCATCGTGGACGTATCGTTCGCGAGCCCCGCCCTAGCGCGCCGTGTTCAGGACTGGCGAGTGCTGGACGACGTGGAGACTCTCTCGGACCACCTTTACATCCGTTTTGAGATCTCCGCTCGTCCCGCGGTGCCGCCAAGTCCCAGCCGCGTCTCGGCGGAGGACGGTCCGCGGTGGCAACTAAAGCGTCTCGACCGGGAGCGATTCCAAGAGGCGGCGATAGTGGCCTCTTGTCAGCCACAGGTCGGTGGTTCACCAGACAGTGTGGCAGACTGGCTGGTGGGCACGATGACCGGGATGTGCGACGTGGCCATGCCCAGGTCGAGATGCCGCCCCCAACGGGCGCAAGTGTACTGGTGGTCGGAGGCGATAGCGCAGCTGCGCAGGGAGTGCGTGGCCGCCCGACGCCAGTACACTCGTTGCAGGAGGCGGATTTTCCGCTCGCCCCTTGCCTCGCTGGACAGGGCACGGCACGAGGAGGAGGGTGAACGGCTGTACGCCCTATACACGTCAGCCAAAACCAGCCTCCAAAATGCCATAAGCGAGTCTCAGGCCGCGGCCAGGGCGGAAATGCTGGATGGGCTCAACAGCGACCCGTGGGGGAAGCCCTATAAACGGGTTCGCAATAAGGTCCGTCCCTGGGCTCCGCCACTCACGCAGACCCTGGACGCCGGAGTGGTCCGTGAGGTGGTCGCGGCGCTGTTCCCGACGGCGCCGGCACAGCATCAGCCGCCGCAAATGGCACCAGCGGACGCGCAGGGAGACGTCGGAGAGGAGGCACCAGAGGTCGGGGAGTCCGAGCTCGAGGAGGCCATCGCACGGCTCAGGAGGAAGAGCGTCGCTCCAGGTCCGGATGGAATTCCGGGAAGGGCGTGGGTGCTGGCGTACGAACACCTGGCGCCACGAGTTCGAGGGCTATTTTCTGCCTGTCTGGCTCAAGCCTTAATCCCACAGCGGTGGAAGACAGGCAGACTAGTCCTCCTCAGGAAGGAAGGCCGGCCGGCGGAGTCGCCGTCGGCGTACCGCCCCATCGTCCTCCTGGACGAGCTGGCGAAGCTCTTCGAGCGTGTGGTGGTCGGGCGTCTGGTGGCGCACCTCGGGCAGAGGGGACCTGACCTCTCGGGCGTGCAGTTCGGCTTCCGCAGTGGCCGTTCCACGGTGGATGCCATTCTGTGCGTCCGAGCCCAGGTGCGGGACGCAGTGGCTCAGGGCGACGTCGTCGTGGCGGTGTCCCTCGACATCGCCAACGCGTTTAACACGTTGCCCTGGAGCTGCATTAGGAAGGCGCTCCGCTACCACGGGGTGCCGACCTATCTGCGTCGAGTGGTGGGTGCCTACCTCTCCGACAGGTGGGTCGTGTTTCCTGGCCAGAACGGCATGGTGAGCAAGGAGGTCGTATGCGGTGTTCCACAGGGGTCGGTACTCGGTCCACTCCTGTGGAATATCGGATATGATTGGGTTCTACGGGGCACACTGTTGCGCGGTGTCAGCGTCGTCTGTTATGCCGACGATACGCTCGTGCTGGCTCGGCGGCCGACGTACAGGGATGCGGCAGTGTTGGCGACTGCAGGCGTCGCGCAGGTCGTAGCGCGGATCCGGCGCCTCGGCCTCACTGTCGCCCTCGAGAAGGCGGAGGGCATCGTCTTCCATGGCCCAAGGAGGGCGCCTCCTCACGACGCCCATCTGATCGTGGGGGGCACTCGCATCGGTCTGTCAGGCACGATGACGTACCTGGGTCTCGTGCTCGACGGCCGATGGAAGTTTCGGGCGCATTTTCAGCGGCTGGTCCCGCGCCTACTGAAGGTGGCGGCCTCTCTCTCGTGGCTCTTGCCGAACGTGGGAGGTCCCGGGGTGAGCTGTCGTCGTCTCTACACCGGCGTCGTGAGGTCGATGGCGATGTACGGTGCTCCCGTCTGGGCTGACGCCCTGGATCGCGACAACATTGCCCTGCTGCGAAGAGCGCAGAGGGTGATGGCGATAAGGGTCGTACGGGGGTACCGTACCATCTCGGGAGAGGCAGCGTGTGTGCTGGCTGGAGTCCTGCCCTGGGACCTGGACGCGGTATCTCTGGCGTCGTCCTACCGGTGGCGTCGGGGTCTGGCGTCCGGGGCCCTCAGTCCAGCACCACAGGGACTACTACACCTCAGGCGAGAGCGGGATGCCGCGATCGCGGAATGGGAGGGGCGGCTCGAGCGTCCGAGTGCGGGGCACCGGACGATCGAGGCAATTCGGCCGGTTCTCCGGCAGTGGTTGGATAGACGGCATGGCGTCCTAACCTTCCGTGCCACGCAGGTCCTCTCGGGGCACGGATGCTTCGGGGGGTACCTGTGTCGGGTCGCTGGGAGGGAGCCCTCTCCTCGTTGCCACCACTGCCGGGACTGTTCCGACGAGTCGGCACAGCACGTGCTGGAGGTGTGTCCGGCTTGGGACGAGGAGCGCGAGGCGCTGAGACATGTTGTAGGGGCAGACCTTTCGCTGCCGGCTGTGATTTCCGCCATGGTCGGCAGCGAAAGGTGCTGGGACGCCGTCCTCGCTTTCTCTGAGCGAGTGATGTCGCAGAAGGAGGCGGCCGAGCGGGTGAGGGAGGACAACACCGACCTCCCCCTCCGCCGCAAAAGGACTGGGCGTCGGAGGTTGGCGCACGATCGTCGCCTTCCCCCTTAGCGCTAGGCAGAGGGCGGTCGACTTGGGGAAGTCGGCCGTCCACCAAATCTGCCCGGGTAGGCGCGTGCGGTGTCCGCCGCGCGCCACCCATGGTAAGAAACACCTTGTAAGAGCCTGATGAGGCACGCCGCCGGGGTTTGCAGACGAATCCGGATTCCTGCGACCCCGGCACAGGCGATGAAAGTGGACACCGTGTGGTTTTAGTGGGTAAACTGCCAGTCTACAGCAGGAGTCCCACATAACCCGGTCGTTCCCCAGCGGCCGGGTATGCGTAACGCATTTCCACACGTTAAAAAAAATAAAAAAAATAGGTTAGGTTCCCAGACGGTCCAATCTGGACTGGGAGTTGCTGGACTTCCACTGGGCGCGTCCCCCGGGTGGCGGATAGGGGTTCGCCACTTGCACTATTTGCGAGTGGTGGGGTCAGACTAGGTGTCTGACCCCCGCGGACCAAAACCAGCAGGTGAGGGCGCACCTTTAGCGGCTTGCTAGCCGCACGGCCTAGGGGAGTAAACCCCGAACAAAAATCCACAAGCTGTGCATCAGCCTTCCAACATGGACACGTCAGGCAAAACTTTATTACCCCAGGCGGGTACCGGCGCCTCAGGCGTCGGAGAATCCCGCCACGCTTCGGCGTGCAGCCCCACCGAATCTGGGGGGGGCAACCCACGTGTTTGTGTTGCGCCCGTGAAGGGCGGAATTGAGTGTGTGCCCGCGAAGGGCGGTGAAGATGTCTGGCCCGAGAAGGGCGGTGGGCGGGTGAAGCAGCCACAGGTGGTGCTTACCCGCATAGACCAGGCGATGTCTTTGGACAAATCGGATTTGGCAAGCGATTCGGAATGGTTGTCAGTCAGCGAAGGAGAGGCAGGATCGAGAGTGGTAACGCCGGCGTCCCTCGTTGTTACCCCAAGTAGGTTCTTTAGAAATGAACCTGGAAGAGGAGAATCGGCAGACGAGAGCGGAAACGAGACCGCTGTCTCTCTGTCAGAGAACGAATACCAAAATCTCAACCGCCGTGTACGGAAAAGACGGGGAAGTGAACTCGACGAGAATGGCTCCGAAAAGGCACGAGACACGGCCACTCCAAAGTGCACCAAGCGGCTCACTGGGGGCAGGGGCAGACCACCCACCACCGGTCAATACGTCGGTCTAGCCCAGGCCATCCGAGAGAAGAACGCCGCAGAGCGCGAGGCCCTAGCCATTGAAGCGGACCGCGAGATGGTGGAGATAACGAGGAGACTTCTACCGACGCGTTCACCGCGGCTGTCAGAAAGCTCTACCACCTCGGATGTCACCATGGTAGACGATGCGACCACGGCGGCCAAGCTCGGTTCGACGATTTCCGCCAGTTTGGAAATCATCACAAATGTGGCCAAAAAGTCAAAGAACCTGAGCGGGCCGTACATCAAGGCGCTTAAAGAGGCGGCAAGCGCCATACAAGACTCCTGCGCAGCCCTGCTCAGCCGCTCAACTTCGGAGGAAACGAGGGCACTGGAGGCGGCGAATGCACGCCTCTCCAGAGAACTGGCTGAATTACGGACAGAGCTGGCTTCTTTGAAGCGCGAGCTCAACGAAAACAGACCTCGGATCGCCCCTGCGGCCCCGACGTCAAGTGTTGAGGAGATGGTACAGCGGGCGATTCAAGAGGCGGTTTCGCTTTCGAGCGCCAGGCTAAACGCACGGCTGGAGGGTCTTGAGGCCCGGCTGTTACCGGAGCCCCGCCTGCGACCTCCTCTTGCGGGCGATAAAAGAAGTACGGCCCAAGATACACCAACATATGCGGTACAGACTAAAACGAAGACTAATGATCCGGTGCCCGCGGTCTCGACCCTGGCGCCCCCGGCGAATCCCGGCCCTGCCCAGAAAAAGAAGAGGAGAAAGGGGAAGAAGTCTGCCGCCGCGGTAGAGGCAGCGGCCACAAGGCGCGACGCTGCGACAACGTCAGCTGCGGCGCCGAGGCCCCCTCCCAAGGAGTCGTGGGCGGAGGTAACAAAGAAGAAGGGCAAACCGAAAAAGGTGGAGGAAAAGGAAAGAGCGCCCAAAAGAAAGGGAAATAAGAGTGGGAAACTCCGTGCCCCTAAGTCTGCAGTTGTTGTCATCACACTGCAGCCGGGTGCGGAGGAACGCGGCGTCACATACAAGAACGTCCTCGAAAAGGCTAAGCAAAGACTCGACCTAGCCGAGCTGCAGATCCCGGCCGTCAAGTTCAAGCTGGCGGTCACCGGCGCTCGAATGTACGAGATCTCGGGGGATGCTTGCAAGGAGAAGGCGGACGCTCTCGCCGGAAAACTCAGAGAAGTAATGGAGGAGGAGGATGTGCGTATCGCCAGACCTCAAAAGTGCGCCGAACTGCGAGTAACCGGACTCGACGACTCGGCCACGTCAGCGGAAATCGCCGAGGCAATTGCCAAGTCAGGTGGCTGCACATCCGGCGAAGTCAAGGTCGGTGAAATCCGCTTCGACCGGAGTGGCCGCGGCTCGGCTTGGCTTAAGTGCCCGGTCGAAGCCGCGAAGAAGGTGACGGCACCGAACACTAAAGTGTACGTCGGGTGGACCGTGGTGCGCGTTACTCTGTTGTCCGCCCGCCCCATGCGGTGTTACCGTTGCCTCCAGACCGGCCACACGCGGGCGACGTGCTCCTGCGCGGATGACCGCAGTGGTCTCTGCTTCCGCTGCGGCCAACCAGGCCATACAACCGCGCACTGTGAAAACGCGCCACATTGCGCGTTGTGCGCAGCAAGTGGCAAGCCGGCGGACCACAGCGTGGGCAGCAAGACCTGCGGGAAGCCTGCAGCGAAAAAGAAGAGCAGCTCCAAAAAGAGCACAGCGCCCCAGACAGCAGCCACGACAAATAAGGCGGCCACTGGAGCTCGAGTGGAAGAAATGGACGCGCAATAACGGACACCCTACGCGTCATGCAGGGCAACCTGAACCACTGCGCCCAGGCACAAGATCTCCTGGTTCAGACATTAGCGCAGTGGTCAATCGACGTCGGCATAGTGGCAGAGCCGTATCGGGTGCCAGCCAGAAGCGACTGGGTCGGAGACCTAAATGCGTCAGTCGCGCTGGTTTTCGGCTCTAAAATCTCGTGGGAAAATACGACCAGGAGCGATGGATTCGTCGCTGCGAAGATGGGGGCTCTCACCGTGGTGGGAATTTACTTTTCCCCTAACCGACCCCTGGTCGATTTTGAGGCTTTCCTCCTGCGGCTGACTGCCTTTATCAGCGCAGTGTCAGGCCCTGTAATCGTCGCCGGAGACTTCAACGCGAAGTCGACGCTCTGGGGATCCCCGGCGACAGATGCAAGAGGCCGAGCGATGGCGGACTGGCTAGCCTCCACGGGACTCGTTCTGGCCAATCGAGGCGCCGTGAATACCTGTGTCCGGCAACAAGGCGAGTCGATAGTGGACCTGACTCTCGTCAGTCCATCTGTCGCCCGTCGAGTCAGAAGCTGGCGGGTCTTGGAGGACACCGAAACCCTCTCGGACCACCGCTATATACGTTTCGACATCTCCGCTCACACGTCGGAACTGGGTCGCCCAACAACATCTGGCGGCGGCCCGCGGTGGTCCCTCAAGAGGATGAATAAGGATTTACTGCAGGAGGCGGCAATCGTTGCGTCCTGGGCCCCACTTCCTTCAGGAGGGGTAGAAGAGTGCGCAGAATGGTTAAACGAGGCGATGCATAACATCTGCGACGCCTCGATGCCACGTGCGGGGCCATACAAGCCTCGGCGCCAAATATACTGGTGGCGTCCGGAATTAATACAACTCCGGCAAGATTGTGTAGCAGCCCGGCGCCGTTACACAAGATACCGAAGAAGGCGCAATAGAAACCAATCTGAGGAGGACACCATTTACGATGGCTACCGCACGGCGCGCCGCGCCCTACGTCTCGGCATCCAGCAGGCGAAGTCGGAAGCCTGGGAGGAGTGGCTGGAGACCCTGGAACGCGACCCATGGGGCAGGCCGTACAAATGGGTGAGGCAAAAGCTCCGCCCAGCCGCCCCACCGCTCACTCAGAATCTCCAACCAGAGCTCCGCAACACCATCGTCTCGACCCTGTTCCCTGCGATGGCCGAGCGGTCTCCAGCGACGGCACAGAGCGATATTTCCACTTCCGAAGAAGATGACGTATCGCCAGTCACGTCTTCTGAACTAGCCGTCGCAGTTCAGAAAATGAGCATAAAAAACACGGCCCCCGGCCTCGACGGCGTTCCGGGACGTGCCTGGGTACTGGCGATGGAATACATGGAGCCACGTGTGCTAGTCGCTTTGACCAACTGCTTGGTCCAGGGCCGAGTACCACGTCGCTGGAAGTCGGGAAAACTGGTATTGCTGCGGAAGAAAGGGCGTCCTGAAAATCAACCGTCGGCGTATCGTCCTATCGTGTTGCTCGACGAGGTCTGCAAGATACTGGAGCGGATCATCGTGGCGCGTCTCACCCAACATCTCGAGCACGTCGGACCAAACCTGAGTGATAACCAGTACGGATTTCGCTCAGGCCGAGCGACCATAGGCGCGATACAACGCCTGCGGACGATTACAGAGGAAGAGGTGTCCCGGGGCGGTGTAGTTTTGGCTGTGTCTCTGGACATATCCAACGCCTTCAACTCGCTGCCCTGGGAAGCCATCAAAGATGGACTTAGACACCACTGCGTGCCGAGGTATCTGCGCAACACCATCAGCGACTACCTCTCGGCACGGTCGGTGCAGTACCCGACGCAGGAAGGCTGGGAAGAAAAGGAGGTGGTCTGCGGTGTTCCACAGGGGTCGGCTCTCGGTCCGCTCTTGTGGAACATCGGATTCGACCCAGTGCTTCGCGGCGCCAACCTCCGCGGCGTAGAGGTCATCGCCTACGCAGACGACACCTTGGTTGTCAGTCGCGCAAAGACACACAGAGACGTCACAATACTCGCTACGGCGGCAGTCGCGCAAGTGGTTCGCCGAATCCGGTCGTTGGGCCTCGCGGTGGCCCTAGAAAAATCAGAGGCGCTTTGCCTACACGGGCCTAGGAACGCACCGCCGTCCGACCTGGCAGTGGTGATAAGCGGGACCAGGATAAATGTCACAAAATCAATGACATACCTGGGCCTGGTCCTCGATGGTAGATGGACATTCCGAGAACACTTCCGGCGTCTGTCAGAGAAGACTGCGAAGGCGGCTGGAGCGTTGGCGTCACTCCTCCCAAACCTGGGGGGTCCGAGCCTCAGTTGTCGTCGCCTATACATGGGCGTAATCCGCTCCATGGCGATGTATGGAGCGCCAATATGGGCCGAACATCTGTCGCCCGAAAACAAGCAGGTTCTGGGAAGGCTCCAGAGAACTATGGCAATTAGGGCAGTGCGTGGGTACAGCACCGTCTCTAAAGATGCGGCCTGCGTGCTCGCGAGCAGCGTTCCCTGGGACCTAGATGCGAAGTCTCTCGCCGACGTTTACTGGCGGTGCGCATCGGTCCGCGCGGAGGGCAGCAACCCTCTCCCAGAAGTCGTGCGTCGGTGGAGGGACACCGCAAGAGAGATGGCTATACAGTTGTGGGCGGAACGGCTCGAAGAATCACAAGTCAGTGTGAGGTTGCTGACGGCCATTCGCCCACATCTCAAGGAATGGATAAATAGGAAGAGCGGCGCGCTCTCCTTCCGTCTCACACAAGTGCTGACGGGGCACGGCTGCTTTGGACGGTATCTATGTGAGGTCGCAGGAAGAGAAGAAACCGCGCGATGTCACCATTGCAGCGCGGACAGGGACACGGCCGAGCACACCATCACGGCCTGTCCCTCCTGGACAAGTCAACGTGCGGCCCTAACGGCCGCCATTGGATCTGACCTCTCACTGCCAGCAATCATCTGCGCAATGCTGAGCAGTGAGGCATCGTGGGACGCAGTGGAGGAATTTGCGCATAACGTAATCTCCACCAAAGAAGAGGCCGAACGTCGGAGGGAGATAGAGGCGATCGACCCTAGAAGAAGGCAGAGACGGAGACGCCGCGCGGTCAACCACGACGATCGCAACGTCCCGCCTTAGCGGGGGATCTCGGGGTGGCGGTGTGGGGACGCCATCACCCATCGAATCGAGTCCCCGAGCGGACCGCGATACGCAACGTACTCCTGCGCATCGCGGCTTAATCACAGTTAAGACAAGGTCCATTTAAAGGACGATGGAGGCCTAGGAACCTCAAATAGTTGGGTCTGCACAAACAGACAGCCGTCAGCAGAGTCGCGGAGTAAGCTGACGCGTCCCCGTGGCTCAGCACTGCGACGGAGAGATGGAGTACCGTGTGGTTTTAGTGGGTATACTGCCCCTATACAGCAGGAGTCCCACATAACCCGGCCTTTCTTCCCCAGCGGCCGGGTATGCGTAACGCATTTCCACACGTAAAAAAAAAAAAAAAAAAAAAAAAAAAAAAAAAAAAAGGTTAGGTTAGGTTAGGTTAGGTTAGGTTAGGTTAGGTTAGGTTAGGTTAGGTTAGGTTAGGTTAGGTTAGGTTAGGTTAGGTTAGGTTGGGGTGGGGTGGGGTGCTACAGTCGGTGACCTCCGCGCGGTGCACCCTGGAAACGTAGGCAGCAGCAGCTGCACAGTTGCGATTGCGGAACTGCTGCTGCCTACGGCTAACGACCGACTCGGGGGGGAAACGCGCTCCGGCGCTCTGCTCGTAGCAGAGTTGTCCCGTTGAGCGCGTATAGTGTGGGATCTCTCCAGCGGCACTGCGCTCGCGCGCTGTGCTGGCACGGAGACTGGGCGGGTCTGGCGTGCGTTGACACCGCCGTCGGACGAGCGAGCAGAAGTCCTGTTTGCTCACCGTCAATATCGTAACCCCGTTTCGTGGTGTCGTGGTCATGTCTCGCGGCCACGTACGGGACCGAGGGTCTTGCCTTAGCCGGCCGGACCGCGAGGAAGAAAACCTCTATAAAAAATTACCCCGAATCCCAAGCGGCGACACAGCGTGAAGGGATGCATGGCCGACGGGAGGTTCGGTCAATCTGTGTCACTTACAACATGGACACGTTCGCGAAAACTTCACTACCCCAGGCGGGTACCGACGCCTCAGGCGTCGGAGAATCCCGCCACGCTTCGGCGTGCAGCCCCATCGAATCTGGGGGGGGCAACGACCGTGTTTGTGTTGCGCCCACGAAGGGCGGAGTTGGGTGTGTGCCCGAGAAGGGCGGTGGGCGGGTATGGCAGCCACAGGTGGTGCTTACCCGCATAGACCAGGCGATCTCTTTGGAATCCGAATTAGCTAGCGATTCGGCCGACCGGCGGCCCGAGAAGGGCGGAGATGACGTGGGGCCCGAGGAGGGCGATAACAGTAGCGACGTCATAGAGCTTTCCGATACGAGTATGAGGTCGGAATCTCTACATGACTCGGACTCACCCGGACGATTCTGGAAGCGCAGGCGTTGCGAGACAGATGAGGGCGCGTCGGACGCGGATAACGACGACACCCCCGCCAAAATATCCACTGCGCGTAGAGGCCGTGGCCGACCACCCACGACTGGGCAGTACGTTGGCCTAGCCAAGGCAAAGTCCGAATACCTCGCCCAGTGCCAAAAGGAGCTGGAGCTGCAGGCGGAAAGTGAGGTGGTGGCGATTACGCGCCAAATCAGGGCGACGCGTGCGGCTGCATATATCGACGCGGACAGATCAGACGAATGCTCGACACGGGACCTCCACAAGAGGGCCCAGGAATGCGTCGATGCAATCGTGAAACTGACGAAGAGCTCGAAAAACATAAAGGGCACTTTCAGAAAGGCCTTCAACGAGTCCGCCGAAACGATAGGTGAGGTTCTTGGTGTCCTTTACCAGCGGACATCCACCGACGAAATTAGGCAGCTGCAGGACGCCAACGACCGCCTTAGGTCCGAAAACGCCCAGCTCCGTTCCGAAATCGCCGAACTGCGGCAGGGCGTGGCCGACATAAGGCGAGAGCTGAGCTCGACGTCTGCTCCGGCTCCTCCTGCCTCTAACCAAAAGGCCGTGGACGATGACGCGATCGTCAAAAAGATCATGGACGGGGTAGGTAAAATGATTAACGCCCGATTTAGGGAGTTGGAGGCGTCCGGTAGACTCCTGCCCGAGTCGCGGACGCGACAAGTACAGGCCAGTGCGTCAACGGAGAGGACAGAGGCGCCAACTTCCCAGCCGGCGGAGCCCAGTGTCACCACGCTGACCCCGCCAGCGAATCCGGCGCCGAAAAAGAAGACCAAAAGGAAAAGGAATAAAAAAGGTGCAGTCACACAAGCGGCTGCGCCGCCAGAACCGCGCCCCCCACCGTCTGGTCCGACCGCTCCGGCGGAGGGCTGGAACGTGGTGGCGAGAAGGGGTAAGAAGTCGAACCAGCAAAAGCAGCCGGCCAAAAAGCCGAAAGCGCCTAAGCTGCGTCTGCCCCGGTCAACGGCGGTGCAACTGACGCTGCTGCCGGGAAGCACAAGGACATATGCGGAGGTTCTCGGAGCGATTAAGGCTGATGGCGTTATAGCGGGGATGGGCGTGGAGACCCGCTATAAGGTATCCCAGACGGGCGCCCGCAGGCTGGAATTGCCCGGTGCCGACGGCAAAGAGAAGGCGGACGCGCTGGCCCGGCGCATTAAGGAGATCGTCGGCGAGGGAGTGGCGGTCGCTAGGCCGGAAAAGTGTGCCGACCTCCGGATCGCCGGACTAGATGACTCGGTTACTCCCTCAGAATTGGCTGGCGTAATCGCCAAAGCAGGAGGATGCGCCGTTGAGGCGATTAAGGTCGGCGAAATTCGCCAAAACTACACCGGCGTCGGAACGGCATGGGTTCGCTGCCCAGTAGAGGCGGCCAAGAAGGTGGTCGACGGGCGCCGCCTTCTAGTGGGCTTCGTGTCGGTGGGAGTTCAGCTCCTGAAGGAGAGGCCGCGGCAATGCTATCGCTGCCACGAAGTCGGGCACGTGGCAGCGAAGTGCGATAAGGAGGTTGACCGCAGCGCGCAATGCTACCGCTGCGGCAAAGAGGGGCACACGCGCCGACATTGTACCGCCGAGGCGAACTGCCCAGTCTGCGAGGCCGCCAACCGATCGGCGAGGCACACCATGGTCATGTGCCCCGGTAAAAAGCAGAGAGGGAAAGGGAGAAAGAAGGCGACTCCCGGGCCCAGAGCCCAGGCACCGCCCACCAACAGAGCCGGGGAGGCGAATATGGAGACTCAATAATGGCCACTAAAGTCCTCCAGGCTAACCTGAACCACTGTGCCAGGGCCCAAGACCTTTTTGTCCAGAGCCTGGTGCAGTGGTCCGTGCAGGTGGCGGTGGTGGCCGAGCCCTACTCGGTTCCGCCGAGGGACAACTGGGTCGGCGATCGCGATGGTGTGGTGGCCATCGTGACCCAGGTCGCCGCGGGCACCCCGCCCTTTACGCGTATTGTAAAGGGCTCGGGTTGCGTCGCGGCACTGCTGGGGGGGATGGCTGTAGTGGGGGTGTACTTCTCCCCGAATAAGTCGGTCGCCGACTTCGAGGCGTACCTCGACGAACTCGACAGGCTGATTAGGAGGCTCCAACCTGCAGAGGTGCTGGTGCTCGGCGACCTCAATGCGAAGTCCCAGCAGTGGGGATGTCCAGCAACGGATGCGCGGGGGGCGATCCTCGAGGAGTGGGTGGTTGCCACCAACTTGACCGTCCTCAACCGCGGGACGGCCAACACGTGTGTGCGAAGGTGGGGTGGGTCCATCGTGGACGTATCGTTCGCGAGCCCCGCCCTAGCGCGCCGTGTTCAGGACTGGCGAGTGCTGGACGACGTGGAGACTCTCTCGGACCACCTCTACATCCGTTTTGAGATCTCCGCTCGTCCCGCGGTGCCGCCAAGTCCCAGCCGCGTCTCGGCGGAGGAGGGTCCGCGGTGGCAACTAAAGCGTCTCGACCGGGAGCGATTCGAAGAGGCGGCGATAGTGGCCTCTTGTCAGCCACAGGTCGGTGGTTCACCAGACAGTGTGGCAGACTGGCTGGTGGGCACGATGACCGGGATGTGCGACGTGGCCATGCCCAGGTCGAGGTGCCGCCCCCAACGGGCGCAAGTGTACTGGTGGTCGGAGGTGATAGCGCAGCTGCGCAGGGAGTGCGTGGCCGCCCGACGCCAGTACACTCGTTGCAGGAGGCGGATTTTCCGCTCGCCCCTTGCCTCGCTGGACAGGGCACGGCACGAGGAGGAGGGTGAACGGCTGTACGCCCTCTACACGGCAGCCAAAGCCAGCCTCCAGAGTGCCATTAGCGAGTCGCAGGCCGCGGCCAGGGCGGAAATGCTGGACGGGCTCAACAGCGACCCGTGGGGGAAGCCCTACAAACGGGTTCGTAACAAGGTCCGTCCCTGGGCTCCGCCACTCACGCAGACCCTGGACGCCGGAGTGGTCCGTGAGGTGGTCGCGGCGTTGTTCCCGACGGCGCCGGCACAGCACCAGCCGCCGCAAATGGCACCAGCAGACGCGGAGGGAGATGTCGGAGAGGAGGCACCAGAGGTCGGCGAGTCTGAACTCGAGGAGGCCGTCGCACGGCTCAGGGGGAAGAGCGTCGCTCCAGGTCCGGATGGAATTCCGGGAAGGGCGTGGGTGCTGGCGTACGAACACCTGGCGCCGCGAGTTCGAGGGCTATTTTCTGCCTGTCTGGCTCAAGCCTTAATCCCACAGCGGTGGAAGACAGGCAGACTAGTCCTCCTCAGGAAGGAAGGCCGGCCGGTGGAGTCGCCGTCGGCGTACCGCCCCATCGTCCTCCTGGACGAGCTGGCGAAGCTCTTCGAGCGTGTGGTGGCCGGGCGTCTGGTGGCGCACCTCGGGCAGAGGGGACCTGACCTCTCGGGCGTGCAGTTCGGCTTCCGCAGTGGCCGCTCCACGGTGGATGCCATTCTGTGCGTCCGAGCCCAGGTGCGGGACGCAGTGGCTCAGGGCGACGTCGTCGTGGCGGTGTCCCTCGACATCGCCAACGCGTTTAACACGTTGCCCTGGAGCTGCATTAGGGAGGCGCTCCGCTACCACGGGGTGCCGACCTATCTGCGTCGAGTGGTGGGTGCCTACCTCTCCGATCGGTGGGTCTCGTTTCCTGGCAGGGACGGCATCGTCAGAAAGGAGGTCGTGTGCGGTGTTCCGCAGGGGTCGGTACTCGGTCCACTCCTGTGGAACATCGGATACGATTGGGTTCTGCGGGGCACATTATTGCGCGGAGTCAGCGTCGTTTGCTATGCCGACGACACGCTCGTGCTGGCTCGGCGCCCGACGTACCGGGATGCGGCAGTGTTAGCGACTGCAGGCGTCGCGCAGGTCGTAGCGCGGATCCGGCGCCTCGGCCTCACTGTCGCTCTCGAGAAGGCGGAGGGCATCATTTTTCATGGTCCAAGGAGGGCGCCTCCTCACGACGCCCATCTGATCGTGGGAGGCACTCGCATCGGTCTGTCGGGCACGATGACGTACCTGGGTCTCGTGCTCGACGGCCGATGGAAGTTTCGGGCGCACTTTCAGCGGCTGGTCCCGCGCCTACTGAAGGTGGCGGCCTCTCTGTCTTGGCTTTTGCCTAACGTGGGGGGTCCCGGGGTGAGCTGTCGTCGTCTCTACACCGGCGTCGTGAGGTCGATGGCTATGTACGGTGCTCCCGTCTGGGCCGACGCCCTGGATCGCGACAACATTGCCCTGCTGCGGAGAGCGCAGAGGGTGATGGCGATAAGGGTCGTACGGGGGTACCGTACCATCTCGGGAGAGGCAGCGTGTGTGCTGGCTGGAGTCCTGCCCTGGGACCTGGACGCGGTTTCTCTGGCGTCGTCCTACCGGCGGCGTCGGGGTCTGGCGTCCGGGACCCTCAGTCCAGCACCACGGGGGCTACAAGACCACCTCAGGCGAGAGCGGGATGCCGCGATCGCGGAATGGGAGGGGCGGCTCGAGCGTCCGAGTGCGGGGCACCGGACGATCGAGGCAATTCGGCCGGTCCTCCGGCAGTGGTTGGCTAGACGGCATGGCGTCCTAACCTTCCGCGCCACGCAGGTCCTCTCGGGGCACGGTTGCTTCGGGGGGTACCTGTGTCGGGTAGCTGGGAGGGAGCCCTCTCCTCGTTGCCACCACTGCCGGGACTGCTCCGACGAGTCGGCACAGCACGTGCTGGAGGTGTGTCCGGCTTGGGAGGAGGAGCGCGAGGCGCTAAGACGTGTTGTGGGGCCAGACCTTTCGCTGCCGGCTGTGATTTCCACCATGGTCGGCAGCGAAAGGTGCTGGGACGCCGTCCTGGCTTTCTGTGAGCGTGTGATGTCGAAGAAGGAGGCGGCCGAGCGGGTGAGGGAGGACACCACCGACCTCCCCCTCCGCCGCAAAAGGACTGGGCGTCGGAGGCAGGCGCACGATCGTCGCCTTCCCCCTTAGCGCTAGGCAGAGGGCGGTCGACTTGGGGAAGTCGGCCGTCCACCGAATCTGCCCGGGTAGGCGCGTGCGGTGTCCGCCGCGCGCCACTCATGGTAGGAAATACCGTGTAAGAGCCTGATGTAAGAGCCTGATGAGGCACGCCGCCGGGGTTTGCAGACGAATCCGGATACCTGCGACCCCGGCACAGGCGATGAAAGTGGACACCGTGTGGTTTTAGTGGGTAAACTGCCATTCTGGCAGGAGTCCCACATAACCCGGTCGTTCCCCAGCGGCCGGGTATGCGTAACGCATTTCCACACGTTAAAAAAAAAAAAAAAAAAAAAAAAAAGGTTGGGGTGGGGTGCTACAGTCGGTGACCTCCGCGCGGTGCACCCTGGAAACGTAGGCAGCTGCAGCTGCACAGTTGCGATTGCGGAACTGCTGCTGCCTACGGCTAACGACCGACTCGGGGGGGAACGCGCTCCGGCGCTCTGCTCGTAGCAGAGTTGTCCCGTTGAGCGCGTATAGGGTGGGATCTCTCCAGCGGCGCTGCGCTCGCGCGCGCGCTAGCACGGAGACTGGGCGGGTCTGGCGTGTGTTAACACCTCCGTCGGACGAGCGAGCAGAAGCCCTGCTTGCTCACCGTCAATATCGTAACCCCGTTTCGTGGTGTCGTGGTCATGTCTCGCGGCCACGTACGGGACCGAGGGTCTTGCCTTAGCCGGCCGGACCGCGAGGAAGAAAACCTCTATAAAAAATCACCCCGAATCCCAAGCGGCGACACAGCGTGAAGGGATGCATGGCCGACGGGAGGTTCGGTCAATCTGTGTCACTTACAACATGGACACGTTCGCGAAAACTTCACTACCCCAGGCGGGTACCGACGCCTCAGGCGTCGGAGAATCCCGCCACGCTTCGGCGTGCAGCCCCATCGAATCTGGGGGGGGCAACGACCGTGTTTGTGTTGCGCCCACGAAGGGCGGAGTTGGGTGTGTGCCCGCGAAGGGCGGTGAAGATGTCAGGCCCGAGAAGGGCGGTGGGCGGGTATGGCAGCCACAGGTGGTGCTTACCCGCATAGACCAGGCGATCTCCTTGGATTCTGAATTAGCTAGCGAATCGGCCGGCCGGCGGCCCGAGAAGGGCGGAGAAGACGTGGTGCCCGAGGAGGGCGATGACGATAGCACTGTCATAGAGCTATCAGATACGAGTATGAGGTCGGGGTCGCCGTGTGATTCGGACTCACCCGGACGATTCTGGAAGCGCCGCCGGTGCGAGACGGACGACGGCGCATCGGACGCGGATGGCGACGACACCCCCGCCAAAATATCGACTGCGCGTCGAGGCCGTGGCCGACCACCCACGACTGGGCAGTACGTTGGCCTAGCCAAGGCGAAGTCCGAATACCTCGCCCAGTGCCAAAAGGAGCTGGAGCTGCAGGCGGAAAGTGAGGTGGTGGCGATTACGCGCCAAATCAGGGCGACGCGTGCGGCTGCATATATCGACGCGGATAGATCAGACGAATGCTCGACACGGGACCTCCACAAGAGGGCCCAGGAATGCGTCGATGCAATTCTTAAATTGACGAAGAGCTCCAAAAATATAAAAGGCACGTTCAGAAAAGCCTTTAATGAATCCGCCGAAACCATTGCGGAGGTGCTTGGGGTCTTGTACCAGCGGACATCGACGGACGAGATCAGACAGCTCCAGGAGGCCAACGACCGCCTCAAGTCCGAAAACGCCCAGCTCCGCTCGGAGATTTCGGAACTGCGGCAGGGCTTGGCCGATATAAGGCGGGAGCTGAGCTCGGCGTCTGCTCCGGCTCCTCCTCCCTCTTCCCAAAAGGCCATGGACGACGACGCGATCGTCAAAAAGATTATGGATGGGGTGGGCAAGATGCTCGACGCCCGATTCCAGGCATTGGAGGCGTCTGGCAGGCTCCTGCCTGAGACGCGGACGCGACAGGACCGAGGACAGGACGGGACAGAGGCGCAAATTTCCCAGCCGGCGGAGCCCAGTGTGACCACGCTGACCCCGCCAGCCAATCCGGGCACAAAAAGCGCGAAAACCAAGAAAAGGAAAAGGACGAAGAAAGGTGTGGTCGCACAACCGGCTGCGCCTCCGGAACCTCGTCCCCCACCGTCTGGTCCGGCCGCTCCGGCGGAGGGCTGGAACGTGGTGGCGAGGAAAGGCAAGAGGTCTGGGCAAGTAAATCAGCCCAAGCAGCCGGCTAAAAAGCCAAAAGCGCCGAAGCTGCGTCTGCCCCGGTCAGCGGCAGTGCAATTGACCTTGCTGCCGGGCAGTACTAAGACGTACGCGGAGGTTCTCGGTGCGATAAAGGCCGACGGCATTATTGCGGGTATGGGGGTGGAGACCCGTTATAAAGTCTCCCAAACAGGCGCGCGCAGGCTGGAGTTGCCCGGTGCCGACTCCAAGGAAAAGGCAGACGTGCTGGCCCGGCGCATCAAAGAGATCGTCGGCGAGGGAGTGGCGGTCACCAGGCCGGAAAAGTGTGCCGACCTTCGGATCGCCGGACTGGATGATTCCGTCACTCCCGAGGAATTAGCTGGCGTAATCGCCAAAGCCGGGGGATGCGCGGTGGAAGCAGTAAAGGTCGGCGAAATCCGCCATAACTACACCGGCGTCGGGACGGCATGGGTCCGTTGCCCAGTAGAGGCGGCCAAGAGGGTAGTCGACGGGCGCCGCCTTCTGGTGGGCTTCGTATCGGCTGGGGTCCAGCTGTTGAAGGAGAGGCCTCGTCAGTGCTATCGCTGCCACGAAGTTGGGCACGTGGCAGCGAAGTGCGACAAGGGTGTGGACCGCAGCGCGCAGTGCTACCGCTGCGGCAAGGAGGGGCACACGCGCCGGCACTGCACGGACGAGGCGAACTGCCCGGTCTGCGAGGTCGCCGACCGACCAGCGAGGCACACCATTGTAATGTGCCCCCGGAAAAAGCCGGGACGAAAAGGGAGAAAGAAGGCGACACCTGGGCCCCAAACCCAAACACCGCCCACCAATAGAGTCGGGGTGGAAAGTAACATGGAGACCCAATAATGGCACAAAAAGTTCTCCAGGCTAACCTGAACCACTGTGCCAGAGCCCAAGACCTCTTTGTCCAGAGCCTGGTGCAGTGGTCCGTGCAGGTGGCGGTGGTGGCCGAGCCATACTCGGTTCCGCCGAGGGACAACTGGGTCGGCGATCGCGATGGTGTGGTGGCCATCGTGACCCAGGTCGCCGCGGGCACCCCGCCCTTTACGCGTATTGTAAAGGGCTCGGGTTGCGTCGCGGCACTGCTGGGGGGGATGGCTGTAGTAGGGGTTTACTTCTCCCCGAACAAGTCGGTCGCCGACTTCGAGGCGTACCTCGACGAACTCGAGATGATGGTCAGGAGGCTCCGACCTACAGAGGTGCTGGTGCTCGGCGACCTTAACGCGAAGTCCCAGCTGTGGGGATGTCCAGCAACGGATGCGCGGGGGGCGATCCTCGAGGAGTGGGTGGTTGCCACCAACTTGACCGTCCTCAACCGCGGGACGGCCAACACGTGTGTGCGAAGGTGGGGTGGGTCCATCGTGGACGTATCGTTCGCGAGCCCCGCCCTAGCGCGCCGTGTTCAGGACTGGCGAGTGCTGGACGACGTGGAGACTCTCTCGGACCACCTTTACATCCGTTTTGAGATCTCCGCTCGTCCCGCGGTGCCGCCAAGTCCCAGCCGCGTCTCGGCGGAGGACGGTCCGCGGTGGCAACTAAAGCGTCTCGACCGGGAGCGATTCGAAGAGGCGGCGATAGTGGCCTCTTGTCAGCCACAGGTCGGTGGTTCACCAGACAGTGTGGCAGACTGGCTGGTGGGCACGATGACCGGGATGTGCGACGTGGCCATGCCCAGGTCGAGATGCCGCCCCCAACGGGCGCAAGTGTACTGGTGGTCGGAGGCGATAGCGCAGCTGCGCAGGGAGTGCGTGGCCGCCCGACGCCAGTACACTCGTTGCAGGAGGCGGATTTTCCGCTCGCCCCTTGCCTCGCTGGACAGGGCACGGCACGAGGAGGAGGGTGAACGGTTGTACGCCCTATACACGTCAGCCAAAGCCAGCCTCCAGAGTGCCATTAGTGAGTCGCAGGCCGCGGCCAGGGCGGAAATGCTGGATGGGCTTAATAGCGACCCGTGGGGGAAGCCCTACAAACGGGTTCGTAACAAGGTCCGTCCCTGGGCTCCGCCACTCACGCTGACCCTGGACGCCGGAGTGGTCCGTGAGGTGGTCGCGGCGTTGTTCCCGACGGCGCCGGCACAATACCAGCCGCCGCAAATGGCACCAGCGGACGCGGAGGAAGACGTCGGAGAGGAGGCACCAGAGGTCGGGGAGTCCGAGCTCGAGGAGGCCGTCGCACGGCTCAGGAGGAAGAGCGTCGCTCCAGGGCCGGATGGCATTCCAGGAAGGGCGTGGGTGCTGGCGTACGATCACCTGGCGCCGCGAGTTCGAGGGCTATTTACTGCCTGTCTGGCTCAAGCCTTAATCCCACAGCGGTGGAAGACAGGCAGACTAGTCCTCCTCAGGAAGGAAGGCCGGCCGGCGGAGTCGCCGTCGGCGTACCGCCCCATCGTCCTCCTGGACGAGCTGGCAAAGCTCTTCGAGCGTGTGGTGGTCGGGCGTCTGGTGGCGCACCTCGGGCAGAGGGGACCTGACCTCTCGGGCGTGCAGTTCGGCTTCCGCAGTGGCCGCTCCACGGTGGATGCCATTCTGTGCGTCCGAGCCCAGGTGCGGGACGCAGTGGCCCAGGGCGACGTCGTCGTGGCGGTGTCCCTCGACATCGCCAACGCGTTCAACACGTTGCCCTGGAGCTGCATTAGGGAGGCACTCCGCTACCACGGGGTGCCGACCTATCTGCGTCGAGTGGTGGGTGCCTACCTCTCCGACAGGTGGGTCATTTTTCCTGGCCAGAACGGCATGGTGAGCAAGGAGGTCGTGTGCGGTGTTCCACAGGGGTCGGTACTCGGTCCACTCTTGTGGAACATCGGATACGACTGGGTTCTGCGGGGCACATTGCTGCGGGGAGTGAGTGTCGTTTGCTATGCCGACGACACGCTCGTGCTGGCTCGGCGGCCGACGTACCGGGATGCGGCAGTGTTGGCGACTGCAGGCGTCGCGCAGGTCGTAGCGCGGATTCGGCGCCTCGGCCTCACTGTCGCTCTCGAGAAGGCGGAGGGCATCATTTTTCATGGCCCAAGGAGGGCGCCTCCTCACGACGCCCATCTGATCGTGGGAGGCACTCGCATCGGTCTGTCGGGCGCGATGACGTACCTGGGTCTCGTGCTCGACGGCCGATGGAAGTTTCGGGCGCACTTTCAGCGGCTGGTCCCGCGCCTACTGAAGGTGGCGGCCTCTCTGTCTTGGCTTTTGCCTAACGTGGGGGGTCCCGGGGTGAGCTGTCGCAGGCTCTACACCGGCGTCGTGAGAGCGATGGCGATGTACGGTGCTCCCGTCTGGGCCGACGCCCTTGATCGCGAGAACATCGCCCTGCTGCGGAGAGCGCAGAGGGTGATGGCGATAAGGGTCGTACGGGGGTACCGTACCATCTCGGGAGAGGCAGCGTGTGTGCTGGCTGGAGTCCTGCCCTGGGACCTGGACGCGGTTTCTCTGGCGTCGTCCTACCGGCGGCGTCGGGGTCTGGCGTCCGGGGCCCTCAGTCCAGCACCACGGTGGCTACAAGACCACCTCAGGCGAGAGCGGGATGCCGCGATCGCAGAATGGGAGGGGCGGCTCGAGCGTCCGAGTGCGGGGCACCGGACGATCGAGGCAATTCGGCCGGTCCTCCGGCAGTGGTTGGCTAGACGACATGGCGTCCTAACCTTCCGCGCCACGCAGGTCCTCTCGGGGCACGGTTGCTTCGGGGGGTACCTGTGTCGGGTCGCTGGGAGGGAGCCCTCTCCTCGTTGCCACCACTGCCGGGACTGCTCCGACGAGTCGGCACAGCATGTGCTGGAGGTGTGTCCGGCTTGGGAGGAGGAGCGCGAGGCGCTAAGTCGTGTTGTGGGGACAGACCTTTCGCTGCCGGCTGTGATATCCGCCATGGTCGGCAGCGAAAGGTGCTGGGACGCCGTCCTCGCTTTTTGTGAGCGGGTGATGTCGGAGAAGGAGGCGGCCGAGCGGGTGAGGGAGGACACCACCGACCTCCCCCTCCGCCGCAAAAGGACTGGGCGTCGGAGGCAGGCGCACGATCGTCGCCTTCCCCCTTAGCGCTAGGCGAGGGCGGTCGACTCGGGGAAGTCGGCCGTCCACCGAATCTGCCCGGGTAGGCGCGTGCGGTGTCCGCCGCGCGCCACCCACGGTGAGAACAACCGGGTGAGAGCCTGATGAGGCACGCCGTCGGGGTTTGCAGACGAATCCGGATTCCTGCGACCCCGGCACAGGCGATGAAAGTGGACACCGTGTGGTTTTAGTGGGTAAACTGCCAGTCAGCAGGAGTCCCACATAACCCGGTCGTTCCCCAGCGGCCGGGTATGCGTAACGCATTTCCACACGTTAAAAAAAAAAAAAAAAAAAAAAAAAAAAAAAAAAAAAAAAAAAAAAAAGGTTAGGTTGGGGTGCTACAGTCGGTGACCTCCGCGCGGTGCACCCTGGAAACGTAGGCAGCAGCAGCTGCACAGTTGCGATTGCGGAACTGCTGCTGCCTACGGCTAACGACCGACTCGGGGGGGAAACGCGCTCCGGCGCTCTGCTCGTAGCAGAGTTGTCCCGTTGAGCGCGTATAGTGTGGGATCTCTCCAGCGGCACTGCGCTCGCGCGCTGTGCTGGCACGGAGACTGGGCGGGTCTGGCGTGCGTTGACACCGCCGTCGGACGAGCGAGCAGAAGCCCTGTTTGCTCACCGTCAATATCGTAACCCCGTTTCGTGGTGTCGTGGTCATGTCTCGCGGCCACGTACGGGACCGAGGGTCTTGCCTTAGCCGGCCGGACCGCGAGGAAGAAAACCTCTATAAAAAATTACCCCGAATCCCAAGCGGCGACACAGCGTGAAGGGATGCATGGCCGACGGGAGGTTCGGTCAATCTGTGTCACTTACAACATGGACACGTTCGCGAAAACTTCACTACCCCAGGCGGGTACCGACGCCTCAGGCGTCGGAGAATCCCGCCACGCTTCGGCGTGCAGCCCCATCGAATCTGGGGGGGGCAACGACCGTGTTTGTGTTGCGCCCACGAAGGGCGGAGTTGGGTGTGTGCCCGCGAAGGGCGGTGAAGATGTCAGGCCCGAGAAGGGCGGTGGGCGGGTATGGCAGCCACAGGTGGTGCTTACCCGCATAGACCAGGCGATCTCTTTGGAATCCGAATTAGCTAGCGAATCGGCCGACCGGCGGCCCGAGAAGGGCGGAGATGACGTGGGGCCCGAGGAGGGCGATAACAGTAGCGACGTCATAGAGCTTTCCGACACGAGTATGAGGTCGGAATCTCCACATGACTCGGACTCACCCGGACGATTCTGGAAGCGCAGGCGTTGCGAGACGGATGAGGGCGCGTCGGACGCGGATAACGACGACGCCCCCGCCAAAATATCCACTGCGCGTAGAGGCCGTGGCCGACCACCCACGACTGGGCAGTACGTTGGCCTAGCCAAGGCGAAATCCGAATACCTCGCCCAGTGCCAAAAGGAGCTGGAGCTGCAGGCGGAAAGTGAGGTGGTGGCGATTACGCGCCAAATCAGGGCGACGCGTGCGGCTGCATATATCGACGCGGACAGATCAGACGAATGCTCGACACGGGACCTCCACAAGAGGGCCCAGGAATGCGTCGATGCAATCGTGAAACTGACGAAGAGCTCGAAAAACATAAAGGGCACTTTCAGAAAGGCCTTCAACGAGTCCGCGGAAACGATAGGTGAGGTTCTTGGTGTCCTTTACCAGCGGACATCCACCGATGAAATTAGGCAGCTGCAGGATGCCAACGACCGCCTTAGGTCCGAAAACGCCCAGCTCCGTTCCGAAATCGCCGAACTGCGGCAGGGCGTGGCCGATATAAGGCGAGAGCTGAGCTCGGCGTCTGCTCCGGCCCCTCCTCCCTCTAACCAAAAGGCCGTGGACGATGACGCGATCGTCAAAAAGATCATGGATGGGGTGGGCAAATTGATCAACGCCCGATTCAGGGAATTAGAGGCGTCTGGCAGGCTCCTGCCCGAATCGCGGACGCGACAAGTACAGGCCAGTGCGTCAACGGAGAGGACAGAGGCGCCAACTTCCCAGCCGGCGGAGCCCAGTGTCACCACGCTGACCCCGCCAGCGAATCCGGCGCCGAAAAAGAAGACCAAAAGGAAAAGGAATAAAAAAGGTGCAGTCACACAAGCGGCTGCGCCGCCAGAACCTCGCCCCCCACCGTCTGGTCCGAGCGCTCCGGCGGAGGGCTGGAACGTGGTGGCGAGAAGGGGTAAGAAGTCGAACCAGCAAAAGCAGCCGGCCAAAAAGCCGAAAGCGCCTAAGCTGCGTCTGCCCCGGTCAGCGGCGGTGCAACTGACGCTGCTGCCGGGAAGCACAAGGACATATGCGGAGGTTCTCGGAGCGATTAAGGCTGATGGCGTTATAGCGGGGATGGGCGTGGAGACCCGCTATAAGGTATCCCAGACGGGCGCCCGCAGGCTGGAATTGCCCGGTGCCGACGGCAAAGAGAAGGCGGACGCGCTGGCCCGGCGCATTAAGGAGATCGTCGGCGAGGGAGTGGCGGTCGCTAGGCCGGAAAAGTGTGCCGACCTCCGGATCGCCGGACTAGATGACTCGGTTACTCCCTCAGAATTGGCTGGCGTAATCGCCAAAGCAGGAGGATGCGCCGTTGAGGCGATTAAGGTCGGCGAGATTCGCCAAAACTACACCGGCGTCGGAACGGCATGGGTTCGCTGCCCAGTAGAGGCGGCCAAGAAGGTGGTCGACGGGCGCCGCCTTCTAGTGGGCTTCGTGTCGGTGGGAGTTCAGCTCCTGAAGGAGAGGCCGCGGCAATGCTATCGCTGCCACGAAGTCGGGCACGTGGCAGCGAAGTGCGATAAGGAGGTTGACCGCAGCGCGCAATGCTACCGCTGCGGCAAAGAGGGGCACACGCGCCGACATTGTACCGCCGAGGCGAACTGCCCAGTCTGCGAGGCCGCCAACCGACCGGCGAGGCACACCATGGTCATGTGCCCCGGTAAAAAGCAGAGAGGGAAAGGGAGAAAGAAGGCGACTCCCGGGCCCAGAGCCCAGGCACCGCCCACCAACAGAGCCGAGGAGGCAAATATGGAGACTCAATAATGGCCACTAAAGTCCTCCAGGCTAACCTGAACCACTGTGCCAGGGCCCAAGACCTTTTTGTCCAGAGCCTGGTGCAGTGGTCCGTGCAGGTGGCGGTGGTGGCCGAGCCCTACTCGGTTCCGCCGAGGGACAACTGGGTCGGCGATCGCGATGGTGTGGTGGCCATCGTGACCCAGGTCGCCGCGGGCACCCCGCCCTTTACGCGTATTGTAAAGAGCTCGGGTTGCGTCGCGGCACTGCTGGGGGGGATGGCTGTAGTGGGGGTGTACTTCTCCCCGAATAAGTCGGTCGCCGACTTCGAGGCGTACCTCGACGAACTCGAGAGGCTGATTAGGAGGCTCCAACCTGCAGAGGTGCTGGTGCTCGGCGACCTCAATGCGAAGTCCCAGCAGTGGGGATGTCCAGCAACGGATGCGCGGGGGGCGATCCTCGAGGAGTGGGTGGTTGCCACCAACTTGACCGTCCTCAACCGCGGGACGGCCAACACGTGTGTGCGAAGGTGGGGTGGGTCCATCGTGGACGTATCGTTCGCGAGCCCCGCCCTAGCGCGCCGTGTTCAGGACTGGCGAGTGCTGGACGATGTGGAGACTCTCTCGGACCACCTTTACATCCGTTTTGAGATCTCCGCTCGTCCCGCGGTGCCGCCAAGTCCCAGCCGCGTCTCGGCGGAGGAGGGTCCGCGGTGGCAACTAAAGCGTCTCGACCGGGAGCGATTCGAAGAGGCGGCGATAGTGGCCTCTTGTCAGCCACAGGTCGGTGGTTCACCAGACAGTGTGGCAGACTGGCTGGTGGGCACGATGACCGGGATGTGCGACGTGGCCATGCCCAGGTCGAGATGTCGCCCCCAACGGGCGCAAGTGTACTGGTGGTCGGAGGCGATAGCGCAGCTGCGCAGGGAGTGCGTGGCCGCCCGACGCCAGTACACTCGTTGCAGGAGGCGGATTTTCCGCTCGCCCCTTGCCTCGCTGGACAGGGCACGGCACGAGGAGGAGGGTGAACGGCTGTACGCCCTATACACGTCAGCCAAAACCAGCCTCCAAAATGCCATAAGCGAGTCTCAGGTCGCGGCCAGGGCGGAAATGCTGGATGGGCTCAACAGCGACCCGTGGGGGAAGCCCTATAAACGGGTTCGCAATAAGGTCCGTCCCTGGGCTCCGCCACTCACGCAGACCCTGGACGCCGGAGTGGTCCGTGAGGTGGTCGCGGCGCTGTTCCCGACGGCGCCGGCACAGCATCAGCCGCCGCAAATGGCACCAGCGGACGCGCAGGGAGACGTCGGAGAGGAGGCACCAGAGGTCGGGGAGTCCGAGCTCGAGGAGGCCGTCGCACGGCTCAGGAGGAAGAGCGTCGCTCCAGGTCCGGATGGAATTCCGGGAAGGGCGTGGGTGCTGGCGTACGAACACCTGGCGCCCCGAGTTCGAGGGCTATTTTCTGCCTGTCTGGCTCAAGCCTTAATCCCACAGCGGTGGAAGACAGGCAGACTAGTCCTCCTCAGGAAGGAAGGCCGGCCGGCGGAGTCGCCGTCGGCGTACCGCCCCATCGTCCTCCTGGACGAGCTGGCGAAGCTCTTCGAGCGTGTGGTGGTCGGGCGTCTGGTGGCGCACCTCGGGCAGAGGGGACCTGACCTCTCGGGCGTGCAGTTCGGCTTCCGCAGTGGCCGCTCCACGGTGGATGCCATTCTGTGCGTCCGAGCCCAGGTGCGGGACGCAGTGGCTCAGGGCGACGTCGTCGTGGCGGTGTCCCTCGACATCGCCAACGCGTTTAACACGTTGCCCTGGAGCTGCATTAGGGAGGCGCTCCGCTACCACGGGGTGCCGACCTATCTGCGTCGAGTGGTGGGTGCCTACCTCTCCGACAGGTGGGTCGTGTTTCCTGGCCAGAACGGCATGGTGAGCAAGGAGGTCGTATGCGGTGTTCCACAGGGGTCGGTACTCGGCCCACTCCTGTGGAATATCGGATATGATTGGGTTCTACGGGGCACACTGTTGCGCGGTGTCAGCGTCGTCTGCTATGCCGACGATACGCTCGTGCTGGCTCGGCGGCCGACGTACAGGGATGCGGCAGTGTTGGCGACTGCAGGCGTCGCGCAGGTCGTAGCGCGGATCCGGCGCCTCGGCCTCACTGTCGCCCTCGAGAAGGCGGAGGGCATCGTCTTCCATGGCCCAAGGAGGGCGCCTCCTCACGACGCCCATCTGATCGTGGGGGGCACTCGCATCGGTCTGTCAGGCACGATGACGTACCTGGGTCTCGTGCTCGACGGCCGATGGAAGTTTCGGGCGCATTTTCAGCGGCTGGTCCCGCGCCTACTGAAGGTGGCGGCCTCTCTGTCCTGGCTTTTGCCTAACGTGGGGGGTCCCGGGGTGAGCTGTCGTCGTCTCTACACCGGCGTCGTGAGGTCGATGGCGATGTACGGTGCTCCCGTCTGGGCCGACGCCCTGGATCGCGACAACATTGCCCTGCTGCGGAGAGCGCAGAGGGTGATGGCGATAAGGGTCGTACGGGGGTACCGTACCATCTCGGGAGAGGCAGCGTGTGTGCTGGCTGGAGTCCTGCCCTGGGACCTGGACGCGGTTTCTCTGGCGTCGTCCTACCGGCGGCGTCGGGGTCTGGCGTCCGGGACCCTCAGTCCAGCACCACGGGGGCTACAAGACCACCTCAGGCGAGAGCGGGATGCCGCGATCGCGGAATGGGAGGGGCGGCTCGAGCGTCCGAGTGCGGGGCACCGGACGATCGAGGCAATTCGGCCGGTCCTCCGGCAGTGGTTGGCTAGACGGCATGGCGTCCTAACCTTTCGCACCACGCAGGTCCTCTCGGGGCACGGTTGCTTCGGGGGGTACCTGTGTCGGGTCGCTGGGAGGGAGCCCTCTCCTCGTTGCCACCACTGCCGGGACTGTTCCGACGAGTCGGCACAGCACGTGCTGGAGGTGTGTCCGGCTTGGGAGGAGGAGCGCGAGGCGCTAAGACGTGTTGTGGGGCCAGACCTTTCGCTGCCGGCTGTGATTTCCGCCATGGTCGGCAGCGAAAGATGCTGGGACGCCGTCCTCGCCTTTTGTGAGCGAGCGATGTCGCAGAAGGAGGCGGCCGAGCGGGTGAGGGAGGACACCACCGACCTCCCCCTCCGCCGCAAAAGGACTGGGCGTCGGAGGCTGGCGCACGATCGCCTTCCCCCTTAGCGCCAGGCAGAGGGCGGTCGACTTGGGGCAGTCGGCCGTCCACCGAATCTGCCCGGGTAGGCGCGTGCGGTGTCCGCCGCGCGCCACCCATGGTAGGAAATACCGTGTAGGAGCCTGATGAGGCACGCCGCCGGGGTTTGCAGACGAATCCGGATCCCTGCGACCCCGGCACAGGCGATGAAAGTGGACACCGTGTGGTTTTAGTGGGTAAACTGCCAGTCTACGGCAGGAGTCCCACATAACCCGGTCGTTCCCCAGCGGCCGGGTATGCGTAACGCATTTCCACACGTTAAAAAAAAAAAAAAAAAAAAAAAAGGTTAGGTTAGGTTAGGTTAGGTTAGGTTGGGGTGCGTCCGGTAGACTCCTGCCTGAGACGCGGACGCGACAAGGACAGGCCAGCGCGTCAACGGAGAGGACAGAGTTGCCAACTTCACAGCCGGCGGAGCCCAGTGTCACCACGCTGACCCCGCCAGCCAATCCGGGCACAAGCGCAAAATCAAGGAAAAGGAAAAGGACTAAAAAAGGTGCGGTTGCACAAGCGGCCGCGCCCCCAGAACCTCGCCCCACACCGCCTGCTCCGGCCGCTCCAGCGGAAAGCTGGAACGTGGTGGCGAGAAGAGGTAAGAGGACTGGGCAGCCGAACCAGACAAAGCAGCCGGCCAAAAAGGCCAAAGCGCCGAAGCTGCGTTTGCCCCGGACAGCGGCGGTGCAACTGACGCTGCTGCCGGGCAGTACTAAAACGTACGCGGAAGTGTTAGGGGCCATAAAGGCCGATGGCGTTATAGCGGGGATGGGCGTGGAGACCCGCTATAAGGTCTCCCAGACAGGCGCGCGCAGACTCGAGTTGCCCGGTTCCGACTCAAAGGAAAAGGCAGACGTGCTGGCCCGGCGCATAAAAGAGATCGTCGGCGAGGGTGTGGCGGTCACCAGGCCAGAAAAGTGTGCCGACCTCCGGATCGCCGGATTGGACGACTCGGTTACTCCCGCAGAATTGGCTGGCGTAATCGCCAAAGCGGGAGGATGCGCCGTGGAGTCCATCAAGGTTGGCGAAATCCGCCATAACTACACCGGCGTCGGGACGGCATGGGTCCGTTGCCCAGTCGAGGCGGCCAAGAGGGTGGTCGACGGGCGCCGCCTTCTGGTGGGCTTCGTTTCAGCCGCGGTCCAGCTACTGAAGGAGAGGCCTCGTCAGTGCTATCGCTGCCACGAAGTTGGGCATGTGGCGGCGAAGTGTGACAAGGAGGTGGACCGCAGCACGCAGTGCTACCGCTGCGGCAAGGACGGGCACACGCGCCGACACTGCACCGCCGAGGTGAACTGTCCGGTCTGTGAGGCCGCCGGCCGACCGGCGAGGCACACAATTGTTATGTGCCCCCGGAAAAAGTCGGCAAATAAAAGGAAGAAGGCGACAGCTGGGCCCCAAACCCAAACACCGCCCACCAATAGAGTCGGGGTGGAAAGTAACATGGAGACCCAATAATGGCACAAAAAGTTCTCCAGACTAACCTGAACCACTGTGCCAGGGCCCAAGACCTTTTTGTCCAGAGCCTGGTGCAGTGGTCCGTGCAGGTGGCGGTGGTGGCCGAGCCCTACTCGGTTCCGCCGAGGGATAACTGGGTCGGCGATCGCGATGGTGTGGTGGCCATCGTGACCCAGGTCGCCACGGGCACCCCGCCCTTTACGCGTATTGTAAAGGGCTCGGGTTGCGTCGCGGCACTGCTGGGGGGGATGGCCGTAGTGGGGGTTTACTTCTCCCCGAACAAGTCGGTCGCCGACTTCGAGGCGTACCTCGACGAACTGGAGTTGCTAATAAGGCGGTTTCAACCCGCAGAGGTGCTGGTGCTCGGGGACTTCAATGCGAAGTCCCAGCTGTGGGGATGTCCAGCTACGGATGCGCGGGGGGCGATCCTCGAGGAGTGGGTGGTTGCCACCAACTTGACCGTCCTCAACCGCGGGACGGCCAACACGTGTGTGCGAAGGTGGGGTGGGTCCATCGTGGACGTATCGTTCGCGAGCCCCGCCCTAGCGCGCCGTGTTCAGGACTGGCGAGTGCTGGACGACGTGGAGACTCTCTCGGACCACCTTTACATCCGTTTTGAGATCTCCGCTCGTCCCGCGGTGCCGCCAAGTCCCAGCCGCATCTCGGCGGAGGACGGTCCGCGGTGGCAACTAAAGCGTCTCGACCGGGAGCGATTCGAAGAGGCGGCGATAGTGGCCTCTTGTCAGCCACAGGTCGGTGGTTCACCAGACAGTGTGGCAGACTGGCTGGTGGGCACGATGACCGGGATGTGCGACGTGGCCATGCCCAGGTCGAGATGCCGCCCCCAACGGGCGCAAGTGTACTGGTGGTCGGAGGCGATAGCGCAGCTGCGCAGGGAGTGCGTGGCCGCCCGACGCCAGTACACTCGTTGCAGGAGGCGGATTTTCCGCTCGCCCCTTGCCTCGCTGGACAGGACACGGCACGAGGAGGAGGGTGAACGGCTGTACGCCCTATACACGTCAGCCAAAACCAGCCTCCAAAATGCCATAAGCGAGTCTCAGGCCGCGGCCAGGGCGGAAATGCTGGATGGGCTCAACAGCGACCCGTGGGGGAAGCCCTACAAACGGGTTCGTAACAAGGTCCGTCCCTGGGCTCCGCCACTCACGCAGACCCTGGACGCCGGAGTGGTCCGTGAGGTGGTCGCGGCGTTGTTCCCGACGGCGCCGGCACAGCACCAGCCGCCGCAAATGGCACCAGCAGACGCGGAGGGAGATGTCGGAGAGGAGGCACCAGAGGTCGGGGAGTCCGAGCTCGAGGAGGCCGTCGCACGGCTCAGGAGGAAGAGCGTCGCTCCAGGTCCGGATGGAATTCCGGGAAGGGCGTGGGTGCTGGCGTACGAACACCTGGCGCCACGAGTTCGAGGGCTATTTTCTGCCTGTCTGGCTCAAGCCTTAATCGCACAACATGGACACGTTCGCAAAAACTTCATTACCCCAGGCGGGTACCGACGCCTCAGGCGTCGGAGAATCCCGCCACGCTTCGGCGTGCAGCCCCATCGAATCTGGGGGGGGCAACGACCGTGCTTGTGTTGCGCCCACGAAGGGCGGAGTTGGGTGTGTGCCCGCGAAGGGCGGTGAAGATGTTAGGCCCGAGAAGGGCGGTGGGCGGGTATGGCAGCCACAGGTGGTGCTTACCCGCATAGACCAGGCGATCTCCTTGGATTCTGAATTAGCTAGCGAATCGGCCGGCCGGCGGCCCGAGAAGGGCGGAGAAGACGTGGTGCCCGAGGAGGGCGATGACGATAGCACTGTCATAGAGCTATCAGATACGAGTATGAGGTCGGGGTCGCCGTGTGATTCGGACTCACCCGGACGATTCTGGAAGCGCCGCCGGTGCGAGACGGACGACGGCGCATCGGACGCGGATGGCGACGACACCCCCGCCAAAATATCGACTGCACGTCGAGGCCGTGGCCGACCACCCACGACTGGGCAGTACGTTGGCCTAGCCAAGGCGAAGTCCGAATACCTCGCCCAGTGCCAAAAGGAGCTGGAGCTGCAGGCGGAAAGTGAGGTGGTGGCGATTACGCGCCAAATCAGGGCGACGCGTGCGGCTGCATACATCGACGCGGACAGATCAGACGAATGCTCGACACGGGACCTCCACAAGAGGGCCCAGGAATGCGTCGATGCAATCGTGAAACTGACGAAGAGCTCGAAAAATATAAAGGGGACTTTCAGAAAGGCCTTCAACGAGTCCGCCGAAACGATAGGTGAGGTTCTTGGTGTCCTTTACCAGCGGACATCCACCGACGAAATTAGGCAGCTGCAGGATGCCAACGACCGCCTTAGGTCCGAAAACGCCCAGCTCCGTTCCGAAATCGCCGAACTGCGGCAGGGCGTGGCCGATATAAGGCGAGAGCTGAGCTCGACGTCTGCTCCGGCTCCTCCTGCCTCCAACCAAAAGGCCGTGGACGATGACGCGATCGTCAAAAAGATCATGGACGGGGTGGGTAAAATGATTAACGCTCGATTTAGGGAGTTGGAGGCGTCCGGTAGACTCCTGCCCGAGACGCGGACGCGACAAGGACAGGCCAGCGCGTCAACGGAGAGGACAGAGGCGCCAACTTCCCAGCCGGCGGAGCCCAGTGTCACCACGCTGACCCCGCCAGCCAATCCGGGCACAAGCGCAAAAACGAGGAAAAGGAAAAGGACTAAAAAAGGTGCGGTTGCACAAGCGGCCGCGCCCCCAGAACCTCGCCCCACACCGCCTGCTCCGGCCGCTCCAGCGGAAGGCTGGAACGTGGTGGCAAGAAGAGTTAAGAGGACTTTGCAGCCGAACCAGCCAAAGCAGCCGGCCAAAAAGGCCAAAGCGCCGAAGCTGCGTTTGCCCCGGACAGCGGCGGTGCAACTGACGCTGCTGCCGGACAGTACTAAAACGTACGCGGAAGTGTTAGGGGCCATAAAGGCCGATGGCGTTATAGCGGGGATGGGCGTGGAGACCCGCTATAAGGTCTCCCAGACAGGCGCGCGCAGGCTGGAGTTGCCCGGTGCCGACTCAAAGGAAAAGGCAGACGTGCTGGCCCGGCGCATAAAAGAGATCGTCGGCGAGGGTGTGGCGGTCACCAGGCCAGAAAAGTGTGCCGACCTCCGGATCGCCGGACTGGACGACTCGGTTACTCCCGCAGAATTGGCTGGCGTAATCGCCAAAGCGGGAGGATGCGCCGTGGAGTCCATCAAGGTTGGCGAAATCCGCCAGAACTACACAGGCGTCGGGACGGCATGGGTCCGTTGCCCAGTCGAGGCGGCCAAGAGGGTGGTCGACGGGCGCCGCCTTCTGGTGGGCTTCGTTTCAGCCGGGGTCCAGCTACTGAAGGAGAGGCCTCGTCAGTGCTATCGCTGCCACGAAGTTGGGCATGTGGCGGCGAAGTGTGACAAGGAGGTGGACCGCAGCACGCAGTGCTACCGCTGCGGCAAGGACGGGCACACGCGCCGGCACTGCACCGCCGAGGCGAACTGTCCGGCCTGTGAGGCCGCCGGCCGACCGGCGAGGCACACAATTGTTATGTGCCCCCGGAAAAAGTCGGCAAATAAAAGAAAGAAGGCGACAGCTGGGCCCCAAACCCAAACACCGCCCACCAATAGAGTCGGGGTGGAAAGTAACATGGAGACCCAATAATGGCACAAAAAGTTCTCCAGGCTAACCTGAACCACTGTGCCAGAGCCCAAGACCTCTTTGTCCAGAGCCTGGTACAGTGGTCCGTGCAGGTGGCGGTAGTGGCCGAGCCCTACTCTGTTCCGCCGAGGGACAACTGGGTCGGCGATCGCGATGGTGTGGTGGCCATCGTGACCCAGGTCGCCGCGGGCACCCCGCCCTTTACGCGTATTGTAAAGGGCTCGGGTTGCGTTGCGGCACTGCTGGGGGGGATGGCTGTAGTGGGGGTTTACTTCTCCCCGAACAAGTCGGTCGCCGACTTCGAGGCGTACCTCGACGAAGTGGAGGCAATAATAAGGCGTTTTCAACCCGCGGAGGTGCTGGTGCTCGGGGACCTCAATGCGAAGTCCCAGCAGTGGGGATGTCCAGCAACGGATGCGCGAGGGGCGATCCTCGAGGAGTGGGTGGTTGCCACCAACTTGACCGTCCTCAATCGCGGGACGGCCAACACGTGTGTGCGAAGGTGGGGTGGGTCCATCGTGGACGTATCGTTCGCGAGCCCCGCCCTAGCGCGCCGTGTTCAGGACTGGCGAGTGCTGGACGACGTGGAGACTCTCTCGGACCACCTATACATCCGATTTGAGATCTCCGCTCGTCCCGCGGTGCCGCCAAGTCCCAGCCGCGTCTCGACGGAGGACGGTCCGCGGTGGCAACAGAAGCGTCTCGACCGGGAGCTTTTCGAAGAGGCGGCGATAGTGGCCTCTTGTCAGCCACAGGTCGGTGGATCACCAGACAGGGTGGCAGACTGGCTGGTGGACACGATGACCGGCATGTGCGACGTGGCCATGCCGAGGTCGAGGTGCCGCCCCCAACGGGCGCAAGTGTACTGGTGGTCGGAGGCGATAGCGCAGCTGCGCAGGGAGTGCGTGGCCGCCCGACGCCAGTACACTCGTTGCAGGAGGCGGATTTTCCGCTCGCCCCTTGCCTCGCTGGACAGGGCACGGCACGAGGAGGAGGGTGAACGGCTGTACGCCCTTTACACGGCAGCCAAAGCCAGCCTCCAGAGTGCCATCTGCGAGTCGCAGGCCGCGGCCAGGGCGGAAATGCTGGATGGGCTTAATAGCGACCCGTGGGGGAAGCCCTACAAACGGGTTCGCAATAAGGTCCGTCCCTGGGCTCCGCCACTCACGCAGACCCTGGACGCCGGAGTGGTCCGTGAGGTGGTCGCGGCGTTGTTCCCCACGGCACCGGCACAGCACCAGCCGCCGCAAATGGCACCAGCGGACGCGGAAGGAGACGTCGGAGAGGAGGCACCAGAGGTCGGGGAGTCCGAACTCGACGAGGCCGTCGCACGGCTCAGGAAGAAGAGCGTCGCTCCAGGTCCGGATGGCATTCCGGGAAGGGCGTGGGTGCTGGCGTACGATCACCTGGCGCCGCGAGTTCGAGGGCTATTTTCTGCCTGTCTGGCTCAAGCCTTAATCCCACAGCGGTGGAAGACAGGCAGACTAGTCCTCCTCAGGAAGGAAGGCCGGCCGGTGGAGTCGCCGTCGGCGTACCGCCCCATTGTCCTCCTGGACGAGCTGGCGAAGCTCTTCGAGCGTGTGGTGGTCGGGCGTCTGGTGGCGCACCTCGGGCAGAGGGGACCAGACCTCTCGGGCGTGCAGTTCGGCTTCCGCAGTGGCCGCTCCACGGTGGATGCCATTCTGTGCGTCCGAGCCCAGGTGCGGGACGCAGTGGCTCAGGGCGACGTCGTCGTGGCGGTGTCCCTCGACATCGCCAACGCGTTTAACACGTTGCCCTGGAGCTGCATTAGGGAGGCGCTCCGCTACCACGGGGTGCCGACCTATCTGCGTCGAGTGGTGGGTGCCTACCTCTCCGACAGGTGGGTCGTGTTTCCTGGCCAGAACGGCATGGTGAGCAAGGAAGTTGTATGCGGTGTTCCACAGGGGTCGGTACTCGGTCCACTCCTGTGGAATATCGGATACGACTGGGTTCTACGGGGCACACTGTTGCGCGGTGTCAGCGTCGTCTGTTATGCCGACGATACGCTCGTGCTGGCTCGGCGGCCGACGTACAGGGATGCGGCAGTGTTGGCGACTGCAGGCGTCGCGCAGGTCGTAGCGCGGATCCGGCGCCTCGGCCTCACTGTCGCCCTCGAGAAGGCGGAGGGCATCGTCTTCCATGGCCCAAGGAGGGCGCCTCCACACGACGCCCATCTGATTGTGGGAGGCACTCGCATCGGCCTGTCGGGCACGATGACGTACCTGGGTCTCGTGCTCGACGGCCGATGGAAGTTTCGGGCGCATTTTCAGCGGCTGGTCCCGCGCTTACTGAAGGTGGCGGCCTCTCTGTCCTGGCTTTTGCCTAACGTGGGGGGTCCCGGGGTGAGCTGTCGTCGTCTCTACACCGGCGTCGTGAGGTCGATGGCGATGTACGGTGCTCCCGTCTGGGCCGACGCCCTGGATCGCGACAACATTGCCCTGCTGCGGAGAGCGCAGAGGGTGATGGCGATAAGGGTCGTACGGGGGTACCGTACCATCTCGGGAGAGGCAGCGTGTGTGCTGGCTGGAGTCCTGCCCTGGGACCTGGACGCGGTTTCTCTGGCGTCGTCCTACCGGCGGCGTCGGGGTCTGGCGTCCGGGACCCTCAGTCCAGCACCACGGGGGCTACAAGACCACCTCAGGCGAGAGCGGGATGCCGCGATCGCGGAATGGGAGGGGCGGCTCGAGCGTCCGAGTGCGGGGCACCGGACGATCGAGGCAATTCGGCCGGTCCTCCGGCAGTGGTTGGCTAGACGGCATGGCGTCCTAACCTTCCACGCCACGCAGGTCCTCTCGGGGCACGGTTGCTTCGGGGGGTACCTGTGTCGGGTCGCTGGGAGGGAGCCCTCTCCTCGTTGCCACCACTGCCGGGACTGCTCCGACGAGTCGGCACAGCACGTGCTGGAGGTGTGTCCGGCTTGGGAGGAGGAGCGCGAGGCGCTAAGACGTGTTGTGGGGCCAGCCCTTTCGCTGCCGGCTGTGATTTCCGCCATGGTCGGCAGCGAAAGGTGCTGGGACGCCGTCCTCGCTTTCTCTGAGCGAGTGATGTCGCAGAAGGAGGCGGCCGAGCGGGTGAGGGAGGACACCACCGACCTCCCCCTCCGCCGCAAAAGGACTGGGCGTCGGAGGTTGGCGCACGATCGTCGCCTTCCCCCTTAGCGCTAGGCAGAGGGCGGTCGACTTGGGGAAGTCGGCCGTCCACCAAATCTGCCCGGGTAGGCGCGTGCGGTGTCCGCCGCGCGCCACCCATGGTAAGAAACACCTTGTAAGAGCCTGATGAGGCACGCCGCCGGGGTTTGCAGACGAATCCGGATTCCTGCGACCCCGGCACAGGCGATGAAAGTGGACACCGTGTGGTTTTAGTGGGTAAACTGCCAGTCTACAGCAGGAGTCCCACATAACCCGGTCGTTCCCCAGCGGCCGGGTATGCGTAACGCATTTCCACACGTTAAAAAAAAAAAAAAAAAAAAAAAAAAAAAGGTTAGGTTAGGTTAGGTAAGGTTAGGTTAGGTTAGGTTAGGTTAGGTTAGGTTAGGTTAGGTTAGGTTAGGTTAGGTTAGGTTAGGTTAGGTTAGGTTAGGTTAGGTTAGGTTAGGTTAGGTTAGGTTAGGTTAGGTTAGGTTAGGTTAGGTTAGGTTAGGTTAGGTTAGGTTAGGTTAGGTTAGGTTAGGTTAGGTTAGGTTAGGTTAGGTTAGGTTAGGTTAGGTTAGGTTAGGTTTTTTTTTTTTTTTTTTTTTTTTTATTTTTTTTTTTGTTTAATACTTGACCTCCCTATAAGGGGAGACTGTTTTTACATTTTTATTATTTATCTTTGTGTTTCATTTTTCATCTAAAGAAAACTCTTTCATACTATCTCAATCTTTTACTCTGTTCGTCACTCATTCTGCATACCATGTTCAATCAATCGTTCATCGTCATTCAATCATGCTGAAGGCAAAGTGTACTTAGGTCTAGGTAACGCGGGGACAGTAAGGGGGAAAAACAATAGGTATCTATTTATTTTAAAATTTTTTTTTCCTTATGATCTAGCTCTTACATTATAATTTAGTACAATTGATCCACTTAATTACTATTATTTACAAGGCAGGTAACATAAAATAACTCTAAACTATATAGATTAATACAAAATTTTATTGTGCAAAATAAATATCTTACACAATTAACAATACTATCAACAACTTACAAACTATGTTCCTATTTAATTAACAATGTCTTATGTTAGTCTACTTATACTATACTATAACTATCTAACATAATTTACTTACACTCTATTTCTATAATTTACTAATTTACAAATTTTTCTGCAGTAGTTTAGGAACAAGTCTCTGTTCTTTCCACACACTAATCCCGGTAATGAGTTTGTTTCCAATTTAGTACCCAATAATGACTCTATTTCCTGCCTCTCACGACAATGGGCCGGGCAGTCCAGGAGGACGTGGAGGACAGACTCCGAGCACGCAGGATCGCAGACGCACGATGGACTCTCCTTGCACTTGAAGCGGTGCAAGTACTCGGAGAATCCACCGTGCCCCGTCAATACCTGGGTGACAAATCTGTCCACCTTTATTTTACCGATGATCCGGTATGCGGCTATCGCGTCCGGGAAAAAGACCCGGGTGACACCGGCTGTTTCACCGCCCTGGTATCGTTGGTTCCATTCATCAAGCGATCGCATACGAATGCTTCGCTTGATGAATGAAACGGGGCAGCTGTCGTAGTCAAAACTGCGTTTTGACTTTAGCGCAGCTTCCTTAGCCAGATGGTCGGCACGCTCGTTCCCCTCTAGTCCCGCGTGGGCTTTGATCCAGAACAAACTAACAAGTTTGTCTTGTACCAAAGCCCTACGCAGGTGGCCCCGCGCCTCAACGGCCAGGGGGTGGAGGGCTTCCGGGTTGACTGTAGTCTGCAGTGCCGACAGGGAGTCGGAGTAAATCCCGACTGATCTGGCCGAGTTATCTGCGGCCGTTCGCGCCGCCCTGCATATCGCCAGGAGTTCCGCCTGGTAGACGGTGCAAAAGGACGGCAAAGTAAGCTTGAGGGTTTTGGTTTCGGCGGCGCCTCTCCATATGGATAGCGCCGCGCCCACTTTGCCCTCAATCTTACTGCCGTCCGTGTAGATGTTAAGGTCGTGGTCAATGTTGACCGCGAGTTGTTCCTCGTCCGCCAGGCACTTGAACTCCAGGTCGATATGCTGAGCGGGATGCGGAGACCGCAGAGCCGAGGACATCCGTTCCACTTCCCGATCCCCTATCGCGTCCTGGGGTATACCCCTCCTCGCGCCGTACAACGCCGCGGCTTCGCGGACGCGCAGGTCGAGAGGGAGTATCCCAGCGAGCAACAGTGCTGAGTTCAGGGAGGTGGTGCGGTATGCCCTACACAGCTTCTGCGCAAAGCCCCGCTGGACCACGTTCAGCTGCTTACGTACACCTAGCTTGTCCACAGCCGGCGCCCAAACGGCAGCCGCATACAGTATCACGGGCTCAACCACCGCTCTGTAAATAACGCGGATAACTTCGGGGTGGAGGCCCCAGCTCGCCTTCGCGGCTCTCGAAAGCTGGGAATAGAAGGTGACGGCCTTCTTACAGACGTTCGCGACGTGCGTGTTGAAGGTAAGGCGTTGGTCTAGGACGACTCCCAGTAATTTGATTTCGCCCACCATACCGATGTCGACCCCGCCCATGTGGAGGCGTGGGGTGTCATACTTCAGTTTGCGCGTGATGACCATAGCACTGGTCTTGTGCGGCGCAAACTTCAGCTTATTCTGGACTCCCCACTCCCTCACATGCTCGAGGGCGGCATTGGCGTGGTTTTCGACCTCAAGAGCCGTCTTACCCTCAAAGACCAACACCACATCGTCAGCGAACGCCTGCACGTAATAATGTCTAGCCTCCAACTCACGAAGCAGTGGATCCAACAAGAGGTTCCACAAAATCGGCCCGCCGATAGACCCTTGCACGCAACCCTTCCCGGTTTCTCTCACGTGCTCTTCCCCACAGTACCGTGCACGAACATGCCTGCCGCTCAGGTAGCTGCCCAGGAGCCTACGGATGTTAATCGGCACTCGTTCCTCCGCCAGCCGGACTTTTATGCGTGGCCACCAAGCGTTGTCGAAGGCGCCCTCTATATCTAGAGACACAAGCGTCAATAGCTTTTTATTTGTAAGTCCGCGTCTTATATGTTCTACTAGTGTATAGAGGGCGTCCTCGGTGCTACGCTGGGGCATAAAGCCGAACTGACGGGTACTGAGCCTGGGCGCTACGTGATGTTTCAATCTGGCGACAAGCATCTTCTCCAGCACTTTCCCCAGCACCGGAAGGAGACCAATCGGCCGATATGACCGTGGTGTCCGGTAGGTGTCCTTCCCCGGCTTCCGGAGGAAGATCACCGTGGCCTCCTTCCAGGGCTCGGGAAAATGCCGGAGTTCGAGGCACCTGTTGAAAAGAGCCAATGAGAGATCGGGGTCATACTCTATCGCGTGCAAACATATATCGGCGGTAAAACCGTCCGCGCCTGGAGCCTTCTTCGGATTGAAGGACCGGCAGGCCAATTTCAACTCTAAAGGAGTGAAAGGCGGGTCCGTCGAATCCGAAGAAGTTTCAACGTCAAAGAGCTCAGCTTGTACCCTCACCCTTCGGTGCTCCTCGGAGTCATCCTCTTCGGAGTCCTCCGGGTAGAAGGTTTCGGCCATAAGCCTCACCGAGCCTTTGGCGTCTAGCTCCATATCGTTCACCACCAGCGGTGGATCTTCGTCTCTCCTGGAGGTTCTGCCGAGGACCCGGTAGATACCCCCCCAAACTGATTCCCCGTCCTGACGCTCACAGAAGGCGACCCAGCTGCGCGTCTGCGCATGCCTCACCTCGGTCTCATAGCGCTCCTTCGCTTCCAGGTACTCTCCGACTACCATTTGACGCCTAACCGGCGCTGCACACCGAATTCTGCATTTCTTGGTGGCCACCTCGCGCTTGAGCGCTGCCAACCCCTCGTTCCACCATGGCATATTCACCACATCTTTCCGCTTTATGGGCGGAATCGACATGGTACAGGCTTCCGCTATAATTTTATTGTATTTGGATATTGTTGTGTCTAAATCTGGACCAGTTGCTAAATTTTTTATAAAATCTATTGAAAAATTTTCTCTAGTTATAATTTGACCCAGTTTCTCACGAAACTGGGCCCAATTTGCATTTTTAGTGAAATAAGTCCTGGTAGTGTGTTGAATGTAATTTTTATTAATGTACCTTGTCGTCAATGTGAAGGATATGCCATTGTGGTCCGAGCTGGTCAGGTCCTCGCGCACGCGCCAGTCGTCCACCAAGCCATACAGATCCGGCGATACAGCAGTTATGTCAACATAGCTGCTGTACCTTACGCCGCCCCGGATAGTATCAAAGGTAGGGGTTTCCCCTTGGTTCAGGATGCAAAGTCCGAGGTCCTCCAGCGCCCCGTGTAGTTCCTCGCCTCTGCGGTCGGTCACGGGACTCTTCCACCAGACGCACTTAGCATTGGAGTCACCCCCAATGATCATACTCCGAGCTCCCGTCTCACGCTGCACCCGGCGCAGATGAGCTAGGTACGAGTCCATCGGCAGGTCGGGCTCAAAGTAAAATGAAACCAGGATGATCTCCCAGTTGCGGACTCGGATCCCCACCACTGAGATGTTGTTAGTGGTGAGTTTCGGGTACTGTGTGATGTGAAGGTCCGCGTCAAAAACTATGACCGCGGCCTTTACAGTCCCACTTCCATGATCCGCAGACTGGAAGACTCTGATCCCATTTTGACCCTTCACACGCCCTGTTCCGCCGACGTATGGCTCCTGTACCAAGGCCATCCGCGCTCGTAGTTCTGAGGCCTGAATCAGCAGCTCGGAGTATGCCAACTTGCTACGCTGGAGGTTCGCCTGGAGGATTTTTATAGCCACTGGGTCCGCCGGCACGCCCTTAGCAATACGCTACGGATTGCCGGGCGAGGTCATCCCACCTCTTCCTGACGGGACAGTTGTCGCTAAATGCGTTATGTTCGACATTGTCGAACTTCGCGCGACAACAGTTCCGGCAGGAAGGTGGGGACCCCGCCAGCCAATCCGCGCATTTAGAGCGCAGGTGCGGCCCGCCGCAGTGGCTACAGAGGTCTGCCGGGTCCTTGCAGTACTTGCGCCCGTGGCCAAACCCGAGGCATCGCGTGCATTGGACCAGCGGAGACTGGTCCTCTGCTCGCACCCTCATGAGGTCGACATGGACTGAGCCCACGCCGGTTATCCTCGCCCAGAGGGTGGGCGACGCACTCAGGACTACGTTGACCACGTGCGGGTTCCTGACCTTCCGACGATATTTAACCACGAGGCGGTCATCCCCGGGGCCGAGGCCGTCAAAGAGGTCCCGATTTTGGTTCCTCAGGGCCTTGACGATGTCACCGTCAGTGTTGACGGCCAAGACGCCTCTGAGGACGAAAAGCGGGTCTCTATTCTTGACGTCCTCGACCACGAGGCCCGATCCTTCTTTCCCTAAGCGCTCCCTCGCCTTCTTCCTGTCCTCGGCAGTCCCGAATCCCATTATCACCTTCCGGTCCTTGGCCTTACGGACCCGGTCCACCTTCACCCACCCCGACTTCGCGTCCATGGTCTCTCGCACCCTTCCGAGAACCTGTTCGGCCGTCTCCTTCTCGTTCTCGGAAGTGACGACCACCGAGTGCAGCACCGCGGGCCTTGTGTGTTGCTGCGGTCTCGCAGCGGCCACGCTGGCGTAGCTGAGCCGCTGTTCCTCGACCACCTGACTGCTCTTCGCGAGCTGTTCCTGGAGAGCCTTCATCCGCTCATTGCTCTCCAGGAGGAGCCGAGAGTGCTCGTCGAGCTTTGCGCTCAGTCCGGAGTCCGGAGGCACCGTGAACGTGGTGTCGGTGGTTACAGCCACCGGCACCACGTCCACGGAGCCCCCGCTCCCCTTCCGAGCCTTCCCGGCCCCCAGGTCGGCCTCAGATTCAGCGACCAGCCTCATAAGCGCGTCCAGGGACTCCAAGATCGTCGCCTTGAGGTCGCCCCTGAGGTTCCTGGACGCGTCCACCGCATCCTTCGCCTTCTTGTGATGCGAGCGGGCTCGCTGGACTCGAGTGGTCGTCGTGGGTGCAGAGACCTGTGCCTTAGCCCCCCCTTCCTTCGGGCTATCAATTGACTTGCGGCTGGTTGGTCTCGGAGCCTTGGAGGTGGTTGGAGCGCCCTGTGTCATTGCAGAGGTCGACTCCGTGGCTACCCCCTCAAACTTCTCCAGGCTCCGCCTATTTAATTTTTTAACTTCTTTGGGGGGAGTGGTGGGTGGGTTCGTCACAACCTGTTTTTTGACAGGTGTCCTTAGGCCAAGCACCATGTTGGAGGTCGCGTCAATAAATTAATTAAAATAAAAATGTCAAAATTGTCAAAAAAAAAAAAAAAAAAAAAAAATAAATTTGTCAATAAGTTAAAAACCGCAATAGCGGGGTGTATATGAAAAACAGAGACTGTTCCCAGTTAAAAAGGCACTGTAGAATGCTACAGCACCTAAAAAGTCCTTAAATCTACTTAATCTAAAATAAAAACTTAACACTATCTGCCGCCGTCGACTCTACAATCAATCTCTACTGGAACTCTATGTAGAGCTTCCCCGTCACCAGAGCCGTATAGGCCTTCGAGGGGGCCGATGAACGTCGAAAACCGCGCGCCGCTACGACCAGCGGTTGCCGAGATATCCCGCCCTAAAGTTTTTCAAGATGGCGTCCAGATATTTCGATTTCAGCCTAGGCCGAACTTTAAAAATTTATATCTCGGGAACCGCTAGCCGCAGAATGACGTGCGACGGCTCCCCGTGATGGCCCTCTCGAGATCTATCAAGATCTGTGGCTTAATTTAAAAATTTCGGGGTTAGTGCTCTACAGAGACCCCAGTGCCCTATTAGTGTGGCCCACGCTACGGCCGACCCGACAACGAAAACCGCGTCGCGCTGCGACCAGCGGTTGCCGAGATATTGCGCCCTAAAGAAATTCAAGATGGCGTCCGCGCACTTTGCGCCAGATTTTAAAAATCAATATCTCGGGAACCGCCGATCGCAGGAAAGCGTGCGACGGCTCGCCGTGCTGGTCTCTTTATAACCTACTCGAATTTTGGCCTCAAACCTCGATCGGGGGGGTCAACCTCAGATCGAGCTGTGAGCACCTCCAGAGGACAAAATTAATTGCGGCTTACACTATAGCGAAAGTCCGGTCTCGATAGGACTTATGGGGCCGGAGTTATAGCACTTTATAGTTTTACAAAATGGCCGACAATATGGCCACCAACTGTCAAAATTTTTCTTAAATCGGCTATTTATTGTCCGATTTGGCCGTGCAAGGGCTCGTTTTACGCGTCTCAAAAAGATCTATTAATATATTTACAAACGAAAATTTTTAGAACAACCCCTTATTTTTGGGGTTGGAAAAACCTACTTTTTACAAATAAAATTAATATAAAAAATGCTAAAAATAATTTTAAAAATCTACAAAAAATTAACTAAGCTATATACACTATAAACTATTTTTTAAGAATGGTTCCGGAGATACCAGAGCAAGGGTTGCCACCCCACGTGCACACCCTAAAACTTTAAAAAATTATAGAGCCAAAACTACAGCATAAAAAATTTTGAAAATTTGGGGGTTTGTAGATCTCCCAGAGACCTACCAAACTAAGTAAAAATATAGGGGTGTCACAGATCTTAATAAAAAGTTATTAAATTTAGAATTTTGAAGAAATTTTGTTTTTCTGATATCTCCACAACCACTAACCTTAAAATTTTTCTTGAAACGCCGTTGAGTTGGGCTCGCCGTGCCGCGTCGATAGAGGTGCGCCGCACCTTCGTCAGTCGCCGGGAAGTCCGACCACGTGGTTTCGTGATCGGAGGTTTTTTAATTTTATTTCCGCGCGCTTGCGTGGAAAAAATCCAAATGTGGGCTCGTTTGATAGAGCGTCACGAGACCCACAAAACAACACAATAAAAACAATAGGTCGTCGCTTTAAATCGAGCAGCGTTTTCACTCAAAGTTTTTAAAATTCACAAATTCCAACTTTGCGCACTTTTTTCAGGCACTTCGCGGCCTAGCCGCGAAAAACAAAAACTGTCACTGTATAGAGCACTTAATTGCGCAACTTTTGGTGCAAAATTTTTTGAAATCGGTTGCGAAAAAACCACTTTTTCGTATTTTTGAAAGTTGAAAACTGGCGGAGCGGCACTCGAACAACGTGATACGCGTCTGCTTTCAACTGAGTCTGGCGGCGGAAGGGGTTAGGTTAGGTTAGGTTAGGTTAGGTTA